>OU830593.1:97884146-98509146 GCA_917563855.2 Limnephilus lunatus | reverse complement strand
CGCTCTGTGGGCCTCAACAATTCCGCCGGGGAGGGAATGGAGCGGGCATTCGTTGGCCACATGTTCGGTGATCTGTACTCTGCACTCACACATCGTCGACTTTTTAAGCCCCCGCCTGTGCATCATGTGGGCACAACGGCTGTGAGAGTACCTTATTCTATTGATAGAAGACCAGAGTTTACGTGGCAGTGAGAGTCCAGGGCTGCTATTCTCCAAGGCTCGTCGCTCGTAATCGCCGTCGAAAGTACGTCAGTTGGTCGACGTGGTTATTCTTGAGCTTGGTCGACGGAACATTCTTAGACGCCAAACGTCAAAAGTCATTCCACAAAACAACGAGTGGGGCAACCCAGTAGAAACACAGCAGCGAGTGGTGGGTTGTTGACGTATCTATGCAATTGGCTGTCAAAATCTGCTATTATTGTTTTCCCGCGCGACTTTCGCGCCCGCAAAGACATCGTCTATTTTTACAAAGTCAGTTTACATTACAATTTTGTACAAAATAATAAGCCTCAACACCGATAGCAGATGCCAGACTCTTTTGGGTGGGTCTCGCTCCATGTTCAGTATTGTATTTATGTAATTTCGAAAGTGAACTTCAAAAAGGTTTTATATATTTTGCGATAATATAATTAACTAACCAACCATCACGCCGTTTCCTCGCAGCGGTAGGCAAAGAGGACGGACCGCCAAACAATTCGGTCTTGGCACACACTCTTTGCCTCACTCACATTCATACATTCTCTTCTATTATTCTGACTTTTGACATGGCCCGACTCAAGTATCTGATTCACTTGATCGTGCCATTGTGATAATATAGTGATGTAAAATGAAAGAAAACAATGGTGTGATCATAAAAAATGTATTTAACACTAAGAATATCAAAATTATTATTCAAATAATATAGAAACAACACAGTTTTCAATATACAATGTCAATATATTTTGTAATACAACCTAAAAATAAAAAAAATTAGTACACTGATGAACTAATCAAGCCCGATATTTTTTAGTAAATTACAACTCTTGTGTTAATTAGTAAAACATTATATTTATCCACGATAGAAATAAAACACTCTCAGTCATTACGCTGATACGATGATAATGAAAACATTATATTTGTCCACGATAAAACTAAAATGCTTCTAAATATTTTCGTTATTAGTTTTTGGGGTGTTGCGCTACCTCCTTCTTTAGCCAATGTTTCCAACAGCATTGCAGTGTCCATCATCAGGGTAGATCCGGCAGATCTGCCAGATATGTTACTTCTGCATTGATGATGGACACTGCAATGCTGTCCGAAACGTTGGCTAAAGAAGGAGGTAACACAACACGGCATAACACCCCAAAAACTAATAATGAAAATATTTTTTGCCGTGAAAATCTAAAAAAGTATATAAAATAGTATCACAATTTTTATCATTATAACACAGAAAACATTACAGTTTCAGTTGTTCAATTACAATTGTAATTATATCAACATATTTTGTATTATAATCTAAAGAATGAGAAACAAGTTTGATATTGTATACTAAATAATATCTTCAATGTTAAATTTAAAGAAAAACATTATATTTATCCATGATAAAACTAAAACTGACAATTGTAATCACATATGAAATTATTTCAACACTTTTGTATTATAAGCTAAAGAAGAATAAATGTACTGACAATAAAGTATAATTTTTATTTTTATTTTTTTATTTTTAATACATAAACGGCTATACTGCCTTTTATAAATAAACATATAATCGAGTACAAAAGTAAGAAAAATAATTTGGTTGTAATTAAATTAAAAATGGGGGTAGTTGAGAGATTCAGAGAATCTAAAACCCTCCGAGATGCCGCAGTACGCCTCGGAGACTGTACGGGTAGAGCCTCAATGGTAGGGGGTTCCACAAGGGGAGGTGTGACATCCAAGAGCAGTGGCACCTCGGCAGACTGTCAGCTGCTGCAGCCAGCAACAGGCTGGGGTCTTCCGAGAGAGGAAAATTCGAAGTTGATCTCTGACTCTTCAACTCCCGTTCCGTTAATTGCTTGTAGAATCAGCTCATCACATCTGCTGCTGGCGCTGGTGGTCCGTCTCTAGTCCCGGCCGCATTCCGCCTCAAGGATTATTTTGGCCTTTGAGCGTGAGTCTTGCCATGCCTGAAAATATAATTGTATTAATTACTTGCACTAAAAAGAAGGACAACGTCAAGATCACACAATTTTTTAATTTTGAAATAATTGGCTTTGAAGTAACGTAGCCCCATTATCAATATTGTTATTTTTAATATACAACGAACACCATGTGAGCGAATAATTAAAACGAACACCATGTGAGTGGTGAAGTGATATAAAAATTAGTTAAATAAGTTAAGGGCTATTTCAAAATGAATTATTTCATAGCTTGACTTTTCAAAGCGATGTAGTTGACTTCATTCTGAGTGAGCATCTTGTTCGTTTTGTTGAATAGAAATTCGTCATAGACGGAGCTTCATCTGAACGAAGCGTTAGGTTAGGGTAACAAGTAACAAGTAGACATTTTAAATGTACTGTACACACAAATTAATGTACATGAATACTAACCTTTCTCCAGTGTTCGAATTCCGTCAGGATTCGCCGAAGGTGAATGAAAACAAAAACTTTCCACTCAATAACGCCATATTCGAACTTCCGAATACTAATTCAATTATTAGCAGTTGCTTTTAACTGTTTTTAATGCATAAATAAACCAATCGTTTGCATCCTGCAGCCATTTCAAATATTTTCTACACAAATATACTGATTATCAACAACTGTTTGACATGGTTTGACATATGGTTTGACATTCACACCATAGAAATCTTCAGAAACATAGACAATATTCACAGGGCTGCCAATATAATCATCTCTTCGATCGTTCGACGTTCAAGAATACGTAAAATTGAAGGATTCGACAAAGTTGGTCGCTACGACGGGTAATTTTTCGCTCGCTACGAAGCGCATAACGAGTAAGGATTGATCGTTGGTCGGGAATAGCTGCCCAGGCTCTCTCTCAGTGGGGTCATGTTCAAGATGGTTGTTTCTCACGAACCTCCGAGTGCCATTCAAGTTTACATCTGCGTCAAGTGCGTTCTGGAGTAGGTAGCAGGAGAGCTATCCTTTTATCCAAATAGGTTTTTGGGACTTCAATCGGCTCGCCGGATGAGAGACGACATCATCGTGCAAAGGTATTGCGCTATTTTGCAGTGCCTTGTTGTATTGCCTCAGTATTGCCTTCATGTATTCTCTTGCCTGATTTTTGGCGGGGTTATATTTTCAAGCACGTGGAGCCAAGGGAAAAGAATATAAATTAACGTCTTGCTAACGATTCGCACTGCGGCATTTATCTGAAAGACCACTATAGAAGTATGGTATAAAATTGGCCTGAAGACTGGAGACGAATGACCTGAGACCGGATACAATAGAGATCATTTGATGAATAAATTTATTTTCTTCAGTTCTCTAATTCCTTAAAAAATGATTAGATATACTGAAGAAATGCAAAATACGGTTACGTCCAAAGAACTGTGTGAATGAAAAAAATATCTCTTTCGATATATATAAAGGAAGAAGCTTGCTTTTGAGACCAGCGTTTTACGCTCACAATTAAAAAAAACTGAAACGTAAAAGCCACACCTTTGTGCGTTTAGTATTATCTCAAATATTCTCATGTATACTGTTCAATTCGTAAAACTATACATTTACTTTTCCTGTCATTTTATTTCTGTATGACGGTGCGAGTGCTCCAGAGGCGGCCTAATTTGCCAGTCCTCCCCCTGCGCTATAAATATCCTTCTCCCGTTTCGCCATTTTTCCCCGTGAAAGTTTCCCGCCAAATGGACTGGCGGCAGATATCACGGCAGCCTTCATATCCGGTGGTTGGAAAGGGAAGCCTCGAATGACGGTCGGAACATTCGAGAATGTTCAAATTCAAACTGAAATTTGATGTCGGGTAGTTCGAATATAGAGATGATTGGATAGGAGAGGCAAGTATTTTGCGGTGCAAAATTCGTTCCCTCCTCGAACAGATACCCACAATAAAAGGAGCCGAACAAAAGAAGCAAATAAACCATTATTTTTCTTTTTTAAGTAAGGGTAAGTTTTCTGAATAATATTCAAAATATTATTTTTGAAATGTTGCTTAAGACGTAGAAACGAAGAGATTTATAGCTTACGCATTAATTTAATTAAAATATATATCCGTAGTTACCCTGAAAACATCCAAGTTTCAAAAGTTGTTTTCTTCTTGCCGTTATGAAACGTACCTACACATAAATTCACTGAATTGTCAATTTTATAACATTGATTTTTAATAAAGTTCCATAGCACGTGATGGACAACATGACTAGGAAAATGAAATTGCTTCGACCTAGAAATTCTACACTGATAGATCTATGGGGAATTTAACTAGGCAAGAGCACAGTGTTTTCAAGTTTTTTAGTACGTATAATACAGAAGCACATATCCGTACAAGATATTTGCCATGACTTGTGATTAAAAAAATAATTATTCAATTTATTCAAGTATTACAATATGGAATCATAGCTTGGGGGGGTGCATATAAATCATCCCTTCTCCCACTCGAAACAATTCAAAAAATTCTTATAAAAATTATCCTAAAAAAACCGTATTACTACCCAACAATAAACGTATTCCAAGAATTCCCTGTTCCCCCACTTACAAAAATTTACGAAAAAATAGCACTACTTCAGCTACACAAAGATATATTTAAAAAAAATATTACCCCACTGCTAAATATTAGCATTAGGAATACTTCTATTGGTGGACTAACTATACCACCCATACGAACCACAACAGCACAGAATCACTATGTATATAAAGGAATAAAATTATTTAATCAATTACCCGCCGATATGCGAACAGAAAAAAATTACGACAAATATAAAAAAAAAAATTAAATCATATTTTGGTAGTCCCACCATATAATTTTAACTTTTATTAGATATGTTTTTGACTGTTTGTTATTCCAAAGGTTTTATG
This sequence comes from Limnephilus lunatus, assembly GCA_917563855.2. Lineage (NCBI taxonomy): Eukaryota > Metazoa > Arthropoda > Insecta > Trichoptera > Limnephilidae > Limnephilus > Limnephilus lunatus. Next base: position 98,504,143 of record OU830593.1, on the reverse strand, counting down.
TACATCCTATATATATTTTGTTTAATTACCCTTATAATCTTTGAAAAATATGTTATTAAGTCTAAATCTATTCATAAGTTAAGTTCTTAAGTTTGTTATAAGGTTTTGAAAAAAAAAAAAAAGTTATTATCAAGTTGTCCTCTCCTAAACACAAGCACTAGCTTTATTAGGAGAGTATATAAAATATGTAATATTAGAATGAAATAAACTTATTGTAAAAAATTTACTCAATAAAAAAAAAATTTAAAAAAAAAAAAAAAAAAAAATTTGACATCAAATCTTAATTTAAGTTTTAAATGAAAAAGGCCGCGCAGCCTTTCCTCTTAAGATGGTACTTTTAAAAAATGTTCCTAATTAAATTTAAGGAGTGCGAACTTCCTTAAAAAATGTTACAGAAATAAAATTTTATTTACTGAAAGGAGAATCGGGGCTTAAAAGGAGTTAAAGAGTAAAGCGTTTTAGTGCCCATTTAGCGAATAAATGATTTGTACATAAAGTAATAAACCATTAAAGCATAAACGTTTTACGAGATAAAAAGAGATTTATAAGAAATTTTAAATCTTCCTCCAAAACAGTTCTCACCATAATCAAATAGTGGGATGCCGCCTGGAAAATATTTATTGGGGAATTATTTAATTTCAACAAAGAAAAACGCTTCTACAAGGCGAATTCAGCCAGCTTTTTTTCTAACAATGCGCCATATGTATGAGTCACGGCCACTTCGGCAGTTAAGCGAGCCGTTTCTTTTAATATCCAAAGGGGATTTGGAAAAAATATCAGGTGGCTTCGAAACAGTGGCATTACTACATGTAGCAAGACCCCAGGGCCATATCCTTTCAATTCCACTGTATCTAGCCATTCTACATTTACTTGGGAGTGTTGGAACTCTTGTGCGGGAATAAAAAATAACCATCGTTTATGAAAATATGGCCAGGTTTTCACCACCCATAAGTCATATCAAGTTGTTTTAAATCATTTAAAAACACTGTTTTATAATATTACAAAATTATATATTTTTTTAATATTCATCTCTAATTATGTTTTACGCATAAACAATTATAAAAAATAGTTTTACGGATACGTATGGTTGTTAAACGTTTTCTTAAATTTTTTTCTATTAATTCATTATTATATTGTTTATACACTAAGAAAATGAATGTATTTTTATTTTGACCATTTTATCGATTAAAAGACCTTTATTATTTTCTTCCAATTTTGATTACAAAAAGTTTTAGAAATTTAAAGAGATGTTTTAAAATTTTAAATCCATAAGAAAGTCTTTTTTAAGTGGAATTACACAATTTCTTTAAATGTGAATACCGCACACGAGGACCAACTGCTCCCAACCGCCTGGAGCCAGTGAGACTATAGCATCCACCATCGGTGATTCATGTTGTGAGGCTGAATGTAACGTTGGGAGGGGGGAGGAGATGGGAAAGAGAAAGGCAGCCACCTGGCTGGCAGATCCGGTCACCAAAACAGATATGAACAAATATTTTATATAAATAATAATAAAGAATAAAACTACCCACGAAATACGTAAGTAAGGAGTGATCCTAATATATTTTTTTACATAACTTCATTTGCGTTCCGCCACTGCTACGAGTATAAATGTAGTAAAAACTTTTCTTCTTCCAAGATACATAATAGAAATTTTCACGTTTCCGAAAAGGGTTAGTATTTCCTTTCATTCGGCTGATTTTATATTCAACCGTGTGTCGTATGGTGAATTTCATCCGGCTCCATGTTTATTCTTCTCAAAAAGAGAGATATATCAATTCCTATAGCGGAGATGAAATTCGGAGGCTGCGGACAAGAGGCCTCTTTTCTACGGTATTGTATTTCAAATTTACATTTCGTTACACAAATTCACGGTCGAAACGTGATGACGGTAGTAAAGTGTTCCTATAAGTTCGTATCAACGGAATATCTTTTCACATTCGGAAGCTTAAGCAAGTTGTAGTGTCGTATTGTGATAAAATTATTCAAATTATTATGGAAATTACAATACATCGCACATCCCATAGAAAACGGTCGTAAGTCAAAATCTTCTGTTTTCTAAAACTTTATTTTTACCTCTGAATATTAAAGTGGTTGTGATTATCTATGCCCCACGAAAACCATATTTAATAGATAGATTACTCTATCTCAGCGAGATGTTGCTAGTGTCTCTTTTTGACGGGATCAGTTGTTTAATCAATTATGGGATATGCGATTATATTTTGAAAAATCTGCTATGGTAGGTATCTCATTAAGATGTCCTACATCAAATTGCCATGTCCTAGTCACATTTTCTACTTAATGAGGTAGGTATGGGTACCGCTGCCCCGGAAACAATTTATTGGATAACCACCACCTCTACGATAGGACTCATGGGAAAGGGTTCATGGGATGTGGTTTATCTTGGATTTGGCGGCGGATGCATCTCCTCACTTACTGCATGGCGGGCTAGTTCGGGAGAAACTGGTTGAGCAAGACCATTTGACCTCTCCTAAAAACTCTCGACTCATCGCCTTGGAGTGGGGACATGGATCTATACATCCGTAACTCCTGGACGAACTGACCTCAGATTCCTACCTACCCCCCTTTTATTTTTCCCTCCCCGAACTTTTTCTTCTGTCTTTCCTTAAAAAGACCCTCATCACAACACCTCCAATTATGAAATACTCCTGTGTGGAGCTTATCTAAAATATAAAAGATTGAAAAAATACCATAATGATAATTCAGGGATAGATTTATAAAGATCAACTAAAGGAGTAGGCCTGACTTGATCAATTCGGAACCTACGTTACACGTACCAATACTTTTCCGCTGAATTTTTTTGAAACAGTGTGAATATTGATGATCGCTAACCTCGGATAAGAAAGAACATCAAAATAATACGAAGACAACCTCCATAGAAGAACGAGGTAGTTGTAAAAAAAATTAAAACTATTAAATTTACGGAATCTAGAGTGTGAGATATTTCAGAGGGAAATATTTTCTTGTTATTGCTATTACTGTTGTGAGAGATCTATCAGAATCGGAATGTTTTTTGAGATGGATTTACTATCTACGTTTTTTTTAGTATATCTGAAGCTGAAGATTCTTAATTGCTTTCACGCATCTGGCGCCAGTGAGACTCTATCTCTCTGGTTTCAATCCTGGGATTGGTTTGCAGCAATTTCCTCTAATCTTCTCTTTCATTCTTCCCTCTCTTGTGCGGCTCTTTTGAAGTCTGCATATGATGAGCAGCGTTCGTCCACCAGCAGGTCATCGAGTTACTCTCGGCGTGGGCGTCCCCTAGAGTTTGTCCCCTCGGTCATAACCTCCATTATGGCATACAAGAGGCCTTCTTGTCGTATTACATGGCCGATCCATCTTGCACGCCTTTCGGACAAGGTCCTGAGCAGGTGCCTTCCTCCTTCGATTCTTTGGAGAACCTCCTCTGTGAGACTATGGCATCGCTAATTGGGTTATGTTTTTAGGCTGTACGGGAAGGGAAAGAGAATGGAGAAGATGAAAGTGGGGAAGTACCTGGCTATTCAAATCTGGTCCCCAGACACAGCTTAAACCATTTCAAGCAACGTTTCAATTCTAAATGGTAGTCTTACACCAAGACGATACCGAGAGTATCGAGAGCGCAAAAAGGCAATGAATAATTTTAAATAAATTAATTGTGAAATATTACAAATTAATAAAATTAATTTGCGCACCTCTGATATTCGGATTTTAAGTCGAGAGCCTTACCTATCGACTACGGATAAATAATCCTAATAATAAAATTAAAAAATCTGATGTGAAGACGTATCTAATTATTTTTAAAGAGTCTTATTACAAACTTCGCATTCCCCAATAAATTGAATGCATGCAAAATTTCGAAGCTCGCTTTATATGCTGCAACAATATTTGAACAGCATACGGCTCAGGTTTCCCGTGTGTACGATTAGTTAGCATATTCATGCTTATGATCGTAAGCGGGAAACGCGCATTCAACGTATAAAAATGTATGGAACTGACTCGTAAACACTTCGGTTCTTACTCGAGGTAAGACGGAAGCTCGACGGAAAAGCTCATTCGATGCAAGTCTAAAGGGTCTTCAAAGGGCTTTTAAGCTTCGTGTTCGAGAATCGCACTGGATGGAGTATCTATCGGTGAACGGAAAAGAGCAACCCATTGGACACTGTTCTTTGAAGTACGATTTATTTTGCTGTGTTTGATTTAAAAACCATTCCTCACAATCAGGAACTCCAGTGAAAAATATTATGGCATTAAAAAATATGTTCATATAGACCAATAAACGCTGATTCTGAATATATACGTTTTATTTAATAATATTAAACGTACGGTATTAAAAAAAAATCGAAAGTGCATTTTTAACATAGTCGTTGAAACAAGCCGTCAAGTTGGTTTTACTAAAATGTTTAGTGGTGACGTCACCGATCACTGTAAAGTCATTGTACGGGAATGTAGGTATGTCACAAGCCATTGTATTAAAACATTTCATCTTTTTCGTTTATTTACATACTGTTTATAGAGATTTAGGCCTAAATAATTCAGTTTCAAAAATAAAGGCATCTCTTATTAGTTTATCTCTATTTTTGACAATATAAAAAAAAAAACTGTACAAAAAAAAATTGTAATGCTACTTCTAGGGAGATACCTTTGAACTTGAAATTTCAAAATGGCGGCGAGTCGAACAGCTGTGTATAGTATAGTAGATGACGTGATTGATGATGTCACACGACCCACCATAGATACGGGGGTTTTTGGCGATCTTGAAAAATTGAAATTTTGACAATTATTTTAACAATTAAAACTAACTCTGAAAAAAAAAATATATGCGGTCATTTAAGTAAGAAGGTCATTATTCATTATAAAAAAATTGGACTGGAGTTCTCTATTGTTTTTTTGGTGATAAATAAATGTAAATCTTTAATTGTAAACACGAAAATGGATATAATCAAGTGGTATGAAAAAAGTAATTTATAAAGGGCTTTAACTACCACGGTGCGAGTGGTTGTATAAAGTAAGGTTGACCTCTACAATATTAAATCTCTTAGGTAAATCCAAACATCGACAAAAAATAAATAATTTTTTACGAATCGCACTATCCTTGCGCAAGTTTGTAGAAAATGTATACTTATTATATTTTCGACTAGCGAGTATGTATTCAAAGTACCAATTCAAGATTCAAACAAAGAAAGTCTTTTTGAAGTGAAAACTTCTTTAGCATCGTTGTGATTTGACACTTGATAAAGAGTTCATTCGAAAATCGATCAATCAAATTTGATACCTAACCTACATATGTTAGGTATCAAATTTATTATCTTATACCTATGTAACTATTTAAAATATCTATAATTATTCTTGATTCGATTCAGAGTAATTTAAAGGGTTTCAAAAATTGAATTTTGGTTGAACAACCATTGTTTTGCAAAATGTCATTCTCAAATTGTGAAATTTTTGACAGTATCACAAGAGTTTTTTCAGTGCTTAAAAAACTTTTCAGATTTACGTCATTTGGTTGCTATAATCCAGAAACCTTCGCGGGGGTAGAAATAAGATATTTTGAAAGTTACAAACATTTCATCATGCTTAAGAGCGTTTAACCAGCCAGCGGCCGAAAATCCACATTTCGTCGAAAGATATTCTTAAGATGGTACAGGGCGGTTCCAATGAGAAAGATTAATTACTCTCCGTACCAGCTTTTTAAAATTATAACTCAATATCGATTTTATTTCACTCCAAATTTGCTTTAATTTATACCTACATCCAAAAATGCTGAAAGGCGTGTTGATAAAACTATTAAAATGATGTACTTTTTGTAACTATTTTTTGATCACAAGTATTTATCATTTTTCAATAATGTCTGAGCAAAATAAAAAATGTTAAATCTAAAATACATTAGTCTGTAAATGCACAAATAAATACACAAACGGACCAATTTTCGTCAAGAAACACATGTACTTATATATTTTTTAATGATTTTATTTAAACTAAAATTAAAATTCTGTTACATACATTTACCAGATAATGTATCGATTTATTTTACTGCATGATTATATGATTTGAAATGGGTGCTGTATAATACAAAATCTTTTTTGAAAATTTTACAAATCTGCCAACGACCTATGGTATAACCTTATTATACTAAAAATAAACATTTTTTCTCAAAATCTAATACATACGTTTACTAGATAAAAGAACAATCTTTCTAAATCAATTTGTGGAAAAGAGTCAATACGTCTAAACACTGATTTAAAAATGACATATTTCTGGTGTTCTCTGGTCATACGGTCTTAATATAGCAATACATAGACATCTCGTATACTCATGTAAATACGTATACCCAAGCAAGCATATTTTGATTTTTATATACATAGATGAACCTTTCTGTATTTGTGACTGAAAAATATTATTTAAATACAAGAAATACCGATATTTTGACAATTTAAATATTTTTCATAAAAAAATAATACATTATATGAATGGGTAGGTACTTTACTGTATGTCTTTATTATTCAAACAAAGGTTCCAATTTTGATGATGACACTTAAATTCAAGACAAATCTGAGATCTAAAGTTCATTGGACCAGTAAGCTCGACAGACAACCTAAATTTGTATTTTTGATGGCCTTTATTATTTGAATTTTTTTTCATAAAAAAAAAAAAATTAACATAAAAAAATTACCAGTTTGGGACGCATTCCGGGAAGGACAATATCTGGAGAGCAATTTAATGTATTGCGTGGCGTATAAATATTAGCAGTATTAATATTTAGTGAAATAATAAAATAAAATTAAGTAACCATGTGTAGCTTCCCAGGGTGCCAGTTGTAAGGTTAGCAGGTGAAATAGACTTATTTGTTTTCCACGCCAAGGTTCGTACAGAGAGAGGTTATAATTTGGAGGTTATACTTTTTGTAAGTAAAAATACTTGTGATTAACTTGGATATTATTGTAACTTTAATTACTCAGATGAATACTAAGTTTTGCATAGGTTTGATTGTTATCTGAGCACTGGGTCTTTAATTTGTAGAATGAATTAGCATGAACGGAAAAGGGGGCCACATAACCACATAAATGCTTATATGCATTATAAATACGAAGTTCAAATAGGTATCATAAATATGTTGTAGGTATGCAAAATGCATCGAAAATTAACAAACTTAAATTCAACATCTCGAAAACTAATCACGTGATCATTAGTAATGGAGATTACGATGAACGTCATCAATTACGTGATAATGGATAGTGAAAACTTCCAAAAGTTTGATAAGATTAAGTACGTGCGAATAATAATTCGACACTCTCTTGAAAAAAAAACGCCGATTTTATTGCCAAATATATGGAATGTATTTTTCTTGGAAGAATTATGAAACATTTCGATAAAAAAAATAGTTTAATAATTAATAAAATAATTATTGTTGCACCACACATAAGACTACTGTTCTAAGGTCATGTAATAAACTCCTAACAATCCAGAATAGAACAACGAGACTAATTTTGAAGGGTAATAAATATAAATCGATATAAAATGCTTAAGGAATTAGATATAACGTCTACAAAGTTGTTAAAAATTTATTTTGAACTTATTTTAGAGATAAATTACATTATACCAAAGATTTTCACACAAGAATCACAAGACATTAATAAAAAATCAGTTAAAAAAATGAATAAAACAAACACACAGAATTTCTTACTTATAAAGGAATCCAAATGATTAACTGTAAAAGTAAGAGTATCTAGTAAAATTAAAAATGTATCTAGATGAAAGATATCCAAATAAAAATGCAAAAATTGTGCATACATCTTGATAAAATAAATTATATTATTTTTAAGCGGTGCGTCTTATAGTTTCACGTTTAGTTGAGTGAATATACGATAAGTGAATAATCAAGGTGTGCTTTCGATGATGTAAGATTTTTAGTATGGCAGATGTGGTGGTTCGATAAAAAAATATTGATGAGTTTCATTAATACGTTTCATTACAACATCTCCGAATAATCAATGACACTTTTTAACAGAAAACTTCTCACAGTTTCAAGCTCACATAAAATTTTCATTTCACGGATTATATTGGAATTAGACGTGTCCAAACGAAGTTCGTTTTATCATCGATGTATCCCATACATCAAACAATAGACACATGAAATTGGACAAGCAACGCGGCTAGCAAAATGGTTTTCCCATCCTTGAGGGCAGGTTTATACAATATTATCTATACTTGGAAGATGGTAAAACGGAAACTTCTGTTGGGCGATCGCCTCGGAGCCTGTATTTATTACCCGTACAAAATAGGGTTTAGGGAGGTACAGATCCCCCAGATACTGTTTTGAGTTTTATAGCCTTATCGATACAAATCTGTCCCGAATAAAAAGCGATGTGTATATGTTGGGTTGACAACCTAAGGCGAAATAGATTGCCTTCGAATTTGCATTTGGTAAAAAAGTTCTCAATGGTCCCCTCTAGATATTTATTTTTTAGAAGAAAAGCATAGATTTTTTTAACCCGCGATTACCTAAATCGACAAAAAACTTTGAACTTTTTACTTCCATCTCAGAAGATCAAGAAAAATACAAATATTTTTGTAAATGTGTGGTTTGAGTTTCTATACATTCTTTTTACTTTGCTTTTAAAATTGCTTGGAGATACTTATGGAATTATGGCAATGGATTTTGGGGAATTGTAAGTTTGAAAGAAGTTTCGGAAATACCTTGTTAAGCAGATATTACAATAAATCGGAATAACACTTTTTAAAAACAACGTGTTATCAACATATTAATCTCTAAAAATGATGACTGAAATGTAGCTTTCATTATATAAACTCTTTTTACCATAAAACGCTTATTTGAATTATCTCAAAGGTTCACTGATGTCTACTGATAACGAAAGATCATTATTTAGAATATTTAGACTGTGGGAATCAACTTTGTTATTTAATGTAGAAAACGTCTAGGACTCTAGGAGATTAAAAAGAGAAAAGGATATTAAAATATACATTAACTTTTGGACCTTTAGGTTGACGTGCGCTAGAAAAACGTAAAATGCTTGACATTATGGACGCAAAATAAGAAAATTCTTCTTAATATAACTGAAGAAGAAATTTTGAAATCAAACTTGAAGAGAATATTGACTTAATAATTTGATGAAATGTTTTTTCAATATTTTTATTCTGAATAGAATTACATATTAATGTGTTCAAAGAAATACTACATTATTCACAAATCTAAATTAGAGAGTTTTGATATTTCTAGAAATTTTAATCGTTGCTCGGTAAATTTTTCGATTGTTATGATACTACGCAAGAGTGATTTTTACAGTAATTATTGTTTATCGTGTATAAATTAGAGACCTTCAGAAATGCTAAGAAAAAATAGAGACTGTATAATAAGACAATGGAAAGGCAAAGTAAATTTTTACCCTCATTATCATTTAAAATAAATCATTATCTAAAATGAAGTCGTTCAAAATGTTTGTGCGCTTACATCTTTTAAACTACGCAACGGTTTTCATGCGGTTTTCACAAGTAGATAGGGCCATTTAAGAGGAAGGTTTATATGAACAAAAATGCATATTATTGTAGAGAAAAGCCGAGAAATTCAAAGAAAATATATTTATGTGCGATTTAAAACAGCATAGTAGTCGCTCAAAATGTATGTGCACTTAGATCTTTTAAACTACGCAACGGATTTTCAAGCGGTTTTCACCAATAGTTTGGGTCATTTAAGAGGAAGATTTATATGTTTAAAACATGCATATTATAGTAGAAAAAAGCCGAGAAATTTAGAGAAAATATAATTGTGTGCGATTTAAAATGGCATAGTTGTTGCTCAAAATGTATGTGCGCTTATATCTTTTAAACTACGCAATGGATTTTCATGCGGTTTTCACCAATAGATATGGCCATTCAAGAGGAAGGTTTATATGTAAAATAAATTCTTATTATAGTAGAGAAAAACAGAGAAATTCAAATATTCAATTCAGGCAGCGGGCAGCGGGCAGCGGGCAGCGGGCAGCTGGCAGCTGGCAAGCGGGTGGTGTGGATTTTATAAAGGTTGGGTAATGGCGTTTAGTTTCGTTACACAGCGACGTGTGGCCGGGTCTGCTAGTTAATACTAAGCCATTTCTCGGCGGGGCGCGGGGGTAGGCAGTGAAAAAGAATCTCCTGAAGAATTTAAATTCTTGTCATCGAACAAACTAATAATTTCTTTCTGTGGTTGCGTTTGTAAGTGATTGTATCTCTGGTTTAGTGAACTGGGTTTTAAAGTTTTTTTTACATTATCTCCACATAGGGGGCCTCAAGGGAAAAAAAATCCCTCAGGGCCTGTGTTATTTTTGGGGATGCTGAATGGAGGCTCTTTTTTAAGGAAATGAAGGAGAGGACGTTCTGGGAAAACGATATAAGGGGTTGATGGGTCGAGAGAGTCCGGTTGGAGAGGCAAGCAGTATCTTCCGATCCAGTAGGTGAGCAAACGCATTCGCCGATAAGACCTATAAAAACCTCACCCCGTGAACCCGGACACCCCTGGTAAGTCACTTAACGTAGCGAACCACTTGGGGTGACGTATGGCAGGAGTGTTGGTTCCCGGTGTATCGGTACTCGTAATCTTTAATAAATTTATATATTTATAACATCATTTGATATGATATTCGAACTAATGTGTCAAGAATTCGTACAAGCGATAAAGTACCTATATATAATATCATTTTTTTACCAAGAAAATACTATATTTGATTTGTTTATTTTTTTCAGATATTTAGTATTATCGGATTTTTAAATTTGTCAGATTTTTATTATTGATATTTTCGATAACGTCAGATTTCGTGATTTTTCTGGTCAGCGCTGTTTTCGATTTCAAGAAATCTTTATTTACCAAAAAGAAGATTTACTAAGATATCCCTTGATTTTTCACGGGTCTACGTTTATAGACAAATGAACGTGGACGATAAAATATTTGAAAGATTTTTCCGATGTAAGTTTAATATAAATTCAAAATTATCTTCATAAATTTTTAACTTTATGAGTAAAATCTCAAATTATAATATTTAATTAAATGATGACAATATTAGCGAAACTCAATCGAAAATCTGGAGACAGAAAAATCAGAAAAAGATATTGGTTCCACTGGAACTAGAGCCCTTGCTATGTCAGCAAAGGGCCCTGAGTTCGCGTCCCAGTGTAACCAATATTTTTTTCTGCTTTTTCTGTCTCCAGATTTTCGATTGAGTTTCGCTAATATTGTCTTCATTTAATTAAATACTATAATTTGAGATTTTACTCATAAAGTTAAAATTAAAAATAAAAATATTCATCCCAGATTGCAGAAAAAGTCAATAGTTGTCGGGTATTAAAATAAAATGGATAAATATTTATCCAGACACTATCTAGATAGCATTTAGTTTGGGTTGAATCTTGCAATCATATATAAAGATAGCAGCCAGTAATATATGCGTTAAGAAAATGAAGATTTTATTGGTAGTTCTTAGTCGAAGTATGATACAATTAAAAGTGACCGAACTGAAAATGGGTTCCATAGCTCAGTTGGTAGAGCTCTTGCCATGTCAGCAATGGGCCCTGGGTTCGGGTCCTAATGGAACCCAATATCTTTTTCTGATTTTTCTGTCTCCAGATTTTCGATTGAGTTGTTATTGTCTTCATTTAATTAAATATCTTCATATAATTGGGTGCTATGAGAATAAGATGATACGAGATACAAGGACAAGAGCTTCTCATTCGTACTGGCTGAATGATTTTTAAATTTAAAACATGGAAAGTTCTTTACTGACCGATACACAAATTACGAAACAAAAAGTTGAGTAGTAATTTGGTCCTGCGCAATCAGGGGGCGTTTCTCATGTTAAGTGTCCCGCCCTATCGGACCAAATTAATTGAAACTACCTTTCTTCCTACTCCGGTATACGGCCGGGCCCTTAATTTAAAAAAAAACGAGTGTGCTTTTGTACCGTTCGCATCACACTTTTCGTAACGCATCATACTTTTCATAACACATTCACCAGCTTACCCCCCAAGTCGAGCGTGCGTAAAGAAGTTTTACTTCTAAAACTTGAGATTTATTTATTTATTTACGCCCTTTTTCGGGGCTTTTACATATACAATTTAAAAATTACACTTTAATTAAATAAAATATAAATACTATATATTTCTTTTATCAACAAATATAAAAGGTATATATTTCTTTTACTAAGAAATATACAGTATTTATTGTACATAACTGAACTGCCTCAGTAACAGCATTTTGTATTTGTCTAAAGATAAATTGAAGATGTCCACAGACTTGGTATAATTATTTCTAAGTCTTTAATTTGTGTTAATGACTCAAGAGTATTGTTATCAATGTTGTAATTAAAGATCATTGGATTTTTTATTCGAGAAAATTTAACTACTTGAAATTTTGAGATATTTAAGTAGAGTCTACTTTCATTACACCAAATCTACAATTTGTTGATATTATCTTGAAGAATGTTGCAATGGTAAATATTTTTAATAATTCTAAACATTTTGAGATCATCAGCAAAAAGTAAGAAAAATACATCATGAAATACTTTTGTTAGATCATTTATAAACAAGATAAATAAGACTGGGCCAAGGTGTGAACCCTGTGGAACTCCACTTGTTGCATAAATTTTTTCGGACAAGGAGGATTTTATTCTAAGTCTTTTAGTAAGATAGCTTTCAATCCAGATTAATAAATTGCCACGTATACCAAGTTTTTCTAATTTCCAAATGAAAATTTCATGGGAAACTGAATCAAATGCTTAACTAAAATCAGTATAGAGAGAGTCTACTTGTAGTTTTTCTTTAAAAGCATTAGTTATAAAATTTTCATAAATAATCAAGTTAGAAAGAGTACTTCTACCCGGCATAAATCCAAACTGGTAAGGTGATATTACAGGTTTTATTTGTGTGAAAAGTTTGTCAAGTATTAGGCTTTCAAAGAGTTTCGGTATGGTGGATTGAATGCATATTGGTCTGTAATTACAAATATCACTTTTATCGCCCTTTTTGAAAATTAAAGTCAAATAACTAATTTTCCACTTATCGGGAAAAAATCCACTAGATAAAGACAAATTAAAAAGTTTGGTTAATGGAAGAGCAATTACTTTGATACATTCTTTAATAAATATTTTAGGGATATTATCCGGTCCCGCAGATTTGTGGATATCTAAGAATTTAACTTTAGTAATTACATCAGAGAGACTTATGGTACACTGCGAAATATCAAGAGTTTCATCTAGAGTTGTTGTTGGAACAGGAGCATTATTTGAGTCTGTTGAATAAACACTTTTAAAAATTTTTGCAAACAAGTTCACAATACCATCAGTATTATTGCTATGGCTGCCATTTAGGTGCATAATGCTCGGGAAATCAGAATCATCTTCTTCAAGTGATTTTGAGTATTTCCAAAAAGAACTAACATTATTTATTATCGAGTTTTGAATTTCATTTATATAGTTACGGTAGCAGGTCATAGACATTCTTTTACATGAGGTTCTTATATTTTTAAATTCAAAGTAATCAGAATATTTTTGATGTAATTTATATTCTTTATGTTTAAGTTTTTTGGTGATAAGCAGATTTATAAGTTCTTTGGAGTACCATTTTGGATAGGTTTTTGGCTTACATTTCATGGTTGGAATATAAATGCTAATAGTCTTTTCCAAAACCGAAAAAAATTCATTGGTAGATGTGTTTATATCATCATATTGCATAGATGACCAATCAAAAGAGAGAAGATAATTACAAATTTTCGCGTAATCAGTTTTGAAAAAATTTTGGTAACTGAACGATAGTTTAGAAGTATTAACATGTACATTAGAGATAATAACTTCTAGTGGAGGATGATAAACATCAGTGGTCACCAGCGGCTCACTACATTCTTCAATTTCTAGTGAATCTAAGTTAGAAAAACATAAGTCAAGAGTACGATTAATTACATTTGGTAAAGTATTTGCCTGATTAAGACCTAGAAATAACGCCATGTCTAGAATAATGCGACCAGATTCACTAACACTGATATTATCGTCACTGTTCACCCAATTCATGTTTGGAAGGTTATAATCACCAGCGAGCAAAAATGTCGCACTAGGATTCCTTTTTAATATAACTTCCACTTCCTCACTATGGCACCTGTATATTTCATTGCTTGAACTTGGTGGGATGTAAATACAGCCCACAATAATCTTTTTATTCCTCGCAACATTTACTTGCAAGTAGATTTGTTCAAGATGTTTATGTTTAGTTGTAATTAAGTTAGGTTTGTATTTCTTGCTTACAGCGATTAAAACCCCACCACCTCTGCTTTTAGCACTTGTTGATGAATTTATGTCTAATCTATGCACATTATGATTTATGAAACCTAATTCACTAGAGTGAATATTTGGCTCTAACCACGTTTCAGTAAGTAGTACAGATGCAACAAACTGAATAATGAAGTTGGTCAAATTATTGATAGGTAGTGTTGATGCTTCTGATAAGCAGAATTACTACCAATGGAGGAGAAAGAAGCAGAAACTGGAGCACTTTACAATAAACATCTACCATGCCTAAAATCCTTTCAGGCTCGTATTGTCCTTTGGATGTTACCGATTTCCAATGTAATAGGTATATCATAATTATTATTTTTTTAGAAGTTGCAAAAATGTTAACTTTTTATTTGTTCTTTTATTATTATATATATGTTCATTCTCATTGACAAGAATTCGTATATGGCTGTCAAGGCGTTTTCACTTTTGCAGTCAAACGTAAAAATAATAGTATTCAACGCATTCTGAACATCGCTGTACACGTCAGAACTGTGGGAAGATTATACTGCATCACAATGGCAAGCTAAAAATCGTCGACAATAATGCCTACCGCCAACTATTACGCCTACCAAGATACTGCAGTGCTACGGAATGTTCCTGGAATTACGAGTGCCCATTTTAAGAGCACTTTTCTGCCACTCTGCTATTTTACTTACATTTACTTTGTCTTCTTATTTGCCTAATTTCTTTGTGTTATTTTGAAATATGGAATGTATTGCATTGCGCTGCCACTGCATACATTTTAGAATAAAGTATACTTATAACAAAGGAAACGAGTAAATTTTACATTTTTAATTTACCGCATTCATCTCAGATACAAACCAAAGGTGAAGTATTTTTAGCAAGACCCCAGTAAAACACAATATTAATTGTTATTCCAGTTAAATATCTTTACTTTTTAATGCACTTGTTCCTTTTACGTGACGCTTTGTACAGCTCCCTTGATGTGGATATTTCACAAAAATCGCTTTATAAAAAATGATCAAGGCTTTATTGAAGTAAAACTTTTTTACGTACGCTCGACTTGAGGGGTAAGCTGGTGAATGCGTTACGAAAAGTGCTGATGTTACGAAAAGTGTAATGCGAACGGTAATCGATCCGAACGGTAATCGATGCATACGGTGATCGGGCGAGGCGAACGGTTATTTTTATTTTTTATTCGTGTTATTGTTATATTGTTAATGGACTATTTGTCCATAAAAAAATAAATAAATTATATACAGCGGGTACCCGGCATGCGTTGCAAGGCCACTGTAACCTCGGGGTCAACTAAACTGTTATGGTTCCATCCCAAGTTCCGGGAAACCGGGAAACTACATTATAATGCAAGCGCCTGCACTATACAGGGTGTATGGGGGTGAAATGCATTAACTTCAGGAGGTGGTTCTACATGATGGTAGGAGTAAAAAAGATTAACAACTTTTTCCGAATTTCCAATTTTTTAAAATTTTTTCAATTACCCCCGGACACCCTGTATAACATTATATACAGCGGGTACCCGGCATAAGTTAGTGAAGTTTCACTTCAATCGTGTGGTATAAAGCACACTCTTTTTTTTGTATATTTATGTATGTATTCATATTATTTCTTTCTGCCTTCCATGATGTATCTTGTATACATCATGACATCCCTGACCTGGTAAGTGTGATTAATTATTGCATACCCAATAAATACAACAAGAGACACCATGCTCCAATTCACCCAGTTTCTTCTCGAACTTATTTTATGTAGTTACAATTATTCTTGTTCTCAGAAATTGCATCGTTTGAGGAATGAAACTTGATCTGTCGACGTATTTAAATTTAATAACATTGCTTTCTTTAAAAATCTCTTACACACCTGTAATAACTCTTAACTGTACCGGTTTGCTATTGAAGAGAAAATTTCTTTACCACCGTTGTGATTTGAAACTTAATGAAACGAAAAAGTGACACTAAAAAAATATACGCACATACATCTATAGGAATTAGCCGGCAAGGGATTGAGATAGAATAGTCTCCTCTTTGTGTGGTGCTTCGTAAATAATCGGTCTCCTCTTTGTGGGTGCTTCATCGCCTCCCCACTCTTGTCTACTTTAGTTTTCTGAAGGTTTTACTTCTACTGCGTGTGAACTGCACACATGTCATTTTAATCCAGTCAATGAACCCATTGAACTGAAACGGTTTATGGGAAAGCTAAATTTTAGTATTATTGTTGTTATTACTATAAAACTATTTATTTATATTTATAAAATATATAGCCTTTAAAAAGGTCGTGACAATTAATTTCAATTGATAAATGGCCATGCATGTAGAAACCTTACTAATTAGAAACTGACAAAAATGATTCATGGAAAGATTATAGCCAAAGGTGATTGTTTATCTGTTGTATATATATTGTCATTTATGTTGAGATTGAAAACATAAATATATACAAAACCAAGCGTCCGCCGGGAACCTTGAAAACAGCGGTGCACGCTAAAAAAAATCTCAACTGCGCATGCGCGATCGGTGTTGCCCGTTGGAATAATTATATTTTGCGTTATTATATTAATATTAATTTATTTATTAGTAACAAATAGAATATAAAATTGCACGGTCTTTGTAAAATGCGTAATAAAAACACCGTTAGCTTAGAAAGTTTTCAAAAGTTTTTTTTTGAAAGGCTGATAATGTTATTGAATAAAAGTTTTTTTTTTCATGATTTTTAACTACTTAACTAGCCACAAGCCTTAAAAAAAGTAGTCGAAAATCAGGGTTATGAAAAAATTATTAAGTTTAATGTATTTATATCCTTTACGACTTTTGTATTCTATGTTTTTAAAAGTATATATAAAAGAGTCATTTTGCTCATAAAAAATGCTGTAATAATATGTAAGCTATTTGAAATACATTAGAAGAACGTTTACGTCAAACGTAGTAATGAAAATACATAAAATAACGTTCCGAAGCAACAAGAAAAAGATTTGTCCCCGTCAGCAAAGCGTGAGAAAAGATGAAAAAACCGTTCATCATGCATTGTTAGTAAAAGTGACTGAATTATTATGGATTTGGTTTCTTTACCAGTTTCCTAATATCCGTTGTGGCACATTCCCTGTAGTGCTTTCATCGCCGGGATCTGCTCAACTTTCGGAGGCACAAAACATCCCCAACCGACACAGCTTCTTATTATCCCTACCCACAAATTATAAAACGGTTAACATTTGTTATTTTGGATAGGCGCAGGCGGTGCACGAGATACGGAAATGGAGGCTGTATTAGCATAACTCAAGTAATTAAAGTTTTGTTGCTGATCTGACTAATTAAGCACAAAAACGCAGAGGCCATTTCCGCGAAGATTTAGCAACCGTACTGGCTGGAACATAATTACTAATGTTTTTTATTACTATAAATAAACTCACGATGCTGTTATCTCTACTAGGTGATAACCTCATATAGATGTTTTATAATAACCAACTTTATCAATGTCGCGATATTTTAAAATATAATTGCTTTTTTTTAATACTTTAAGCAATTCTGTTGTTAAAAAGCAAGTTAAAAATACAAAAATCAATATTAATAATAGTGTTAAAACACCAAATTTATCATTCAAAATAACTTATTCCATCCGGCGAACACTTATAGGTACCTAAGCTTTGCATTCATCCCATTATAATTTAGGAAGCAGCTTCCGTACCGGGAACCATTTATCGGATAACCAACACCTCTACCATAGGTCACCACAAGTGGTTCGCTACGTTTTGTGACTTAACAGGGGTGCCCGGGTTCACGAGGTGAGTTTTGTCCAGATCTTGGCGGCGGATGCGTTTGCCTACTTACTGCGTGGCGGGAGGGATTGGGAGAGACTGGTTGAAGGAGACCTTTTGACCTGTCTAGCCGGACTCTCTCGATCTATCGCCTCGCACAGCAGTGGGATGGATTCATGCACCCATCATTCCTGGACATGTTGAGTCCCAGATCCTACCCACCTCTCATTCCTTATTTTTTCCCAGAAAATTTCCTTTCCTTTCTTTTCTTAAAAAGACCCTCCACACAGCATCCAAAAAGATGATATAGGCATACTCACGGCCTCCTGTGTGGAGCTAATGTAAAAAAAATCGATCGCAATTAAGTACAGAAAGAAAAAGCAAGAATTTTCGTGACCTTAAAGATCAAAGTTCAAGAGTTTTGCTGCTGCTGATGATAAAAAATTCTCATTAATTAAGTTCCCGTCAATGTTCTACATACAACACCATATGTACTGATTATTAACGATGTATGTGATCCACGTGCCATACGCAACGTTCAATTCTCATGCATTATTCCATATAATTTCTGAATTCAACGCTGTTTTTCCGAGGTGGTGATTTGTAAAAGTCGCACTTTCAGCTGACAACTAATGAGGCAAAGTTCTGTGCAGACCAACTAGGGCTGGGGTAGTTTCACACTAACAAGGGTAGGTATTTCCGTGTAAATAACCCTGCATACAAATTCGGTGAGAATGGCACAGGCGAACAACGACTACGGCGCCGTTGTAGACTTCTGTTTATTAATGGTGTCCTTTTAAGCTGGTCTAAAAATAAACTAAGGTTGTATTCTTTACAATGTTGTAATTTTTGGAAATTAGAACATGGTTTTAAATTAATGGTAACTATATTAAAAAATGTATATGCGCCAATACAAGAGAACTATAATAAATTGAAAAATGTAAAAATGTCCGATAAAAAATGACTTTCATTTTTATTTTATTGCTGAATACAATCGGTGTAATATTATACCAGTTGTTCAGGGACGTACCTTTACTTTAACCACTGATTCTTGACATTATTTAAAATAAAAAAAGACGAAATTTTAGTCTTTGTCGATGTTATTGATGTTTATGTTTGTTCAACTTAAAACATAAAAAAACAGATATGGGACATATATGGTCGGGGTGAAGAGTTGGGTGGTTATTCAGTTGAGTGATTAGTGATGATATGTGGAAGAAAAAATATGATTGGACAAGAAGAAAGAAAAAAATAGAAAAATAACTTCAAAAAAGTCATCGAAGATCCAAAATTCATCTACATGTTTTTTCTCCAATACTGTTGGGAATTACTGATTTAAGTACGTCCCTTAACACCGTGTTTAGATTTGTAGAGGATTCAATTCAAATAGTGTTTAGAGCTACATATTATTCATTTATCGTGTTTATTGTAGGTTTGAAGGTGGCCGCAATGATTCAATGGTTAAAACAGTTACCAGGATACCAAAACGCTGTCTTCTAAGATATCATAGGATTTGATGATCCTTATAAAGACACCTATAATACTGACTTAACGTTTCCTCATAACTTTTTGCCTGGTAATGAATATCATCTTTGTGAATAGTTCACGGAAATTCTTAAAGTAAGGATCCCTGATAGGACAAGGCGATAGGAAATCCAATTTAATACTGATCCTTGTCGCACCGACGATCGAATATAGGTCAACTTATTCCGATTTCTATACATGCAACTAAAAAAAAACCTTTGCACATCCCTTCCCCACAAAGGAATTCTTGGAATCTAACTGGAATCTGTCGTTGTTTACTCTGCGAGTTTTGTGACGCACAGATAATCTACTCTAACCTTATATATTCTGATTCTATTTTATTATTTATTTGGATGAAAAACCGTCACTTGGTTTAACTGGGTTCTAACGTTACCTTGTTCTAAGATGTGAGGTGTCAAAGTTTATAAAGACGATTTCTCATAATCTATTTACCAATTTCTCACATTGAGGTTTTCCTATAAAATATGTTAAAGTGAAATACTTTACGCAAGATTGAATCTCAAAATCAGAAATTGTCAAAATAATTATGATAATTCGCCTAATTATGATACATTTTGACACTTGAGAACATGGTAAGGTGAGGTCAGAATCCTATCCAACTAAAGTGATGAACTATCTAGCCCTTATTAAAAATGATTAACTGCCAGATATAAACAAAACGACAATTGAGAAAGGTTCAAAGTTTTTTTAGAACTTTGTATAATAAATGTTAGAGCTTCGTCCATGGAAATACAATACAGATGGCTATGAAAATTATTTTGGTTATAGAAATGTGGAAAAGAAATGATTTAGCGTGAAAAGTTTATTTTTGAAAAAAAGAAGTCTGATAAATAAAACCTTTTCCAATTGAGGCGACGAAACAAAAAAATGTTACAAGGAAATAGTAATGTTAAAAAAAACATGTTTTTATTAATACGAAAAAGATGGTTCTCTTTTTATAAATCGATTATTTCGTTTAATTTGTCACATGTATTACATGAAATGCCTGAAGGCCTTGTTGTTCCCTGATATATATATATATTGCTTCTTGCTTACTCACAAATGGAAAATATTTTTTTTTCGGTCATTATTCCGAAGGACACTAGGCGTTAGTACAAACTAAGAAATTTTACTTTTCCCAAGCAATTAAAAATGAACAAATGTAGGCTAGTCAGCTATCTGAAATATAATAATTATTTATTATTAACAGATTTCATTTGAAAGCATTACGTCTATGCATGATCTAACCCAAACTAACCCATGTTTTAAGGTTCTCTACACTATATACTGTGAAATTGTGGAAAAACTTTTGCATCCAAAGTTATGAAAACATTTGTGTAAAACTTTTTATTATTCGGGAAGTACTGTGGGTTTTAATTTTAAAATACATACCGAACCTTCAAATTTTACAAGTAATTTACATTTGAAGATCATACAAGTGTTGTATTCGAAGAAATTTGAAAAGAATAATCAAAGAATATTCTGGTAGAGAGCGATTTATCAATGTTGAAGGAATCGAGCGAAATGATGATATTTCTGAAGCTGCAAAGACATGCTAATGAACTCGTCCAAGGGGTTGTGATAATAGGGGTGCCTGGAAAAGGGGTGGTATTTCTCAGAAACAGTAATTTATTATTTGGTAGTTTAACAAGCGGGAAGCCTTGGTGGGATTGGGTGCTCCTAAGCAAAGACAACTCTTTTTATCTTTAATTTAAACATTGAATGAACCTATTTTGAAGGAATGACATTAATCAGTGTTTCCTAAACACACATATTCATATTTCTTTAGTGACACATTGCAGAGGCTTGTCCAAATTTTGACAAAAACATTTGGAAACGTGGGGAAACGGATTTATCTCTCAGTATTTTGTGTATGTTGGTACTCATTTTTTTGTTAGCTGATATTATTCTGTCCAGATGACGTTAAAGTAAAAGTGGCTTAGGTAGGTAAGAAATATTTCTTTACAGTTTGGTTCACAAAATTTATTTGTATGGGAATAATAATTTTGCCAAATAACAACGTAGAACAGTAGAGTCATTTTAAATAGATTCTTGCGTGTGTAGTTGTGTACTATATCGTAGGACTCTGGCCGGGTAAGAGCTAAAATGTCAAACCAATTTAAACCACTATCAGTATGCTCAAACACATTTAAACTTAATAATTATTAAATTATAATTTTTTTTAAACATTATGACATTTTGTGATTTCAAAAATACATAAGATTAACGACATCTGTATCACATTTTACAACCCAAATTATTTATAGCTACAGAAGGTAAAACAAAAAGTTTTAAATTATGGAAAAAGTGTGGCAATTTAATCCCGTGTGTTAAACAAGCCTTATGTACAAGAAGGTACAAAAAAATATTTCCGTCAACACAATCCAGAAAAATATGAAAATCCTTGGAAAATTCTTAAAATATTTCCCTTGAATAAATAATCATTCAATCATGATAAAAGCTTAAAACTGCTTACACGAGGGATTCAAACAAGATCCCACCAATTTAGCTTATTGCATCAATTTGGTATTTTACTTCATCATCTTATTTTATTCAACAAAACAAATAAGTGAGCACAACATCCTTCAGCATTATAAAATATTAAAATGGAAGGGTTGTTTGAGCCTATTTTAGGTCCCTTACAATACTCAGGATCTACGCGCAATAATAATATTGTAAACCTAAATATTTTTTTTCGATTTTGTAGGGACTAATTGTCCTACTAAACTTTTAGTGTCAAAATAATAATTCATTCGTCAAAATTGAGTCAAATTTGATTGAGGAATTAAAGATAAATTTCGTAATAGAAAACCAAGAATAAGTTGTACAGTTAAAACATGATTTCGAAAATGATAAAAAATATTTTTTAAATAGGTATTCTATGAGGCTTCGGAAAAGATTTGTTTGAGGTAGGCATTTGTTCGCTGAGCGTCTTTCTTGTATAATTTAACAAAAATACTGTAGCACATTTCTAATTGATTTCAATTAGGTACACATATATTATATAGGTTATCTTGATCAACCGTCAAGCATTTGAATATGGAGCCATCAACAGCGAATATTACATTTAACCTTTCACGTTCTAAATCGACACGTTCGAAAGATTGACGGTAGTACTTAGTTGTATCACGCGGCTATATTGGGGATGCCATAGTCTCACTGGCTTCAGACGGGAGCAGTTGGGACTCTTGTGAGGTATTAATGTAAAAAAAATAAATGTATATATATATATATATGTATATTAAATTTAATTAATAACAAATCACTTTGTATAAACCACTTTTTTTAATAAACAATATCGACTAACTAACTAACTAACTAACCATCACGCCGTTTCCCCGCAGGGGTAGGCAGAGAGGACGGACCGCCAAACAACTCGGTCTTGGCACACAGTCTTTGCTTCACTCACATTCATACATCGTCTCATACATACTCTTCTATTATTCCGACTTTTGACATGGCCCGACTCAAGTATCTGATTCACTTGATCGTGCCATGTCTTCCTCGGGCGTCCCCTACTTCTTCTTCCATTCACATTTGCGTCATATATTCTTCTCACATTATTTTCTTCTTTCATTCGCTCTACATGTCCAAACCATCTGAGGGTCCCTTTCTTAATCTTACTCATTATGCTTACATCAGCCTTGCATTCTTTGCGGATATCCACATTTCTCACACGATCATACATGGTTTTGCCACACATTCGCCTCAGGGATCTCATTTCGACAGCATTCAGTTTACTTTCATCCTTCCTCTGCCAACTCCATGCCTCACTGCCATACATCAAGGTAGGTACCAGGACTCCATTATGGACTGCTAGCTTCGCGTCTTTTGACAGTGTTTTATTAGCGCCAACGGCATTCAGTCCTCCATTAATGGAGTTACCTGCATTTACTCTTCTTTCAATATCTCTATCAGCCTTCCCATCTCTCGTAATATCGACATGTTTCAATAACAATGTTATCTTCTTCAGGATATGTTAATATAAAGAAAAATAAATGACAATTTTGTCTGGTATGAAATAAATGACAATTTTGTCATTTATTTTTCTTTATATTAACATATCCTGAAGAAGATAACATTGTTATTGAAACATGTCGATATTGTTTATTAAAAAAGTGGTTTATGCAAAGTGATTTGTTATTAATTAAATAATAAATAATACCACAAAGTTATTTTGCTAAGTTTGAAGAAGTGATATATATTACATTTTACGTCGTTGTTTCTTTGCCCCGGTGACTAGCTATCATTGGATGACATTAAATTCGAAAAACGGGCTATTTTTGGATTCATTTCCTATTGGATTTATGAAATGGTCACCAACACTAACTAGGCGAACTGAAAGAAAAGCCACTCACAGGGCCTTACTTACTCTGTAACCTATAAGTACTCTGTACTCTGTAGTTCTTCAAAATATAATTAGTGAAAGGAATATCCAATAAAAAAAAATGCTGGATATGCTCGGGTTTCACTCCCTGCAGCCCAAAAGAGGCGGATAATAACATGTTGCTATACTAGATAACACATAGATTAGATAATACGTATTATGTTGTTTGTTATTACCTACTTTTTCTGATTGCTACGAGTCTGTACACAGAATTCAGCTGTTTTGGCGCTTATGTATTCATGTTCTGATGTCCATCTAAGACTTAATTATTATTTTTAATTGATAAATTAATATTTAATAGCAATTGACCGGAAATCAGAAGAACACGGGTTCGAGTCCCGTCGGCGGCATGTATCTTTTCTCGGGAGATTTTTTTCAATGTAAATGAGTGTTTCAGGCTAATAATTATAACTTATAATAATTATTATTACCCTTTGTGCTTTGCATAAAAATCTTGTTTTAAACATTAGTTTACCAATTAAAAATAATAATTAATATTTGACGAGTTAAAGTATTTCAACAAAAAATGTAGACATAATTTGTCTCGACGCCACCTAGTGGGAGATTTAGCACTTACAATGCCTTTCTCGTATAAAATAAAGTTGGTTGTTTGCAGGTGGAAAAATGTAATAGCAGTAATTGTTGAATGAAACACCAGTATACATATATTGAATTATTTGATGGGCAGGAGATAAGCCGACGTAGCTCAGTGGATAAGAGCAGTTGACCGTAAATCAGAAGGACGAAGGTTCGAGTCCCGTCGGCGGCATGTATCTTTTCTTGGGAGATTTTTTCAATGTAGATGAGTGTTTCAGGCTAATAATTATTACTTATAATAATAATTGTTCCATCTAAGACAGTGTGATCATAGATTATTATATTTACCTGCCTATAGAAAAAAAAATGCAAATGGTTCTTTCGGTGAGAAGTAAAACTTGCGAAAATGAAATTTACATTTCCAAAGTAAAAACAATGTAACATCGATATTGTTTTCATATTTATAATAAAATTATCTGAAGCATCTGTTATGAGTTGCCCATAAATCCTACGAACGAACTATACAAGCGGCAGGCAGCTGTGTGTCACGTGCTCAGTACATGTACATTCTCGCGTGATTATTGCTGTCCCTCTCAGGCTGGCAGAAGACATTACCATATATGGCTACACGGCGCGAAATCCAGCCAATGGCAGAAGACATTACCTTATAGGGCACACGTTCGAGTCTTCCGTCTCGCTCATCACGGACAGAGAACTCCGGCCACCGTTCACCGAAGCATCAGACATATTTCAGACAACGGCGCGAGCGGTCGTACGCACTACTACGTACTGTCGGGCAGTATGCCACCCTTTGACGCGGCTAATTAAGTCTTCACTTACGATCCCAGTATGGCGCTATCACGACAGACGCCTGTATAATCCTACTGCCGCCTACTTTATACCATGGCAGCCCTGGCCGCCCGGCTTTTAATCCGCCTACATTGCCGATAGCCGCTTAATTCACCGTTATCACCCACCGGTTCGGTAAGCTGACCGAATCCGCCCACCATGA
Organism: Limnephilus lunatus; assembly: GCA_917563855.2. Taxonomy (NCBI): domain Eukaryota; kingdom Metazoa; phylum Arthropoda; class Insecta; order Trichoptera; family Limnephilidae; genus Limnephilus; species Limnephilus lunatus. The sequence goes on along the minus strand of OU830593.1, from coordinate 98,478,650 downwards.
TGCCGAGAAGCCGCCCACGCACCCCGAGCCGCCCCGTTCCTGCACCCGATCTATGAGCTTTGCTCTAGATCTCTCCACTTCGTAGGAAGCTGCCTGCATCCGTACGACGCCACGTGAGATTTTAAACCCTCTTATAGTATTTCCGAGCCTAAATTCAGTAGTATTTCTAGTGCCTCTCTCTCTCTTATGCTAGGCCTTAAACAGCTTACCTGGTTGCCTGTACTGTTCACCCTTGCATTATTGAATACATTTGAATTGTGCCCAAACCTTGTTTCATTGGAGTCAACCATCGACAGCCTCGGAGGAGCCCTACGACCCTGAGCTGAGCCTTCCAAGCCGAGGCATATTGCCCCCGGGGGGCCTGCTTAACACTTGTTCCCCCCCCGGGAGGGACATATTTCTGGAGACCAGAAGTATAACACTGGACCCTACGTGGCTTCAGTATCACCCTGGCCCCAGGAAGTATGACACTGGCGCGCCAACTGGGCCGAAGTCTTGTCGATTGTTGTCTCCCTAGAAACATAATTATGTAATCTTAGCTATAAATATTTTATATTTGTGCTCCCATCAACAACGGTAGTTCTGTGTGAATTATTCTAAACGTCGCGAGTCCGTCGGCTAGTGCTATTCGAGTGTTAGGTATTTTAAACATCGCTTACTACAGTAGCATTCTCAAGCTATTACGTTCTATCGCGGCAGTCAGAGTTGTTCGTCATTCGCGCGGAATTTTTTTTAATTGAGTAATGAATCTCGTTATTTTAAAATCTCCGAGTGGCTGCTGTGTAAGTTGCGTTATTTCTTCCTTGAAGAGCAGTGGTTGTTTCCAATAAAAGGTAGTAACTACTGTCGGATTGTGCTCGTTCACATCCGTTCCCCTGTAATAGGAAGTTGTAAATACGACTGCCAGCAACTGCTCTCGTCTTATATTATTCGTCCGAAATTTTTTTTTGCTTTGTTCATTATAATAACGCATAATCATGGAGGCCACCATACCAATAATGGATAGAATATTAAATCTCGAGAAAGCAAACGCGTCGGTAATAAGAAAAATGTTAATGGATAGAGGCGTAGTCCCCAAAAGAGCTTTATTAACTTTACAGAAACAATGTGTTGAGTTTAACGAATCCCGGAAGTTGAATTATAAAATAAACGTTAAACGAAAAGTTCAATAAATAATGAGTACAAGTTATAAAGTTAGTTTTCGTTTCTCTCAATAAGTAGTTTTAAAACGCAAAATGGAAAACGACGTCACATAATGTTGTAAAAGAGAAATTTTAAAGCAACGAAATTTAAAATCCAAAACAGAATAAGTTAATATGGAAAGCTTCCCTTGTAATATTAGTTAAAGCCACAATTGTTATTTTTCTTCATAGAAGTTTTGATTTATTGTTGATGCATCATAATAAATTAGAATTGTAATTTTGATTGTTGATTGTCTAGGGCAGAGTAGCTAACTGCGTATTGGATTAATGAACAGTTCAGGACAAATGTAGATTAATAACATAAATTGTAGAAAAAAAAGGAATAAACAAAATTCAGTCAAAAGTTTTTTTTAGAAACAAAAGTTTAGGTACAGACCGGTTAAAAAATAGTAAAGTTCTTAGAAGTTTAATGTTGTTTCGTTTGAAAATCATGAGTGTCATGAACCCACGGTTAGAGATCGTACATCATTGAATTAATACTCCATATTACACAAATTAGAAAACACAATGTTGTTAAAATAATAAACGTTCGGGAAAGGAAACAAACTTGTATATAAAAATGTATATAAACAAGGCAACGTGTATATAAAATGTATATAAACAAGGCAACGTGTATATCAATGTATATAATTGGCTAAGTGTTTTTTTTGTTAGTTTAAGTTCTTAAAATCTATCTGAATTGCTTTCGTACTAAGTGGTAGGAAATTAAATAAATTAGTGAAAAACAGTAGAACATCATTAAAAGAATAAATTCCAAACTACAGGGTATATGTTTACTAGATACTTGATTTGTTTTTCGAATGATTATCTAATGAGGGTTTAATAATAATTTTTTTGTATATGCTATAGGTATTTACCATAGAGACAGTATTGGAACATGCATTGTTTTTTAATCGGGACTATCCCACTCTAAATAGTAGTATGCGGATAATAAAATAAACTATCGTTGGGAAAGACACTTCAAAAGAAGCAAGTGAATAGCATCATATGTTCAAATTATCGTTTTAAATAAAAAATAACGAAGAATTTTTAAAGTGAAATCCTTGTCAAATTTAACAGAATAATCTCTCGAACAAAGAACATTTAAATGTTTAGCGTCAATTAAGTTTCTTTTATAAGAATGTAGGAATGATTTCGGCAACAAATTTACATGAATGAATAACAGTATAATGGACTTCAGGATAGAAAAGATAAAATAAGTTTTTTTTGGAAACATCTGTGGAAAATTAGTAAAACATAAAATTAAAAAGTGAACTACGACAGTTAAATCGATATTGTCATTTAGTAACAAAATAAATAGTGAATAGAATCCAATTATTAATGGCTTACTTGTAATAAAGAAAAGGGTTATAAAGTTATAAGAAATTGTCTTCTTCATTTTTTCTCGTATTCATAAATATGACAACGTGATCGTTGTTAGGAAATTATATCATATAGATATTGAGTTAATAGACTCAAGAAATGTACTACGGATACATAGGTACCCGCGTATACAATTCTGGTTTCGAACCGTTATAGGAATGCCTTCCTCAGAATTAGGGTAAGGTGGGATTGTTAAGATGTGAAATCTTGAACAAAAAAAAAAGGAATTTGTGATATAGGAAAGAATTGGAATTAGAGAATTAACCCCTCAAGTAAGCTTTAGGTAATTGTAAATTCTTATAGTTTTGACATAGCTAATTTAGAAAAATGTCATGGCGCCCTTTAAAGTTAAATACAATGGAATTTTTTTTAAAAAAACAAAATAATAGTAAAGTAAACAATAGTTAAAAAAAGTTATGAACAGAAAAGTTGAGATTAAACTGAGACGTATAGTGAAAAGTTATTAGTAAAAAAAGTTATCATTGGATAATATTGTTAAATTAAGAGTAAATAAATAATAGACACGGAATTTTTTTAAAAAAGGAATTTTCAAATAATCAGTCAAACAGGTAAAAGTTTTAAATTTTTGAAGTTGTAGTAAGAAGCAACGTCGTTAGCAATTCAATTATGATTCGAATTTATTTTATTTTTTTTAAATATGTATATAAATTGTTAGCTTATAACATGTAATGTTAAAGGTAAACACACGAATTGAATACTTAGGTATTTGAGCGACTTAGTCAGTGTGTATTACGCATCGTATAGCGGTGTTATAAAATCTGTGTTATTAAAATTTGGAAACGATTCTTGTTAAATATAGAGTAACCTTTTAAAGAAAGATTTTATAGAAATCGTAGTAACATAAATTTTAAAATAATTAATGGAGTTCTGTTTTTTTGGATATTGTGTTATTTTTATGTGTTGTTTTTTGCCGAAGCACAGGCATTTGAGGAAGGTAATTTCTCATTTGTGTTGGTGAACTTAGGCAAGGTTACAGTTCTCTGAACGTAACGGTGTGGCCACACGGAGATAGACGTTTGCAAACGTATCTCTTGAAAACACGAGAGGATTATAGTATAGCCTGATAATTATACGACGCTATAGGAGAGATCCTTATAATATGCCAAACGCTATAGGAGGTATCCTTATAATATGACCGACGCTATAGGAGGCGTATCCTGAGAATTACACGGAGAGGAAAACAGAAAAACAGAACAGAGTATGGAAATTAGTCCATCAGTAGGAAAAGAAATTGGTTACAAATTATAATGACACAGTAAATTTAAACACGAGGTGCATGTATTGTATTGTCCTCTACATAAGGGTTTAAAATGCGAATATGTATCATTTTCATTTGATTACATGACTTAGTCAGCATTATTATCCATCATTGGATGACCTTAATAAAAAATTGTAAATTTATTCACGAGGTACATGTATTGTATTGTCCTGTATATACAACCCAAGGACGTCATGAACCCTAGTGGTTAGTACGAGGTTATAACGCATATAACTTAACCTTTGTTATTAGAGAAGTATACAATTCCTTTCTTAATGGATCGTCATCACAAGTGTTGACAATCCGGGACGCCGGTATGTCTGCACGTGAAGACTTGTGTTATTATTGTTATTATTATGAAAAAAAGAGGTAACTCACCTTACACTAGTGAAATTACTGATGCGATATTTAGTTCATTTATTGTAATGACTATTATTGGTAGTAATAATTTATTACCTTTCCATCCTAGTGCGTAGCCACTTAGGTTGTTTTTTTTTAAAAAAAAAAAATTTTTTTTTAAATTTATATATGAATGTGGTTACATAAGTATATAAATTCGTCTAAGAAACACGACACGATACACTGATTGAGGGCGTAGTTCAAGGAACCCTAAATTAGGCTAGGTTTTTCATTAGAAAAAACTGCGTTAGGTATTCAGTATCCTGCCCGGGACCGAAGTAGAGACCTAATTTCTATTTTCGTGGAACAATTTGCATTCTAAAAATTACTTAATTTTAGTTGCAATGAAAGAATATGCAAGCATATTCTTTTCTTTTCGTTGGCAAGAGACGGCATAAGAAAATTCTTGTACAAGTGGTAGGTATAAAGGCACCTAGCTCTCATCATACTGGGATAGGTCATTGGGTAGTAAGAAACTTAGGAACCTTATGGTTGTAAATAACCTTGTGTATATATTAATATAAGGTCATGTATAAATGGAAATATCATTTCAATTATAAATTTTTTTTATTTTTTGTCCTTTTTTTTTTCGGGTTTTTCAATCTCTTTCATTGTCGAATTATTCTCACATGTAGGTTAAATCGTTATAGTATTGGACATCTCACACGTTGCGATATAGGAGAAATTGGGGCGGTAAAACGTTCACAATCGGGTAGTTACCCACTCCTTAACGGGGTATGTCTCAATTCTAGCGTATGTTGGAGTGAATTCACGATGAAAAGGCAATGTAATAATAATATTACCACATTTTTGTTATCAGAATAGGCCCAATAGACAACACTATTCGGTTCACATAGGTTGTGGTGGTATCGAATTTTAACCTTCTTCCGCGATCATATAACAACGGTTACTCGTTGTGTGGTATTATAGAGCTGTTACAAGTCCGATAGGATGGAACTTGGGTATCGACCTAACGTGTCATTCGGCAGGTAAACTATAATCCAAAGCGTGATAGGATGGCTAAACTCCTTAGAATTAGAGCAGAAGGATTGTTGGAAACGCGAATTTCCGAACAATGGAAGTATATATGATTCCGGTGTTAGGAAGAAATTCGTTACTCAATTAAAAAAAATTTTTTTTCCTCTTCTAATAACATTGTCGGTAGTATTAAATTTTCGTATTTTTTGTGTAAAAATACGTGGCGTTGTTGTTATTTATTTTAGTTTTTTTCTTTCTTCTCTCCTTACGTAGTCAAACCCTGAGAGTTTAAGTTGAGTTGAAACAAACTCGAATTGAAAGTTATTTAACAAAATTGTACTCACACACATAGAGTTTTTGGTGGGTAAACAAATGTATATTCAAGTGTTTTAATTATGATAAATGTAATTAATTAAATTACTATATAAATATTTTGTAAACACGTAATTGATTACTTCGGTATCAATATGGTAAGCCAGCGTGTAAAGTCCTTGCCATATCAGGACGCAATTGTACGGTGTTTTGTAACTTGCTATATCACGGTATTCAAATAAGGAGTAGTACTTCTCGTAGTAAGAAGATTTAAGAGTATGCACCCAGTTGAGTAAATTAGCTCGGTAATGTCATAAAGTTATGTCATTCGGGTCGTATTGTTCTTATTAGAGAATAATGTAATTGCACGTATGGTCATTACGGTTCGTCTGGTTATTTTGGTGGGAACACCTAGAGGGTGTCCTATGTGGTTTCGTCGAACGCAAGTTCACCGTGAGGATTCCAAGGGATCTATCCGGTTGTCTATGTCGTTGCGGCAAGGGTATATTTCTAGTATACCAAGTACAGCGCTGTACGGGTCACCGAGGGTGAGTCGAGAAAACATGAGAGGATTCATATTATGCCTGAAAATTAATATTCATGATAGGTTTTGTAGCATTACCTTACAATTATATGCGAACATGAGAGGATGGTCGTTTATGCCTGATAATTAAATGCAAACCAGACAAACCATGACAAGCTGAGAGTGCGGGAAACTAACATTTGGGTTAGAATTGAATTGTGAAAATAGCATAAAGTGTATAAAAACAAAGTTGTATAATTTTAAAGAATTCCATTGTAAGACGCGAATATGAGTGATTTCGATCATTTCATGACATTGGTCAGCGTACAATATTCCATAACAGGAATAAAGTGTATAAAAACAAAGTTGTATAATTTTAAGAATTCTATTGTAAGACGCGAATATGAGTTGGTTTCGATCATTTCATGACATTGGTCAGCGTACAATATTCCATAACAGGAATAAAGTGTATAAAAACAAAGTTGTATAATTTTAAGAATTCTATTGTAAGACGCGAATATGAGTGATTTCGATCATTTCATGACATTGGTCAGCGTACAATATTCCATAACAGGAATAGTGTTGGAAATTTTTTGTTTAATTTTAAGATTTTTACATGGTAGTAATCCTTCTCGGAAGGGTCATGTTTTCTTTATTTCTTCATGCACCTTCGTTAGCGTGTCTTGTATCGCACTAGGTACGTCACATTTTTTTTAATTTCTTGAGAGAGTTGGCAACCTTTGTTCAGTTTATTGCTAGTTTTTTTTAGCTTGGCTCACAGGTAGTTAAAATTTTGTTGGCTCTTAGGTAGGGAGTGTTTAAATCCTGGTGAAGAGGTAGCTCTGTACCTCACATTGTGGCAATCATCGCATCACATGCTGTATGGAAGGTCGTGGTCCCCTGCATCAGCCTCGCTGCCTTTTCCCTTCATTTTTCAGGGGGAGGAGGGTAGTGTTATGAGTTGCCCATAAATCCTACGAACGAACTATACAAGCGGCAGGCAGCTGTGTGTCACGTGCTCAGTACATGTACATTCTCGCGTGATTATTGCTGTCCCTCTCAGGCTGGCAGAAGACATTACCATATATGGCTACACGGCGCGAAATCCAGCCAATGGCAGAAGACATTACCTTATAGGGCACACGTTCGAGTCTTCCGTCTCGCTCATCACGGACAGAGAACTCCGGCCACCGTTCACCGAAGCATCAGACATATTTCAGACAACGGCGCGAGCGGTCGTACGCACTACTACGTACTGTCGGGCAGTATGCCACCCTTTGACGCGGCTAATTAAGTCTTCACTTACGATCCCAGTATGGCGCTATCACGACAGACGCCTGTATAATCCTACTGCCGCCTACTTTATACCATGGCAGCCCTGGCCGCCCGGCTTTTAATCCGCCTACATTGCCGATAGCCGCTTAATTCACCGTTATCACCCACCGGTTCGGTAAGCTGACCGAATCCGCCCACCATGATGCCGAGAAGCCGCCCACGCACCCCGAGCCGCCCCGTTCCTGCACCCGATCTATGAGCTTTGCTCTAGATCTCTCCACTTCGTAGGAAGCTGCCTGCATCCGTACGACGCCACGTGAGATTTTAAACCCTCTTATAGTATTTCCGAGCCTAAATTCAGTAGTATTTCTAGTGCCTCTCTCTCTCTTATGCTAGGCCTTAAACAGCTTACCTGGTTGCCTGTACTGTTCACCCTTGCATTATTGAATACATTTGAATTGTGCCCAAACCTTGTTTCATTGGAGTCAACCATCGACAGCCTCGGAGGAGCCCTACGACCCTGAGCTGAGCCTTCCAAGCCGAGGCATATTGCCCCCGGGGGGCCTGCTTAACACTTGTTCCCCCCCCGGGAGGGACATATTTCTGGAGACCAGAAGTATAACACTGGACCCTACGTGGCTTCAGTATCACCCTGGCCCCAGGAAGTATGACACATCGTTTTCACAAAGCTAATAAGCAAACATTATTCAGATATAATTTTTCAAAGTAACTTAATACATAATTATACAACTTCCTTCTTTTCCAAATTAAACATTAAATTTAACTTTCAATTCTTATTACTTGCTCAATGTGGACCGACAAATTAAAATAACTTGGAATAGACCGATACGGCCGAAATAATTCATTTCTAATGAAAACCCATTAGCAAAGTTTCTAGCGGAGGCATTAATAATTCACGCTGTCTAATTTATTTTTCATTTAGCGCACGACACGTTTTTCATAGAAGTGTAATTAAGGAAACAGAATATTGGAGAAGGCTTCTTGGGAGGGGCTTGCCTAAAAAGCTCAAATACATTAAAGTAGAGCCCTATTAAAAAAGCTAGCACGGTTGTCGAAGAAATTCATAAATAAATTAATAAAATACGTGTCTTTAGAAAACTAACCTTCAAAATTTACTATCATAGCCCCCGTGGTTGAATGGTTACGATCCTTGACTACGATTCCGGAGTTTGCGGGTGTAAATTTCACGCGTGCGTAAGCAAATTGAATTTGAGGAATTTGTGTTATTCCATAACTTATTCATTAAAAATAATATAAAATAATATTTGCGGTACTTTCCAGAACGGTAGATACTTTCAGTATCACCCCTGTGAAAGACCATTCAGAGGCGAAACGTTGCTTGAAAAGGCTTTACTTATTTGGTGACCAGATCTAAATAGCCAGATACTTTTTAACTTCCTCTTCCTCACGTACTTCTTCTCCCTACTACCTTCAGCCTCACAACATGCCATTATCATGTGCCGTTAAGAGCGCATAACCAGCCAGCGGACGAAAATCCACATTTCGTCGAAAGATGTTCTTACAATCGTACAAGGCGGTTCCAATGAGAAAGATAAGGTATTCTCCGTACCAGCTTTTTAAAATTATAACTCAATATCGATTTTACTTCATTCCAAAGTTGCTTTAATTTATACCTGCATCCAAAAATGCTGAAAGGCGTGACGATAAAACTATTAAAATTATGTACTTTTTGTAATTATTTTTTGATCATAAGTATTTATCATTTTTCAATAATGTCTTAGCAAAATTAGAATGTAAAAAAAATCTGAAATATATTAGTCTGTAAGTGCGCAAATAAATGCACAAACGGACCAATTTTCGTCAAGAAACACATGTACTTATATATTTTTTAATAATTTTATTTAAACTAAAATTAAAATTTTGTTACATACGTTTACCAGATAATATATTGATTTATTTTACTGCATGATTATATGATTTGAAATGGGTGTTGTATAATACATGTACTTTTTTGAAAATTTAACAAATCCGCCAACGACCTATGGTATAACTTTATTATACTAAAAATTATGATTTTTTCTGAAAATTTAAAACATACGTTTACTAGATTAAAGAACAATCTTTCAAAACCAATTTATATTTTTATGTGGAAAAGAGTCAATACGTCTAAACACTGATTTAAAAATGACATATTTCTGGTGTTCTCTGGTAATACACTCTTAAGAGAAGTTAGAACTATTGTGTGCGCTTAAAAAAATGAAAACATACTCTTTTATTTTTATAATCTTGTAATGACCCCGGAAAATATTTGATTAGCAGAACTTGTTTATAAGTTGAATAATACTATTATTGAATAAATAAAATAAGTTAAAATAAAAATTGGTAGCTGGTATCGATTTTTCTCTGTTGGCGAAATTTTCCTATGTGAAGTAAAGCCATCAATTTTAATAGCCAATTGCCTGATATTTAAATAACTCTTAAACCATACGTATAAACACCCCGTTATTCCTAATTTATGAAGCTTTTTTAACAACAGATCATGAACAAAAGATCATTATCATCAACAGATATTGTAATAAATAATAACATTTATATTGATTATTTATATGTTGAAATATATTTCTCAGATTAGAATACTTCCTTCCGAAACTGAAGTGAAGTCTCGGAATCGGGCAATTTTTATAAGCTAGTGTCTTGGTGTTGCTAAAGTAAAATCGTAATTAATGTCGGAAAAATCTTTTAGGTATATGAATATATGTTGATTAATTGAAGCAATTCATGACAGTCAAGTTTGAAATGCAGTATTTTATGTATTAGTATTAAATTTGGGCTTATTTTCCTATCTAAAAGTTTCAATGGGGACATATCCAGGTTGTAATTATAATCAGTGTTTTGTACAGGAATATGTAATTTTTAGTTTATTTACTCGTACCTTAGGAACTTATGTCGAATCGTTTACATCAGCTTTGCACACATTCCGGGTCTCCTCATTTTTAACACGATCATAGTTTCACAACGTTCTTAGTAATTTAAACAAAGTAATAGTCATTGGTAATACTTATACTTACCTACTGATATTACCAGAATTAAAAAAAATTTATAAGCCGAAATTTTCAATGGATATTATTAAAGACGAATATAAAAGAAAATTCGTGGTACAACGGAAAATAACCTTTACATTTTAATTTTTTTCATTAGGTCGAAGGAAACAAAAATTTGAATTAGGTGAAGAAAGGAAATTGTAATTAAAGGGTAGATGATGTTTTTAACGAGTACTTAGAAAATAAAATAAAATATAATAATTGTGAGTTCGTGATTGATCTATAAATTTTAATGAGGTCTGCAGGTAAATAATTACATATAAATGAACGGTCAAAACACTGTTGGTTTAAATTGTTAGTTTTATCTGCCCTGACGTAGGCAAAGTTGTGCCATAGTTTGGCGTATTCGCATAGATAAAATAATAATATAATGTACAAAAATAATTTAATAATAAGTATATCATATTCTGAAAAAAAATCCAAGGCTTGACATTCAACATTAAAATTATTATTTTGTTGATATTATTTTATCTTCAATTGATAATAAATTGCGAGAGTTCGAGCTACAAGATACAGATTTTTTTCTTTTTTAGAAGGTTTTTTTATATTTTTAACATATTTTACATAATTTTGCAGTGAACAGATTTTCAGTGTAAAATTTTATGCATTATTATATTATTTCCTAATGTATAAGCCGGTGTTTGAGATTTAGGAAAGGAGTGCTCGTTATTAATATAAAAAGTTCTTAAGAGATAACAAAATATCAAATGAAAAAATAAATTAAATTGTTTGATCAAATAGAGAATAAATAAATAATAAGAAAATACTTTGTTTTACGTCACTTTATTGATATTTTTAGTCTGTTCATTGCACAATGATGACAGATTGGAAATAAGTTTTGCGAGCCACAAAGGAAAAGAATTTTTTGTGTTGAACTAAATATAATTGTTAGTTTTATATGACCTTGAATGCAGAGACAGCTGTGGTAAAAATAATAAATGTTTAAAAATAATAATACTTGCAGAACTTATTATGTTATTCTGTATTTGTTTGTATTTTTATAATAGTTCTGAGGATGCTACGGAGGTGCATTGTCTATGACAATGGCAACAGAATAATACACGCACTAAAAAACTAAATTCAACAATGTCATTATCATAAAATCTTCTTATTTTAAAGTACCAAATACTTGAATGAACAAGTAATTCTCCTAACACTTCACTTCCACTAAAAATTCTTCTGATTTTTAATTGAAAAGCTCTCAATTCACATTGGGGATATTTATTGACATTGAAAGTCTCCTGAACGGAGAGATTTGGAGAGCCACTAACTTGTATGAAAGAGTCCCCTTTCATTTCTGTTCTTTTGTGTCGTTTCCTCTCATAAGAGTCCAGCGGAATGGCAAATTGACTCATCATCGAGCTGAGTGACTCGACGTCAATCGGAATACCGACGGAATGACTTTATCCAAGAAATATACTTGTATATAATGAGGAAATTCCTTTTGTTGAGTGTCGAATTTTTTTTTGCAGAGAGTTTTTGATGCATTTTTCAAGAATTCTTGTGTGTTGGATTCAAAATGCTTTTATTTGAAAGTCTTCGTGCATTGCTGGCTAACAATTGTGGAGTTTTATAACAACTATGAATAAATTGTACAGCGCCCTTGAGGTGATTTTTCACAAAAACGGCGCTCTATAAATTATCCAATTATTATTATTATTATTATTATTAACTTTTGTGGAGTTTTGTCGTTTCGTTGTCTTTTTTTGCCAAGTTAGGCCATCCGCTTATGAAAAAAAACAGTTGGCGACTTAATCGCTGTCCACAGGGAAGAAACATGGCGAATTTCACTGGCTGTCTGCACACAGGCAACTTATAAAAGTTCAGTTGACAAGATCGTCGCGGCGGCTAGCGCTTTTTTATTTTTAGTTACCATATTATCGCCAGTTGCCATAGTATCGCCTGTCAAGTTTCCGAGTAATTTGCGAAATGTCAGATCATGAAAATAAAGATTTTGTTCAGGAGGTTGATAAATTATTATTATGCATAAATTAATAATTGATATATTACCAATAAATTATATTTTTTTTATCGAAGGAAGCAAATACTTTGTGGTGTGACATTATATAAGAAACACACTTTGTAAAACACCACTTTATTAGAATTAATAATTATTTGACAGCCAACCAGGTTTGGCTTAGCTCAAGCTTCATCAGGGCTATTATATTAACTAATAGTTAATAATAAATAAATAAATAATAGTTAATATAATAGCCCTGATGAAGCTTGTTAATAATAAATAAATAAATAATAGTTAATATAATAGCCCTGATGAAGCTTGTTAATAATAAATAAATAAATAATAGTTAACATAATAGCCCTGATGAAGCTTGAGCTAAGCGAAACCTGGTTGGCTGTCAAATAATTATTAATTCTAATAAAGTGGTGTTTTACAAAGTGTGTTTCTGAATTTAATAAATTATATTTTTGTTAAACAAGCTGATATAGTTACTGAAATCGTAAAATTTATTTACGCCGTGAATAGAGTTATCAACCGGTTTTTGGTTTCTCCATAAGCGGGTGGCCTGATTTGTAATGCTTTGGTTCTTTTATTTATGTTTTAGCATTACTCTTTACTACCTTAAATTTACCTATTTTTGCTACTGTGTTTTAAATTTGTTCACAGAATTAATGAAAAGTGTTTTATGTTTATAAATAAGTTAATTCCTTGAAATATTATCAAAGTCGGCAATCAACTTATTTTGCATTTATGAAGCACATTACACGAGCTGAATATCTCAGTTTAATGAGTAGGCATTTAAAAATGACTGCACACTGCTAATTTAATTTGATCTCGTATTAAATCTGATCGTAATAAATTATGAGAATTGTTGAATATTATCCCGTGCTTCTTCTGAAGGATAATATAATTATTATAAACAAGTTGACAGAGTAAGTGAGCGCTCTGTTAAACGGTTGCATGTTCAATTGTTTACCAACAGTAGGAAGCGAGTTCAACTCTAATATTTACCATTTCCTCGTGTTAAAACATTTCTGAAAGCTTTAACATAAAACAAAGCTTTTGAAATACGGATCAATAGATACATCCTTGAAATACCCTGAAAGAGTAAATGACTAATATGTATTATAGAGGTACTTCATCGAATGGACGAAATTTTTATTTTATATTTCCTAAACAGGTTCTATGCAACAAAAGATACAAAATTTTAGAACTTAGCGTATACATTTAAGCCTAACCGTCTATACTTATTCCGTGGCGTACTTATAAGAAGGATTCCACTTTTTATCGCATTTTTTATAATACTTTTAATTGCTTCTCTGCTTTTGTCGTTCGTGAAAGAATTACGCTTTTTAGTGCCATCTGTATTTGATCAAACGTCAAATTAGTTAAAACCACACGTACGACCCATGTTCTCGTGATTGCCTATAATTAGGCGTTCTTTTAATGCTGACGTATTGCGTACATGAATCCCGAATACGCGTTTATCACATAAATTGTCGGGAATCACGAGAGTCGTTAAAAATAATCTGTAAAATCGGCACGCTAAGTGCGAACCCTTTTACAGTTATTGTACGGACATCAAAAGCACAAGGTAATAAATAATATCACTGGCCCCCCTCTGACCCATTTAACAAAAGTGACATCAAAGACGAAAGCGTGGTTTCATGAGAAAATTTATAGAGACTTCTTTAACTAATGAAAAAAATAAAATAAGACGAATAGAGAACAGATTTTTTTAAAACCATTCAATCGAAGAGTTAGTTAAGGTCGTAATATTGCTTTGAACCCTAGTGTATGCTATTATACGTAAATCTACTAAACACTGAAATAATGCGCCAATTAATACATAAAGCAGTTTTTTTAGATGATTCTAACACCCTTCCTTTTTGATACTAACCCAAATAACACCTCGTTGCCTTGAGTTGCGTTGAGTGAAATTTTTTCAACTTTATTACAGACTACTCGATTTGACACTTATTATTATTTCATTATTTAGCGTTGCTGAGAATGATTTTTTAAAATAAAAACAAATATTTAATAAAAATTTCATAAAAATATCCATAAATAAGCTCGACATATTTATTGATTTATTTTTGGGGTATTATACTGTGTTGCGCTACCTAGTTCTTTAGCTAAAGTTTCGGACAACATTACAATGTCTATCACCAGGGTGACGTGTAATCAAAGATTGGTATAAGCGTACACTTCACCACTATTTTCAATTACACATCTGGCCTGATGACGCTGATGACGGACACTGTAGTACTTATGAAGGAGGAAGCGCAACACGTCATGATACCCTAAAAATAAATCCCGATAATACTTTTGGCCGTGAGAATCTCAAATCATATCGACTTATTTCGTTCGCCACTGTACTTGGTGAAAGGATTTAGAAATAAATTAATGATACCATATTACAATAAAAAACTAAGTAACAAGTAAGTCATCTTCTGCTAATTGTTTCTCTAGACTCTAGACCAAAGATCATCGATGTACGTCAATACAACATTGAAGCCCTTTTATATCACATGAGATGAGAGCCCAATTATAAGGAAGCAAAACCATATACGAAAATCAAACGTCTACATTTAAAAACAGCTTTGTCCGAGACCTTTCTGTCTAAGCCAGAATTATAGAAAATTTTTTACAACAATCTCAGTTTTCTCTGCCAGTTACAAAAAAAAGCTCGGAAATGAAATCTCTTATTCAGGTTATTAACTCATTGGTTCTCGGTATTCATTAACGCCCGATGTTATACATCTTACGCAAAAAAAAACATGCTCAGGATGTGAATAACAAATAAAGTCGAATACATAATTAAATTGCGTTAAACATTATTTTTGTGAAAACTTGGCGGAGGTAATTTAAATATTTTTTCAAATCTGTAAAAAACATTTTTTATAAAGTGTGCTTATTGCCATGTATTGATGTATTAACCCTCATTTACAATGTGGCCAAAAGGGTAGAGTATCGTTGCGATGCTGGAAATGGCTTTAAATGTGTTTGGTGACCAAATTTATTTTATCAAGATATTTCCTTTTCTCTCCTCTCCACTAACTTAAGCTTTACAACACCATTCTCTCTGGCTCCGGACAATTATAAGTAGTCGAAACTCTTGTGCGAATTCGAAACATATTTTTTTTTCAATTATTTCTGGCTTTCACCCTTCAAGGGCATCATTTGAAATTATAGAGAAAAGAAAGGTGAATTTATATATTAATTTTAAGAAACAGAAAAAGACATAAAAATTTTCAGTAATTAAAAAAAGGATGAAAAATAATTAGGTCTCAGTGACCCAGTGGTAGAGTGCTGTTCGGGTAAGACATAGGTTCTGGGTTGATCTTGTGTTGCGAGAGTTACCTTTTTTTATTTTTTGTAGCCTTTCTTAAATGATTAAATATACTTTGATATTGTTAATGGTTTGACAGTAGGAAAGAGTGCTCATATTAATTCAATTATATATTTTTGTACCTTACCTTACTTCTGCATTATTTACCTGTGAATATGTGAGAAGCAATGATAATGAAGACATTTTGGAACAATTGTCCTCAACGGCGATTACTATGTAAGAAACAAGAGAACTCTCCAGAGAACTCTCCGGAAGTAGTTAGAATTTCACTGCAGATATTTGCTTTCAGTGAATTATAATATACATGCATCATACGCCGTAGTAAAATAGTTTTCGTTTGTAGGGAAAGCGAAAAAAAAATGGTTGAAGTTAACCTATTTTTCTAAAAATCATGGTAGTTTTTTGGATCTTTTTTAATAACCTGTAACTGCCAACTTCGATTGGCATTCTGAATTTGCATGATTTTTCTTTTGAAACTATTTCAGCGTTATAGTTTTACGACGGAATACGATATGGTTTATGTTCACGTCATTAATCTAGATAGGTTCTCTGGGACGTTTCTTATGTGCTTAAGAAATCATTCAGGTTGAGATTTAGCTGAATTGTAATTGAACATACTAATTTCGGTTATGCGTAACACGGGTTTAATGAACTCTAGAACTTTGATTTTGAATTTCAGTTTCATTTTCAAAATTTGAAGTGTTTTGAAGAATTCAATAAACATAAATAAATACCTATTTAGAAAATTATTTTAATTGCCACGTGGTTTTTCAGGGATCCTGCACCAGTGCCCATACTAACTTGAAGCGTGTACGCGACTCTGTAAGTAATGAACATCTGACACTACACATTCTTACGCTGACGGTACGCACTTCTAAATCCATTTCCAGAATTTGCGGAGAGTAAATTGAAATGGGTTAAAATCGCACATTTATATTCACGTTTGAATGTTAGGAGGCATAGGGACTCGGAAAGGGCGTTGGGACACATCGCTGCGATTGGCCGGGGCGTCCCCAAAAGATAAATACTGCTTTTGTCTGCCGTAGTAAATGCATTACTCGGCGGAATTTTCATGTAAATGAACAATTGTACAATAATGTACTCTCACATTTACCTACCATGTGGGTGGAAATGTTTTAAGAGGAATAATTACTTATTTCGAGAATGAATTCACCATGGATTAAAAGCTCACACAACATTTATTTTTTGAAAAAAACAACATTATATTTCTTTTTATAGCGTAAAGGATTTCGTCGCTATAACGGTGATTTGTCAACACTCATATTATATCTGTATTTATTTTTTTATAAATCGGCCTAGTAGAGACATTGGTTTATAAAAATATAATAGGTCACTTTGTGTAAGTATTTACATATTTGTATAAGTCATCAGAGCGCGCATTTTGTTACCAAATCTTATTCCTTTAAAAAAAGTTTTTCAATATCATGTTATCAAATAATGTTTTAAAATATGTCAAGATATTGTATCCAATAGAAAAACATAGCATTTTAAAAAACATTGTCAAAACGTTTTGTTTAAAAAAAAAACAGCACAAATTCCTTAGAATCAAAAACAAAGAAGTTTTTTGAAGGCCATGCAGAGAGGACATTTTTTATGGCAGAGAATGAATTTAAATGGAACATCAATAATTCCACTATACACTCGGGTTTCACCTACGAAATCGTCACCAAAAAATAGAACTCGGGACGGTAAAGGTTACACAATTATATTTTTTAATTTTTTTGTTTGTTTATTAAAACGTACACGTATACAATAAATTATGATAAATTAAATTAAATTATTACATAGTTATATTGGGGATAGTAGATACCTATTACACATCCATATAATATCAGTAGGTAATTTCACCTGAGATGAGAATGGTACTTAAATCTTAACTAATGAATGTATGAGTAATAATGATAAAAAGGAAGAAAGTGTATGAAGAGATAAAAAGAATTTTAGAAAGAAAAAAACTCGTGCCCACGATTTTTAATTGATTGATATAATTAATGTAGAGATTAACAGAGGCAACTTCAACCGGCGATCAGACTCTTGCTTAACACTCGGCTTTAAATGGGGAATATTTCCTTATTCGACCTACAAAATGCAATAGAAGTAACGGCTGCACCAACTACTGCAACCCAAAACCAAAGAAAAGCTAAGAGCTTTCTATTTTTATGACACCTTAAAAGTTCTCATAAAGCAGACATCAGCTATAAACGGGTGTTCTCGCGTATTCACCATTGAATAAATAACTGTTTCACAATTGAAATTAATGTAATGAAACTCATCTACTTTAAAAAACTTCCCTAAAAAAATGTATCTAATTATAGTATTTATCTTAAACGTAAGTAAATCTTTTCGCTTCGTTGAATGAATGAAAACATTTTTGTATTTTTTTCTTCTTCAATAATCGCAATTTCAATTTGTAGCTTAATTTTAATAAAATAAAAATAAATAACCCTGTGTTCACCACAATTTAATCAAAATAATGAACTTTCAAAACCAATTGTTTCTTCTTCAAACATTTATAAAAACACGTATAATACAAATAACGGATATAAGAATAGACAAATAAGTAGGTATAGACACATCAGTACCTAAAGCCAAAAAACATTACGATGCGTCGTGATTAATTATTTATTATGTACCATAAAATACAATTATATAAAATATTTGAAAGTATAATAAAAAAAGATAATTAACTCATCAAAAACTTTATAGATAAAAGAATTTGTTTGAAAATTTATATTAAAAAAACCCGTTTATTTACAGCAAAAAATTGATTTATTTCCAAAATGTGGTAGGCAGATTCCGAAAAAATACTGTTATTTGGAAGAAACTTGTTATTATTACAATAAGCTGGTTGGTTCGAAGTCTTTGATTATTAAATATGAAGTATTATTATTTAAAAACAAAATTTTCCCCAATTCTTTGTATTATTATAAACTTTTCTTATATTTTTTGTTTAACATATTATCTGAAAAATTTGTTCTATAACCGATATTGATTACAATTTATTTAAATAAATGATATTGATTTCTTTGCTAAAATTGTTTAAAGGTAAGGTAACATTCATAATCTACTAAGCATGGTATAAAAAGCTGCTAATATTTGAGAAATTGGATGGGTCGATGTATTATGGATAACATCATCTATATATGTTTAGCCTGACGAAGAAACATTGTTTTTGAAACATGTCATTTATTTTGATGAAATAGTGGTGTACACGAAGTTACTTATTTTCATTTAATTTTTTATGTATTTTTTAGAAGCTTTGTAACGAAACGCAAACCGAGACTGCTTTATTAACTTAATAAGGTTATTTGTTAAGTGTCAGTATTAAGGTATCTCGTTTGTATAAGTCTCTAAATAATAGTTTATCCCCCTGAAAATAAGGATTCGGTTGAATTTTTAGGACGACAAAGGAACCATTCTTTATGTACCACCATTAATCTCGTGGTGATTAGGCAAATGCTGTGAAGATATTATTATAACGAGGTGCTTTTCTTAAGACGTTATAACAAATTTTTGGACATTTCTTAAATGACGACGCATACATTTTAAAATTATTCAACGTTGTGCCAAAAAGACAAAAAGTGTATGTTGTAAACTTACAGGAATAATATTAAATATTTATTATGCCTGCCAATGCCGAGAAAAAGGTTTTATTTGAAATTCTAAATCCTTTGCGTGGAAAATAAGCTGCAAACATAATTTTCCTTGTTTTTATTTTTCACTTAATTTTTATGTATCACTTTTATATTCTTTTAGGAAACATTAGTTAAGTACCTACATTATTATTTTTTAAATTAATTTTATATATATATATATATATATATATGTATAATTTCACAATGGTGCTGAAGTTTTCACTTTACAATTTGTACAAATTATACAAAAAAAGGTGAACATAAATATTGTTTTGGTTGTGAACATTGACGTTTGTACATTTTTAAACTGTCCCTAGAGACCATGAACATTGTTGCAATCTGTTTTCGATCCCGAGAATTTAAATCAGCACTGCAAAAGTTTTAATTAATCCAAATCCTCGCACCGCAGCAATAAATCCAAATGAAACAACTTTTCACGTGGTTGTACGATGTACGCGACATTACGCCGAGCCAATTCATCCGGGAGGATCACGGGAACAGTTGCGACAATGTATGCTAAATTTGTTTGGATTGTTACTAAAATAGTGTAAGCCAGGGAGTACCAATATTTAGCTAAAATCAACATTCAACTTGTTTCGTATTCATGTCTTCCACGTAAATAAAACTTATTTTTGCGATGAAATAAAATATTAAGTTTCTTTTCCTGATTTGTATTATAAAACCTACTTATTTAAAGTGTGTTGTGTATATTTATGTAAAGCTGAAAGCTGAAGCAAAAAAAAGGTTTATTATATAAACAATAGAAAACAGGAAAAATAATAATGTAGCTATTAAAATTATTTCAAAACCCCTTAGCTCACGATTGAAAAATATACGTGCATCTGTCATGATACCAATGCTCAGCCTTTGAAATGAAACACTTTATCTACTATTTTTTTTTATATAACAGAACGACATTATTGAGTGAAAACTTCTTTAGCAACTTTGTGATTTGAAACTCGATGAAACAAAAAATTGCGACAAACACATAAATCTATAGGATTGAGCCTGCTAGAGAATTAGATAGAATAATCGGTTTCCTCTTTGTTCGGTTCTTCGTAGCCTATCAGTCTCCTCATTGTGCGGCGCTTCGTAGCCTCCCCATTCTTGTCTACTTTAGTTTTCTGAAGATTTCACTACTACGCGTGTGAACTGCACACTCTGATTTTTTTTTGCTTTTAGTACTAACGCAATGTTTTTCTAGTAATGAAACGTCAAGAAGAAACTCATTTCCATATTTGTTTATCGAAAAAAAATACTACACACAGCATCCTAAAGAAATTATGATATGTCCATCGGAAAATTAATTTTGTGGGTCTCCTGTGTGAAGTTACTACTTAAAATAATCTAAAAAATGCATTGTACAAAACGATTACCAATATTATAATATATTATAATACACTCTTAATTCTCTCCATGTGAATGAAATTACACATGGAGAGAATTAAAGCTACACCAATTTCAATTATACCTACTGGAATTACACGTCAAAAAACCTAACCTAACTAAATCTAACGAAACTTTAGTTTTTTTTGAGTAGTTATGAAATTTATTTAGCTCACACTCTGAATTTAAAATATAAAAAAAAGTTTTTTTAAAAGTGTGTAATTCTCTTCTTATGTAAATTCGTCCAAGTGTAATTCCGTCGGCGTGTAATTCTAATTCACCATACGAAACTCCGAAACTTTTTTTTCACTTTTGGTATGCAGCTTGCAAACCCTGCATTTATAATTCCTGATTAGAATTGTCCGTGCACAGTGCAAATTGCACGAAAAAAGTGTTGCTAGTTGTAGCCAGTGCTACGGCTGAACAGTGTGGGATTTGTTTCACTGGAGCGACTCTCTCTGCAAAGTTGCGGGCATTATTTGTACAGTAGAAACACAATTAGGAAATGTCAAACGTACCTTTGAAGCCAGCGCGGGGAGACATTACAAGAATGAAACACACGGTTATTACCCGGGCGAATATTCAGTTTTTTGTCCCGTAAAAAGATATAAGGGACAGATATTGGATTTTGTACAAAAGATAATTGAACATATTTTATGTTTGTGTTGATAGTTGCGAAGCCAGCTTTATAAGGCAAATCGAAATTTCCACACTCGCATCGCTACAAGCGCATACCTGTAAAAACCCACGGGGATATAATAATAAATAAAATTAATAAATTGATAAAATACTTTCTTGGTTCTTACCACTTTTATTGTTTATAAAAACCAACATGTTTCGTGAGCAACGCTCACTTCTTCAAGGTTTAATTTTTATAAACAATAAAAGTGATAAGAACTAACGGCCTTACTAAAATAAAACCACAGCACGACCGATTACCTATGTTTTTGTAGCATCATGGATACAACACATTTACACAAAAACACGAAATATTACTAAAAAAGAATTTCACTCTAAAACACGTTTTAAATTTGGCAACACTGCAATTTTTCAAATTTTTCATCCAAAATTTTGTTTTCATTCATAGCCGCTAGATGGTGATCGCGCCCAACTTGCCCGCGCAAAAAAACAGCAGTTGGTTTTCATGCATGACGGAAATATTTTTACTAAATGTTGAGATTTTACTGAATGATTTCTATTATAGTGACCAATTCACTCTTCTATTCATGTAATTAATACATTTTCCGTGTTATTTGTGTGGTTTTACATCAGTTTTATCAAGTTATTGCACAATAAACACTACTTAAAAGTTGAACTGTCAAAATATTGTTTTGGGTTACATAAAAGTTCAAATTTACGTTTTTAAATCTTTATTTTATGAGAATTTCTTAAAGGTGGTGTTTTTTTAAATATTAATATCAAATTCACGTGTTGGTAAACTTATCAAAGAAATTAACATCTTTAGTGGTGCAAGAAACGTCTTGAAATGTCAGAGATATTTTTAAGGTTATTTTTTTGGCTTTAAAAAAAACTTTATATTTTGGTCTGTATTTTTTAAATTTTAAGTTTTTAAATATTTCTGTACACTTTCATCAAAAATGTTTTGGTAAGAAATTATTTTACATTTTTTTCCGTGTTTAAAACTTAAAATATGGGAGTTTTTTAAAACTAAAGTGTATTTCAAATACTTCTTCTTCTTCTCTTCTTCTTCAATGGCGCTACAGCCCATTTCGAGCCTTGGCCTCCTTCAAAATAAGCCTCCACCGCCCTCTGTCCTCGGCCGTCGTCTTCCAATCTGCAACATGGAGTAATCCTCTTGCATCCTTCCTGACATCATCCTCCCATCTCAGTCTAGGTCTGCCCGCCTTTCGTTTACCTCCCGGGTGTCCTGTCAGAACCTTCTTCGGTACTCGTGTGCTTGGCATTCGGTGCACATGTCCGGCCCATCTTAATCTTTGGAGCCTTAAATGGGTGGAGAGTCTGGGAGCTTGATAAATTTCATAGAGCTCGTTGTTGTGGTGGATTCTCCATGCCTCTCCCTCTCGCACCGCTCCTAAGATTCTTCGCAGTACCTTTCTTTCGAAGATGTCCAGCTGTTCTGCTGACTTTGCTGTCAGTGTTCCCGCCTCACATCCATAGGCCAAGACCGTTCTGATAATTGTTTTATATAAGGTTATTTTGGTTTTCCTATGGACGTTTCGTGATTTGAACACTGGCAGCAACGCGAAGTAAGTGTTGTTAGCGGCTGTGATGCGCTTTCTTACTTCTACTGGGTCTTCATTGTCCTGCGTTATGATGGAGCCCAGGTAGGTAAACTCTTCGACCACTTTGAAATTATAATTGTCTTTAAATTTCAAATACATCATCCCTAAAACAGAGATAAACTACCCCCCCAGGCTGTGTAAACGGCGTGTATTTTTTTCCAAGAACAATTTTTTAATTAATAATGTTTTTACATCCGCGGCCGGTTGAAAATTGAAAAAATTTTTCACGGGGTTTTTTAGTAAGGCCGTAAGTATTTTATAATTAATAAAAAACTAAGTTTTTACCACTTTTATTGTTTATAAAAACCAACATGTTTCGTGAGCAACGCTCACTTCTTCAGGGTTTAATTAATACATACATACATGCAATATATACATATACGTAGTATTTTATTACTTTGAATTGAAATGCTGCCACAAAATAACTTTGCTGTGTTTGAAGAAATAATAATTATAATAAAAATTATAATTTTTAAATTTTTTAAAAAGCAAACAAATTATGACTTACATTTAAAATAAATGAAAACAAAATGCTTGGTTTTAAGACACATTATTGATATATTTTCACTGTCTACCGGTTTCGGTACTTCCGTACCATCATCAGGACTATTATAAAATAATGCTATCAAATACAGGAGTACACATATACACATATTATCAAAAAAGAAAGGGACAGTATACGTTATAAAGTTCTAAGTGTTCTTTTGTGTAATATCTAGTGTTCTCTAGTTCTATTTTTTACGTTACGTGATATTTGTCCAATGTAGAAGGCTGGACAATCATTACAACTAAGTTTATGTACAGTATAATAAAGAGGATATTTTAAGCCACTCGTGCATTTATAAACTTAGTTGTAATAATTGTCCAGCCTTCTACATTGGAAACACATCATGTAAAGTAAAAAAAAGAGTAAGAACAAAAGAACACTTAAGATGCTTAACTAGTTAATGTTTTTCAGAGTTCGCGGATCCTTTAATTGATAAATATCATACTTTTAACGGCGATACAGGAGTTAAAGTCCTAAATAAAAATGGAAAAGATTTAAGACTTAACAATTTAGAAGCTTAAAAAAAATCGGTAAATTCAAAGGTTGAAATCATTAATTACCAATTAAATTTAACCTTCAGACCTATTTGAAGTATCTTCCCCGTTATTTCACTTATCTTCCACCCCACCTCCCTCCCGCAAATGACGCACTGTCGCATTCTAGTATACTGTCCCTTTTTTTTGACAATATGTTTACATGTATTTGATTGAATTATTTTTATAACAGTCTTGATGATGGTACGAAGGTACCGAAACCAGAAGCGAGTGAAAATATATCATTAAAAAGACTTAAAACTAAGTATTTTCTTTTCATTTATTTAATTATTTTAGGATTTATGAAACTGAAAGTTTATGTAAAGAACACATCAGAATAAGAGACAATTACTGCAGTATTTGCGAAAATGTCCTAATTTATAGGAATCTCCTTTCTGAATTCATTATATATCAGTTAGAATAAGGACGATTAAAATAATTATTTGTTAAAATATTATTTTATAGGTAGGTACTTTATCGCTTATCTGTCTTTTTCGTATAAAGACTTTCAATTTTGAAAATGACACCTACATTCAAACCATTCCAAGTTCCAGAGGTACACAGGACAGGCATAACCGAAATTAGCATTCTGATTGAAATAAAAATTAAAAGTATAAAATTAATTTCCGAGAAGGCCAATCGTTTCACATCCAATCAAATAACTTTCCATATCCAATGACCTCCACGGACGAGAGGTTAAAATCATTGGATCAGAGGTCGTTGGTTCGACTCCTGGTGTGGCAGTGAGAATAAATAGTTTAAGTGAGTTAATTCACGCACACGTACAAATTACATGAAATATATTTGCAGCATGTTTCAGGGCGGTAAAAATTCCCAGGGACGCCCTGGTTATCTCACATGCAAGATCGAACAGCTGCTCAAAATGGAATTAGTTTTATTTTGTAACTAAAACTAATTAGTCTGTATTTTTCCAAGGCTTCCCCTTTTCCGTCTTCTTAACTTCCCCATACTCTTTATCAGCCTGATAACATAAGAAAATTTTAGGTTACCACGTACAGCAAAGGCACAAGTTAAATGCAAAATATGTTATATGCAAAATGAGTTCATATAGGTTAGCGACCAGACAAATAAACCAATACAGGATAATGTGATACCATCATACATAATTTATAGTGTTACTTCGATCATCTCACATATCAAACGGTTGCTGTAAAATACACGTCATCTAAAGCAAATCCTTGTT
Organism: Limnephilus lunatus; assembly: GCA_917563855.2. Taxonomy (NCBI): domain Eukaryota; kingdom Metazoa; phylum Arthropoda; class Insecta; order Trichoptera; family Limnephilidae; genus Limnephilus; species Limnephilus lunatus. The sequence continues at coordinate 98,453,335 of OU830593.1, read as the reverse complement.
CCCATTTCGCACGGTTGGTGACAAACGAGCTGGTGTCGAGTAAGACCTGCCACGTTAACGGATAATGGCCGCCTGTGTTATTTTGACTTGTGGGTCTGAAAGTTAGTAATATTTTGATGGTATTTCATATTGTATTATTTTACATACATATATTTTGGTATTTGCATCACGTACTAGTTGTATTCAGACGGTAATTAAATAATAAAATAACTATTTTAATAGTAAAAAAAACTATTTTATTAGGTTGATATACGCATTAGGTGTATCCACTCCTTATGAACGAATGTTATTTTTTGTTGTAAAAAAGATCTTCTTTGAGGAAGATGAAAAAATAAAGGTTTTAAAAACGAAGAGTAACCGAACCTAATATTTTGATAGAAAAAAACTCGTACCGTCTGGAGGTAGTAAGACTGTAACTTACCTAATTAGGGTTTATTTTGAAGCTAAAGGTTGTGGGAGGGGACGGAGATAGAAGAGTGGGAAGTGTGGAAGTATCTGGCTATTCAGATCTTGTAACAAAAGACGGCTAAAGCCAATTTAACTTACGTTTTGATCCAGATGATTTTTTTACCAGGGCGATACTGAAATTATCTTCCGCTCTGGATGGCGCAGCAAATAAACTGCAAATTATTTTTTTATGAAAAAATGTGAAATAACAGAAATTAATCAAATAAAATTTAATTGTGCACGCCTGGATTTCAACCAGCGAACTCCAGATTCGTAGTCAAGGATCATAACTTCTCAACCATGGAGTCCATCAATCTATCACATAAATTTTCCACCAATGACGATGAATTTTTGGCTACTCTATTTTCCAATTCCTCACATTTACTCCTATGTCACTATTGTTCGATTGGTTCTTTTTGAATTTGATGAGAAAATCCTAATAATTGCAATAACTATAGACCCTAAATATTAGACAGTTAAATAAAAACTACAAAATATATTATTTATTTGTATGTTGAAGTAAAATCATTAGAATCTTAAGAATGTTCAACAAAAACCCAGTCAAATGAATTCAGTCGGTTTGATGATGTATATGAATCGATAGATAATTTACAAAAGATAACTATATTGTAAATTATTTATTTTGATGATATGAAATGATAATATTCATACAATTTATAATTCTACGCTTCTCTGTTAGGCCAAACTTATGCGGAGAGGTGGAATTATTATTTTTTTGATAAATATGAACGAAAAACCCATAGCAATGGTGAGTATCTGCTTGATCGAATAAGGGATGTAAAGTTATATTGACATTTAAGAAATATCTAATGAGCTAAATGCATGGAGGAAACAATCCTTCGTGGCTTAGTAGCATTCGGGTTACTGTACATGGTTAAACTTTTTCAAGATTCATGGAAATACGAATTTTCACGACTGTAATTAATCGACGGCGCATGACGCGGTGGATCAGACTGAATTGATTCGGTTGTATTAATGAATCTTCCATGTGTAATTACCACTAGATAATATCTTAACTGGAATAGAAACATAATGTGTAGTTTTTAATGTACTGCTCTACGAGTGTATTTACTTAATGCGAAGATATTCACGTTTCCCGAGGCCTCCGTGTATTGTGTTTCATGTTAAATCATCACACGAACTGTTCAGACATGAAATTCGTTTTTAATTAATTAGATAAACCTTACCGGTAGACAGTATACATAATATAATATGTTCATATCGTACATAATTATTGTAATGTGCTTCCATCAAGTTTGCTCGTCAGAAATCACGCTATGTTTCATGTGGGAGTGAGCGGCATTTACCTATTTGTTTATTCTGTAAACATCGACTGATTTTATATCTAATTCGAGAACAGCATTAACATTTTAAAACAATATCTACAACTTTTACAATTTTGTTTGTATTTCTTCGGCATTAAATATGTAACCTTTTCTAGACATTTTGTTTTGAAGAGTTTTATTTTCCATGTATATTTCTTACTTAAATGTTTATTTATCTGCTACCGGTTTCGATACATCCGTGACATTCACAAGCAAACTTGAAACTTATGTACAGAAATAGGAGTCAACATAACATGGTAACATTGCCAGTAATGGTAATTTACAGGGTGTTATTATTTTGTTAACAAAATAATTTTTTCGTTTGTTTATTTCTAAGGTTTCTAAAGCGCACAAATTAACGTATGAATAAAAAAAGACCCCTGTAAATCACCATTACTGACAATGTTCCCTTATTACGTTGACTCCTCCCATCATCCTCCCCCCCCCCCAAAATTACAAAAAAAAATCTAATAATTTCTTAAATTTTAAGATAGTTTTAAGCTTGCTAGTGAATGAAACGGATGTGTCGAAACCGGTTGTCGATAAATAAAAATTTAAGTATCAAATATACATGAAAAATAAAACCCTTCAAAACAAAAGAAAAATTTTACGCCTATAAAATATTGTCTTTTGAAAATCAAGGATCTTTAGATCTTCAAATAACCAAACTGCCAATTTCCTGTTATTGACTATAAACTATAAATTAAATGACCAGAATAGTGTTATGAATTGTTAAACTGCTGTAAACGTATAACTGTATAGGCATAGAAAATTGATTGCGAACTTTAAACCAGCGCTATATATATACATACCTATAACATTACTAGTGTACAATAGATCCTCAAACCGAGAGGCCGTACGTGACGTCATCGTTCTAGCATCTTCTGTCTTTTTCGTTTTTGTACAAGACGTGTGAGAAGTGCAATTTTTCTTAGACGATGTATATGAGATATCTCTCCGGGTATACTATAATATGACATTATCTGTGGTAGCATGATATTATTGGTATTATGGAACATTTGTGAAGCAGGCCAAATTCAACCCTGGGATGTAGCTCCGTAGTGAGTATTGTGATTGAAATGTAATATTGGTAGAACCACTGGACCCAGGATCGACTCAAAAAATATTTTTTGTATAAAATTAGTTTTAAAAAGTATCGTCGTAACCAGTGGCAGTTATACATAATAGTATCGCTTTCCTGTGAGTCACCACGAGTCAACATCATATTATATTAAAAATGTCATAAATTTTATCATAATGGGAATGTTCAATTGATTTTTGTGCATTACTGTTATACTATAATTGTTTTGTACTTTGCCAAAAGTATTGTATTTCGTCCGTCCATAATTTTATTTGTGTGTTCCGTGTGCGGTAAATCTGTCATGACGGTAGACGTGTTTTTATCCGCTAGAGTTCACATGAACGTCTAGTCGGAATTATCGACATTACGCGAGGACTCTGTTCACAGAGCTACTAGTTACAGTTATGATTATCATTAAATCTATGTACGATTAGAACTCGCTCCGATATTATATGTACCTAAATTACTTGCTGACTGACAACACTTGAAACCAATGAGAACTTGTTTAGCAACGGATAAAACAATATGGAATTTAAAAATGAGCTACAAAAAATACTGAAAGGTCTAAACTTAACAAGGAAAAATCCGCTATACGAGTATATGAAAACAAATGAACTACAGTGACTTCTGTAGAGACTATGAAATTCGTCTCCAGAATCGTTTCGAATTCCGATAAAAATCTAATGAACTGATGTGTACAAATATACTATACAAAATCTTATAGCGTCTTGTCGTTATCCGTGAAATTACTAAAAGCGAAGGATGAATAGTCAATCAACTTATAAATAGCTCCTTAAGTTATATATAGGCACCTTACGGAGGAGAGGGTCTAAATTGGGTTGCAGAATTGGGCCATCAATAGACATAAGTAAAATTCAGGCTGGGTACTAGGTGAAATTCTATATGGAGCACGTTACGTGTTTCGACAGGTTACGTTAGGCACTCAATAGCCTAGAAAAAAGGTATTGGGATTTTAAAATACATATTATCAAGTTGGCAGATATTCATAAATGAACCATCGTATAAAAATATTGATAAGAACTTGTCTTGTCTACAAATTTGACTTGGGATGTGGGTTCGATTAGCAAAAATAACATTGGCAGTATAGTGGAATCATTAATTCAATGATTAGTATTTATTTTATATATTCAATAATTTTATTAATTTAATAATAAAATTACTGAATATATAAAATAAATAAAAATTAAAATGGAGTTCTACAAATTAAACTTGATAACAATAAATCAATGATTTCCTTTGTTAAACTATAATAGTGAGTGTTTTACTATAAGGAAAATTAATAAATACGAAAATATAATTATTTTGACATTCCATAAACATTTCTTCGAGTCGGAGGCAGTGAGTTTGATCCACATGGCGGTTTTAAAATATATTTTTTTAAGGTTATTTCATGACTACATATATCCTAATTGAAGAATTTGTGAAGCATTTAGTATTTAAAAGTTCAAAGTATTTACAAAAAAATATTTGCTTCAGCATCATCGCCTTACGAAAGACGATCAGAAATTAACATTTCGAATGAACACCGTGAAAAATTATGACATCTTTAAAAATTCAATCAAAAGAAAAACGTATTTGAAATCTAGAAGTATTTTTAGATTTTTACGGCCAAAAGTATTTTCGTTATTTGTTATTGGGGTGTTATGCCGTGTTGCGCTACCTCCTTCTTTAGCCAACGTTTCAGACAGCATCGCAATGTCCATCATCAGGGCAGATCCGGCAGATCCGACACATCTGTCGGATCTGCCGGATCTGCTAGATCTGCCCTGATGATGGACAATCCTGGATGGATGGAAATGCTGTCCAAAACGTTGACTAAAGAAGGAGGTAGCATAACACGGCATAACATCCCAAAAACGAATAAAGAATACATAATTATTGATTAATAATATAACTTTGGTTGGTTATAATTTATCTCTTCTCTGATTTATCAATCGCACCCACAACCAGTTTCAATTTTGAAAATAAAAGCAAGTTCCGGTTCTAGAGTTCATTGAAGCGGAGTTACACGGAGACAGACCACCGAAATCATTATTTTGATTAATAATCGTGCAATGTAATAAAGTATTTTCTAAACATTTAACATTTGCTAAAATAAAGAATTGGGTACTTAATTTTTTGAATATGAATGTTGACAGATTTTGTTTTGGCAAATTATGAATAAAAAAAAATCAGAACGAAAGCGACGAACAAAATTTTCTTACAGGATGCTCACAAAGTGCGTGAGTATTTAAATTTGTTTTGCTTGAAACCATTCCTCCATGTTAAAACCCGTAACGCAGACAGTGCAGGACTGGGTAGCAAAATAGGCCAGAAAAAACAACAATTAGAAAAAAAATTGTATATGACATAGATTTACTGTAGAGCTTAGAATTTAGAAATAACATGGATATTTTTAAAAGTTTCGAAAATTTTTGCTTTAACCCAAAAACTCAGACAGACCTGTGTTAAATTCATGATTCCAGAAATCGACAAATTTTCCTGTCTCAGTATGAACATTTCCACTCTACAGATAATATCTTATTATGATATATTGACAAGATTTTAAACGTTTTTCCATTTTTTATTGTCTCAGATTTCAGCCTATCATGGCCATCATCAGACTGGTACAATTATTCCATAATCTATGATTTATATTTATCAATTCAGCTGTGAAACACGACATAATAACAAAGATGGCAAAACCCATTTAATTAGTATCATGATACCATTGATACCAATGATGTACATTACATACCCAATTGATGTGTATATAAACCATAGTTAATAACTCAGATACGCCTTATACGTCGTACGTATGTCTAATAATGTTACATTGTCTTGAAAATAAGCTTATGGGTAGTATCCGAGTAGTTAAGGAAAAATTGTACAAGTTTGAAGATGGCCATGGTATGCTGAAACCGGTAAGGTCAAAAATGAAGAAAAAAAAAGTGGAGTTTGAAATTGTTTGGATACCGAGAATTGTCAGCATAAAAAATCAGAGAGTGTAATTGACACGCAGTAGAAGTGAAACCTTCAGAAAACTAAAGTAGACAAGAGTGGGGAGGCTACGAAGCACCGCACAAAGAGGATACCGAACATACTAACTCATCCTCTCGCAGGATAAATTCCATAGATGTATATCTTTGTCTCTTTTTAATGTCGCTAGTTTTCGTTTCATCGAGTTTTAAATCACAACGGTGCTAAAGAAGTTTTCACTTAAAAAAATACATAAAGGTTTATATATTATATTATTGGATGTGGCAAGATTGAACCGTTAAAATTTTAACTCAAATCGTTTATTATCAGTAACGCAAAATGAAATATTTATTACATAAAAAACTTTTCCTTTATCCTACCCCGTAAACTGGCTCACTCTCTCCCCATTGAAAGGTCATAACTGTGTTTTATCCTTCAAGGTCACGCAAAGAATTTGCATGGTCACGAATTCAAGTTCACTTGAAACTCCAGACACGACCTTTTCCGGATGTCGGCCAGAGCCAGCTGTGTTTTATTGAATATGACGGCGCCTTGAAAACTTCGAAAAATGTTAAATTTCAGGAAAATTACCTCTTTATGAGTATTGGACAAAGTACGAGGGAAGTTCAAAGTTTAAAAAAAAGGATTTTTTGTTGTTGTTAACGTGTTTAATTTGCCGAAAACAACTTAAAAGTATATCAAATTTAATAATGTTATTATTGGGTTCTAATTGGGATTAAATATTGTAGGTTGCTGAAGGCCTTTGATTATTTTCTATTATTTTTTATTATTACTTAATTTGATTAGATATGTCATTGAACGCCGAAACAGCCATGACAATAAAAAAATCATTATTAAACATTATTAAATTAGACTTAATTTAAATATAAAAACGTTTTCTGATGTGTTCTCAAATTTAGTGATATTTCTACCAAGCTTGTAGGTACTGAAAGATACTCGTGGAATAAAATATTTTTAGACTCGATGGCGGGGATTAGAAGATTAGAGGATAGCAAAAGTTCATAAATTTTGAGATATTAATAATTAAAAAATATCTTCAGATTTCGTAGGTGGTCCAGTTTTGCTTAGTTTTTATTTATTTATTTTTAGAATAAAAGCTATTAGTTTTAACTACAACAATATTTAGTAAATAACATTTTACTCATTCGCTTAGGAGATTTACCAAAGTCGTTCCTAAAAGTTGAACGCCTGAAACATTATTTTAAAACCTTGAAAAATATTGATAATTTTGAGTCTCTTATATTAAATAATACAATATTAGTTAAGCAGAAAATATTTTTAAGCAAGCTTTTTTAAGCTTTTTTAAGCTATTTTTAAGTATCGAATCGCAGGGTAACTTAAAACACCACAAAGTAAGAGCAAAATCGATCGGAGAAATTAAAAGTGACATTGGGGTGGCATCACAAGGGTAATGTTAACAATACCATTTGTATAGTGCCCTAGAAGTGAATGTTTTCAAAAACGACGCTAAACAAATTAGCCATACCCATACAATTATAATTTTTCGTTATGTTTTAAGCCAGTTAAGAAGAATATGTGAATCAAATGTGCATTTAAAAACCTTACCTATATTTCCTTCTTGAAAACACCAGCCATTTATCTGAAAAAATGAAAAAGCCGTTGTAAGTAACATATAAACTTTTTTCTTAGGATCTTATAAAATTTTTAATAAAAATGGAATAATAATAACTTTTTTTTTCTGTTGTCTTGAACTACCTTTTATATTAGGCCACTGATACCCATCGCGTTATAATTTGAGGTGTTGTGGAATATAAAAAGTCATAAATGAAATCCAAGTAAGTTCAACATTTTTGGTAATGGTGCATGTTTGAAAATAAGAAATATGTTTTTTAATATCTGTATTTACAGCATTCTAACCTTCCTCGAGAAAACGAAGGTTTTTTTTTATTGATGTGTCCACTTTTCAAAAAGGTGGCACTGGAGTGAATAAAAATTTATTCATCTTGTCCGGCCTCGAGCAATTTTTTTAATAATAAAATAGGTACCAAGCAATTTCATCTCTAAAAAACACACTGTAAGAGCAAAAACCGACAAAAATCTTTCTATCGTTGTTGGCACTGTGGTAACATGCAAAGTAAGTTTTCTTTATTAGACGTGTAAGTTACATCGACTTTCGTAAAAAAGAGTAGGTAATTTTACAAAATATGGTCGTTGAGCTAAATCGTGCTTTTTTTTTAAAATTTTTATTTATTTCATAAATTCAATAATATTATTATTTAAAATTTAGTTATAAAATGGAGTTCTACAAAATAAACTAAATCGTGCTGCCTAAAAACAGTAATGTAAATAATAATAACGTAATAATTGTATAGCACAGTTTTATGTTAGTAATTATTATTTCTTAAATACAAAGATATTTATTTTATTAAAAGAAAAAAAGATTTATTTTATAAAAAAAAGGAGATATTTATTATGATTTCTTACGTCTTTTTGAAGTAGGTACTGTGGTATCAAAAAATGATCATCATGAAAATAAATAATAATGTTAAAACCGCCATCTTTCAGTTTATTTACTGCCATGTGAGACATGGAATTTTTACAATTAGTTTCCAATAGTGATAATAGGTGGCGTTACACGGTTTGGTTATGAGTATTATAAGTCATACGTATTAATTTTTTTTAAAGGTGAAAAAAAAAACAAAAGTTCGTAATTCAAAGAGTTAAAGGATTACAATAAAATTTTCTTAGGAGCAAGCGATTGTATTTCATTTGCCATTCTTTGGTTTCCAATTAACCCCAAAAATTTGCAACGAAAGAGTTTTGTTTTTGTGTTGTTCTTTTTTCTAAAAAGATTAAAATTTTCTACTTTTACTTGCAGTTGTCATTCTACCATCGCTATCTGAAGGTTTTATCATATTATTTGCAAATATTTCGAGTAGTACAAAAATATTCCACTTGGTAAATGTTTATTTGGTGCTGCTCGCGTCGCTGAGTACCGCAAAGGGCGCGAAATTTCGGCGCGCTAATGGAAAGCGCGGGAAAAACTTCTCCCTTTACGCACCCTTATGCGCGTGGTCTAAAGGGGTGGAAATTGAAATAGCAGAGCCATATTCAGGGGCACGTGTCTGAAAAAAAAACAGTGCGGTTTCATGCCTTTCAATTTATATGATGGGGAAAAAAAGCTTTCAAATTCTGTGATGTGATAACTTGATGATCATCATATTAATATTTTGAATATTACAAATGAATCTTCATTATAAGTTTCGCCGATCAAACCAAGGAAAACTTTCAGAATTTATATAAAATCTATTGAATTACATTAATCTTAAGCTTTTAATAATAAATCATAAATGAACTTAAGAATTAACCGACAAAAATATTTTTTTAGATTACGGTTTAGCTTTGATATTAGGATAACTGGTTAAGAATTAATCTTGCGATTCATTCATTTGTTGCTTCATGGTAAGTTTACATTTTAATATACATAATCTCAAATCATATTGTGATTCAATTTAACGTTTCAAGACTTATGATTCAGAATGCGTTCGTAGCCCTGCATACTTGGTATTCAAAATACACTACTATTGTTCATATAAATAGAAGCATTACGTTTTTCTTACATGATAAATAAAAATAATCAAAACATAAACAAACAAAAAAACAAACAAAACAAACAAAAGTTTTAAAAATATTTTTATGTTTTTATCGTTTAATTCTCTTTATTGGAAGAGGTATAGGCTGTTTGGTAAATATTTTTAAAGCAAACAATAAGATTTTATTATCATAAACGTAAGTGGTAAAGATATAAATAATTTGTACATTAGTAGTAGGTAACATGCGAAACTTTAGAATTGTGTTTGAGAAAGCAGCTACAAACTTTCAAAAGTTTCTTGCGTGCCACTGTCTTCAGGTAACTCATACCCAACTTTTAAAATGAAAAATTAGAGTGCCAGCATACAGACAATGATGGGAAGAATTCACATATTCTAAAGAAAAGGGTGACATTTGAGGTGACAATAATGATGTCAGCCGAAGGTCATCGACAACACGCTTGCTAAAAATAAATAAAATAACCCTTAACCCCGACAACGTCCACAGGGTTTTGAAGGGCGCTAAGGGTTGCGGATTAAGGGAGTGTGTTTTTGAGATGAATGTACTCCCGGCGGAGGCTTCTGAGGCGAACTTAAGCCTTGAACTGGAGAATCCATAGGCCTCATTTCGGTTAGAAATATGATCGGGATCAGTGTATTAAATTTGAGTTTCGACGGAGGGCTTAAGTGGGTAAAAAGGAAAACATTTGGGTCGTCAATTTCGGTGGAAATTTAATGCTATGGCTGTCACTTCGAAGAAAAAAGTATTTTTGAATTTTAGAAGCTTTTATTCATATGTTTATCGGTTTGAAATAATATGGTTCTTTAATAACGGTTTCTTGGATGCATAAATAAAAAAGCGGTGTAGTGGATTTTTAGGTTCCATACTTCACCAATTTAATTATTATCGACAGCGCTTGTTGTTTCAATGTTGGATATAATTTTTTTTATTTTTTTTTATTGTAATATAAAGAACATGGGTTTTTTGAACAAAGAAAGACAAAAATTCCTAAGAATACTAAAAACTTGACAATATTTTTGGAAATATTTTACTACCGAAAAAGTTGCTTGCGTCGTAATGGAGGACTTAGCCAGCCGAGGAATCGAACACGCAAGCCTGGGTGGGACCCATGCGTGATGTCAAATCAGTCACTGACCGGCCATATATACATAAATATTTTTCAAAATATTATATTTAAGATCATCTATTGATCAAACCTGTCAAAAAAGAGGAGCTCTTGTGCCTGATAAAAGGGAGCCACGATTCTTGCATACTTAGGTTGTATGTCATAAAATGTTTATTTTGTATCGTAAGTTGTTTTGGAAAAATGGTTTAATTTTATTTATTTGTTCTGATTGCTTGATAATGTAGCGCATTTCAGAATGGAGATTATTGTAGTTTTTACGGCTTGGTAAATATAATGGTTTTACATTTAAATTGTTTAAAAATTAGAGGTAATAAATTGTTTCCCATTTCTCATTAGTTTGTAAAATTCTTGATATTTTTTGTATTTTTTCTTTATAGTGGAAGCTTGCTAAAATAAGTCATTTGGTACTGGAAACAATTTAAAAAGTTATTCTGTTGAGAAGGTAGAATTTTTTAAGTATTACATTTATGATGATTCCTTGCAAAACTTTTACTGAGTTTAGATTGTTTTTGTAAGATTCTCCAGAACTTATAATTTCGTAGATAAGCGAAGAGTGAACAAGGACATAGTACGTAAAAATATTATGCAATTTTATTTCTATTATTTTTTCAAATTTTGAACTATCAAGGAATCTCCATTTAAGGTATGCTGTGTGATAACAATGAACAAAACAGGAGGTAAAGAAAACGTAGAGGGGAAGTCGAAGGTAGGGAGTACCTTATTATTTAGATCTGGTCAAAGTACTGTCCGGGTGCCCGGTAAGAAACAACTACCCTGAATCGAAAAATTGCAAGAAATGACTATTGATCATATCCAACAAGTATAAGCAAGGTCCTTTCCAACTTCAAAATTTACCTTCCTCGACCGTTAACAAAATCCACCAGCCCCAAAGGTTTATAAAAATGGTTTTGGTGATACCATGGTCACTCAAATTACATTAATAAAAAAATATTAAGCTTCACATTATTTAATAATGGAACATAAAAGTTAATAATATTGATTAATTGTTTGAATTTACACGGAAATTGTGGATCTTAAAAATTTAAACTGTCTATTTCATTATTCCGTTTCAAAAAAATTAACACTCATAATTTGGATACAAAGGAAAAGCTCTTAAAAGAAAAAAACTGAAAATTAGATTGCTGGCAATTATTGAGCAGAACCAAGCCTTTAATTATCCTATAAAAGAAGCAATAAAGATTATGGGTGTAATGTACACAGCCACAAAATAAAATGTTTGCTCCAAATTAATTGAAAGAACAATGGGCTATTTTAAGAAAGGAAGTAAGAAACATTAGGTTTTGGGTTAATGTGACCAAAGAAAACGTAATTTAATGAAAAAATAATAATTTACATTTTCAATATTAACGCAATGGGACATCGTTAGTAATAATTGGAGTTCTGTATAAAATTGTTAGAAAAGTTGTTTTATGAACAGTACAAAAAATATTTTCACTTTCATTATTTTATACGGTTATTTTTTGTCTTTACTAAAATGAAGTGATTAACGACATTATGCATTCTTTCAATCTTTTCTGACTGTCCTTTCTTAAATAAGGTAACCCGACTCTTAATTCCCTGACGGTTGGCCCCCCAAAACTTGCTCTCTTGACAGTTTATCCTCAGACATTAGATCCTGAAAAGTATTATTTCTAATGTACGTCTTTATTGGTAAAGTTAGTATGCAGAGAGGATATACGGCCATATAACAAAAGTCGAGGTAGGTAAATATTTTGGCTTACAATAATGCCGTGCCTCCAAAGGAGTATGCGGTTAGTTAGGATATATCGTCGAATAAGAAAATACGATTCACTTTTATATTATAATGTCCGAGGGATCAAATGTCAGAGGGATCAACTGTGTGGGTTTCAACCCTATGGGGGTCAACTGTCCCACGTAATAAAAGGAGGCTATTGCCGGGGGGGCAACTGTTAGGGGATCAAGCTTTTTTAAACATTAGCTCCACTCAGGAGGCCCGGAGGAAAATAATTCCCCTCAGGGCCTATGTCATCTATGGGATGCTGTGTAGAGGATCTTTTTAAAAAAGGAAAGGGAGAAAGTTCTGGGAAGGTAAAAGGTATGAGGGGAGGGTAGGAATCTGGGGGTCAGTGTGTCAAGGAGTAACGGAAATAAAAATTAAACCTCCTACAGCGGTGCAATGCGATATTTCGAGATAGTCTTGGATAGATTAGGTCAAAAGGTCTTCCTTAACCAGTCTCTCTTAATCCAACCTGCCACGCAGTTGGGCAGACACATCAATCGCCAAGACCTGAATAAACCTCACTCCATTAAAAACTACAACGTAGCGAACCACTTGGGATGACCTGTGGCGGAGGTGTTGGTTATCCGATAAATGGTTCCCTGGGTGGCGGTACCCATAACCGACTCCCAAATTGAAAGCTTTAAGAAATCCTCCAAAAAGAATCCAAGAAGTCGTACATTTCTTAAAGGACTAACTTAATATCCAAAATGTTTTATTCCATTCTTAGTTCTGAGTAATTGATCCATGGTTTCCTGACTTCCTGGTGCTTCTTGGACTTCAAAATCACCCCCTGGTAATGAATTTATTTTCTTAATCCTATAACGTCATCTACCTGCTTTACACGTTGAAATTATATAATTAGAAAGTTAATTAGAAGGCAATTATTTCTTAGCATTCTTAGATTCCATTAAAATGATTAAATATTAATTGCCATTTTTTTTATCACGCTTGGTAGAGAATATACCCTCAAGGGTGCTTAACATTATATTTATAAAACTTCGGTACCTACGCTTGATAATAATATTATGTTTTCTTACATTTTCATTTTACAAAAGCAAACACCCCAAAACTTTCAACATTGTTGACAAATTTATCACAATTCCGGGTATTTCTACTTTTTCTAAGGCAAGTTTTACTATTTACAAGTTTTGCCTTTCAAGCACAAACTGAGAAAACCATAAAGTTTGCAAAACACGCTTTTGCTTATGGTAGGTTAACCATTTTACCATGTTAAGATTGTACCATTCATTGATTGGAATTTATAATTCACTACCCATTTGATTTGAGATTATTCCCGTCTCTTGTTGTCCGTGTCCATTTGATCGCGTTCTCAGAAGGCTGCAATAATTTGGTTCTCTCAGGTGGTTATCTCGAGTGATCCATTGTCTCAGTCGGGGTAAGTGTATACATTATACAACCCTTAACAGAGAGCAGTAGGACCTCTAATATAGCATTTGAATTATACGGGCAAGCTTCCGATGAAAGAACTATACGACTCAATAATAAATATTGAGTAGAATTTCGTGAAACTACGGTATAAAATGCATGAGCAGAATTAGTATTACTTATTAGTGAAAACTGTTGAAGGAATTAACGTTTATTTAGATATGTAAACGAAACATACTTTAAATATTATGGTAAACATAATCAACAATATACAGTGAACAAAAATTAAAAATAACACGCGAGAAAGAATACATATCACTAGATGAAAAAACATTTTTTTTAAATTAGTGGCTTTTCTATTAATATCAAACGAATGAGAGAGGTAAATCATGCCATGTAAATAGAGCTTTCTACAAAGTTTACCGGTCTTTTTGCCACTTTTGAAACCAATTCTTCTCCTGAAAAACTTATTAGAGTACCTGTAAACTATTGAATAACTTAAAACTTAAAGCATTTGAAGTATACTGTTTTATATTTGCCTGTCTTTTTAGTTCATGAAAGACATAGGGTACGTAGAATACTCTCGTAGGGTTAGCGTGCATTTTGTCTTTCTGATCGGAGATTGGCTATCATTAGGTAAATCTTTACCCTGCAGGCTGCTGTGTGAAACATCTCCAAGAGACTTGTACCAAGCAATGAAGTGCAGCATCTTTCACTCCTACTTTTTCCAACAATCTTCCATTAATTTCAATTGGGTTAATTTATTTTCCAGTTCCTTATAATACAACCAAGAGAGTTTGGCTTACTTCTGTGAAACAAGTAAGTCTTTATATTTAAAAAAAAGGCATATTGGCTCATTGTTATTAATAACATTCAAATGGTAAGATATTAATTTTTATGTGTGGATCTTTGTAATACTGAATAAAAACTCTAATATATTAAATTTCTTGGATAAAAATGATCGTTTTAAAGAGCTATAAATTCATTATTTTTGCCAACTATAAAATAGTGAGAAAATTGCCTTCGTCATACTTGTAACAAAGCATTCAATCGTAAATACGAGTGCCACTAACGCTAACAGAAAAAGCCTTTAGTGTCTTCTACAGGCGCATGCTCGTTGATACGGTCAACCCTTCCGAGATATGTCGGAGATAACCCGCCACGGCGACATTGTGCCTGCAATGGGGGCGCCTTACTACGTGTACGGAATTATCGCAGAATACGTGACGTAGGGACTCTGTGTCTAATAGCAGATCATATTTCATGATAACGTAATTTGGCCAAAAATGAATTTATACTAATTATTCGACCTTAGTCTTGACTCAGGGTAAAGGCTGAATATTACGTTAACGCGAGTTTTAATTTGCATGTATTTATAAAAAAAGAATATCTTTCTTCGAGTAAAGATCAGAAAAAGGTAGTTTTTGTTATGTTATACATATGTGAAAACCAAAGTTAGGGACAAATAATTGCTTAAATGTTCAAATGCTAAAGAAGTTAGTTATTTCGATGCCTATTTTTATAGCGCTATTTTATGTGTATTTTAATTACAAAGGCATTTAAAGGCCTTTAACCAGCCAGCGGCCGAAAATCCACATTTCGTTGAAAGATGTTCTTACGATCGTACAGGGCGGTTCCAATGAGAAAGATTAATTATTCTCCGTACCAGATTTTTTTTAATATATAACTTAATATCGATTTTATTTCATTCTAAATCTGCTTTAATTTATACCTACATCAAAAAATGCTGAAAGGCGTGATGATAAAACTATTAAACTTTTGTCCTTTTTGTAATTATTTTTTGATCATAAGTATTTATAATTTTTCAATAATGTCTAAGCAAAATATGTGTGCAAAAAAAAATCTGAAGTACATTAATTTGTAAGACCGTAAATAGAAATTTTCGTCATAAATAGGTGTTCAAATATTTTTTTTTATTGATTTTATTTGAACTAAAATTAAAATTTTGATACATGCGTTTTCTAGATAACGTATTTATTTACAATAATGTATGATTACGTGATATGAAATATGTTTTGTAAAATAATATTTTTCGTATTCTCTGGTTGTACCCTCTTAAGTAATCAACGATTCACCCAAAAGATAATTTATTAATATAATTTCTAAGGGTTTTGGGTATTAATAATGGGATCTCTGTGGATGATGAATGGGATGAAGAAGTCAAATGTCTTTAAAACCATTTATCTGGCGATTTGCATTAAAGATTGCCTTGATGATAGCCGACCGCCGATAGGACAGGATACCAGTAAAAGAAATAATGAACAAACATAAGTTGGCATGATCATATCGAGAAAGAAATAATTGATAAGTTTTACTATATTCTTTTATTGATGGTACTAAACTTAGTACGATGTCGAAAGGTTCTTTCCATAAATTAATAATATATTTTTAGTCAAACGAACCCCCGAGTTATTTATGAAATATTTTTTGAACTCCATAATGGAGAAAATATTTGTCATTTGGCGTGTGGGATGATAACAGATCGGATGTGGAAAATTCTAGTTCTCTCTAATTTTGTTTGTATCAAAAAGCAACAGAATATAATGAAATAAGAAAATCATTATTTTTAGTGCTGGTTTATGGTTAAGATAATTATAATTGAGTTAAAATATTGACCAATTTTTTTTGCAACCACTGGATTAATTTTAGGTTTGCATTAAATTTTTCGACAAAATAGTTGTTATTTAACAAAATAAAAATCATTTTATTTGATGGCGTAAATTACTCGATAAAAAAAGTCGGATGCAGCCTTTTCGATTGTAACTTCATAACATTGAACATTTTGGTAGCATTGAAAATTGAAGGCGAGTTGTATTATTTTATTACGTTGATGATATGGTCGGTTCATAAACGGTCGGTTCAATTGTCTTCGTGTCATACCATCACACAAGTTTCCGAACTATTTTCCTAAGGTAGTCGCAGCTTTTCAGTCTTTAGGGACTGCACGTTACTAAAAAGCAGCCCCCTCTTTATAAAAAAGATCATCTCAGAGGCTTTCCCATAAATTAAAACTTTTTATACAAACCCACTGAATAAATAATACACACAAGAAATGCCTTCCACTTAGATTTGAAAGGAATCCAATGTAGTCATTGACTTAGTACCTATTGGTTTTAGCCCACTTATCATGCGTTTTGTCTCTTTTACAGTTGATTGACATAAAAACTTCATAATGATGAAGAAATACTGTTCTGCATATGAAATTTTAGCAAAGAATGATGATACTTTATACTTTATGTATCACGAAATATACCTTTATTTTATGTATGCACTGTACATCTAATCGTTGCCATTAAAAAACCTGATGGCCTTTTTAGTAACATCCATACAAAACTAAAAATTGCAAATACACATCCGGCTATTAATAACATAAAGTTATATAATTTGCACTCCGCTTATTTATTCATTTCAGAATGATTAAGTATGTATTATTCAATATGACTACAACTACGACTCCCAAAAATTACGTTTGGTTGATTTATTAAAAAAAAAAACAATTTAATTGACATTTATAAATTCAAAATCGTACGGGAAATGACTTGTTTTCTTAAACTTCACACAAAATATAAATTTTTGAGTGATTTTTCGGAAAATCTTTGAATGATTTCAAAAACACACTACACTGATTTTCGCAAATAAAATTAATAATTAAACCAAAAGATCCTTTTTTCTAATTTTTTTTCTTTGATAAAATGGTGATCTTGCCCAAGTAGGATCATATTCTTTAGACAATAAGAACGGTTTTTATTTTATCTTGACAAGGATACTAAATGCCAGACCTTTCTTCTATTCTTCTGACAAAAGACGTTTTCCTTATCTTCTTTGTATTTCACATCATAAACAACACATTAACTGACACCGCTTTGACTTTTCGCTACCATGACAACGGGAAGTTGATTTTACGGAACCTTAAAAAACCTTCAAGCAAGAAAAAGGTTCAAATCTACTGCATTAAAACTTCCCTCGAGCTTTTCACAAGGCGGAAAACTTAATATGGTGGTTTTTATAACGCTGTGAAACCTGAGGTGTTATAAACCAGGATTGGCATGTTTAATGAAGCTTTTTTGATTTAAGTAAGTGGGAAATTTAATATTCAAATAAACTTGTGTATTTTATCGTAAGAAATATTTTCAGAGTATCCATTCAAAAGTTATCGAATAAGTATGACGATTTTATTACCCGAAAATGTGAGATTAAATATACTCTTGTGGTTAAAAAGAATTCAGATATAAGAAACTTACTTTTTTTCTGTCCCAATGGAGGCTCTGAAGAAAACAATTTCCTTTTTTCCTTTGGGGACTATGTCATATTTGAGAATACTAAGGGGCCTATATCATCCTCGAGGGTTTTTGAGAGAAACGAAGGAGAGGAAGTTCTGGGAAGAAATTCTGAATTTAATGTTTCAAAGACCCAATCATGTATGATTACGTCTAAAAAGGATCGAAATGAAAATCTAGTGTCCTTCAACGGAAGCAATCATCCGAACAGGCCCTCCATTGATATGCTTGGTGTAACTCTTATGATCAGTTCAGATATGGGGGCTCCATCGAAACCAGAGTTAAGTTGCCTCTAAAAAACTGGGCGTACTGTACAGGGTCAGCAGTTTTTTTTTTTGTTTTTTTTCAAAAGAAAGAAAAACATTCCCGGGTTACGAATAACCCAACAATGTTTGAAAATCTCCTACTACCACCACAGAAAGCCGAAAATGTTGCTTGTGTTGTGATGGAGGACTTAGCCAGCCGAGGAATCGAACACGCGACGCCCGGGTGGGACCCAAGCGCTATGCCCACTCAACCACTGACCGGTGACTTTAATAGTACACAACTACTAGCCCTGTACAAATCACAAGTGCTCCCAACGTTTGAATTTGGCAGCCACCTCTGGTCTGGAGCCCCAAAATACCTGAAAAAACCCTTGACTCTGTGCAGAAATGTCCGTCTGATAGATTCTCCTAATTTAACAGGCGGATTGCAATCTTTAGAGCACAGGCGTCGGGTGGGAAGCATCCTCTTTCTACCAGCATTTCAATGGAAGATGTTAGTTATGCAATAGCTAGATGGAGTTAATGTAAACATAAGAAAACGGGAAATGTAAGAGGGGTGGATAGAAATCTGGGGGTCAATGTGACCAGAAGTGACAGACACAATATGAATCCGTTCCTCCCACTGCGGTGCAAGGCGATAAATCGAGAGAATCCAGTTAGAGAAGTCAATGGGTTTCCCTCAACCAGTCTCTCGCCACGCAGTAGGAGGGCAGACGCATCCACCGCTAAAACCTAGACTAAGCTCACCTTGTGAACCCGGGAACTCCTGCTAAATGACCAAACGTAGCGTAGGGATGTTGGTTTTCCCATAAATAGTTCCTGGATGCGGCGCGGCGGTACCCATACCTGCCTCCCAATTTGGTTACTATTTAGTTTTAACGAAATCTCAGTACTAACAGCAAAATTACAATTTGTCTTATAATTTTTCTGATTTTAAATCTCTATTATAGATCATGATGTAAAATGTCGCAAACAAAAAGAGCCATAAAATTGATAAGTTCGTAAAAATAGTTTGGTTTTGCTAATTCGTATCATCTTTAAGGGTTGTTTTGAAAGCACGTTTAAATATTTAAATATTTTACGCATTTTAATACTAATATGATAGATAAAAAACTATCTTTTTAAAAAGGTGGCTACTTGAATTTCAAAAATTCAAAAGTTGTTAAAGAAGTTTGAACGGTAAAACGTGGGATATTATATTCTCTTAAAATCAAGTTAAAACATCAAAGAGTAGAACGCCAGAAAAAGTAGAGCGCTGAAACTTTTTTTAGATATCCTTTAATAATAATAAAAGTTCCTGCTGCGAAGTTCCCTGAAAAATAATGTCTGAATAAATTACACAGCTTAAAAGACGAAACTCATTTCACACGTAGTCTGAAATTTATATTTCAGGAATAAACTAAACTAAGGTTTATTAAGCAAAGCCGGTGAGGCGCTCTAATATTCTGATTTGTCGGAAATAAAGCGGTAATTTTAAAATTTTGCTATTTTCCTTCGTAAGAAAATTTTTATATTTTTATACCGTAGGGCAGGGTTTCCCAAACTTTTTCTGCAATGGAACACTTTGCGAACCTATGAATTTCAACGGAACACTTGGCTTATTTTTTAGGTTGGTAATTCTTAAAGTAAATATCATATAAAAAAATTTAAACACATTACTTATTTATTAAATAAAAAAAAGGAAATAAATAAAGCACCTAATAACTTTGACGTTTTTGAGTCTGTGAATTGCATTATCTTCTTTAGATCAGACGTTATTGGTAAGTTAGATTCTAATTTCTGGTGTGGCGTCGAACCCGTTCCTGTACTTTGACTTCGTTGCAGGCATAATAAGAAAATCCCGCTTCGCTTAAATAGGCTGTAGAAAACGGAAGTAAAACAACAATAGCTTGTTTTGATAAATTGGGGTACTGTTCTGACAAACTCGTCCAGAAATCATTTAAAAACTAATCTTTGTAATTTGTTTTAAGTTAAGAGTCACTTTGAAAATCAATTTCACTTTCAAACTCACTTTCGCTTAAACCTGATTTAGCTGTCACCCAGGAATCGCCCTTACTATTTTTCGAAAAAAACATTGCAAAAGAGTTATTTTCAAGTTATGAAGTGTTCTTAAAATTATTCGGAAACCTCTTCATCTACTTTAAATTTTAATTCATCCAAACATTCATATAAGGCAGGAAAACAATCAAAATTATTAGATTGAACTGATGAAATCCAAAATTGTGTTTTTTTTCTTCATTTTTTCACCAACATATACGGCACCATGCGCGTTTATAGTTCAACTAATTGCTAACAAGGATGCAGTAAGACTGATTGATTTTTACATTATTTTACTTTTAATGTAAAGTTAATTTTGAAAAAAATTTGGTTGGGTTCCTTGGGAATAGAAATTTCGTGAAACGCACGCAGATCTGTTATCCCGTTCTTATTATTTCCACATCGTAGAGATGTTCATATTATTGACTCTTATCATAGTATTATAAAGCATATTAATAAATTTCAGAGATTTTTTTAGTATGTAAAATTAAGATTTACTGCAATAACAGCATAAACGGCTCTTTCAACTTCTATAAAGCTTAGTCTCTGTACCTCGAAGGCTCTAGTACCAAACTTAAGAATTATTATGAAATATTTATAAAAATAATAATTTCTTGTGAATAATATCAGAAGTGTTGAAATATGAATAAGTGTATATTATATTTAATGAAATTTTTCCGACAAATTGTCGCGGAACCCCTATTCAGGTTCGGCGGAACCCCAGTGTTCCGCGGAACACAGTTTGGGAAACCCTGCGTAGGGCGTTTGGAATAATCTCCAAATCTGGAACAATGTTGAACAATGGACTGTAGCGAAGAACTGTATTTGATAATGGGTATATCGAACTAATTATTAAAATCATATTTAATCATATACAAAAAAACTACATTTAGAGGTGAAAGCTTCTTCGCCTTTGCTCTCGAAGTTACGTCATGACCCCGACGACCGCAAATATTAACAATTTTGAAGTGAAAACTTCTTAAGCACCGTTTTGATTTGAAACTCGATGAAACGAAAAGCGACATTCAAACCAAAAATAAAATTAGCAAAAGGACTAATAATGTGTTTTACACTCCCCAAATCAAAAACAAATTAATGCAAACACATAGCAGTTTTATAGGTCCTCGTACATTCATTATTCTACCAAAATACATTTAAATGACAGATAAAATATCACTTTACGTAAAAAAAATTAAAATTATGGTTAAATGATGCCGATGTTGAAACACTTTTTCCTATAAGTTCGGTGTACATATACCTTCATGTTTCACTTTTCAATACACTTCAACTGTAACTTCAAGACTAACTTTATTAACCTTCATGAAACTATAACAAAAATTTAATTAAGTTTTTTGTGTCACTTTTATACAACAATACTTTCAAAAATATCTATGTTTTTAAACTTTCACTTTAAAATTTACAATTTTTACTTGTAATAATTGATGTAATTTAGCACTTTATTTTATATCACCCACGAACAGTCAGTGCCTTAGTGGGTTCCCATTATCTAATTTTGTCATAAATATATTTTTTTCTAACTTTTATATTACGTTTATCTTATTAGAATTTATGTAAAAAAAATACTTTTGAAATGTATCAAGATGTAATGGGAAAAAAAAAGAAAAAAAGAGACAATCACGTATACATATCTATAGGATTTAGCCTGCGGGAGAATGAGAAAGAATAATCGGTGTAATATTATTATTTTAAGTACTACAATTATAACAATATCCAGTGATTTTTCACGGGTGTGCGGTGGAAGAATATAAAAGAAGAATTATAACCAGTACAAAACGACTTGGGAAATTAATTACTGAACTCGCAGCAATTAGACCTTTATAATGCAGCGGAGCTTTTATTTATAAGGTCATTCTTCACTTTGACACTCGTATTAAACACATTCCCCCCAGCGACATGTGTGCATAAAGAAGCCTTTATATTCCCCTTACTAAAGCGCCCTCCATTCATTATTTAAGTCACATGCGAATAACTTATTCTCTGCACTCTTTTAGTAATGAGGCTCCGATTATGTCAATTCATCTATTAGCTTTTACAGATTTTTGTTTAGATATTCGTAAAAAGAAGTAAATAATGGAAACGTAAAAAAAAAGATTTAATAATGAGGACAATCTCGACTGAGGATTATATTTAACACACCTACAGTTGTTTATTTTGATTTCACAACTCGTAACGCTCATGCGTACTCTAGCGGAATAAAAAGGTACTATCCTATCAACACTATTTTCCTCAGGGCCTCCTGTGTGGAGTTAATGTAAAAAAAAAACACGGCTACCACCTTGACGGAATCGACGAGACGCGGAACACACAAACCAATTTACAGACAGGCAAACGCAAATCGCTCGAGTTACAACAGGACTACGCTCTGTCAATTATCCCGATTATTTTTTGTTATTTGACATTAATTTGCGTCGAGAGTCGGTCTGTGGCAGTAGTTGATCTAAATCTAGTGGAAAACAATAGTTTAATCCGTGCCTTATTGAATAAAATGTTGGATTTTTGTACGTCTACCTTTCATCCAAAAACACATAATTCGTACATTTTCGGTAGGTTACTTGCGCAGAACCATGAAAAATCATTAAATATTACTCGTATAATTCCAATTTAAAAAATAAAAATAAATGACTGCTAAAATTACATACATACATCTTCTTCCCCTTGTCCTATTCAGGTCAGGGACCCATTGCATCGACAAGGCTCCTCCATAAGTCCCTGTCTTGTGCTGATTGTTCTGCCTCTGTTTATGGTAGACCCATCCTCTCCTCACACAGTTTCTGGAGTTGCCTCGCCCAACTGTGTCTGGGGCGGCCCACTGGACGTCTTCCCTCTGGAATCGCACTCAGTATCTTCCTCGGAATTCGGTCATCAGACATTCTTAGTACATGCCCAAGCCACCTCAATTGTGATTTTTCTATGTAGAGTAGCAGTGGTTCAATGTTTAGATCATCTCGGATCGTCGAGTTTCTTATATAATCCCATTTCCTAACCCCTGCCACACCTCTCAAGTATCTCATTTCAGCACTGCTAAAATTGAAAATAAAAATTCCAAATTTGAAAATGAAATTTATTTTTAGTAAGTTTATTTTGTAGAACTCCATTTTAATTTTATATTTCATTTGTATACTCTTTAATAATATTATTCAATGTCTAGAAACAGTTTATTATAAAGTTCTGCTTTGTAAATATTATTATGCGTTGCAGCTGTTTCGCCCTCTGAAGGCATTATCAAACAGAGGTTGTTACCACCTACAGACGATGTATTTATAACATTTCTAGACAGGTACTTATTGCTTAAAAAAAATAAAATTATATTAAATAAAAGCAAATCCGAGTCTTATATGGAGTTCATCGAACCAGAGTTACAGGGAAACAAACGAAATTAGTTTTTTTTAACAAATAATTTATGCCGCCGTTCTTACAAAAGTTAGTGTTTTAATAAATGTTCAGCTTAGTTGCATTCGGAGCAGTCGAATGAGTTCGATTAATATTTTTTTTTTACTATAATTATAAAATGACTTAACTTTAAC
The DNA here is from genome assembly GCA_917563855.2 of Limnephilus lunatus. Classification (NCBI taxonomy): domain Eukaryota; kingdom Metazoa; phylum Arthropoda; class Insecta; order Trichoptera; family Limnephilidae; genus Limnephilus; species Limnephilus lunatus. Next base: position 98,429,468 of record OU830593.1, on the reverse strand, counting down.
TATAAAAATACATCCCTGTTTTTCAAGGATCTATGATAGTTTAAGTTATAAAGTTTAAGTTAGTTAAGTAAGTTGAAATTAGTTTGGTTAGATTCATTTATTCTGTCACTGTTTATTTGCCTTTATGTGCAGATTCCTCTCACTGGGTGCAGTGAAATATTATTCCCCTTTGCTAAAAGAAACCATAGCACTTATCGCTGGCAAAGACGAATTGTCATCCTAAGTGTTTATCCACGAAGGTGTTTTCGTATGCAAACACTTGCGGTTGAAAGTGCTCCTCAACGGTTCAAAAGTTTTCCAAGACTGAGATGCTAACAACAGCTCTGAAAATTTCCTTGAATTGGGTAGATTTCTTGGTTTGACGGTGACATGAATGTATTTATTGCTCCGTTCTTGCTATTCCTCTTTAAACCTTCGAGTAAATCTGTAGAACAATCAATCTTTCTACGGAGGAGTTATCCTGATGATAAAAAGAGTTAAAAACATGCCATTACAATCGAAAACGTTTTGTAGCTTGTACTCTTGTATTAGTATCTAACTCCGCTTCTATCTATTTTATTTTTTATTCTTATTTTATTTATTATTATGATAATTCGATTATTATTTTATACTAACGAAGGTATCTTTAAAAATATTCTGTTTATTTATTGATGATGATTATTAAAAATAAAACTACAACTTTGTAAACATCCTTTAATTTTTTAGACCTATTGTCGACCAGGTTTCACTACAAACCTTTGCTTCTTTAGAACAGTATAATAGCATAATACTCAGAATATTATTTATAGTTTATAGTTTTATATTAAAGTACAGTATTTAGTCCAGAATGTGCGGATAAGGGGTGTTGTAAAACAAATTCTGATTTAGGTACTTCTGATTTTTTCCTCATTTATATGTTTTGGGGTGTTGATTACGAATGCGAGTTTTTCGACAAAAAGTGGTTGGAATTTGAGCTATTTTTGCCACTCGTGCCATTAAGGCGCAATTGCTAGTTAAAATTTGACGAATGTTTGGCCTACCCATTTGGTCCAGTCAATATCGCACAAAAAATGGGAAAAAATTCCTTGAGTAGTTATGAATTTTTGATATATGGTTTCGGTTGCATAGTGACTAAGTCTACCAAAATCATCAACATTTAGTTACAGAAATGGTGACCAGTCAAGTCAGAATTCAGAATGAAACCAAGTCAAAACCACCTCAGAAAAGTGATGAAAAAAATTGATTAAATAGGTTACTTTAGATGAAGGTTATCAGCTAATATTGTTCTTTCATAGCTTTTAATGACTCTTCAAAGAGGTTTTGAGTTGACTTTATTCTCAGTTGCATGGAACCACGGAAACACTAATTTTCAAATGATAATAAAACGTGTCGTTTTAAGTTAAATCGAATCGACCCGAATTCGAATATCAGGTTAGGTATTAAAATAATTGAAACACTTAATTAATTAATTTAGTGAACTTATTACTTACAAATGTAAGTAAGAAGTTCACTAAATTAATTAATTAAGTGTTTCAATTATTTTAATAATAATGTTTGCGCCATTTGAGAAAAGTTTGAAGCAGCAATAACCTCATGAAGAGTGGTCACTGAAGGTCTCAAAATTGCACAATGTCATCAGCTGACAATGTCCTTTCCACTTTGAGCAATAAAGCTGTAAATTATTTTTTTCCTAACTATGAATATAATAAAATATATGTGACTTCACATTGTTTTTTTTTACATACTCATCAATAATTGCTCAAAATGAAAAATGAAATGTTTTAGAAACTTGGACGAAGTCGTGTATTATGTAGCCTTACAAATAAATAATTTGCTTGCGTGATTTAGGTGGTTATCAAAATACCGTCGCTTACGCTCTAAAAAGGTTTTTTGGATATTTTGATAAAAAATAAAAGTGTTTTAAATATTCCAGGATAATTAATATCTCTTTTACGTAATAAACTTTTCCTTGCATATATAATAGAAAATATTTCGATTTTGCCTTAAAAAAGGAGTAACCGAATTTTAACAATATGCAATTACTTCTTGGACATCCATGCATATTTTCACACACCTCCATTAGCTGATGGGTTTCTGACGTAATAGCATTTCCCAGGCTTAATTCAAGGTTTTCCATTATCTTCCGCCATCTGTACCACGTGTCTTAAATAATAAATATCCTTACAATTGGATACATTGGACCAGATAACAAAGGGTTATCTTTTGTCTCTGTCGACCTTGCTCAGACCTGTGACTATTTCATGACGTCATCAAGCTACCCGTCCCTGACTTAACCATCCCTACAGGCGGAAAAGAGCCACAGACATGATAGTTTTGATTAAATGAGTGGCGTATACAAAAAGGATTTGTATTCGTTTAATTAAAATGACGCCACAAATTGAAATTGCATTTATTGAAGAAGAGCCCCAAATCTTACTTAACTAGTTGGAGTTTCTATCAACACATTTATATTATAGCGTAGCTCTTACCACTTTTATGACCTTCTTTATTTCCCATTTTTAATGCTTAATTATTTCAGGCCCACTATTTTATTTTTGCGACGAGTTTTTTTTTACGTCTTTACAGATTTCAAGATTTGTAAGAATACTTATTAGCCCAAAGTGATTATATTTAGACCAGTTGTCTTGATAACTCATTGAAGAAGAAGATAACACTAATAGTCTAAACAAAAATTTGAAAGAAAACAAGACACAAAAAAAAACAGAAACTCTCGTCTTACCGGGATGAGCGCCTTACTAATTAGGCCTCTGCCACCTCTTATAAAACCGTCATATTTGTCAATCTCACATTTATTTATTTTTAGAATTAACAATATTATTTTTGACCATTTTTTTCCATACGATAGGAACAACCCTTTTCATTAGAAACAATCGTTTTAAGAACTAGTTTGTAATCTAGATTGCTTATCGGATAAATATAACCGATTTTAGTTTATATGGAACACATATTGACCGTTTCGTAAAAGTCCACATAAATAAATATTGAATTTGTATTAGAACAACTGTCTTTTTATAACTTTTGAAGGTTTTTACCATCATGTAATATATAATTGAATGATAAAAGAGAAAGAGAGTTGTTCTAATAAAAATTGTATTGATAATAAACTAGTTGCATTGTTTGTACATCTGCTTAAGGATTTTCGCTCATTCACAACATAACTACATAATAATAAATTATGATATACCGGAGAAATTTTAGAAAAGACGACAAGTAGGAGACAAATAATCATGTTTTTCATTACTTACTGTAATTTTTTTATTATTTTTTAGACAAATAGCAATATTACATTTAATGAAAACATAAACTAGATTGCTGCGAAAGGAGAGCGCACCCTTGAGGTGAAAAATACAAATTATCCAATAATTATTATTATATACATAGATAAGGTAATGATAAAGAAGTTAGATGAATATGTGGAAGACACGTAAAGATGATAATGTCAAGTGTCGACAAAATCGAAGAATGGATCTTTGTAACGCAATTTTTTTTGCTAAGTCAAAGCCTGAATATAGTACTGATAGAGTAAACGATGTAAGTGACCTCAATAGAAAAATATTACTGCAGATTTTTTAAATTTTTTTTATTAAATAGTGATTAAAATCGTTTTGTAGTTTTACTGAATAAGTTTACTAATTACATTTGAACGAAGGCCTTGAATAGAAGTAAAGATTTCAGATATAAGCTGTATGTACATTTTTTTATGATAATTTTTTTTAAATGTATTTAATATCGTTTAAAATTGCGTTCTAGTTTTACACCAATTACTACCATTATCTTCCTATTGCCGTCCAAGACTGCTACCGCCATGCGCAGGGCCACCCCGAATCTCTCCAGTGATTTTTATCGTACACTTTGGGAATCAATTCTTTAAGGAAATATAGTAAGTATCTAAAAAATGATTGCCTACTTCATATAACTTAATATCTGTAAACAGTTTATAAAATAGGAAATATTATAAGTAGAAATAACTTTACATCTTTTTGCTTTAAGTTTTTTAAAAGTAGAATATCAACGCAAACATTTGTTCCAAGAAAAAAATCATAATCCTCGAAATGAAAATTGATATTTGAAAGTTTCTTTAATTCCTTGCATGAATATTCCACAATAAGTATAAATTTGGGTTTATGCAAATTTATGACTAATTACGGACTTTTTGGAATAAAAGGAATAAGCTGGTGAAAAATTGCCCCTCTATAATAATTCCTCTTAAAACTTATCCTCGTTAGTGAACCTGCGAGAGGGATTAATTCCAAAAGAAAATTCGAATATCTCATTTAAATTTTCCCTCTAAAAAAGTTTAATCCCTTCCTCAGAAAAATGTTTAATTTGGAATTCATTTATTAACCATTTCACGGAAATGCTAAACAGCCTTTTTTGATATTATAGCCTATAATTTTCGTTTTACTTTGTCGTGTTTCATATGTATCATGGGTATTGTTAACAATTATTTATAATAATATGGCATTTAGTTTGTATCTCCAGAAGCGCAGACAATTTAATTCTAACTTTTTTTAATGAACAGTAATCCGATAGTACTGAAAATACTTTAATTTTAACTGATATTAGAGGAGGTATTATGTTCCATTTAAATAAGTTTTTCCCCCTTCGTCTTCGATGGAATGGATTCTATCAAACATATTTTGAACATTCCATATAAAGCATGAGTATGAGAATAAGGAAATTTCTTAAAGGGAAGATTTGCGAAATCAGGTGGAAGTGAAAAAGTCATGAAAGTGACGTCTTTAAATTAATGTGCACGTTTCGAAGCCTCAAAGTAAAATTTTCCACATTTATCCAGGCATAGTTGGTTCTTTCTGTGTGAAGAGATTAAGATTCCAGGCAGGGTGAAATAGGATATGTGAAATGTGCGTTTTGTGACATTTCAGGTAGTTTCACGGGATTTCAGAAGCTTTTAATCTTTTTTTTGCAGAATTAGCTGTGATGGTTTAATAAAAGATTAATGCTTAATTAAACTATTTGATACCATGTGCAACTACAAAAATCATTAAGGGTGTCAATTGAAACAATTAAAGAAACAAATAGGAAATAGAAAGATAGTATAGTGTGGAACATGAATATAGAATCATCAAGTTTGAGGTTATTCATCAATACAATTTTTCCAACATTAATAAATTCTCAAGACTCTAGGAATATTTTATTATGAGCTGAATCATATTTTTATGAAAGTCACAAAACTAATCTCAATTTTATACAAGTGGGTATGTGAATAGATTTTACTTTGAAAAGTATTCATAATACATCTATTTAAAAGGATAAGCGCCAGTTCTTACAAATAATATTAAATAACGAAATAAAAGAATTAGGTAAAGGTAATAATGTGATCAACATATAAAATTAAATGGTGATTGAAGATTATCGAAGAATGGATCTTACGATTTGGAATTCAAAACGCTTTTGCAAGTCTCGTTGCTTCGTCACACATCCTTATCACCAGTCTGCCAACCTGGTACTCAATTGCCTACTGTAGAATCTTTAAGTTTTGCTTTCGACGTGTAGCTAAATTTGTGCGTCTCCGCCTATCGCGTATTTATAAATAAACGGGGTCTAAAGTTCTTACCCGTTGCATATCTTTTTCGTAGAGATTTGATTGATTGTTAATAATGATAAACAAGTTTTATGTAAGATTTAAACATGAGTGCGTTGCGTACAAAAGTGAAACATGGTGTGCTGTTGAATGAGACCCATGCAGTCAATGTGAAATATCCAAAAGAAATGAATGCATCGATATCTTGTACATTTTCAACTAAAAGTTTGTCCCCGTAAGATAAATCAAATACTTGTGTTGGAACATGGTAAGAATCGCAATAAATGTAGTGTGTGAGAACATGTATGAATATATTATTCAAAGAGTTAGATAACCAAACCGTTTACAATCACGTCAACGACATCAATAAAGCGAGTTATTTTCAACTATTTCATGACAGCTGATCCGCCGATATTTGCCCCGCCGGCATACTTATGTACAATATTCTCATATACTCAGCCTACTTTTCAACAAATCACTACAAGACGGAATTTTTCCAGTCAAATGGAAAACGGCTTTTTTAACTCCCATTTTTAAGAAAGGTTGTAAGAGCAATATAAAAAATTATAGACCCATTTCTAAACTTGACTGTTTGGGAAAGTTATTCGAGTCAATAATATATGACTGTCTACTAGCTCACGTAAGTAATATCATTGAGCAACATGGATTCTTCCCCCGGCGTTCCACAACCACAAACCTTCTTGTATACTCCCAATTCATCCGCGATAGCATCGAAAAGCATTTACAAGTAGATGCTATCTACACGGATTTTTGCAAAGCATTTGACCAGTTAAATCAAGCACTACTTATCAAGAAGCTAGAAATATTTGGCATTAGTGGAAATACTCTGAAGTGGTTTGAGAGTTACATTACTGAAAGAAAACTACAAGTAGTGGTAGGAGGATACTCAGCGGACCTTTTTACTGTAACATCGGGGATTCCGCAGGGCTCTCATCTTGGACCCCTGCTATTTTTAATTTTTATCAACGACATAGTTTTAAGAATAAAATTTTCAAAATATCTCCTGTTTGCCGACGAGCTAAAACTGTACAAAAAAATCAAATTACTGGAAGATTGCATCGATTTGCAAAAAGATCTATGATCACTACACGAATGGTGCACACTAAATGATTTGTATTTTAATAATAACAAATGTGCTGTAATTTCCTTCACAAAGAACAGAAATAAATTTTCAAACACATATCACATTAACAATATCGTTTTATCAAACATAACTTCAATTAAAGACTTAGGCGTGATATTTGACTCTTTACTTAGCTTCAATAAAAATGTATATACAATTTCAAAAAGTGCATCACAAATATTAAGTTTAACTCTTAGAATCACAAATTGCTTTAAAAGTGCAGAATTAACATTAACTTTATACAAATCAATTGTGCGAAGTATTCTCGAACACGGATCCACTATTTGGTCTCCCAATTATGAGATTCACAAATATAGAATCGAATCCATACAAAGAAAATTAACCCGTGTTATTGCATATCGCGAAGGTTTATCTGATCAATTTGGAACGTATAACGACCGAATTCTACACTATAAACTACACTCTCTGACAGGAAGACGGAAACTTTCCGATTTATTGCTTCTGCACAAAATTATACATGCATCAGTTGATGCATGTATAATTTTAACATCAACACACCATCAAGAAATTCAACAAGGAGGTTGCAAGATATTTTCTATATATCTACCTACCACACAAATACAGGATATTTCTCCCCATTACCACGAAAATTATAACATTATAACACTATACACTGCTCTAATAATGAAATTGACATTTTTAATAACCCATTTAAACACTTCAAAAAACATATTTTACCATCAATCGTATAAAGCTGATATTGTGATGAAGTCCTTTATTCAAAGACGTGAAATATTGTACCTACTAAATCCAGGTGCCAATAATAAATTGTTGGTGATTCTTTTGTATTCTACATTTAACTATTATTGTTCGTCATTCAGTTTTGCATATTTATAAGTAACTAATTATTTTTAATACTGTTTTTGTTGTAATTTAAATCATCCATGTATGTAATTTTTTGGGCATATTTGCCTGTTTTATGTACTTAATTAAAAAAAATAAAAAATAAAATATGAAGTCGATATAAAAAATATATTTTCATTCAAATGCATCTTGTTCATAAAACTACTAACTGTACACTGTATATACCAGCGTATAAGTACCTACAAAAAATCGACACTGTAAATAAATTCGTTTGATATCCATACCAACATACTATTTATTGAAATAATTATTTTTGAAGTCGATTTTAGATTTTAAATCGGTAAATAATGCACAAAAAAAATTATTTAGGGGGATCAACTTTCGGGTCACCCTTTTCAATGACTATTTCAGGTAGGAACGTACTTAAAATGGCACTTCGAAGAAATTGTGTAGGAAGCATTATAAAAAAACAAATGGCATTTTAATCAGCTAATGTACATACAACGTTGAGACACTTAACGGTCTTGTTTTAATTTACATTAATAAGGAAATGAGCTATTCAATTCAAGAAGCAGCACGAAGCAGAGTTTCATCTTTTATGTCTATTATTTTAAGAATCTTGACGAATGATGTTGAGTAAGCATGAAAAATGTTAAAAATCCTTCTCATTTAGAGTCTTTGAATTGAATGCAACGCTCCTTTGCTCAAAGAGAAAAATTAAACTATTCAGAAAGAAATGAGAAGTACAGAGAGACTGAAAAAGAGTTTGGAACAATGCACCAACGACTCCACAATAACATTCTTGTAGAGGAGTTATTCATTTATCTGGAACATTTTTAAAGTAATAGAAACTAATTTGAATGTTGAATATGTTTTCAATAACCGCCATTGAATATTTAAAGTTTCGTTAATAAAACTGAATTTGTAACAGAATGTTTTATGAATTGTGAATTAATTAAGTTTTATTAATTGATTTATTTTTAATCAAAACATTAAAATTGACATTTCAAAGTTTCGTAGATCTTGACGGAAGTGACTTCCGCTAAAAATAGTATATTAGATATAAACGTTACGAAGAGAAAAAAAACACTATTGAAGTTTTTGAATGCAAGGATCACCGTTCCAGAGATCTGTTTATCTTTCTCAGATCACAGATTTTTATTTTATAGTATTTTTTGGAAAATATCATTTTTTTTATATCTGATAGAAGTTTCTTATCTGCATTGATAGTTCAATCGTAGATATACGTTTATATCATAGATATATAAATATATAATTTTATTAAATATATGACTAGCGGGTTTTTAATAAAATAAATTTAAAATATTAAAATTAGATCTTATTAGATCGGCATAAATATTTTTTGTGTGTGTTTCAATTTTACATTTAAATGAAAACAAAATATTTCTTCCAAACGACACTATTAGTACGATCAAATTATTATTGTATTGATCCTAAAATTTATGACGTTGATCTTAGAATTTATTATGATTCAAGAAACTAATTTCCGCAGCTTATTGATGATTTCAATCTAAACGGAGTCGGCACTTGCGGTTGATTGATCGTTGATCCTATCTGGAGAAAGCTCCTTAAAGTCATCAATATTCTGGAGAATCATCCCGAATAAAGTCCGGAGTACTGAGCCCTGAGTGATAGATCACCACGGGTTATCGCTTTGCTGTACCGAAATACTCGTACTAACATTTTTTGGCAAAATCCTATGAAAAACTGATATGTAAAGAGATGTCTTGCAAGGATGTGACTATCTAACCCACAGAGTAATAGAGTGAGATTGGATCGAAATCACTGATTGAAGACTTGATGATTATTTTTGAAACATATGTTTTTTTATTTAAAAGTAAACTGTCACAATGGCTTGAATTAAATTATCATTTGGGTATAGGTATAGTCGTCACGCTGTGAAATTCTTCAATAACGATTTATTATGAGTTTTTGTAGAAAAAAAATAGTCATACCTATAGCTTAGTATTATAAAAATATTTTATATTAGAAAAAAAATCGTGATTTGAAAGTAATATATGGCATTTCTTTGTATTTGGCATCGTGCCAATAATCTTCTTTCCTTAAGTCACTCAACACCCTCAATCATACTCATTCTCTCCCACAAATTATTCTTAAGTATTAATCTATATTATTACAATTTGTTTACTAATGACAAATGCATTTTTCATAAAAGAGGGAAAGTTTTCTTTTAGTTTTGCTTCACAAAAGTAAACGAATAAGAAGCATGGTAAGAAAACGATATACATAAATACCAAAAAAGCAATAATGAAATCCTTCGAAATGCGATTGGACGCATAAAGATATCGCCAACGTATTTTTACGTTTCACCCAAAGTAAATGATGGCCGTAGAAACAAAAAATCTCCGAAAGCTCAAACACACCTACGTCCTACATAATATGGTCGAGAGTCAGAACGGAAAAGGGTAACTTAGGTGATAAGTCCGGCTTAACAAGGAGATTTAATGTTTTTGCAGATTGATGTTATCAACCCTTACACCCAGCGATAGAGTTGAGAGAAAAGGTCAAAACCTCTGAGGCGATTTATTTCTTTTTAAGGTAAATGTTTGTATTTTATAACCAGTCGTAGAACTGGATAATTTGAGAAAATAGAGGAATGTTAACGACCATAATATATTTTAAGGCACTGTAAAACCTGGAAAGTTGGCATCAAAATTCAGACTGAATCGCATAATTTTTTTATGAACGGTTCAACTAAAGAAAGTATCAAAATTTATTACTGAATAGGGCTAAAAACTGGCTTATTAATAGGCACACCAATGTAGTCGAAGGATAAATAAAGCACTGTTCCTTTTGATAAAAGCCTTTATATCGATTTTTTTGAAAGATTTTCATGGCCAAAAGTAAAAGAAGGAGGTAGCGCAAAACGGCATAACACCCCGAAAACAAAAAAAAACGGAAATAGACTAATAAATAACATTTTTCACAATAAAATGTTGGTTTATGACAATCAATTATTTTGAGGAAAAAAATTAAGGTTTTTTACATAAGCTTCGCACAGGAGAACCTAAGAGAAAAAAATCCCTTAGGGCCTATGTCATCTTTGGGGACGCTGTATGGCGGGTCTTTTTAGGGAAAGGAAGGAGAGGAAGTTCTGGGAAGGAAAAAGTATGAGGGGTGGATGGGAATATTGGGGTCAATGTGTCTAGGAGCGACGGACTTGTGAATCCATCCCTCCTACTGCGGTGCACGGCGATGGGTCAAGAGAGTCCGGCTGGAGAGGTCTAGGTTAGGTCTCCCTCAAACAATCTCTCCTGATCTGGTAAGCTACGCAGTAGGTGGCCAAACGAATTGGTCGCCAAGACCTAAATAAACCTCTCCCCATGAACCGGGCACCTCTGCTTAGTCACCAAACCACTTGAAACCACCACGGGGTGACCTATGGCAGGGGTGTTGGTTATCCAATAATTGGTTGCGCTACCCATACCCACCTCCCGAATCGTAAAGTAAGTTACAAAGAAAAACTTTCTTTATATTTTTTTTTTTATTATCTAATGCGTCACATAATTATATATTAGAGTAGTGAAATACGTTTTAAACGTGGTTATGGCGATGATTTCAATTATATTATTTGTGCAACAATAAGTTTCAATTGCAAGTAAGTACCTACAAAAAACAAAGAGGATCACAATTATTTATTAGTTAATGTTATTATTAATTTTATATATGCATTCCTAGACTGGAAGATACCCTTGAGTATGTCCCTGGTAATAAATCCACCATTCAGAATTGAAATTTTGCTCAAATGTATTTGTATGGTGACCAGATCTGAATAGCGAGGTACTTCCCAACTTTCATCTTCTCTGTCTTGTTTCCTCTCCAATATTCTCCGCCTCACAACATACCTCACTGACTCCTGACGGGAGCAGGTAGGACTCTTGTGCGGTATTCACAAAAAGTATATATTCAGTTTGTGTATAATATGTTTGTTTGGTTTTAATGTTATAACTGACAATCATGGCCAAACCCAAGTCAATATTTTAAAATGTAAGTACCTGTGTTAGTTTTAAATCTTTAAATTTAAGTCACAGTTGTAAACATGTCAGTCATTATTTTACTAGTTTTAAGTCAGTAGTTATAAGTCTTAGTCATAAGTTAGTAGCTATAACGCTATAAGTCTTAGATGTAAGTCACAACTTGTGATTATAAATCTTAGTTGTAAGCCAGCTATATTCATTTTAATATATATTTATCTGTACATAAGTGAAATATTATTCTTACCATCTATGTTAAATTATTATATACATTTATTATAAACTTATGTACCTATGTGTACAAGATAAAGTAATTATGAAGTGGTTTTAAGGAGGGTTTATCATCTTGTAAATAAATGCAAAGTTCCTTCAGAAGTAAATTTAAAACATATTCCTACCTACATCATTAAGAGTTTTAGGTACTTGCAGTAAATAAATTTTCCTAACTTCATCATCTTGAGTGAGGGAGTGGAAGGTATCGAGAGCATCTCATATCCTTATCCTATATTCTCCCTCCCATCCCCGTCCTCTCCCCTTCGTCTCCCCTTCCTAAGCCTAAAATTTAGTTTAAGGTAAAATAAAACTCCATCTCCAAACAATATTAGCATAAGAAACTCTTTTGGCTTCACTGCAGTTCACATGTATATATTTGTCTATTATATGTATATAAGCTGTTTGTTTCTTACAAATAAAATAAAATAAAAATTTTAACAGCACATTTATAATAATTGTCGTGGAGACAAAATATTACTTTAACCAGTGTTTATTGTGGAATGCTTTTATTATATTTCTTGTAAAATGTACAATAAAGAAATGAAATTTCACGTAAAACAAGATTGCGAAATTTTGCGTTCATTTTGCATACAATTCAGATCGTTTTAAAATAATAAACATTTTAGAGGTTAGCTTTTCATCCGAAAACCACATTAAAACCTGAATCCAAGCTACAAACAACGAAAGTAATAGTCTAAAACGGAATAAAGCACGCTTGATATATTCTCTAATATCTTAGATTCTAGAACCTATTACAAAAGTTTACCAAATTGTATATATTTTTAGAACAAATAGCTTCGCCAACACCGCTCGTAACAAAGTTCAACCGTAACTTGATTAATACATGTTTAATAGAGAAACATCAAACGTCGAAGTCAGTCTGTTGAGAGTTACTCGAAATACTACCCACCGTATTAGTAAATGAATACATGCATATCAAAATAATTAAAGGAATGTTTTAAAAAGGGGGCCTCACTCAGCCCGGGTAAACCACCCAGTGAGGCCAATATTATTAGATTGTACCGTGAAATGTAAAATTATGTTAAAAATATTAAAAAAAGCTCAGATGGTACTGACCTTTGTCGAAAGTAAAAAATGGGAAACAAACGACTCTGTCATATTTTTATTTCTGGTTTTTAAATAACAAAATGGCTGCAAAATTTGCACGAAATAAGAAATAATTTCTACTCCCAAAATAAAGTCTCCCGCGACGAGTAAATAGACTTTAAAAACTGATAACAAAGCCGTTACAATACCGCCTAATGGGTTATTAAAAAAGAAACTGGTATTCCGGAATGAGTTGAAAATCTGACAATAAGGGGAACGATAAAATTTTCACAATTTTCACCACTTTTGGCATTCGTAGAAATTTTACAGTGAAATCTCTTTGCAGCCGACGTGAAAAGGAACTCAATTATTTACTGACCCTTAAATAAAATGCCATTCGTAAAAAGCGGTGACTAATTGGTGATGTTTGAATGGATTAAATAGCTCCAGTTCCATAGTAATTTAATGCAAATATATTTGTATTTCTGTAGATGATTTATTCAAGATTAAATTAACTGTCGGGAGTTTTAGTGCTTTCGAATGATTTGGATTTTTATGCACACAGTTTGGATTCTTCGTTATGAAAAATATGAAAGAATTATTACTGGTACTATAAAAAACATCACATAAACTCTTATATTTGGTTTGATACTGTTCTATTTCAACATTTTGATGCATTTGACCCAATAGACAGATTTTCCTGGCTTGATCTGCCTTTCACAAAGTACTAATATTAGTATAACACCAGCTAGATATTATGTTGACAGCTCGTAAAGCATTATATTCCTAACTTTTGACCTCTGGAACGTAAATTTACGATTTCAATGCCTATCCGAGTACAAACTTATTGATGGGGTTAGATTCGAAATTGTTGTGAAAGAAAAAAAATTACTCTGGGGTGAAAAAGAGTAAGAAGAGTAAATAAATTAAATTCATAATATGGACGAGTCCTAGATAGGCAATAGACAAATAATCAAGACTGATGTAATAGATTGAGTTCTGATAAGAAAACAAATTGGCAAAGAAAGAATATTTATGTGAATACCATACAAGAGTCCCAACTATTACCAACCCTGTACATCTGAAGCCAATCCTAATTGAGGCTGAAGGTGTTACCTACTGGTAATAGATCTGGTTAACAAACATGGCTAGTGAAATTTCCAGCAATGTTTCAATTTTAAATGACGGTCTTCCACCAGGGCGATACTGAGAGTATCCTGCACCCTAGAACGTGTCATAAATATATTATACGAATATATTATTTTTTAATGAATTAATTGTGAAACAACTAAAATTAATCAAATAAAATGTACTAAACCCATGACCTCCGGATTCGCATTCAAGAACCTCACCCCTCGGCCACGGTGGCCATCAAATAAAAATATATTAGTGCTGTCTACTGTACTCTAAATAAACCAGCAATTCCAATATGTATGCAATTAACTTTTAGAGGTAGTGTTGATTCCCAAAACTTAGTTTTAACCTTTGTTAGAAGTAATTTTTCTTAATTTGGAATTGAGTGGGTAATTTTCAAATAACTGTTTACCACTATTCCCTATTATGTTCCGTCTTACCAGCAATGTTTCGTGTCCCAGGACGGGATGAGGGTGGGTACGGGGGAGAAGAAGGGCGGAGATCCCACAGAAGCGCCCTGGGCGGCTCGCTGTTTACTCTCCCGGCTAATTTCCAACAAGAGAAAACTTTGTCCAATGTATCACAAGTCACGAGATGCTTCTATCCTATGTAGATCTGAGATTGATCAAGGGAGGAAGATTCAGCAGAAGTGTGAACATACAAGGTCCCAACCGTCTGGAGCCAGTGGGACTAAGTCATCTTCTAACTGAGAAAGGCAGAAAGAATTGGGGAGAAGAAGAAGTAAGAAAGAGGATGCTTGGTTGATTTTATTCTCTTGGCACTGTTTTGTTTATTCTTTGTTTCATTTTTTTTTTTTTTATATTTTGTAAGGGCTCGTAAGGAACACTACAGGACTATTTTTAAGTTTATTATAGTTAAGCCCACTTGAAGTGAAATAACACTAAACTGCGCTATATAAATATATCGTTATTATCATTATCGAATGTGTGCACGATGCTCATTAAAGAGATGATTGGTTTGTGTTCGTCTCGAAAAAAGCTGTGCCTTTCATTACAAACTACAAATGCAGCAATCAGTTCCATAATACTATTTGGTTTCCTGCATTTTTACATCAATAATTCGCTGTTTTTCAACTGCCTTCCCTGATGTGCACTCTGTGCACGCCACCGATTTACAAGACAGTTAGAAACCCATGTTTACTCGCTGTTGGGTTGTGTACGAGATGGTAATTATTACTGATAATGTTCCTAGTGGAATTTTTTTCTCTTTTGACAAGTTCTCTACAGTTCTTTTCTAACCGCATCCATATTATTATACCGCAGGGAGGTAAGTAGTTGTTTTAGGAAGAAGCGCCTTCATTACGTTGACAAGTTCATTAACGTATTCGACTTACGCGCAATGCCATTAAACCAGTAAAACCGAGCGCGTGAGAATTTACCTAATGTTTTTACGACGTGTGAAAGACGAAAAGTCTCCGTTCTAAAGAGAGTGACGGTTAACAGACGAACGATGAAAACACTTGTATCAACTTAGGTATTTATTCTGTATACCTACGATAGCTATTTTGAGTCACAATTTAATGACATGATAAAATAAATTACATTATTTGGTGTGCTGTTATTTTTTCTGATGAAGAATACCACCCAGATGATCGGGAGTTTCAATAATACCTACTTCGGTTCATCTGATTAACTTAACTTAACTTAAGTTAACTTTACTTAACTTTACTTTACTTTACTTAACTTTACTTTACTTTACTTTACTTTACTTTACTTTACTTTACTTTACTTTACTTTACTTTACTTTACTTTACTTTACTTTACTTTACTTTACTTTACTTTACTTTACTTTACTTTACTTTACTTTACTTTACTTTACTTTACTTTACTTTACTTTACTTTACTTTACTTTACTTTACTTTACTTTACTTTACTTTACTTTACTTTACTTTACTTTACTTTACTTTACTTTACTTTACTTTACTTTACTTTACTTTACTTTACTTTACTTTACTTTACTTTACTTTACTTTACTTTACTTTACTTTACTTTACTTTACTTTACTTTACTTTACTTTACTTTACTTTAATTTACTTTACTTTGCTCCAAACTTGACATTAGTAATTATCGTCCTATTACGCTACTCAATTCCCTGTCCAAAGTATTTGAAAAGATCGTCAACAATAGTCTTATGGAATACCTGGAAACCAACAACCTACTTTCGCCGCGGCAATTTGGCTTCAGAAACCATAAAAGCACAAACGATGCTATAGCCACAGTCTCTGACTATATCTCTGGCCACCTCGATAAGGGCTCAAAATGTCTATCGGTATTTCTTGACCTATGTAAAGCGTTTGATACAATATCACACGCCAAATTAGAACGCAAAATGTTCAATATAGGTATTAGGAATAATAAATTAAGCCTACTCTCTAGCTTCTTATCTGACAGATCCCAATGCGTTAAACTCAGAGCTACAAAGAGTCAGAATTTGCCCATTAGTTACGGTGTCCCACAAGGCAGTGTTATAGGTCCAACGCTCTTCCTAATATACATTAACGAGTTGTGTAACCTAGATATCGATGCCACTATTGTCAGCTTCGCTGACGACACTGTCCTGCTATTCCAAGCGAAAGACTGGCCTACCGTTTATTCGCAAGCGGAGGAAGGCATCCAAAAGGTTAAATACTGGCTTGACTCAAACACACTAACTTTCAATGTACAGAAAACAAAATACTTACTGTTTAGTCTCACCAATATCACAAAACCAAACCTCCACCCCCAATTAAAAATACACGAATGTAAAAACTCATCTCCGAACCTGACTTGTAACTGCCCATGCCTTGAACAAGTAAACATTATAAAATATTTAGGAATAACCTTTGATACACACCTAAATTGGAAGCAACATATACTTAACACTACAAACAAAATCCGCAAATCCATATACTTTTTCAAACAAACACTTAATTTCCTCAACCTACACCTTTTAAAAACAGTGTATTACTCACTGTGCCAATCACACATCGAATACGGAATTTTAGCTTGGGTAACACTTATTCTAGTGCCCTCGACCCCATCATTAAAGCACAAAAACTAATAATAAAAATAATCCTTAAACTTCCTCTTACTACCAGCACGGATACGATCTTCAACACCTTCAACGTTATGGACATTAAACAGCTCTACGCAAGATCCATCTTAGTTAATTTACATAAAAACAACATAACCCTATACAAAGCAACACAATCGATACACAATACCCGAGCCAAAAACAAAGAACTCCTCCAAACTCCCTTTTCTAAAACCACCTTTGGACAAAGACACTTTAAATACATAGCTTGCAAACTACACAATACACTACCAGCTACGATTAGACAAACCGAATCAATGACCAAATTCAAACAAGTTGTAAAGAAATTGATTATAAGTACTGGTCGTCACACTATTGCAAACATCTGTAAAATAAACTACAAATAGACAGAAATATCCATCTTCATACGTCCTTACCCATATAAAACAAATTAAAATTATAAAATCCTAAATAATATAAATCCATAAATAGATTAGACAGGATTTACTACTGTACTGTATCTCTTCCCTCATTTATAAGAAAACTCTATGCGATTTACCCACACTTTCAATCATCTTTATGTTTAATTGTTAATTATATTACTCTTATATATGATATGTAATTATGTACCTCTACGCCTGTCTCAACACAGGTAAACCCTAGCGAGACAGGCATTGAATAATATATTGTAAACATCACGTATATAGATCAATAAAAAAAAAAAATAAAAAATAAAAAAAAAATAAAAAAAATAAACTTTACTTTACTTTACTTTACTTTATTTTACTTTACTTTACTTTACTTTACTTAACTCAACTCAACTCAACTCAACTTAACTCAACTCAACTCAACTCAACTCAACTCAACTTAACTCAACTTAACTTAAGTTAACTTAACTTAACTTAACTTAACTTAACTTTACTTAACTTTACTTAACTTTACTTTACTTTACTTTACTTTACTTAACTTAACTTAACTCAACTCAACTCAACTCAACTTAACTCAACTCAACTCAACTCAACTCAACTCAACTTAACTTAACTCAACTCAACTCAACTCAACTCAACTCAACTCAACTCAACTCAACTCAACTCAACTCAACTCAACTCAACTCAACTCAACTTAACTTAACTTAACTTAACTTAACTTAACTTAACTTAACTTAACTTAACTTAACTTAACTTAACTTAACTTAACTTAACTTAACATAACATAACTTAACTTAACTTAACTTAACTTAACTTAACTTAACTTAACTTAACTTAACTTAACTTAACTTAACTTAACTTAACTTAACTTAACTTAACTTAACTTAACTTAACTTAACTCAACTTAACTTAACTCAACTTAACTTAACTCAACTTAACTCAACTCAACCCAACTCTTAACTCAACTTAACTTTTAACTCAACTCTTTCATTAGCGTTCGCTTTAATTAGCGTTCGCATCGATAAGCGTTTCATATCGATTAGCGTTTCACATCGATTAGCGTTTCATATGGCGAAATATGGCAAAATATATGGCGTTTCACATTAAATATGTGCATTTCATAGCGTTTCACATTAAGTATATGGTTCTTTTTCGTGACGCATTCATCATTTTACCCCCAAGTGTCGAGCTTGCGTAAAGAAGTTTTACTTCAAAAACGTAGTTTATTGCCTCATAAAGGTACCAACCACTCCTAAATGTCCGGAATCAGTAGGACTATGACACCCCCTATTGAGGTATGTTGTGAAGTTGAAGAGATGAAAGGAAGGCCTGGCTCTTCAGATTTAGTTACCAAATATACCTAAAGTCATTTCAAGCAATGTTGAGATTCTGAATGGTGGTATTTCACTGGGGCGGTACTGAGAGTATCCCTCCAGACATTATGGTTGTCGCTTTCACCTTTCAAGGTTCACCTTTTTCATAAACAACTTGGATCTCAAGACAACGCGCCTTGTTTACAATTCTATTGTAACTCCGCATTTAAATTATTGTCCTAGTGTTTTATTCCTATGTAACGAAGCCCAAAATAATAAACTACAGGTTAAACAAAATAGGGGGATGAGGATGATTTTAAAATACAATATGTTTACTAGAGTCAAAATTATGTTACAAAATCTAAATATGATGACGACAAAACAACATATAACAAATAATGCATTAACAATGATTTACAAACTGAAAAATAATATGCTACCAAATTATCTGAAAAGTAACATTATGTTTCACGAAAATGTTCACAACTATCCTACGAGAAGACGCGGAGACTTAAGGCTTCCCAAAACTAAACTTTCGTGCACACAAAATTGCGCGTTTTATAAAGGACAAAAACTTTTTAACAGCTTGCCGAATGCCGTAAAGGAAGCCTCAAGTCTTAGCACTTTTCGTAGGATGTGTGCATTATATTTGAAGAATGTTTTTTGATTTATAACAATCTTACCAATATTATTGTCACATAGTTATCTGTTTCCTCAAAATGTGTTTTTATTTTTGTAATCTTTTTTTTTTCCTTTTAAAATGTATTTGTATAAATGTAACTGTATCCTTAAATTGTATTTGTATATATTTTCTTACTAGATGTATGGAAAATTTTTTGCATACATCTAAATAAATATTCAAAAACAAACAAAAAAAATAAATACCAATCGATTGAAAATGGAGAGAAAGGGAAGGATTATTTAAATTATAAAATCGTATCGTTGAGAGAATGCATTACAATATTGCTTATTTTAAAAATCTGATTTGTAGTTGAAACCAGCGAAAAAATGGTGGTGAAAGGTGGAAAGTCAATTTCAGGAAAACTAGAGATAGGGCAAAAAATAAGGTATTTGATTAGAGTAGGATAACCAAAGAATATGTTTTCTAAAGTTACTACTTAAAGGTCACAAAGAGCAGGTACCATTCGGGGAGTTTAGTACTTCAAATTTAAAAAGGCGAGAAGGAAAGGAGGTGTGTTTTTCATATGAATAAGAATGAAAATGTATTTTTAAAAAAAATTTGGAAATGGTTTAGTGGATTCAATATATAATATCAGTGTATGAATGTGTAAAGGGTATAATCTATAAGTCTAAATTAAAATATCTTTTTAAAATATGACATAAATGTACACAGCAAACATTTATCAATATTTCTACTAGACCAGATGGGAACGACCTATCATCTTCGAAACAAAATATTATTTAATCATTGAAAACAATAAAAACCATTCTCAAACGAACAATGTGAAACAGAAAAAGATTCGGTCACAACTGGAAATCAGTCGACGATCATATCACGGTCATCCAAAGTGATAGACTTGCCCCGACATAATTTCGGGTATCATTTCGACGAGTTGGAGACAAAGCACTTGACCATATTTTTGGCACCATTGGGGTTCATGAATGCATTGAATTATTTATGACATCAGTCGTGCGTTGAATGCCAAAGAGGGTATATTATAATAACCAGACACTGCGCAGAAAAGCAAATTTGTCTAAAGTAGGGTAACGGCTTGCGGCGCAGTTCATTGTGGGACTTTTCTACACAGGATGGAAGGTTTTTAAAATTGGAAAAAAAATCTAACCGCCTTCAAATCGGATTGCTTAGCGACGACGCTACAAATGAGTGATGTTGGAAAATTATAACACATTTATAAAAGTGTCAAAGTAAATGGTGTAAAAAATATTCAATTTTGAAAAAAAGCCCTAACTTTTGTTTACCCGTTTTGCGATTTATAGTTAATTTTTTTAGGCAGCCTCAAATTTGCGCAACATTGTAAAAAGTACTAGTAATTCCTAAGCAGATTTTATTTTCACGCACCAAATGGTGATATTACAATGTGAAGTGCCTGTACACCGTCAAATTAATTTATTGACAAATAACTGAAAGGGACACGGCCACACCACTTCCCCAGCAATTTAGTTTGTCCTCCTCGCCCTTATTGGCAATTCTGTCTCTTCCTTACTCTGTGTATGATACAATTAAAATGATGGAAGCTGATATGGTCAACACAGCACAGTGGTCCGACCAATGCTGCGGCAAGACAGAGATCCTGGGTTCAATTCCCATCTCCGACCGAAACTTTTTTTTCTCAATTTCACGTTTTCGTCAGAGATTGGTTTAATACCTATTACAATTTGAGGTTGTCCAAGACACTATAAGAGAGGTAAGATTTGTTTGTTTGTTTGTTTGCATTGAATAGGCTCCGAAACTACTGAACTGATTTTAAAAATTCTTTCACTGGTGAGAAGCTACACTATCCCCGGGTGACATAGGCTGTTTTTTTTTCAAAAAAATTAGGGATCCTTAATAAAACTCCCAAAATGTAACCCAAGGTGTAAAAAAATTACCTAAAATATTCTTTGCATCGCGTGCGCTGCGAAAACTATTGATGATAGAATAAAATAATGTACTACGACTTTGCAGAACACACCATTATTTACAAAAAGTTTCGGGACAGCATATGTCTAACTATTATAGTTATGCCACAATAAGTGTTATTTTATTTTAAAAATTTAAATGAAATTCCGCCGCTAGAAAAGGTTCTTTACTTGTATCTTGGTATTAATCCTTATCAAAATAAATTACTTCATATTCAACACTGCTTCAATACCTTAATATAACTATTCCAATTGTTATTCAATTCGAACATCCCATTCGAAAGATATCACGAGTTTAAAAATGTAAGTATTAGAAAAAAATTGCGTGGTCGCCGGTCACCCCGCTCGGCTAGCTAGGCAACATCTTATGCGATCTAGGCGTCACTGGGATACGGGCCATACGGGAGGGGAGGCAATGTCAAAAAGATGGAAGGGGAACGCAGGTGGGAAAAGGAACGCATGAAAATATCCATTAATTTATTTCTTTTAATGGCATAGCAACGCATGCCGGGAACCAGCTAGTACTCAATAAGTTATTCCACTATAAAAACACACAATATTTTTCTTACACTTTACGAAGCCACACTACATCCGACAAAGTCATGAGCGAATTCATAAATTCTTATCCCTCGAATCAAAGTTTGCTGTCAGCTTTCAAAAAACGTATTTCATATTTGGCACAGGATAAAGTTGAATTATGCGGGAACAAACTTTCTTGTTCCAAAATCATACTTGTTGCTTGTCCGTAGAAGAAGTTTCTCTATAAATTAAGATAAAATCTTTTATTTTTCACTGGGTATCTACAAAGAATTATAGTTATATAATTATATAAGGATAGAACTGTAATAAAAACATGAATATTCTTGCAGCAAATAGTAGACTTGTGGTACCTGTGTATTTAACGGTAGTTTGTAAAGAAAAAAAACATTTTGCGTCTATATAAAATAATTGTATAGGTACACAAAGTATAATGGTGAATTTAAGTACAGATATTGTATTTCTTAGTCTTCTTCACTAGGGTGTCCCATTCCATCTGAAATGTTGTAATTATGCACGCAAAAATGGATATTTTTTTGATTATTTATATATATACATTTTTTTTTCACATTAACTCCACACAGGAGGGCCTGAGGTAAATAATTCCCCTCAGAGCCTGTGTCATTTTTGGGGATCATCTGTATCAGATTTGTGGAGGGTATTTTTTAGAACGGTAGGGAAGGGGTACTAGGAGTCGGTAGGAATCTGGAGGTCAGTGTGTCCAGGAGTGACAGACATTATAAATCCATCCCTCCCACTGCGGTGCAAGGCGATTTTCCGAGAGAGTACGGCTGGGAAAGTCAAAGGGACTCTCTCAACCATTATCTTCCGATTCACCCAGACGTGCAGCTGGTGGGCAGACGCATCCGCCGCCAAGACCTGGATAAATCTCACCCAATGAACCCGGGCACCCCGGCTAAGTCACCAAACGTAGCGAAGCACTTAGGATGTCCTATGGCCGCGGTGTTGGTTATCAAATAAATGGTTCCCGGGGCGGCAGTACCCATACCCGCCTCCCAAATTGTGTATTCCACAGATAAGCACCATGTCATGGGGGAAGCTGTATGGAAGGTTTTTTAAGAAGATTAAATGTTTGTATTGAGGTTTGAAGATACTGCTGTTGAAACACGAAAGTCAGCTAGTCATAATACCGTTGCCAGTAAAACGCACTTTTATCGTAAAGGAATTATGAAGAATTTGTTTTCAATACGGTTTGCATGACTCCTAGCTGTATATCTCTGTGGAAAGTGGATTTCAATTACAATAGTTCTTTGAAGTACCTTTCATTGAAATGCCGACACATATAATTTAATTTTTTTTATTAAAAAGAAAGACAAACATTTTCGGTTTACGAATAATTCCACTGGATTTGAAAATCTCCTACTACCACTACAGTAAGCGGTAAATGGTTGTGACAGGATGGAGGACTTATCCAGCTGAGGAATCGAACACGGATGCCTGGGTGAAACCCAAACGCGATGCCAACTCAGCCACTGAACGGTCATATTACACCGTTGACGCAAGTTATAAACTTTAGAACATCATCAAAATATTTATTCTTTAGAATCTAAAAAATGCAATTTTTCACTATGGAATTGTGTCGAATGGGCTACCGGTTTTTTCAGACACACAGTACAGAGTTTTTTTAACCGAAGGTGGCTGCCAAACTCAACCATTGGTAACACTACGATTTGTGCAAGTCTAACAATTGTATGCTACTTTTATGTTAACGTCTGTATTGCTCAATACGCCCAGATTCTGAGAGGTTATAATATACCATAACTTTGTTGCTGTCCCAAAGGCTGAGATTTTAGGTTACACCGCGTGTGTCAAAGGAAAGGTGGTTGGGAAGATTGCTTCCGTTGAGGGTGACTAGATTACCCTTTCATTACCTATTAAGGTAACACGATTGGGTCTTTGAAACACTTCTTAATATATCGAGCATAGCATCAAGAACGTTTTTCCTACCAATGTAGGTCCTAAAATAAAAGTAGTATTTTAGATTGCCTGAGGGATTCGTTTTACTTTTCAGAAAGTGTATCCTTTAAAGCAATTCATAATGTTCTCCTAAGAGGGCTATAACGTTTTAAGTTTTTTTGGAATGTGGAATATCTCTAAAGATATGGGAAATCTTGTAACGCATAGATATAGGTTCAGATTGAAAAAAAAAAATCAGACAATTCACTGTAGAAATTTACTGAACGTGAATTTATCTGTAAAACAGTATAATAAACATTCATTCATATCCACCCCGGAAAAAGAAATTAGTTAGTGAATTTTTTTCGGTGTTCGCAGATAACGTTGGATGCAATTAATAAATTTTAACATATTTTCCTTTTTTAAGTTTAAAATAAAACAATAACTTTTTAAACACCACCTTTATTTTTTATACTTCTTGCCGATTGGGATACGCTACAACCGTAGATTCTTATTTTAGGTTGTAGCGAAACCCGGTCGGCATAAAGTATAAAAAATAAAAGTGGTGTTTTTTTTTGTAAGATTTTTAACATGTAAAGAGAACTGAAGGAGTAATTTTAAGAATATTACCACTATGAATACTGATTATTTTTAAGCATATTAATACAACGAACTTAAAGTAAAATAGCATAAAACTTCAGTATACAAGTGATATATTATTAGTATTCAGTACACAAGTTTGCTAACATGTTGCACTTCTACAGAAATGACAGTTTTCTGAGAAATATGACGAATAAAAGTTTTCCGTTCCCTTTGCCACTCATCTTGCATCTGGGGGTAGTTTAAGTTGATATTTTGCTGCAGGTGTTCCGCAATAAAAAGTTGGTGGTAGTTTCGAAACTTTTCCTGAACACTTCCTAATGACTTTGATGCCACGTGCACGTTGTACTCAGCAGTGAAACAGAATATTCTGTTCATCACTGGAGTGGATTACTCCGACGAACAAAAAGTTCATCCAGTTAAAGAGTATTCATTTCAATTGGTCCATCGTTTCGACTATTGAATTCTCTTTATACTAGCGCCTGTACTCCGTGGTTCCACGCAATACAAAAATATTTTCGAATTAATGGTTGGTATCTATTTACTTTCAAAACTATCATACTTCTTCTACTTTACATTCAAAGTATGCAACTATAAATCCATACATCCATAATAAGTAATACTATTGTGAAAATAAACATACGAGTATTATTATAAATAACTTTTACGAACATAAACAAAAATGGACACAAGATAATTTTTTTCCGTGTTTGCCCCTTATGTTATAGATAAAAAGTCTTCTTTTTACCTTCTTTCTCTGTACTGGGGCAAATAAAGGTTATTTTTTTAAATATTTTGCCTTCAATTCAGCTCCCAATGTCCTCTTAATTATATTATTATATAAGTGACTAAATCACTAATTTTCCGTAACGTGGGAAGAGTTGTGCAATCCCATGGGTTTATTCCTTTTATCATACACGTAGTACCTACAATGAAAGCGGTAATAATAATGTGCAACTATATCAATGAGCTATTGCAAATTAACAGAGGGCAAGACCTTCGAAACATTAATTAGCATAAGGACTTGACTTTGCTTACCCGTTTTCAATAATAATTTTGATTGTCGCAAACCGCCCAATGGTAGTTATAATATTAATTGGCATTAGCTATCCGAGTACCAGGAGGACAGAAAGCGGCAGTAGTAATTCACCGTTTTTACCGGTTCTAGGCAACCGTCTGGCTTTGATAATTGCCAACATGATTCGGCCAATTGCCGCATTATATTATTAAGGGTTGCTCGGCTCGGTTGGACAGTTTCCTCGGTTTTGCCCTGAGGTGTAAGCAGGGCTGCCTAAAGGACTGAGCTATATAACCAATGAAATCCCTATCTGCTATTTTCAAAAGTTGTAGTAATTGAACGCACTTGTGATACTTTATTTGGAATCATGCGTTTATACAAGTTTGTTTTACAGATTTCAAAATATTAAGAACATTATTAAGATACCATTATCTACTGTACCTTTGAATCAAAAATCTAACAGAAAAGGACTTCAAAAGATTAGTATGGATAAAATCATGGGGATGCTAAGTTTATCTCATCTTATTTTACTATAAATCTATCGAGCTACCTATCCCAACACATACAAACTATGCAGAAACTCCAACGAAATTTGTCGTTACGTTAACTTTTGTTGTATTAAAGCAAGAATTCTACTGTAAGCGTTAGACAGTTGACGCATTTAATGGTTAAACAAAATATTTATAGCCACAATGTAAATACTTTTCAGTTTTCAGAAACATTGGCTAGGTTAGATCAGATAAATTTAAAAAAAAAATTGAAAGGGATTTCTTTCAATCAGCCATATTTTGAGGGAATATTTGTGGCATACCTACCAGTCCACAAGCTGTTAATGGTAAGGGACGTTATGGCAATATCAGTTCAGCAACATTTTGAAAACACTATCACGGTATACAATCTCTTATTTTTCATGCCGAGTACACGAATGACAGTCATATCTACATTAAGTTCCAGAAACTCGTGTGTTTTGCAATTCCCCTGGCCGCAGCCACCCCTGTTCTAGAAATTGTGGGACACAGATGCCTCCATGTCCTCAGGCCCTTTGGCTGCAAACTTCGCCCACCGACGAGTCGCTAGTTTCCCCTCTAGGTATCTTCCTAAAGGTCAGACTCCCTACAGCGCTACCAGATTTGCATATTTATTGACGTTGAAGCATAAACTTGATAAGACCTGAAAAAAGTTTCGGAGTCATCTGACACCAACAGACCTATTTATGATTAAAAATTTCAACTTGTAAAATTAGATTGCTTAAGGTGATAAAATTAAATAACATAATAACTTCACTGATTATGGCGTGTCTGTGTGGCCGAGAATAGTTTTTTTTCTCACTTCTCGTTCAAAACTTCATCTTCCTCGTCTCTTTCACCCCCTTTAATTCATCAGTTTCACAACATACCGCAATGGCGAAGCCATAGACATGGGCTGGCTTCGGATAATCGGGAGCAATAAAAATTCTTCTGATAAAGAAAATCAATTTCACTGACCTCTCTAGCGCCTAGGAGTCGAATGGCTTATGCACATTAGTGACAAGTCTTGGTATAAATCAAACTCTCTGGAATATCTGCTCAGCACGTCACTGTATAGGTAAATCTCAGTTTAACGATAATTCTTACGCATAGATTACGTGAAAATGCCATTGGTACAAGCAATCTATCAATTTCGTTTGGAAAATTCTTCGAGCAAAACTTTGCAACACCTTTTTATAATGTTGCAAATGATAATTTTATTTCTATTAAACGAGAAATTTTAATTATTGATTAATCGAGAAATATTACCTACAAAATTGATTTAACCGAAGATTTATTATATTAATCGTCGTAACTTAAAATATAACTTTACCACAGTAACAATAGTATAGCTTACTATAATTTCTATATTCTAATTTCTCATATATATTGTAATACTTTATTATAGTTTTTTTAAAATAAAACTTTTTTAATTGGTCTGCTAAGATATAACATTTTAATATTAAAGTATATCATATGTTATTGAATTCTGTAACTATTTTTTATTGTTATAGCTGTTTCGGCATTCAAATGATTATCAAAATGGCTTTGAATGCTTTAAATTTAAAAAAGGAATAACAGCACAATTTAATGTTATTCACTATTTAAAAAAATATATGTATTTTCAAGAATTAAATATAAAAAGATTTACAAAGTAATAAAGAAAAATATTTATAAAAGGATAGTAAAGTAATTCCACTGAGAAGGACAGTTAAGTCCACATATTTCTAGAGACATGCTAAAAAATCAATAAACCAATATTTCTTTCAAAATATTGTGTAAAACACGAAGGGGATGAGAGCGTTTCTAGGCGGTTTTCATTTGAATATTTAAACGCCTACTGAAAATTTCAAGTGAAAACATACGTGGCGAGATTCGGTATGATATCGAATTCAATTATTACCTTATCATTAATAATATCCAAGAGAGGCGCGCTTATCTTAAGGTTTAGATCGAAATTGCTAAATTGATAAGAAATAATGAATATATGGTTCCGGGATAAATGTGAAAGGTTATACGTATTATTAATCAAACAAGGAGGAAGTTTGCGAAGAATCTTTGTATATACTATCTCGAAGTCTTTCATAATTATTAATTTAGATGATTCAGGAACTTGGAAACAGATATTATCGTACGAACGTGTTTTATTCAATTTCTTTGTTCATATTTTTATTTCTGAATTTCTATGAAAGTCAAGCAAAAATACATTTTCACACAAAGTATTTTATTTTGATTCGTTATTATTATTGTAATATGTTATTGTAATAATATCAATTTGGGAGGCGGGTTTGGGTACCGCCGCCCCGGGAATCATTTATTGGATTACCAACACCTCTGCCATAGGTCACCCAAAGTCGTTCGCTACGTTTAGTGACTCAGCAGGGGTGCCAGGGTTCATGGGGTGAGGTAAGTCCGGGTCTAGGTGGCGGATGCGTCTGCCCACCAGCTGCATGGCAGGTCGGATCGGTAAAGAGTGGTTGAGGGAGTCCCTTTGACTTCTCTAGCCGCACTCTCTCGGAACATCGCCTTGCACCCATTGCAACCATTGGACCCACTGACCCCCAGATTCCTATCCACTCCTCATACATTTTTCCTTCCCACTACTTCTTCTCCTTCCTTTCCTCAAAAATACTCTCCACACAGCATCCCAAAAAATGACACAGCCCCTGAGGGGTATTATTTTTTTCAGGGCCTCCTGTGTGGACCGTAATATACGTTTGAGTAATGTAATATGAATATGCCTGTGGAACAACATACTTATACTGATAGAATACGTAGGTTTTTTTTATATGATATATAAATAAATAAATATATATATATATATATATATATATATATATATATATATATATATATATTCGTATAAATCGGTAGTTACCTCCCTATAAATAAATTTTAACTTATTAATTCAACCGCTATTCACAACAACTTCCTAGAATCGCGTTTATATCAAAAAGTGTGTGTTCATAAAATTTATTTAAAGTTTAAAATTGAACGATATAATTTGAAAATATAACAGCCTGATGACAAAGGCTTCCCTTACGAAATTTCCTTCCCAAGCAAGGCCGTGATCTTAGCTAATATTATTTTTAAAGGTAAATATTTCCGCCCTCAGTAATGTTCTCCCAAGAGTAGCTTTATCATTAATATTAAAACATTTTCGTGAGTTTTTAACACATTATACGGAGAAAGTTGGATTTTCTTTGTTTGATGTTATATAAATTAATGTTTCTAGGATATTATAAAGACTTTCAAGGAAAAGTATTATCGTGATTTATTTTTGGGCCTGCAAAATAGGGTGTATCAATTATTTCAACTTTTGAATTCAGAAACATCTAAATTTGCGTCTTACAAAGAAAAAGAGAACTGAATATAAGATTATTTTTTTAAAATGATTATTAGCTCGCTAAAATGAATTGAAAATAAGAAAAAAAACTTCAACATGTATTTTGAAATTATGGTAATTAATTTTTATTTCAATAATTTAACCTTTTAACTTTTGTTTGTTATTACAAACTGCATATAGCTGACAACAATGAAGAAAAAAATCAAGTTAAAAAAAAACACATCACACAGGTCAAAAAATTTGCGTTCTTTGTACTGCAATTATGGAATGAAAATTAAGATTACTACAAAATATAAAATTTGGACCGTTTCTTTTATTTTTTTCCCAAATAATGAAATCTATTTTTTTTCAAAACGTCCGGCTATTTTAGCGAGCCAATAGTGAACACAAGTTAAATTTATTTTAACATTTTCGAATACCTACAGATCATAGTCAACTTTTGAGATACAGGACTTTTTTCTCTCTATGGAGAGCGACACAAGCTACTGCAAAACCAATTTACCTCTTGAGACAGATGGTTTATAAACTCAGCTGTTAAACTGGATGCGACAAGGTGTATGTAAGCCAGACAGAACGAATCGTCTCTAAAAGGATATCAAAACACTTTAGAGAATGTAAACTCGGCCATCTTAACAAACCGGCAATTGCCGAGCATCTAATTGAAACCGGCAGTTACTTTGGAATTGTTCCTAATGTCCTGGGAAGACGTATAACGTATAGAGCACCCCTAATAACGGAGGCAACTGAAATTCACAAAAATCCAATTAATATTCCAAAAGACGACGGGGCTAAGCTCAATAGTTCTTGATATAAGGTAATTGATGGCTACACAAAAACTAAATGCAGGAAACCATTATTAATATATATACTGTAATGCTAGCTCTTAGAGGATTGGAGCTGGCAACCCGCTATGGCATCTGAATACATAAGCATACACTACAATCTTCGATTATGCATCTGCCCTGATGATGGACTCTGTAATTCTGTCCGGAAAGTTGGCTAACGAAGGAGGCAGCTAATCACGGCATAATAAACCAAAAATAAATCACGATAATTAATTTTAATTGTTCGTTATTAAAACTTTGAAAATTAGAGTCGTTTCTTAATTTACTTTCCAGAAAAGGTTAGTTTTACTATCGATATAAAAATTCAATGAAAAAACTGAATAAATGTTTTTGCTAAGTAAAGTAAGTTCGTAATCAAGTGGTTCGCTACCTTTGGTGATTTAGCAGGGGTGCCCGGATTCAGGTGAGGTTTGTCTAGGTCTCGGAGGCGAATGACCAGGACACACTGAACCCCAGATTTCTTCTCACCCCTTAAACCATTTTCCTTCCCAGAACTCTTCTCTCCTTCTTTTCCTTAAAAAAACCCTCCACACAGCATCCGCAAAGATGACATAGGCCCTTTTTACTACTTTTTTAAATATTAATAATTTGCTCTATCCATGAACGAGCAGTCTTTGAATAATTTTAATTTTACCCTTAAATATAAAACAAGGTAACTTAGTGATTATTAAAGTTTATTTGTGACGAAACAGAGAGCTAGAAGCAAGACCACCAGTCATGCTCGTAAGACGGAAGACGCACGAAGCAGACTTCTCCAGTATTAATAATATACATTCTCTGAACGTGATAACCTGCTTTCCTCACAGGATGCTGCGAGCTTCTCTAAGGAGCAACAATCAACCATCTCCGTGCATCTTACATCTCACCGGGTGCGGGTATATAATCCTTGTAGCTGAATCAAAGGGGTTTCATACAGATGGCTGTACACTGTTCACAGCGTGTATAATGTTCATAGCATTATAACATAATATGTTTGAATAACTTCTTGTTAATATGAATAACTCTCACTAATATTAACTTAGTAGTAAGCTTGTAAAGTTTACACGTTATATTAACTTTCTGTAAAAATAACCAACCAAACTGAATTTTTTTTTTTAATCAAATGGTATAGCAAATATCTATTTTACATAGTAAACCAATACGAAGTTATGCTTTTCACGTGTAGCGTGGCACGTTCCCGAGTGGTAGATAGTGTCAATATCACCCTGGTTAAAGACTACCATTAAGAATTGAACGTTGCTTGAAATGGTTTAAACCGTGTTTTGTGATCAGATTTGAATACCCGGCACTTTCCACTTACCTTTTCCTAATTACTTCCGCCTCACAACACTCCATAATTCATAATGACAGGGATGCCATGATAATTCTACTCGCTAATAATGTATTTTTATGAAACACGAATCACGACGGTACGTTAATACTATACGAAGACGTAATGTTACTTACAATCTAAGCCTGTATACGTAAACTTGAGTAAACACGCTTTTAATTTGTAGGCAAGTTGTATCCTTACATATATGTCTTACACATTTAGTATTTTTCCAACCTAAAATGTAATTCAAAATGTTCCGTAAAACTGTAATTTTTACTTCTACTGCAAGTGCTAGAAAAATTACACCGCACGAGAACAAATTCGTTTTGCATCATACTGCGTTTATATGACCGGTCAGTGGCTGAGTTTGCATCGCGTTTAGGTCCCATCCAGGAGTCCCGTGTTCGATTCCTCGGTTGGCTAAGTCCTCCATCACGACACAATCAACATTTTCCGTTTACTGTGGTGGTAGTAGGAGATTTTCAAATATTGTCGGGTTATTCGTAACCCGGGAATGTTTGTCTTGCTCTAAAAATATATTTATATTCCTTGGCGATTCATCTAAAAAACATTTAAATAATTAGAGGTATGATTTTATCACGTAAATATCAATCGTTTTCCTTTGGTTTATTTTGGAATAGCATTGTTCAATAAACTTTTGAGAATTCAATATTGCGTTGGTCCCAAAAAACATAATTGATTTCGATTTTAGCCTTTGAAAAGGTTACAGTCAAAGGCACAACCAATTTGTTTCCATTCAATTCCATACAATCGATAAACGGTAAAATGATTTAAGTTTCAAATCTTATTGTTGGCGAGATTCACAAATAACAGAGACATAATTGAATGGGAAAATATATTAAAATTTTATCAAAAGGCAAAACCTACGCATATTTCCAGAAAATATTGTACTGTCAGAGGACTTATTGATGAAGTAGTTATTGTTTTGTTTCAGAATTTAGGGCCTCAAGGTCACATAGTTCGCCCAAGGGCCAGATTTTCCAGGACACTAGTCAAGTCTACCCTATTGGACATAATGGGAACCTGGTGTGTGTTCGAAATAGAAAAGTTTCAGACACTAAATGGGTTTATATTCACAAGAGCCCGAAGCCCTTTAATGATTTTCATCCAGAGCCCATTAATCAGATGTGATACAATTTCACTACCTTTGTTTGCAAAAAATGTAATTAATATTTTGTAATCGCTTTTTGTAATCTTCGATCACGCATCGCTTAATTTAATAGGTTTAAAGACCCATTTTTCAATAATAAATTATAGTATGAATAATCGTTTCAGTTTGGTTGCTGGGAGAGCTATATGATACTGGAAAATATTAAAATTAAAATCATTATCGATTGAATTTTTATTCAATTCGTAGAACCCTATTTAATTTTTTATAATTAAATTAATTCAAATAATATTATTACTAAGTTCGGCGAGTTTTTTCATTATTGAATTTGCATCAGCTGTTTCGGCTTATAAGGCCATTTTAAAACTTTGGTTAGAACACTTTGAGACGACTTATTCATATGATTATATTTCAATTTTTAGGGTTCCTAAAATGATTTATTACAGGTTAAACCAATTTATTGAGAAAATTGATTTTCTATTTTTTGCCCTAGCTTTCCCTTGTTGCCCCTACTTGTGTTCTTAATTGTTTAATAATGACGTGACTGGTATTGACTAACTTAAATGTTTTAAGTCAATTGCAGTTAATAAAAAAAAAACTAAACAGTAACACTATTAAATTTGACATAAATTAATTATAAATCATTCTTTAGTTCTTCATAATATAGTTTTAAAATATAAAGCAGAAAGATACGACTAATTAGTTAATAAGTTAGATAATAGAAATAGCTTAAGATAATTATAATAAAAACATTCGGAAATAAAATACTTCAAATGAAGAAAAGTCACAATTACACGGCATTTAGGTATCACACGAGTATTTTTTTAGAAAATAAAAGTATTTTAGAAAATAACATTACTTAGAAAAAAAAATATTTTAGAAAATTGTAAATCTTATATTTAAATTTTGAAAACATAAAATATTTTTTTATCAACTTTCGTCAGTCTTTAAAATAGGCATTAAATGTTTGATGATAAATACTGCAAGAGTATCAAAAAACAATATTTGAACGCTATCATCAAAATAATTCCAAAAATATACGCGAAAGCCCTTCATCCAATAATGTCACCAGTGTTCTGTCTCCAAAATATCTGTTCATACAAACTTTGACAAAGGAGGTTGAACATATCAAAACGGATAAATAAAATATTCATTACGAACATCTCAACCCAACTCGGGTCCAGTAGGTCTACAGAATCCGACCATCTATAACCGGGCGGGGCAGGGACCCAGCTTTGCAAGGACATGAGATGAAAACCACCAGTAATATTCAACGTATGGTTTTAGATTTAATTGAGTGGACTGATTTCACTTTTGATTTATCTGAAATGGCACGTTTCACCGGACACCGCTGGAAGTCGGCTGGAAATGGTGGATTGAATATCGATTTTAAATAAATCTGTCAAATTGTGCGGCGAATAAAGAATTCATTATAAAACATTGCCTTATTTCAGAGAATATTTTTTTTAAAAGCGATAGCGGTTAAATTTTTGAAGTGAAAACTTCTGGATTGAAACTCGATGAAACGGAGAGACACTAAAAAAGACAACACATACATCTATAGGATTTAGCCTGCGAGAGAATGAGATAGAATGAAACATTACCTATATACGTACTAAGCGCCGCGCTCGGGTCAAGCTATTTTTTATACAGATAGTTCTCCGTGATTGTTTAACATTTTGGCTTTGTTTTTTGAAAATTACAAACTATTAATTTCAATGTTTCCCAAACTGAGGTGTTGCATACAATGGCACATGTAAGAGCATTGGACGTTTTGATTACGAGCTCACTTTTCAAGGCTCATATTGGTTGATTTATTAATTTGTGATTCCTCTTGTTCATATTGAAACTAATTTTTGAAGTGAAAATATCTTAAGCACCGTTGTGTTTGAAACTCGATGAAATGAAACATAGCGACACTAAAAAGAGACAAACATATACATCTGTAGGATTTAGCCTGTAAGAGTATGATATAGTATAATCGGTCTCCGCTTCATGCGGTGCTTCGTTGCCCATCGGTCTCCTCTTTGTGAGGTACTTCGTAGCCTTCCCACTCTTGTCTACTTTAGTATTCTGAAGGTTTCACTTCTTTTGCGTGTGAATTGCACACTATTTATTTTTTAGATTGCATGTCCACTACGTTGGGTTGCAAAACCATTATCAAAAGGGTATACACAGAATATAAATAGCGACTATTGTCATATTTGCTAGCGACTTAAAATAAGAGAAATAGTTTTTCTACTTCAAAATGTGTGAAAAAACCATTTCTCAACATAAAAATCATCAATCAATAAGTGAACAACTTTTCTGTGACAGGAAACAAGAAAAAATATTATCCCAATTACAGTTACGCAAACACAGAAAAATCTTATTTCTCCTTATCCCTTTTCTGAAGATAAGAAAAATCACGCCCTACTATTTAAGCCGTTTCCCGTTTACCTTCTTAAGTATGTTTTCGTGTTGGGTTTCCTGAACGAAAAACGAAGTGGTTGGGAAAGACTATATACTTCGTTAAGGGTGGTTTCTATTGGACCATAATCCACACATGTGGTTAAATAACTACATGGGAAGCTGTTTCTTCACACCAACATTATTTGCTAAAAATTAGTGAATGTTTTATATTTTCTTGATATATAAACGAATCAAATTCAACTTTATAGTGACAGCAATTTAAAATTCGTTAATTCTTTTATCAAAAGAAAAAAATGTTTTGAGATGTGTGAAATAACCAGCATTTTAAAAGAAATCCAAAATTAGACGATTAATTAAAAAAAGCTTTCATTTAACTGCACACGACATTAAAAAATGTAGATCCTAAAGTAATTTTCTTAATTTTAAAAGAATAATTTATATACAATAAACAATGTTTTTCTTGTTCTTCATTTTTTCATAAGAAGCAGATACTTAGTGATGTGAAGGTGGTGTTTACAAAGTTATTTTTTTATTCAAAATTATTATTATACTAGCTTTTACCAGCGGCCTCGCTCGCGTGGTGTTAGGGGGAAATTACTGTATGAAGAATTTTCCTACGGGAATGAATGTTTTTTCCAGCATAAAAAGTAGCCTATGTCATTTTCCAGTCCTCCAATTATCTTTGTTTAAAAAAATCACGTCGATCGGTCGCTCCATTTATATCATTATAGCGAGTTCCCGGTATGCGTTGCTATGCTACTTAATAAACAAAAATGTTTTTCGTTGCGTGTCCTTTCCGATTTGTCCCGTTCCCCTTCCACCTCCCCTTCCTCTCCCGCTTCCACTTCCCCTCTCACGTTCCCACTCCGCCTTCTCCGCCTTCTCTCTCCCCACTCCCCTCGCCCGCTTCCCCCGTTCCGCGGTTAGCAACGCATGATTTCATTACGCCAGAACTCACTATTTTATATGGAAAGTAAGAAAGTTAAATGTTTAAATGAAATAGGTAAAGTAGTTATGAAGTTACGGCGTGACCAAGGGAAACAGGGATTCATTTTTGTACGTATATACGAGTAGATTTACCTTGAACCTACATATATAATAATAATAATCAATATATATAACAACCTTGAAGAGTATTTGCTAAATGTGTGTGATCTTGTATTTAAACCTAAACAAACTAAACATATATCTCACTGTTTGCATTTTGACCTAAAGTCCGATATAAATAAAATTCTCTATTTAACTATTAAAATTATCGGAAACAATGATGAATAAAGCTAAATGAAGTTATATAAAATAAACTAATGCAAAATGATGTGTAAAACATAATAGCGATAATAGTAAATAATATCTGTATAAAGAAAATATCATCGACATTTACGTATATCTTTGCCATAAAACCTCGGACGATATAAAAATAGATTCACAAGTGACCAAAGTAAAATATTCAACTCAGCTAATCTTAGTATGTCTACATACATTTCGTGGCAGCGTGTTGATGGAATCTCAAGTTGGGAAGAGAATTTATTCTTGAGAAGGATATTTTAAGTGATATGGGAAATTGGATAGGACACCACTTTACTCCTTGTGGAAAACTCTCCAAACCCTTACGATAAGAGTACGAGTATTTCATTAAGTAATCGTAGATTGTTCCTTCATATTTTTGTAAGAAGAAGAAATAATCAGTGTGATTTTTATTATCGTTATCCCTTTCAAACAAATCAATATAGACACTTATTATTCTAGATTCGAGACTAAGGGCAAGAATAACATAAGCTTGGTTTTGATACCGATATTGATAATATTATAATAAATTCAACATAATTTTAGAGAGATTTGGTAATAAATTTTGTTGTAACCTTCGGTGACCTCACCGTAGGTTGATCAACAGTTAGTGGTTCAACTTTTTTTAGAAGGTAATCATATTATGTTTTCAATAAAAAGGAGTTTTTATAATCAATATATATTATAAAAGAAAGTCTAAAAAAACGTGCGGCTCGCAAAAACTCATAAACGAGTGCCGGTACGATCAAAGGAGTTATATGGTGTGTTAGATCTCTGTCCCCCCTCCAGGATGACGATTCCCGTTTTTACTTAATGGGCGTGCTTTAGAAGATATAAGGGCTGGAAGTTTCGCCCCCTTGAAATTTCTAGAAGGTTCCATAGAGCTCAAGAAAGTTTTGGAAGGGGTGGCGGAGTATGTCGTGAAATTTTCTGGAATCGGGAATATCATTGTGGAACATTCCAGAATACTCTCGAATGTTGTCCTGAGCGAAACTGGGTAACCCAGCTAGTATGAAATAAGAGCTATCTTTTAAGCATTCATGCGCAATAGGCCACTTGCATGGATTTCATAATGACTTGGAAAAAATCGTGTGGATAGATTTTTTTACTAAGATTACGAAAATGTTATAAAAAATTTTTGGAAACGTATAGTTTTTTTTTATTTTTAAATGAATAAATCCATTATTTGAGCTCGTGACGTTACTACAAGAAAATGTCCCGTCTCCGATTATGTTCCCTTAATTTTGTAAAATTCCACCCTGATTATTTTTTTTTATATGGCAACACTTTGATTTCCGGTGAATTTTTGAATTTGCGTTTAACGTTCACTAGATTTATTGTTTGTTGTATGCGAAATTATCCTTTGGTTTGATTTTTTGATAAAGATGGCGGTGTTTTTACAGATGTTACGAAGAGAACCCCGTACAATTTATTGCTATTCGTGTGGAAATGTTATTTTTTTTTAAAATGATTTTCGGCTATGTAATTATAGTTTTTTCTCACCCATAAAATTATGTCCCGTCTTTCCGGTTTATAAAAAATGATCTGATTTTTCCTCTTGAAATTTTCAAAAAATCGCCAGGGTTTTAAAAATACGATTTAAAAAAAAAAAACTGAATGTCTTAAAATATTTTCCTAAACCAGAATATTTTTTTTAAATGTGATGGAAGTGGCCTATTCTTTTGTTACAAATACTAGAATTTCCATCAATCTCGGAACAAGATGTTAACATACCAGTTTATTTTTTTAATGTTTTAACAATTATGGAACGAACTCCACAGCACGAGATAGTTCAATGGGTATTTCATAGCTCAATTGCTGATGGAATTGACGTTATGTAATAAAATAGATGCGTTGAAGTAAAAACTCTGGATAGAAATGAGCGTGCAAATTTCACAATACTGGAGCACACTGTCTAAGATTTTTGAATGGATAGACAATAGACCATCAGATGTTCTGCTTTATACAAGGGTATCATCAATGCATAAAGTAGGTACCTTTATCAATTTTATGAAAAAGTAATTTTTAAAAATTTCAAAAATTAAATTACACACAATTCACGAAATTAGTGTATTGTGTGTATATTATGTATTTTCAAACCCAGATGAATGTAGTT
The DNA here is from genome assembly GCA_917563855.2 of Limnephilus lunatus. Classification (NCBI taxonomy): domain Eukaryota; kingdom Metazoa; phylum Arthropoda; class Insecta; order Trichoptera; family Limnephilidae; genus Limnephilus; species Limnephilus lunatus. The sequence goes on along the minus strand of OU830593.1, from coordinate 98,391,087 downwards.
TTTTTATTATTATATAAAAATGACATAAAATGGAAATTTATACCCGCTAAGCAACTGCAAGTAGCTTGTCAGCAGGAGTTTAGTTCCACTGAAAATAATATAACAAAAATAAACTAAATAATCATAAACGCATTAGCGTAGTAATATAACAACATACTTATGTATTGTTATGGTGAAAATTAGTGCGTAATCGAAAAATATTTTTTTAAATATCAATAGATGTGTAATAAAACTGTGCATACGCGTAGATATTTGTAAAACCAAAATATACTAAAATATAAAACCAAAGTTTAACAACTCTCATTTCCATAAGGCGCCATATTTTCTCCATCCGTTTCATAACGCGGTACTGAAAAAAGCAACAAACACAAAACTTAAATTTCCAAACATTTGTGTGCTAAACAAACTTATTAATAAAATCAAACTTTTCCAATATGTGGAGGCTTGCCAAGCGGTTTGCTTCTTCCATCAAATGATTCCCCCTACGAGCAGAGCGGCAGTTTGCCCTCGACTGGGGCCCGGGTTAAGAGTACAAATGTACGGGGAAAAGTGCCCTCATGAATATAAAATGACCTCACATGTGTAAAACCATGCAAATTTCCTTTCGTAGGACCCTAATGTCAATGGCTTAATTTCAGATCGCCTGTATGGAGACCGTGAAATTTTTGTCATGCGGAGAAATCACAATTAAAAAAAAATCATTGGTGAAAATTATTGGAATATTAATGTATGTTATTCTTCTGATGCTGAAGCTCCAAACGAACTATTAAGTCATTACTCCACAGTATTGTCTAAGTTCACAAACGTCCCATATTACCAGACTGTAGCCAGAAGAACTTGACTACGTTGAAAGTTGTGTGGCTGAAGGAAATTGTAAAGTAAAGGAGATGGGAAAGATTTGAAATAATTGTTATAATTATTTTTGTTGTTATACTCTGCTGGGAGGCGGTTATGGGTACCGCCACTCCGGGAACCATTTATTGGATTACCAACACCTCTGCCATAAGTCATCCCAAGTGGTTCGCTACGTTTGGTGACTTAGCAGGGGTGCACGGGCCCATGCGGTGAGGTTTGTCCAGGTATTGATGGCGGATCGAGAGAGACTGGTTGAGGGAGGCCTTTTGAACTTTTCAGACGGACTCTCTTGACCCATCGCCTTGCACCGCACTTGGAGGAATTGATTCATACGTCCGTCACTCATATACACTGACCCCCAGATTCCGACCCACCACTCATACCTTTTTCCTTCCCAGAACTTCCTATCCTTCCCTTCCTTAAAACACCCTCCACACTGCATACCCTAAGATGACATAAACCCTGAGGGAAATTATTTTCCTCAGGGACTCCTGTGTGGGGCTAATGTAAACAAAAACTTGGCTCACTACTGTTTTTGTCATAAGTATTTGGTGAGATTGATCGTGGAATGTTTCCGTAGGATTCCTTTTTTGACGTTCGTCTTCTCCTTAGCTCATAATTATTTTTCCGTTCTTTGTTATAAATTCTAAATTGGACTTGCGTTATGTTCTGATCTCCACATTTCAAATACGATTGCACATGGCTTCACAGAATTTGGATCGCATTCCCAACGCATTTAGTATATTTTATTCCTTCTGCCAATTATTTATTAAGCTTAGGCATTATCTTTGGTAATTATTGTGTTAAAATCTTATTTGTTGATAAAACCAATAATCACAGCGACTTACCAATCTAAAGGGGAACCAGTACCTGATAAATAAGTTGTTAAGTCTGCAGTTTGCATTTTAAGCTGTGCACGGTTTTGATACTTCAAGCAAATACCTAGCCTTTAAGCTTCCAACTGAAAATTTAATCTCCGTGATTGATTAACTGGTACCATTTGTGATACTTCCATGAAAGCGACGATTAGTGCAAGAGTTTTCTCGGAGCACTTAGGCGAAAAACTCTGATTAAAATGTCCATTACATCTTCAAAGGAAATTTAATTTTTTTATTCTATTTTGAAAGAACACCTAAGCGCATATATTTAAACTTTCATCAAGTTTGACGACCATCAAATTGTTGATCAGCAGAATTTTGACATTTATACAGTTCCTGTTAAATGTCGATTCTAGGCAACTTTTAGATATTTTAATTTTTTTTTCATGCATGGCACAATTTGTTCACAAAAAATGACAGCACCTACAATCGGCGATTAAAGTAAATTGATTACATATCAAACGATCGATGGTTTGATGCTCTTCAGATGTGAAGAGTTGAATCACCTAATCTTAGTCATTAAACTATGTAATAGAGAATTTATTGCTGAAGTACCGGTGTAAAAAGGAAAAAAAATTGCAAGCGTTTTTAATTGGATTCAAAGGATTTACCCCTATGGTTATTATTGATTTGTGCGATGTAGGCACTTGACGGTGTTAGCAGGCGAACCCTTGTCGATTATGTTGACTTATCGAGATTCAAGCACGCGCCTTGTTTACACCATTAATTTGCTTCAATTAAGGTGTATTACATTACGAGTGGACATACTTAACAGTATGCAGTTTTTATCATTCAATTGAAGTTTGTTGTAAAAATTCTGATAAAGGAGAAGTATTCTGATTGCCAGGCGGCGAAGGTATTAGTAAAGAGAGGGTAAGAGTTGTGTATTTAAAAGATAAGTGTTTAGTTAAACCAAGTTAAACAATTGAGTTCTCGAGTATTCGTGCTCTCCATTTTCACCTGAGTCAAAGTTTATTCTCGATCAGCCACATACTTAATTGCTCATGGTCATCTTCCTTCAAATCTGTTTTTAGAACTACTCTAGTTGTAGGTGGAATTTAGAATAGTTACACTTATTTTCTTCATTACCTTTCCTGGCACCCTTGCAACTGTTAATCAACCGTTAAGCCACCGCTACCCGAATTTCTGCCGATTTCTTACATATTCCCCCTAAAAACTTGAAGTTTTTAAGCTTTTTAAAAAATACATGTTATTTTTGAAGATAATATCTATACATTTCCCATGCCGAAATGCAAATATATGAAATTACCTCGATAGAAAGAAATCGCAAAGTATGCTCAGAAAATTATTATTTTCACGTCTGTTTCAGTTATTTTACAAGTTATATGCATGAAAAAATTCGCTGTGTTTCTTTAAATGCTGTTGTAGACAGCCCCTAAGAGATTTTTGTTTTATTTTAAACGACTAAGAAAAAAAAATCGCTTCGATTTTACCATTTTAAATATTAGCGCACTCTCTCCAACATTAGTAATTACATACATTTCCATCTTCTTCTTTTTGAGAGGGGATGCGGCGCCTGAAGGCCAAAAAATACAGTTTAAAATAACTCGCTGCCCCAACTAAGTACTTGACAATGTTTCAAGCGAGTTCAAATTCGCTCATTTCTGAAATAATGTGTATAAATATACGATGATTTACAATAAGCAAATTAGTAAAAAATCAAAACGAAAATCATTTCCCAATCAGTGTTTGTATGATGCAGCCCTGAGAAAGAGATTTTACCTATAATTAAGACTAAAGGTAAGTAGACTTCTTGAAGTTTTTCCTACCTATTTCCACCCCTAAATTCCATTCTAAGAGAGAATCATTCCTTGTATAAAAAAAACTAAATGGGATGTTCAGACGCTTCTCTAAAAATAACAAAGCTCAAATAATAACGCTATTCTTGCTATTCTTCACTCATTCTCCAACCCCTATATCCTATATTCAGTTGAATGTTCACTTCACCGTTCTCTCAACTGTACTACAATTTAACGATAGCCCGTTAACTTATTGTAGAAACCACCTGAGGTGCACTTAAGAGAATTGGATAGATCTCAATCACGGAGAAATGCATCGGTTGTCACTTCTACTGCAGCTGGAATTTTGGTTTAGAGTGATACGAGTAATGTTCTTCAGATAATGATGCGGTGAGATTTACGCTTCTGATGCACATTTAATATGGAGATAGTTGAGATTACAATAGAGCACTTATCGTTTTCAAATAGTGTGAGCTTGAGGAAGGTGAAACATAAATTAATTGAGAAAAATGGTAAAACGTTGTTACTTTAGAACGCAACTAAAGTCGTTTGTTATCATATTATTTTAAACAGAATAACTGTCACGTAGAGAGTAGCGTTTGTGGGTCCATAATCTTCAATCCCATTTTTTTTCAATATTGCGTGTATGTTTTAAAAAAACATCGTTTTGTTTTATTGTCGAGTTATGTATATGGAAAAAAAATAATTCAATACTGTATTAGGTGGCAAAAAACATAAAATTGTTTGGTTGAGATCTATATTTGATATTGGAAACAGGACATAAAAGAAAAATGACAAAACAAAACATAATAAAATAATAGTAGAGTTCAGAGAGAACATTTTTTACAATTAAAAAGCGTTATAAACATACGAGTTCGCTTTGAATTTTTATGATCATCCATTTATTAGATAACCAACACCTCTGCTATAGGTTACCCCAAGTAGTTCGCTACATTTGATGACTTAGCAGGGGTGCCCAGATTCATTGGGTGAGGTGTGTTCGGGTCTTCGCGGCGATTGCGCCTGCTCATCAGCTGCATGACGGCTGGGTTGGTTTAAGGAGACCCTTTGACCACTCCAGCTGCTTTTTCTCGACCCATCACCGTGCATTACAGTTGGAGGGATGGATTCATACACCCGTCACTGCTAAACACGCTGACCCCTATCCTATATCATCCCTCATATTATCCTTATACCATAATCATGCTTCATATATTTTCCTTTGCAGAACTTCCTCTCCCTGCTTTCCTTAAATACACTAAGATGACATAGGCCCCGAGGGAAATTATTTTCCTCATGGCCTCCTGTATGGAGCTACAGTTACGGATCATTAACATTTTTATTTCTTTTTATAAACTTATTATCTATGTAAACTTTTGTATTTGAATATCTTTTTTTAAGATCATCCATACGTTTTAAAAGTAACTGATTTAGAATAAATTGTTATTTATTTACGGTAAAGGCCAGATGCTTCAACGTCAAATTCCACCATTTACGACGTACGTATAAAAGTGCAGATTGCAAAAGTGTTAAGTCACATTTTTACGCAAAACCAAAAAGCATATCAGACACATGATTCCCCTTTATTAAACTCGAGAGTGCACCTTCCACGCTTGCATCCCTAAGAGGAGTAAGAGGTCCATTATTAAAACTGATAGATGCGGCTGCAGTGTGGCGCCGGGAATATAATGCAATAATAAAGGCATATTCACCATCACTTCTGGTTTACCAAGAGCTTTGGAAATGCTGTGGAATTTTAAAAGCCTATACAAATCATTAAATTAATCACTTTCAGGGAAAAATATTAATCTCATAATCAGTATAGGTACCACTGATTATGAGATTACCACACCTGCCAATAGTTTCCGTATGTAGGTTAGTATGTGTCGCTCTCCGTAGAGAGAAAAAAATTGTCTTATTTTTAAACGCCTGGGGTCTCAAAAGTTGGGTATGACCTGTAGCTATTCGAAAACGTAAAAATAAAACGTAAAAATAAGTGAAATTGGTGTTCCACTATTGGCTCGCTGAAATGGCTGGAAATTTTGAAAAAAAAAAATGATTTCGTGATTTCAGAAAAAAATAAACCAAAGGGTCCATATTTTATATTTTGTAGCAATCTTAATTTTTATTCCATAACTTGCAGTAGAAAGAATACTTTTTTTTTTTAAAATATGTGTTATGTTTGTTATAAATATAAAAGAGGAAAATAAAGCTTTTTCTGGATAAAAACAGTATTCTTGTAGACTTACTTTTATTCATAAACTTGATTTTTTTTTCTTCGTTTTTATCAGCTATACGCAGTTTTAAAAAACAAAAAAAAACGTTAAAAGGTTAGATTATTGAAAAAAAAAAATAATAACCATAATTTTAAATACATGATTTAGGTTTTTTCTGATTTTCAATTCATTTAAGCGAGCCAATGATCATTTAAAAAAATAATGTTAAATGCAGTTCTCTTTTCTTTGTAAGACGCAACTTTTGAGATAGGTACTGATATCTCAAAATTGCCTAAAATGCCTGAACAAAGCTGAATGCAAAAACGCCTGAGCGTTTCTGAATTAAAAAGTTGTAATAATTGACACACCCTAATGTAGGTACTGCGAAGGAGGATGGTTAGCTATTTAGCTTTGGACTCAAAGTTCATGGTGTCAAAATTCGATGTTGTAAAAAAAGTTATAATTTTATACTTCGTACATTCCCACCTTGCTACAAGGTGGAATATACTAATTGATTATCTCAGATGAGATTCACACATTTGGAACTGACACATTGGCGTTGAGTTGACATGGGTTTTGCTATTTTTAAAAAGAAAATTTAAATAGTGACGTAATTTCCAACCATCAATATGAGACATCCAACAAAATTGATTTTTAACAAAAAAAATATTTTCGGTTGATATTCAAATAAACCATTGGAAAGGGAAGAAAAAATTCCAAATACCGACTAAAATGGACTAGTATACATAATAACAAAATGGACTGGTAGACATCGTAACAAAATAGAGTAGTAGAAATAGTAATAAAACATCGCTGGAGTCATTGTTAGTTTACCGAAAAATTGATTGAATTAAATTTATTCCCATGTTAATTGATTGCTTTTGTCAGATTTCATCAAATACATTCGCATCAATAACGTACTCATCACCATTTTAAATATCAAACGAATGAATAAAGCATCGTTAAATTTGTAATTTTGTCCACACTGCGTCCTTTTGAATTCTAAGCAAATAATATAAACACACATTTATTTGGTGGCCGTTAAACTGTTAAGTACCAACAGTTTATTTTATCAGCGCTGACCAGCGTCCATATTTGAAACATCCAGTAGTAATTTAGCAGTTTATTTGAACGTGCCCTCGTTTTTTTGTGTAAGCAGTAAACAGAAGCAAGGATAAACTTCGTCTGTTTTTGGAGATATATTTTATGTACTAATTAAACATTACATTCCGAATCCCATTTTAGGAATCCTTTTCAATAGACTAATATTGATTTTTATACTCGTATTATTTCGGTATACCATCCAGGTTTTAACACACATTTTTTTTGAAATGATTTATTTTTGGAATAACTTAATGAGCAAAACCTCAAAATGTTCTAATATTTAATCATTGAAGACAACATTAGCGACAGAAAAATTGAAACAGAAAAATATACGGTTGCATCTAGGAATTGAACCAAAGATCCTTGGCCCTGCCGGGGCTCTGCTCTACCACTGAGCTAATTCCACTCTATCCACTTCGGTTATATATAATTGTATCATACTTCGACTAAGAACTATCAACATTATCTTAACGCATGTGTTTATTGACGGCTATCTTTATACATGATTGCAAATTTTATCCCGAACTCAATGTAATCTAGGTGGTGTTTTTAATTTTAGAATTCTGATTTTCCGAAATTTTAACTGACAGTGATTGGTTATGCACGTACTATGCATGTTATGCATATCTAATCAACGAGCACATTGTAACTATCGAACAATTTTTAACCGCCCTGAAACGCGGTGAATATGAGGCAGGCCAACCGTAAAAACAGGAATATCATGATGTCTCTCAAGCGCATTACGATATGCCACCATTTCAAGATGCGGCAGATCATGATGTGGCTAGGCGCACCATGACCTGCCTGATTTTACGATCGGCCTATAAAGAGATTCTATAATAATCTCAATTGGCATTATACTTTCAAAATCAAAGAAATAATATTTGTAATGACTGACAGATGTTTAATCCACGATGGAGCCTGCGGATGAGCGCGATCAGAGCCTACTTGCCGACCGGAAACAAAATGGCGAAGCGTCTCTTGTCAGATCATTTCCGGCCGGTTCAGATTTATGTGTTGCCAGGTAGGAGATTTATTAAAAGCGAAATAAGAACCCCCATTTTTATTTCCGACCTTCTTACCTACAAGCAAATCAATATTTTACGTGCTTTTTAATTTTTGGCGACATAATTTTTTGGAACTAAAATACCTTTTTCGATATTAGTAGCACACGGGGTCCATAAAAAAAATTATTTCCTCATGGCCTATGTCATCTTTGAGGACGCTGGATAGAGGAAGTTCCGGGAAAGAAAAATATATGAGGTGTGGGGGAATTTGAGGCAATTTGTCCAGGAGTGACGGACTTTTGAATTCTGCCCTCCCATCATTTGTTTATATTACTCAATAATATAATGTTATGGTGATAGGTAACTATTAAACAAATCCGTTACGACAAATTATATTTAAAAAATCTTTTTTATTTTAATGCTGTCACATTTATTATCAAGTATTTATCAATAATTGCCTAGTTTTTTATTCGTCCACAACTTGTTTGTTGTATTAATTAATGAAAGTTAATGAACATTTCATAGCTTCCTAGCTCATGATAAACATTAATTTGCATAGTAGTAAAGTTGATCAAATATATGATGAAAAATCTTGACGCCATAGCTTAAACCTAGAGTTAGGTTTCAGAAAACTTTTTTTTTTTTTAATTTCTGCTTAACAATTCGGCCAACTTAGTCTGAAATACAGTCTATGGTAGCGTTCGGCAATAAGATTTGGCGCATGCGAGCCTGCTCAATCAGTGCGCTTGTGACTGCCCGTCTGACTTTGCTTCGGAAGCGGAATCTGTCACGGCTGCCACCTAGTGTACCCGCCCAGGGGGAGGTCGTGCCACCGTTAAGTCGAGTCGAGGTTGAAGCAATAATTAAGGGTTTGGGTCCAAAAAAGGCACCGGGATTTGACCGATTGAATGGTATAATTGCGAAGAATGTCTGGATGTACGCCAAAGAGGAATTCTACCAAGTTTTGGAGACTTGTTTGCGTAGGGGAAAATTCCCAACAGAATGGAAGAAGGGCGTGCTCCGGATTATACCAAAGGGCAACGATAAGCCGAGAACGGACATAGGAGCCTATAGGCCTATAACCTTATTGCCAATTCTAGGCAAAGTATTGGAAATCATCATTAAGCACCGTTTAAGCCTCACCATCACGCCGTCCAGCGAACTTCAATTCGGCTTTGTCCCGGGAAAATCCACGGAGCACGCTATTAAGCATGCGCTTGAATGGGTGAGGGTATGCCCAAAGAGGTACGTCATAGGCATCTTCTTGGATATCTCGGGTGCCTTTGATCACGCGTGGTGGCCGATGATACTTACCAAGCTGAAAAGCAGGAATTGCCCGCGTAAACTGTTTGAGATAATCTGTGACTATCTAAATGGTAGGACAGTTATCATAGGGCACGGGGACGCTTTAATCACCCGAACAGTCGACATGGGATGTCCACAGGGGTCGGTCCTTGGACCCGACCTGTGGAAAATCTTGTTCGACGACTCCTCCAGGTTACCCTTGCCTGAAGGTTGTATATCGGTCGACTACGTAGATGACAAATTGTATTTGGTCTCTGGGAATAGTAGAAGGGAAGTGAAATCTAAGGCTGAAGAAGGTTTACAAGTGATCCTTGAATGGGGAAAGAGAAATAGACTGAACTTCGTTCCCCACAAGACCGTGGGTCTCCTCATGAAGGGCATGCTCAGCCGAGGCAGGAACCCCTTCATCAGAATGGGAGACTCATCTATTCGATTTGCAGAAAATACCAGGTATTTAGGCGTCATTATGGATAGATCTTCTTCGTTCCTAGCCCACGTCAAGAACGTCTCTGACAGGGCCCAGGCCTTGTTTCAGAAACTGAGAAGAATCTCAACAGCCGAGTGGGGATTGCGTTCTCCGGCGATTCGCCTGCTGTACGAGGGGGTATATGTGACGCAAGTCTCGTATGCTGCCTCCGTGTGGGAGCACCGCCTGGATAATGTCTTGATAAACTCAGCTCTTAAACGAGGCCAGCGGACTCCCCTGTTGGCGCTCTCGGGCGCTTATAGGACTGTAGCCTCAGATGCATTACCGGTTCTGGCCGGCGTTCTGCCTATTGACCTTGCAATTAGGGAAATATTGAAAAAAAAGGAACTTTTTAGAGGCAGGGCTGCTGTCCACCTCGGAGTCGAACTGACACCGGGAGGAGTCGTGGCCCTCCCCGGCTTGCTCAAAGCGATGCGCGAAAGGACTCTGAGTGTATGGCAAGAGCGATGGGATAGATCGACGAAGGGCAGATGGACTTTCTCCTTCTTCCCTTCAGTTAAAGTCAGAATGGAAGGGGCACACATTAAACTGGATCACTACATGACACAGATGCTCTCCGGACATGGGGAATTCAGGGGTCGGCTACATAGCTTGACCCTTTCTCCCCATCCAAACTGTGCGTGTGGTGATACTAACCAGGACGCCAGGCACATTCTGTGGCACTGCAAGTTGATGAAGGAAGCACGAGAAGAAATTTTGGATGGCTTGCGCGTAACAACAAGACCAGCGTGGAACGCTGACCTTGTGTCAAACAAAGAGAATTTCGAGTGCCTGAAAAAGTTTGTCCAGTCCTGGGTGGAGAGATGGTCAGGGTGGAGAGATGTACTTAGAGTCGCCGATCTAGACTAAATTCATCTTTGTTTCAGGTGCTACACGTATTGCTCCTGTCTCCCTCGGTATATCCTCCATTACTCTTCACTAGTCTATACGCTTTGAACTGTTTATAATATTACTCTAGAGACCCGTAAATTACTGGTTACATTTGACTTATGTACTGACACATTCTTCTTTTCATGTTTTACTTATTTTCTTTTAGCTTTAGTTTCACACCGCTTACAAGTCTACAACCTATCGGTTGTCTTCTAATGTTTCAGCCAAAAATGATTTATGCTTTTACCTCTACAGGCCATGTTCCATCTTAGAGGGCGATGGTGGTGATGACACCATCGCCCAATATATCATGACTTCTGTACTCATACTGTAATTATGTTTCCAATATATAATTGCTCTTATTATTTTCTTACTTTATATTAGCATTGGTTTCCATATTTTGGTGGCGCAACTGAACTGTACATATTATGTATCGTCGTCACCCCATAAAAGGGGGTGGGATAGACCCTGTCCGTGCATACAGCCAGGCGAACACACACCGGAGCGGTTTTCCCGCAATCCTCCCGCGCCTCCCCCAATGATATGCGTAAGCCTGAGGAATAACCGCGTGATCTCGACGTCCTTCCGCCCCCCCTCCGACAACCCGACGCTCATCTTTTCCCCAGAGTCTTCTAAAACTTTCTCTTCTTTCCCACATATATTTCTTCGAGGCAAAATCGGGGAGCCGGCTAAACGGTGCGGACTCCGGGTTTCGTCTGCGGTTAGGCCGATAGCCATGCACATTGTCATTGGGACTGCCTGGTGGTTTGTGGAATACCTTCTCTGAATATATTATTTTTATGCATTTTATTATCTCTCTGTTATTATTGTAAATACTTGCATTATATTAATGCTGTTATTTTATTTTATTTTTTTATTTCTCTTATTCCAGGCTTCCTCAACCGGGCGCAGCTCTTATTTTTTTTTACTTATTCACACTTTTATCTGTATATATTATTTATCCTACACATTTCAGAAGAATCATTCCACGGGCTGCAACATTTATTATTTTTTTGTATTATGTTAATGTAAGTACTTGCATACTGCTTTCTAACCCCGTATGCATGGACATTGGAGGGTCTAGAGTCGTTCAAATAAATGTAGCTTCGTTCAATAAAATAGAGTCCTGAGGTGTACGGTGAAGGAGGAAACCATATGTTTCCTTAGAACGCCGTGGGAAAGTGGTTGGACACCCTCCAATGCCCGTCTGACCGTGCTTCTTGTAGTGCCTAGCAGCTAGCAGCATCGTATAAGGCAAAGGTTCCCAACCTTACCTGAATATATTTTAATCCAACGCTCACTCCTCTCTACATGAAAACAAGTAGATTAAACAGAATAAAGTGTAGGCACCGCGATTATTATTATATTTTAAAAGCGACGTAGATGAAAAATAAAAGTTACATTTTTGGAATTTCGCGACCGACCGGTTGGTAGCGTGGTTGGTTCCCACTCGGGCGTTGGGTCGATTCTTTACGAATTAGTATTTCATTGGAGAAGCTCCATCATTGCAGAAGCCTTTGATGGAGATATGTGGATTTTCAACATTCTGAGATTATTAGTAGGTACATTAGGCAATTTTTTTTTAAAGCGGTCAATATATATGTTTTGAAATATCACGACCCACCAGTTAGTAACGTTAGTTATTGAATGCCGCTCAGGCGTTGCTCGTTCTAAAAACCTTAAATTTATGTTTTTTTCACAACAACTAGATACGAAAAAAAAAATTCTGACCGATGGTGCACCAAGTATGATAGGAAGCAATAATCGTCCTTTCAGAGACCTTCCTATCTGGCCCTGACTCTACGAGCCAGAAGGACATATGTCGCGGTCTACATCTGGCCCGCGGGCCGCCAATTGCGAAGCGCTGGTATAGGGTCTAGGTGATGGCATAGAAAGAAAGTTGGACGAGAAGACTTTGCCAAGCAATAGATTGAGTATGATTTTAAAAAAAGTAATTAAAATACATACACCAAAGGAATACCGGAGGGTTTACCCGTTCTTTGTATTCACAATGACCCTTATATAAAACTGACATTTTAATCATTTGTAAAAGAAAGCGCTTTATTTTATTGTAAATTTTCGAAGCGATTTCCAGTGGAATTCTTAACGTAGCCGTCCAAGTGTTGAGATAAGAAACTCTACCGGGAACAAATTAACCGCCTTTGTCAGGAAATATTAAGATGTTCACTGATCTAGATATTTCAGTGGACCATAGCTTTCCCTGTTTCAACAAAATGTAGTTTTTTATAACGGAAATATAACCATGAACACTCATTGTTTTAAATAGTAGAGAAATTAGTTAAGAAGAAGGCAAAATCATACGCTAAAAATGCTTGTATTTTATATCGCCATGAATATTGGTACCAGGCATAAAAATCGCTAGGCGAGGTCACGATTTCAAGCACAAAAGTGGTTTTCATTTATTGGGTGAACAATTTTATAAGAAAGAAAAAAAGGGGGGGGGGGGCAACTGCCGGGGATCAACTGTCGTAGTACTAGAGTGTTTCTGTAGGTAGTAGCTATATATTCAGTAATTAATTAGATAAATAAAATACATCTATTTCGAATAGTAGTTCGAACCTACGAATACCTTTCGAATAGTATACGTAACGCAGTAATAAATCACTTTAAATTCCAAAATGTCTGATAACATTGGTAAATAGAATTTTAACCTTTGAAAAGGTTAGGCTTGTTTAAACAAGTTATGTTATGAACTGAAGTAAGTTTTTACATTTACTAATAATAATTAATTACCTCCTATTTAAACTATTCAACTTAACCCAAAAGTTTACATACAGTGGGTTGCCATATTATTAGGGAAACCTTTGAAAAATGCGTTTTCTCATTCGTTTTCTCATTGTTTTGTATTCGTAAAACAAAGGTCTTTATGATTTTAGGTAGAGTTGTTATTTTTTATTAAGAAGAACATTTGGTGTTGATTATTTTAACACCATCTTTGATCTTAATTTGCATTTATTTTTTTTGGTAATTTATTTTGAAACATTATCGCACAGAAAGTAAATATTTTGTAAAAATCGCCTTTAGCCGCAACTACATCTTGTACAAGCCATGACATGTTTTGCATTGCTCAGGAGAGTAATGTCACTCTGTGATGAGGATTTCGATCAGCTGCTTCTTGGTTGTGATCACCTCCTTGCAGGCCCGGACTGGGACCATTTGGGGCCCTCCGCTAAAACCTGTAAAGGGGCCCCCTAACGTTTCTACGCTATATTGGCACCTATAAAGAAGAAGAAATTCAGATAGGTTTTTATACGAATATTATGATTTTCGACTTTTGTTGACTTTATTATTTATTGAAATAAGAAATTCACGGTATTTTTAGGATACCACAACACTACTAAACACATGCTGTGGAACTGCCAATAATTATAACGGAGTTCAAAAAAAAGGGCAGGATTTTATTCACACCAAAGCATTAAAGAATTATGTCAAAATTATTTGTGTAGTAAAAATAATGACAAATGGATTTTAGGGATTAGAAAAATAATGTTAACATTTAAAAAAAATCCTGTGTGTTTAACAGTTTACAATGTTGTATACTAGAATAGAAGGGGCTTAACTTAACTGAAATGATTCGACATTTTCCTCCCCTAGCCCTAAAGTAATGGTTTATTTGTAAGCAACTCACTTGTTAAAGCTACTTCATCTATTATTTTATTTTTGTCCAAATTATAAAATAAATCCCTCTCAACATTAATAAAAATCAGACTGGACATAAGGTCTTGGCCCAAGGACGACCGAAGTCGATTTTTGACGATTTAAAGTTTAGAAAAAACTCGTCCACATGTGACTTGGGTACAAGGTATGGTAAGAACAGATTTATATACAATATACAGGTTGGTTAAAAGTCCAGATTGATTAAGTTCAAACAGAACAGAAAAGGCACATGTAAAAACTGGAAGCATTGTCTATTTTCAGAGCAGTAAATGCCAGCATTTGTTTCCGCTGCCGTTGGGTCCAAATCGTCTTCTTCGTCACTGCATCTGTCTCCGTAGTTCTCAGTGGACTCTGCCGCTATGAAGTTGCGGTATTGTTGTGCAAACTGTCGCAGCTCTATCAACAGCTGACTTCTTTCAATTTTACACAGTTTAGAAAAACTGTGCAGAGCTTCTGTGGGAAATGTTTGGAGTTTCAAGATAAAGTCAAACTTTTTGGGGTCCATTACCAAAAACACAAAATAACAAACATTACAAAGAACACAAAATAACTACTTACAATCTTCGTCGTCTTGAGCTCTCACAGGTTTTCATAGGGGTTCACGTTGGGGGAATTCCCCAGAAAAGGTAAAACCTGCACGTTTTTTTAGCAAGGAATACTGTGACAGTTCTAGCTTTATGGCAGGGTGTGCATTAATACATACTCCTGGCCACCAGGGAACCACTCTCCGACCTGAGGCAGCAACCAATTTTCCAGTACTTGTCTGTACTGATCCTGCCTCATGGTCCCTTACATGATGTGGAGTCGCCCCATTCCACTGAAAAAGATGATTGAACATGCCATGATACTGGTAGAGTATTTGATCGCCTCCATAAGGCAGTCCGGAACAAATTTCTCCACTTAGAGTCGTCGGAAGAAAGATGATTTTTCCACCAAAATTTGGAATGTGGACTCATCAAAGAAGCATACCTAAAAATATCACGATCAGACTACTAGATTTTTTTAAAAGCTTAAAAACTACAAAAATATGCTTTTCCTACCATCCAGCCCTCAATAGTCATGTTTTGGTATGCCTTGACCCATCCTAGTCGTTTTTTCCGCCTAGCTACGGTCTGGCAAAGTTTTTCAGTTAACCGATTTTCAATGAGGTTCTCCTCAGTCATTCATCTATGATCTGTCCTTTGGGAGACCTCGATACCTTCTTCTTTGATCATTAGGGTGAGATAATCAACACTCTTTTTGCGATTTTGAAGACATTCGCGATCAGTACGAGGCGTAGTGACACGTTTTCTGCTACATTTACCATCACGATTCACTTCGAGGGGCAGGTTTTGATTGATTTTTTTCTTCATCCATTTAACTACAGACCTTGAAATACCTGTCAGAGCTGCTATTTATCTTTCGAAATGTTTGGTGCTTAATAATAGTGTTTTCACTTCCGCACTTTTTCTTGGAGACGTGTCTGAAGACCTGGTCATAATGAAAAAATCCAATATCGGGTTCAACACGGCAGAACTATTAATTGAAATAAGAAATTAACACAAACTTTACAAAAGTGATACATAATGAATAATTACTTAAGTTTTTATACAGTTGAATTGTTAAAACTCGTTATAAAAATTATTACGCATATTTATTTGCAAGGCCTACGATCACGCGATTTCACAAAAATGCTGGCCAAGTGGATATAATCTTAAATTTTTGAGAGATGTGATACATTGCTAGTATTTCCACCTCTTAAAATAGTCCGTGGTGATACCGGCAGCAAAAATAACAAAAACATGGCTATCATATCTAGGTAATTTGAAAGTAGAGACAATGTAAACACAAAAATTGCAACATTTTGGAACTGTCCCTATTAATATGGCAACCCACTGTATTGAAAATGTACTAACTCAGCACGCTTTCACCATACTGGTTAATCAAAACTTATTAATTAAACTTTCTTATTGCAGACAGAATATTCAAAACTGAAGTAATAAAAATTAGGGCGTCATCCCTTTTATTTATCTGGTAGTTTATTTGCGGAATTATGAGCTACGTCATTTTTCATCTTGACGTCGCGCGTCGGTATTATTTACATAGATGGCGCCTCTTTTATCGACCGGTCATGTATATGGCGATTTAATTTTAATTTTATTTGTAGGTAATATCTCAGATTATTTAAAGTAAGAAGGTGCAGGACGGTGACGAAAAAAAGGATGTAACCATGATTTTTTTGACATCGATAGATTAGTCAAGTTAAAATTAATACCAAATATTGATTTATTAAAAAATATATACCACATATTTATTATCATGGGGATTATTGACAATTGCAATCTCGGGGATAATTTTTTATGAAAATCTAAGGCTATAAATTAATTCAAATTTCATCAGTGTGGCAGATAGTTTACATAACCTACATCTTTATTTATTTATAGATGCTTTGTAGTAAGTAGATATTAAATCTAGGGCTTCGCGTTTTTTTTATTACAAAATAGCGGATACCGTGAATCCAATTGGAAATCATCGAAGAGATATTATAATAATTGTTTGTAAAGCTAATAAGACTTTATTTTGGTAAAATCTATTTAAAAAAACGTTGGACTAAGAACCGAACCCCATCAAGTGCTTTGATGGCATATATATTGACCATAATTAGACCATCAATTCATCATGTGGACTGAAAATATTAATATTGTGTATGTATATTTTAAAATGTTACATACATCTCATCCTTCTTCTGCCTTACACTTTGCCATTAACTATGAATCTCTCCAAGTTAGAGTACTCAGTTTGGCGAGCAACGTGTCCAAAGATAGTTGAAAGCATATAGAGGCAGATAGTTGAAAGCCTATTGCAGATACCTAATTCTTCCAGAATGGACACATCTGTGCGTCTGGTTGACCATGGAATACTGAGCATTTTTCTCCAGCACCATATTTCGATGGCGTTTATCCGTTTTCTTTCGCTGGTTCTAAATGTCCATGTTTCCAGACGATACAGAATTATGTGAAAAATCGTTTCCTAGATATGAGCGTTTTAACAAAACTCGCGTGAAATTTATTTTTACTTCTTGATAGTTAAAAAAATTATTCGAACTTATTTGTTCTGTGTAATTTTCTCAGTGTTAAAAAAAACATATCCTCACCACGATTTCCATCAACTGCAAATATGGTTCCAATGAGCAGCTGAACGATGGTGACATTGATTGATGGCATGATAATATAGACTATGGCCATTGAAGCCTTTAAGGTTTTTTAATATTATTTTGAAGCATTCAGTTCGAGTGTTTTGATTAATTAACTGCAATAGCGTATTCATTCACTGGCAAATTGCGCGAACAAACAGGCACGCAGGCGGTAAAAAATTGATGAAGCTTTTCAAAACGATTTATAAATTCTTGGGGAGGCACTAAACGTTCGAATTAAAAATGATGTTGTCTGGTACCTACGGCTTTAGGCTCACATACAAATGCTGAATGTTATCTAAAAAAAAATTCTTATGAAATAAAGTTTAACTAATTTTAGTCCTAATTTCCTAAAGAAATTGGAATTAAGACACAGAAACGAAGATGGAAAAAGTACCTACTTGGATATATCCGGTCACTTAACGTAGTTGAAGCCATTTTAAGCAAGGTGTTGATTTAAAATTGTGGACCCTTACCTCCGCTCTTCTCAAATTTTCCCCACCTCGCCGTATTAAATTTTGACGGTTAAATTTATGGTGACCCTATTTACGATCTCACCACAGATGATCTCCCGACATTTAATCCCCTGACAGTTGGTTTCTCGACAGTTAATACCCTGACAGTTGATCCCTCGGAAATTCGATGTCATCGAGGATTATTTTTGTTGTACTCGCTTGTAACGTAAGTATGCATAGAAGATATACTACCGTAAAATGGGGTATTCCACGGTTTTTTATTGCTTAAAAAAATTAAACAAAAAATTACAATGATTAAAGCATATTTATTCTATTTTCATATTGACGAATAAATTTACTACAGCAAGTCAAAGTTTCTCATTTTTGAATTATCGCTAAAACGATATTTTGGGGCGGGGCTATTGAGTGACGTAAGAGCGTGGACGCTGACTGACAGTGTTTATTTATGCTGGGCCAGCTAAGCAACTCTTGTGACGTCACAATCCTATTTGCCAACCACGGGCCGTTTGGATTTTGTCAGTCATTTAGATCGTTTTTAAAATCAATAATATTGAATGAAAACATAAAAAAAACAAACATTTTTAGTAGGATGATTTAAATCAGACAAATGATCTTTAAATATTCCGTACATTTTCAACCGAATCCCTCGTTTGTGAAAAATACCCCATTAAAGCCGATAAACTTATATCTGCAGGTGTCTTTTGTGCAAATCCACTTCAGGAGTTGGTATACTCTATACGTACGTACATAAGTAGAATACAACGTAGGATGTCTGAAAAGTTACGCAGAGTGGATATTCCACCGAATAACAAAAGATGGCAAATTGATATTAAATAAGTATAGCAAAATACCATACACCTACCTATATATTATAATATAACAACAAATTGTCAGAAATAATCCTTTGGAGGACAAGTGTTTCAAGAATAAACCACCAGAGGGATCAACTGTTTAGTGGATCAACTCTAGGGGGGCCAACTGTTTGGGGATCCAGCATCATGGAACTTGCATCATGCTCGGAACTTCTGCTTAGATTTGGAAGGGTTTATCGCTTCATACCATCAAAGGTCTGATTTTTTGTATCATATTCGCATATTTTAAACTAATAAAATGAAAACAAACTTATTGTCTATTACAATAATCTCACTTTGCAAACGGGGAACACCTGCGAACCACGTCCGCTGAATCAACTCTCCTCCTGAGAGACAGATTGAATAATGCAACTGCCTTTCCTGTCTCTTTGAATTACGATAAGAATAAACATTATCTTTTGACCTCCTGAAAGCTCCCAAGCAGCATGGAGGCTGTGGGTTGCGAGGCTGTCACGCAAACTCGGAGAGCTTTCGTTCTAGATAAACACTCGTGTAATCGGATGTCGTACGGGAGATGATGCAGTATAAATATTTGAGTTTTCTCTTGGTTTTCTTGTGCCTTATATTGTTGAAAAGCACACGGTAAAAGCATGATGTATATGGATCGTCCAAAGACGGACAACTCCAAATACTAAGTTTTGAGATAACGAGGAAAGCAATAGTCGAATTTTTGCCATTAATGATATATTATTTCCACGTGACTGTGTTTTATAATATATAAAATATTCTATAAAAATACTGGGAGGTATAACGGTCCGGTACATTAGTATGACATTTTGGAATATCCTACTAGTGACCCACAAATCATCAACATTTTGTTTCTGCAATATAATTGGTGGTGTTTATGAGTATGAATAATTGAGTATTGTACAATTGTACCAGATAGAGGGTACACTTTTACATAAGTTGTTTCATAACGCTGATGGGTTTCTTTCGTATTTGTGTTCCGATCGGCTTGTAGGATCGGAAGGAATCCAGATTTTGGTATTCCACACATTAAGGGTACCTAACTACACGGTAGACAGAAGTCAAGTACCGCCTTATCGTCAGTCTGTCAACAACCATCGGAACATATCGTAACGTGACATTTCGCTCGTCGAAGTGTTATTATCGTGACATATAGTATAAATTATTTCGTTTTCTATCGTTTAATTTGTGTAAACTCCCTGCGTGAATTGTGACGTCACTCAGATTTCTATCGTGGATTATGAATAACCCAAAACAAACAATATCGCAGGCTTATGGATAATCTGTGACTGTTGCCGAATAAGAACCAGCCTGAAGACACCACAGCGAGTATTACTTCTTGTGAATACCGTATCTTATTTGGTAGTCAGGCCTAAATAGTATCGAAGTCCATAAGCGTTTACAGCAAAAGTTGCCGCAAGGTCATTCTTACCCATATATAAGTTGGAGCCATCAACGGGCTAACCTAACATAAGTATAACTGCATACCTACTCAAATTTTGATTTTTCGGAGATGTTTGACAAATAAACAACACTTCCAGACGATCGATATATTCGAATGGTTTATGGCCGAGATGGTGTTAAAATCAGAATATTTTTATAAATAATCCAGTATAATGTGAAAACAAGGAATGAAAAAGATCAAGACTTCCTATAATCTGAGTGCCCGAGAAAGCTTTCTAAATAATATGTTAATTTTATTCGAATTTCAAAATAAATTACTTAGAAGGCAATTTTTAAATGGTTAATGATTTCATTATATTAGATGTGCATTGCAACTTGCAACCTACCTTAAATTCCTTGATTATTTTCTACTAAATCTTTTTTGTTGCATTTGGACCTCAATAATTTGTTTCACGATGATATTATTATATCCTACTTCTACAATTTTAATTATGAAGATATTACTCTATGTTATTTATGTAATTTTTTTAAAAATTTTATTATATTTTGTAAATTCTTATCATAAATAAGTTCTTAATGATTCGTATTTAGTATAAGCCATAGAGGAATACAATCACAAAAAAAAAAAAAATTATGCAAAACGTTAAAAAAATAAAGAAAGTAAATCTTACGTGATAACTACAACTCAACAACAATTCCTCTTCAGTATGTCTAAAAACTATTTTATATGTACCCTTTAGTAAATAATAGATTAAAAAAAATCATTTCCCAAAACACTCCGACAATATATTTTTTTATATGTATACATTCACAATTTTGGAGGAGAGAAAGGGTACCGCTGCCCCGGGAACCATTTATTGGATAATCAACACTTCTGCCATAGGTTACCCCAAGTGGTTCGATACGTTTGGTGACTTAGCAGAGGTGCCCGTGATCACAGGGGTGAGGTTTTTCTAGATCTGGCGGCGGATGACCTGGACACACTGAACCCTGGATTCCTACCCACCTTTCTTACCTTTTTTCTTACTAGAACTTCCTCTCCTTCCTTTCTTTAAAAGACTCGGCATCCCCAAAGATGACACAGGCCCTGAGGGAAATTATTTTTCTCAGGGTCTCCTATGTGGAGCCAATGTAAAAAGTGATGTTTATAACCTCTCTACATTACAATAATAATTATAAACAGGTCCCCACTTCTTTTTTGTTACATCCTGTATGTAAGATAAGTTTTCCACTACATACTTATATATATATTTATTTATATCATCCAGTGTTGCCCACAACACCTGCTCATAATCTACCCACATTACCAGATGGCATGAACCTACATTGTACAGGTTGTTCGTTGATGGCATGTAAGATGTGAGTGGCATCTGCGAGTGACAACCCTTCCGTTGAAGCGGGACTTGATCACTAAATCTCAGTCTGTTCTCAACTAATTGAGTTTACTCTGACTTGTCTCGCATTGGATTTGAATTGAGTAGTAGGATGAGTCGGTTGTGCGGTTAGAATTAGCATTAAATTAAAAGGGTAGGTAGCATGAATTTATATGCGTACCGAAAAATATTTCTCATTTTTAAAGAAGATTATGATTACTTTTCCATGTTTACGTAAACTGAACAACAAGTTAGTAGCTTTATGACGATCAGAGTAAGTAATTTATTAGTAAAGTTAACTAGCTTGGTTTAGCGCAAAGAAAGGTGGTTCGTCACGGTTCGTCCACTCTGTATTAACAATCCATCGTCACGTGTAAATTTGCTGAGACAGTTGTAAAGGTATTACAGATACAATAAGAAAATACTAGTAAGCAGTTGATGTTGGAAGAAAATGTGGTGAACGTGTCTATTTTATAACTCGTCTTTATTATCATAATTACGTAATCTATTCAACAACCAAATAATATGAACTCATCATGAAAGAGAAAGGGGCCTTTTTGGCCCGGAGCTCTGTATGCCATTTTGTGAATAGTCAAAATTTTATTATCTTTACCTTCCTACCAGTGTAAATCAAAGATAATGGAATACAAGTGTCATTTAATAGTATAAATATTCTACCGACACCGAATTATTATGCTCTACCAATAACTCCATACAACCAATAAATTAACTTGGTGATACTGATAATCTCAAACGGGTGATAACCACAAGTTGGCACAGCCGATAATGGAAAAAATATACGCAATAATCTCCAAATATCGCCGCAGTTGGCGCTACTAAAATTGGAGAACTTAAGAAGAAATAAATTAAATGCTCCAAATAACCAGATTTGGGCTGTATCAAGGAAAAGGACCGTGGAAAAATAAACACAGTTGGGCATCCTGATGAAGACTCGAGGCGAAGGTACAAATTAATTGGCAGCTGAGAACAATAAAGTAACATGTTCGAGTATGAAGCACCTACGAAAAGGCGTGTTGGTGTGGCAGTTCAAGGGTCATTCGGGGGGACGATCGAGGAAAGGGGCCTCAAAAGTAACCAAGAAAGACGATAAGGAGCAGAGCCAGGAGACGGTCCACGGAAGAGTGTATAACTTAACTTAACTTAGGAGATAAATTAACTTGGTAGTACAGATAATCTCAAACTAGTGATCACCACAGAAAGAGAGTCATATCTGACATCTCACATATAAGCGCACGGTGTGCCGAACCGAGCTACGGGCGTTCGCCTTTTCTCCATAATTTAATCTGGAGAACGTTACAACTCCTTCCTTAACCTGCCTCGAAAGTCGTCCAACGAGGAAAAGTAATAGTTTTATTTATTTTAGACAAAGGAATTCTTGAAAAGAGTACCATAAAAATGTTAATATTCTTGGGTACACAAGTATGTGCTATGTACACGTATTTCGATAGCTCTTAGAAACTGCAATTCAGACCGTGAAGTTACGAAGCGATCCAAAAATGATATTTAGGAACAGAAAGAAAACAATGGTACAGCTGGGAAGAAGCCACAGGAATATTGAAAAAGGCCTACCTTGTGGTGGATGTCTTTTTGTTCCCTCATATATGCACTAAATCTGCATTATGATTGCTTCTTTTGCGTGTAACGCGGCATTGAACTTGTTATCTTGCTTGTAGGGCAGTTGAAATTGTACGAATTTCCGGCACTATCTCTTCTCCAGGGGACAAAAGGATCGGAAAGGAGGATGGTGAGAGGATGTAGGTAAACATGAAACGTAGAACAAATCTGCGGTGCCCTAACAATGTTTAAACAGCAAAAAAATTAAGAGATCCCTAAAATAATTGCTGCTTCGAGACTATAATAAAACCGCGGAGAAAATTTATGGTTTGGTTTTACAATTCATTAATAATGGAGATCAGAGGGCACTAAAGTTAGTGCTTGTTCTACACCAAACATAAGATGGTGAGAAAAATATACTCGCTCGGTTGGTTTGTTCTTATTTTCAACTACACAAGATTAAAGGTTAATACGATAGTCACACGTCTTCAAAAACAAACTGTGATTTTTTTTTATTGTGTCTGAAAACCGATTTCAGTTTTCTAGTTATATTTAAGAAAAATCAAAGACATAATTTTATTTGTTGCTCACACATTATGTACTTCCATTCTAATCTACATAATAGTAAAATATGCAAATATTATATTCAGATTACGTCAATTCTCCTTAATTTGCATGTCAAATTGTCAAAGCTGAAAGGTTTTTAATTTTAGTATGCAAACATAAAATACATTATTACGATGCTGCAAAAATGTTATATTATATTAGAACAGAGCAACATCGAACAGAGAAGGGTCTATGTTAAACGTCTCTATAAATTATTCGTGAATATCTTTAGCAAATTATATTGCACGTCGCTGGTGAAGTATGTAAATTTAATCTCACTGCGGTATAGACGAAGCAAAGCAATGATGAATAAACTGTCCTTATGCATTCTATTAATAAAAATAATTAAGTTATTTTAGCTCACTAAGTTTACTCATAAACAAAATATAATTCGTATTTCTTATTTATTTATAAACAGAAACGAACAGTACATTATATTATCCATTAGTGAGAAAAAATTTACAATTAATAAATATAATTCATTGTGGGTACCTATTATGTGTTTCATTCTAGTGTATATTTATGGTATATTAAGTAATTACCGGGTAATGTGTGTAGTGGAAAGGCGTGTGTGTGTATGTGTGAATATTTGTGTATGTATGAATGTAAATATGCGCATAAAACAGTTTATATGATTGACATGATGCTATTTTTAAATTTGGGCAGTGAATCGGAGAAAATGTCGATGTTAGAATTTAGATTAATATTATTGAATATATGGAGAGCACGATTGATTGGCGAATTAGTTGCTGCATTTGTCTTGTAATTAAGCGTGAGGAATAGTTCTGTATAGCGTGTACGTCTTAATGGTATATTAAAATTAGGGAAAGAAGTTCGGTACAGTCAAAGTTATTATTTAAAATTTTGTTTATAAATGTCAAATCAGCTATTACTCGTCTTTGTTGAAAAAGTTTGAAATGTGCATAAATAGTTATTGTTGAATTTGAAGGTAAGATATTTTATAAATTTGTTTTGAATATGTTCTATGTTATCTATGTATACTTTGTACTGCGGGTTCCAAATTGACGAGGTATATTCCAGTATACTTCTGGCTAATGCAAAATAAAACATAACTACTGTACGCTGGTTACTGAATGCTTTACTTATACGAAGAACAAAACCAAGCATTTTATTTGACCTGTGAACGATTGAGTCGATGTGATTATTAAATATAAGTTTGCCATCAAGGTAAACATCAAGATATTTACATTGCGTTTAAGAGATGACAGGTTCATTGTTGAGTGAATAAGAATACTTAATTATATGTTTATTTCTGGTGAATGTTATAGTATGACATTTGGAAACATTGATATCTATCTAAACTGTTAACTTTGCAATACTTGCAATGACTATCTAGGTCACTATGTAACGCTTCACAGTCAGAGAGAGAATGCACAACTTTGAATATTTTCATGTCATCAGCGTAAAGCACATATTCGGAATTTTGAAAGAATGATCCAATGTCGTTTTTATAAACGTTAAAGAATAGATGACTTAGGTGAGAATCTTGAGGGATACAGAATATTACCTCTATAGACTTTGAGTAATATAAAACTAAACTAGGATCTATTGTTAATGAATCCTAGTTTAGCCGACAAATAATAATATTAAAATCACTGAAGACAATATTACGGGCTCTCAAGCGAAGACAGCAAAAAATCAGAAAAAGATGCGGTCTGATCTACGAATTGAATTTAGGACCTTAGCCTTTCCGGGGCTATGGCTTGCCTTGGATCATATCTTTTTCTAATTTTTCTATTTCTTATTTTCGTTACGAAGACTCTAAAACTATCTTCAATAATTAAATATTACAATTTGAGGTTTTACACATTAAGTTAATCCAAAAATAAAAAAAAAATGTGTTTTATCACCTTTTAGTGAAATGGGTAGTACTGATCGAGTCATAATTTTTCTTGGTACCTACTTAGTTTAAACCAACTAATCGAAATACATTAAAATTGTAATTTTAAAAGTTGAAATTTTCTTTTTCAGAAATTCTCAAATTTAAAGCACAATTTAAATACAATAAAAAAACATATAAATTTGTTTTAGACCACTTTTATTTTATAAACACTCTACCGGTTTCAGAAGCACCCTTCCTAGGTCAAGAGAATATTATAACAAATTTATATATTTTTTTTATTGTTAATTATGGCGAGCCACAAAGTTAATGCTTTTTATAAATATACAATTTAAATACCTAACACATCTGTCAAATTCTATAGATTATATAAACTTATAGGAATATAAAAATGTTAAGATCGGAAGTCTTTGATTATTAAGACCTGCTTACTAAACAGATACATGTCAAAGTCAAATAAGCAAATGTAACATAAAATCGTTGTTTTGTGTTCCATCCTCCACATTTTCACGTTCCAAAGAGTACACTTAAGACAGAAGCCGGAGCAACAAAGGGGGTGAGCATCAAAGTGCATCTCATCTGGCGGATCGTTGAGGTTTTCAAAATTCTCTTAAGAGACCCCTCCCCAAGCTAAAGCTCTCAAAGCTCTGAAACAACAACACTGACCCGCAACACTGCCTTCCCTTGGGTTAGCCGACCCTCTACCCCTTTGTATTGCCTAATGTGCCCGTTCACGCGATGAACCAAAAGCTAAGGTTTAATCTTCAAGTATCACTTTAGAGTATCTCCTGTTAAACGGCTAAGATGATAATTGTATCTGCGTTGAGATTAATTAATTTCTGGTTCAATTTAACTCCGAGTTTCAAAATTGCGTTAAAATATTCAATATTAATTAATTTACAAATGTCTTGAATATTTTTCACAAGAAATGATAGAAGTACGTACATACTACGTTGGAATCTTGTTAAAATGAGGCTACATCAACGTGTTAAATTTCATAAAACAAATCTAACCTAACTGTTGCATCTGTTAATCTCAAAGATTAATACTCGTACAACTTTAGATGTGTTGGGTAACTTCAAAATAAGTTTGTTGTTCGTGTGATTACTAGTTGATTTATTAAGCTATCGTATAGATTACAATGAATATTAAATTGGACTAGACGCCATTACTAGAGTAGGCCCTAAGTAGTTCTAAGGCTGCCAGCTGGCTGAAGAAGTTCGCCAAACTCTCAGATGCCTTCGGCAATCATCGTAATCGTTCGAACACAACGTCGATAGATGGTACTCTTCTGATATCATTCTTAACTGCCAACAGTTGGGTTATGGCAAAACTTCGCAGTACTATAATAACTATGACATCTATTGAAGAATGCTGAAACTATACGATAAACCTATTCACTAAAACAACCTAACCTAATCACTTTATCTCCAAATGTTTTATTAATTGAAATAAAAACACTTTTTTTTAAAAGAGTAAAATATTCCCGTGTTATGAATAACCCGATAATATTTTTGAAATTCCTCCTACTTTTATCACCTGAAACAGAAAATATTGTTTGTGTTACGATGGAGGACTTAGCCAGCAAATTATTGAATCCACGACCCCTGGGTGCGAAAGAGAACATGTTTATGATAATAACAACGAAAATTCAGAACGGTTGGTAACATTTAAAAAAATCATGAAGATTTGGAGTAGTAAATCATAAAACATAAACTAACTAACTAACTAACTAACCATCACGCCGTTTCCCCGCAGGGGTAGGCAGAGAGGACGGACCGCCAAACAACTCGGTCTTGGCACACACTCTTTGCCTCACTCACATTCATACATCGTCTCATACATCTATTATTCTGACTTTTGACATGGCCCAACTCAGTATCTGATTCACTTGATCGTGCCATGTCTTCCTCGGACGTCCACGACTTCTTCTACCATTCACATTTGCGTCGTATATTCTTCTTACACTGCTTTCTTCGTTCATTCGCTCTACATGCCCAAACCATCTGAGGGTCCCTTTCTTAATCTTACTCATTATGCATACATCAGCCTTACATTTTTTGCGGATATCATAAAACATAACATGAAAAAAACACTGATTCAATAAGTAACTTTAAAAATTTCATGTTATATCATTACATACTATAAAATGAA
Organism: Limnephilus lunatus; assembly: GCA_917563855.2. Lineage (NCBI taxonomy): Eukaryota > Metazoa > Arthropoda > Insecta > Trichoptera > Limnephilidae > Limnephilus > Limnephilus lunatus. The sequence goes on along the minus strand of OU830593.1, from coordinate 98,363,467 downwards.
GTCGCTCAAAATGTTTGTGCGCTTAGATTTTTAAATCAACCCAACGGATTTTCATGCGGTTTTCACCAATCGATAGAATAATTCAAGAGAAAAGTTTATATGTATAAAACATGCTTATTATAGTAGAGAAAAGCTGAGCAATTCTAATATTCAATTCAGGCATCATTACATAGGATAAAATGAAGTCGCTCAAAATGTATGTGCGCTTAGATATTTTAAACTACGCAACAGATTTTCATGCGGTTTTCACCAATAGATAGAGTGATTCAAGAGGAAGGTTTATATGTATAATACATGCTAATTATAGAAGAGAAAAGCCGATAAATTCAAATATTCAATTCAGCAGCGGGCAGCGGGCAGCTGGCCAGTGGTTGATGTGGATTTTATAAATAAAGCATAATTTAACTATCTACATATATAGTTTGTGGCTACGTATCGATGAGATTTAAAAAAAATATTGGTTATTTTTATAATTTGTACAAAAAAAATAACACTTGATGGAATGCCACATGTTTAACTAAAAACCTAATATTTCAACATTTTCTGTATTTTTCTTTTTTTTTTTAGTTCACCACATTTTCTCTCTTACTTTAAGCACTTTGAAATTAAATAAAATCACTTCTATTATTGATATCCATTAAAATTTAAATGTAAACCCTCGAAAAATTTCATATAACACTTTTTGTAGATAAGTAAGAAGATGCACATTACCAGAATTGTTTATATCAGGTATAGGTATTTTTGTGTATTTCTGCATTATGGTTCTAAATTTCAATTTGTCTTTATTTTATTTGGTCAATGACAAACATATTATTATCACTGTCATTTATGAATTTATAAAGACTGTTTATAACGCTAATAAATAAAATAAAATAAAGTCAGATTAACTGTTCTTCAAAGTGAATATTCTTCTAGTAAACACAACTGAATGTGAATTTATAAAATATGTTATATTTGTTGTGGGTGGTTGGGAAATTCTGAGCGTGGGAAGGGAAAAGATTTTCCGTGAAATAATTATTTGCAGGTAACGTCTGGGTAGATTTGCGATTATTATTTAATTCTTTATGTCACTTGGTTCACCGCTACAAATTTTCATTATAACTTTTTTGACTTTTGTTGTTGAGATAAGGTTACACTTTAATTACTGCTTTTCAGCGGTCTGGCCTGCCTGAAATCCTGATACAATTTAAACGTAAACAGATCGATAAAACCAGGTCAAGGAGTGAAAATAGTGAGTTCCAATTGCTAAGGATGAGCGGAAATAATGATCACGATAACCTTATTCTTTTTTGGTGACCTTTTCTATTGGAGGTTGTCGGTCATCATTTAAAAAAAATATTCTAAAGGCTGAAAACATAAACGTCTACGGAAATTTACTATTATCGGTTACGCAGGTTCCAAAGCCATGAAATACGACTTCTTTCTATACTAACGTCTACTTTCCCATTGATAGAAAATCGATAGAAGTTTTTTTTTTGTTTAAGGCAATTCGATAGAAGTTCGATTTATATAAATTTAAAAAATATTAAACCCCTACGCCATAGGCGCGCAAATGAATTTGATTATTAATTTTTTAAAGAATTTTGATATTTGTCAATGTTTGATTAATTCCGAAAAAATTAAATGAAATTGAGTTTACGTCGGACACACAGAAACTCCAACAATAATCTTTTCTTCAGTGTGTCCTGGATTAACAGATGAGATTTAATGAAAAAAACCTTTTTATCTGTTACATTTATTTATTTACGTGAGTATATAGAAAAATAGTCTTAAATGCTCCCAACCATCAGAAACCAGTGAGATCTCCAATTTTGGGGTATATTATGAGACTGAAGGTAATGGATAGGGAAAGGAGATAGGGAGGAGAAATGTGGGGAAGCACCTGGCTATTCAAATTTGTTTACGGATAAAGTCAATTCTTTTGAATGGTGGTATTTCACCCGGGTGATATTGAAAGTGTCCATCTCTCTAACACGTGCCGCAAATACACTGTATTATTGAAGAGAAAGATAATTCTAATGACTAAACTAAAATATGAAAAAGAAAAATGTATTGGTCGCAACAGGGACTCGAACACAAGATCTCTTGTTATATTTTTCTCATTGGGCCGAGTTGGTTAATGCGTTTGTCCCGATAAGACAAGAGATCCTGGGTTCGAGTTCAATCTTTTTTCTTACATTAGCTATACACAGGAAGCCCTGACGAAAACAATTCCCTTCAGGGCCTATGTCCTTTGGGGATGATGTATGGAGGGTTTTTTTAGGAAAGGAAGGTGAGGAAGTTCAGGGAACGAAAAAGGTATGAGGGGTGGGTAGGAATCTGGGAGTCAGTGTATCCAGGAGTGACAGGCGTATGAATCCATCCCTCCCACTGCGGTGCAAGGCGATTTTCCGAGAGAGTGCGGCTGGAGAAGTCAAAGGGACTCCCTTAACCAATCTCTCTCGATTTGGCCTGCCACAAAGCTGGTGGGCGAACGCATCCACTGCCAAACCCGGGCACCCCTGATAAGTCGCCAAAAGTAGCGAACCACTTAGGGTGACCTAAGGGAGAGGTGTTGAGTAACCAAAAAAATGGGTCTCGGGACGGCGGTACCCATACCCGCCTCCCAAATTGCGATCATTACGTTTTTAATGTTTTATGAATCTAGAGCTTTTTCATATTTTCGTTAAGATTTTATTAGTATTACCTTATTTTTCGATGAAATGATGGGTAATAGGCCACTTGCATGGGTTTCATAACGACTTGGAAAAAATCGTGTTGATAGATTTTTTTACTAAGATTACGAAAATGTTAGTAATTTTTTTTTTTAAATGTATAGTTTTTTTAATTTTTAAAATAAATCCATTATTTGAGCTCGTGATGTCACTTCTTGAAAATGTCCTGTCTCCGATTATGTTCCCTTAATTTTGTAAAATTCCACAATGATTAATTTTTTTTTTATATGGCAACACTTTGATTTCCGGCGAATTTTTGAATTTGCGTTTAACGTTTACTAGATTTATTGTTTGTTCTATGCGAACTGATTCTTTGGTTTAATTTTTTGATAAAGATGGCCGCGTTTTTACAGATGTTACGAAGAGAACCCCGTAAAATTTTTGCTATTCATGTGAAAAACTTTATTTTTTTAAAATGATTTTCGGCTATGGAATTATCGTTTTTTCACACCCATAAAATTATGTCCCGTCTTTCCGGTTTATAAAAAATAGTCTGATTTTTCAGATTGAAATTTTCAAAGGAACGTCAGGGTTTTAAAAATATGATTAAAAAAAAAATAATACAGAATGGCTTAGAATATTTTCCTAAGCCGGAAAATTAAAAAAAAAATGTGATGCAAGTGGCTCATAATCAACAAGAGTTATTCCAATAAGAAATTAATAATGTTTATCATTTTAGAATAAATAATCAAATAACGCAACTAAATCAAATAAAATTTATTTTGCACGCCGGAATTTAAACCCGCGACCTTCGAATTTGTTGCCAAGGTTCGTAAACACTCGACCACGGAGGCCGTCGTATTATAATACGTACAACAAAAGCTCAAGCAGAAGTTTTCTCCATGTCAAAACCATGTTATAATCAATGTGATTTCGCTCACACAATCATAATATTATAATAATATTTCAGAGTCCCTAATTCGATGCGAAAACCGGCGGAGTTTATAGGTACCACAATCCAAATTTCCGTCGGATAAGTTTGAATGTTATCTCCTCTCGCATGGAAGGGAGGCTGTGGATGGAGTAACTTGTGTAGCGAGCTGCTGGCACCTGTTGCCATGGATACTAGAGGTCTCTAGCTGGGTGGGTGTCGGGAGCAGAGTAGGTACCTACTCTCTCGAATCTTGGCGTTTATCCCCCGATGCGAAGTAGGGTAGCGCGGAGTCAAAACTCTACCATAATATTTGGTTCACGAATTTCAAGTATTTTGTTATTAACACGCAGCTAAAGTTAGTCGTCAATGTTCTTATATTATGAAATTTTCTCCCCTTTCTTTGTTGTGAGGATCTAAAGGTTAATTTTTTCATAGCAACAATTGGGTTTTTTAATTTCAGTTTTTTATTAAAAACAAAGTAAAGCATGTGATGATCTCGCCTTTGGGCCTACGAAATGATTCTTTTAAAATTGAGAGATCAATTTGGAATTATATTCGATTTTGTAACAGGGAATGGTGTCAGCATACGACCCTCTGTTTCCAATTCATGGGGGTGATTAATGGGTCCTTACCACTAAATAACCACATGTGTTTGCGTAGTGAATTGAAGTGCGCCACTGAGCTCTTCTTTTAAGCGCTATTGGGATAATTTATGACTTCGGCGCAGACAAAATTAGTTTGTATTCTGTTATCTAAAGGTTACACACAAAAAAATAGCAAACATGAAAGTTGCACTGATTTCTTGGAATTTGGGACCTAATGTGACATTTTTTGACTATTAAACGTTGATATATGCATATTGGGAGATGTGCTTATCACTTAAGATTTGGAAAAAGTGACGAATAAATTATTGAAACCACACAAGTAGATGGGTGGGAGTCAGAAGGCAGGGGGTTGGAACTAGACAGTCGGAGTAGAGTCGGGTTGGAGAACGGTCGGGGAAAGAACCTAGAGGCGAGCGGTGGGGATGAAAAATCATCGGAGTTTTGATAACCTGTAGAATTATAATTTGGTGCGCGAAAACCGGGAATAATTCATAAAATTAAAGGAAAATAGTTCACGCGATTGAGGGGAGTCAAGATTTGGTCGTTGGGAAGCAAGGTTTAAATTAAGGGATCGAGGTTCGATAGTCGCGAGGAGACCAGTTTGGTGCGCCTAAATCGGGGATATTTCATTTTAATTAAACAAAGGAAATTCCGTTTTATTAAACAAAAAGAGTCTACGCGAATAAGGAAGTCAGAGATTGAGGCTTGTGAGTTCATATCTGTGAAGTTAGATAATATAATTTGTAAATTGGGGTGGTCGGGACGTACTTCTGGGGCACTTAGCAGAGTCAGGATAAAACAAATCAACGCGAGAATTGTGTTCGACGGCTGCATCTTGGAATAAATAACTGCATGACGGGTTGTGGTTTAGAAGTGCTTGTTTTAATTAAATATTATTGTAGTGAATTGATTTGTGAAATTATTTTGTGCAACAAGGCGAATTTGGTAAGTTTGTATAAAATTATTAACATATTTAGTACGGGCCTTGCAGGAAAGAGTCAATTAGGGTTTATATACAAGCCTTAGGAATCTAGGACCTTTTTTTTAAGTCGAGCGGAGCTTTGCACGTTTCCGGGATGACCGGCTAGCAAGTACCTTTGTTGGGTGAAGTTATTCTTGAGACGAGACCGTTGTAAAAATAATAATTTGGGGTTCAATGGACTAAAATAGCATTTGAAGCACAAAGTGCGCTTTCGGGCAATAAATCTTAGACGAGAGACTTCATTTAAAAGACGGGATTTTGAAACCACAAAACAATAATAAAACCCTTTAAAAGTGCTTTGTTGGTGATCTAGAAAATTAGGTTACTGGGTATTCTCCAATACATAACGGGTACCAAAATACATAGGTATAGAATGTAGGTATAAATTAATTTGTAAAGCGCCTTGGAGGTGTTAATTATTATTTACGAGTTTCGTAATAATATTTTTAAACGTAGCTAGGGGACTATATTTAGGAAAGGGTTTTTGAAAAGGCATTGGGTAATTTAACAGTTTATAGAATGGTGCGTAGCATGGGCATCTTTGCTTACTAACAAAATCTGACATAATTAAATTCCCATTCCAAAAGTTTCCCACACCTTATTCCAAATTTTAGGTATCACAACAAGTCTACTACATAGGACTTTGCTTAAACTTGGTTCGATATCTAATCATATAATCACCTTTGGTTCACGTTTAGGTATATTTCTTTCGACTTAGCAAAAAAACTTTCATATTGTCGGTTGAATGCAGCCGTCGGTAGGTATTCACATTTTAGCGTGATGCGCTATATCCACCTACTTAATTAACAAACTCTTTTTCTTCAAACTTAATTGAGCGGGTTACGACTCGAGAATGGACGGCGGTTGTCGAATGAATTAACGGGTCCGGCTTTCCTATTTCACCATGAGGAAGTATCTCACGCGACTTTATCGGGGGCGATGTGATCGAAATGCAGGTGGGCTTACACTATTTTTCTAATGTGGAGGCGAAGTAAGCGATGGTCGTGTCTGGTCCGAGCAAATTGGAATCCCTTGTGATCACATCTCGGTAACGTGGATCTCGTACCCGCTCTAGACTGGATTGGAAGCGTGGCCGGAGCCATTCCATGATGTCGACGTATGTACGTCACTAAGGCATTGGGGGACTTCAGGAGAACAAAGGACGTGCACCCATTTCGCCCTCCTTCTACCGCCGCTCCGAGGTACCAGCGGATAAAAGTTGTCGTCGCGGGAGGCCAGTTTGATGCAGGACGAAGATTACGATCTGGCCGGACTACCTTCGTCATGGGGGAAACGAAGTGACGAAATTTGCGTGGGCTTCACTACCTTTTAGGTTACGCTCGTGTGGGGTCTGCCTTGTCGGCGGAACGAAGGAACATGACATATGGAATCGTTTGGCAACCGATCGGCGGTTCTTTGTTGGAATCCGGATAAGTTTTCTTAACTACTTTTGGTTTACGCTTAGGTAGGTATATTTCCGATATTCGATCTAGCCAAAAACTTTCACATTGTCGGTTGAATGAAGCCGTCAGTAGGTATTCATATTTTAAGCGTAATGCGTTATATCCACCTACATAAGTAGCAAAAGTTCTCTTAACTCCCTCACAATAGGAATAGGGATCATCCAGCATCAGGGTGGGAATGTACTCTGGACGAAAGGGCAGCCGGGAAAATAGAAGGGAGGGAAGCCAGATTCACGACCTGGTGCCTTTCATTCTTGGACCCAGCACCCTGGAAGCCGAGCTTGACATTTCTTTCTTTGAGCTGATATTTGAGTTTGAGGTTGGGGTACGCCTATCGTAGAGCATATGCCCGTGACATTTCGGGGAAGGTCCCACGTTACGCCTGTGTATGTTATGCGAGGGGACGTATTTTTCATTCAAATCAAATACCGATGACCATCGCGATTGCAGGCTGGCGCATGTTTTGTAGCGTGCCTAGGAAAAACGTAATCATTATTTCTACTGGTTCGAGGCGGCGTGCTGGACGGAGAACGGGACTATTGAGGACATGAGTGACTGCCAAGTCGAGGATCGGTGACATCAAAATCTTCCTTAATTAAATTCATACATCGCCAGATCAGAGGAGAGAGCGGCCCCACCGATCTCCTGACATTGCCGATTGTCTAATCAACTTCGGTTTAATGTTTATGCCGGTGCTTTAGGAGTAAATGGAACTCAAGTCATCGGCATGCTGAAGAACTTCAGAATCATCATCATCATCATCAATCCAGAGTAGGATGTCACGATCTAAAACCTCGTGCCACCCACACATTTCCTGAACAGTTCCTGACATCGGCTATCACGCCATTAATCGGAGCAGACCCTCATATCAAACGGTATGAGATGACCTCTCATCATCATCATCAACACATTTATAATTTGGCAGCGTATTGGGCGATATTATTCCCATTATCACTCTATGATCCAGAAACACACATCAAACCCTTTCCCGACAGTAGGCAAAACATGTCGATTTTCATTCGTCGCTTGCGACCTTAACATTCTCCGGAGGCGTTGGAATTGGAAGCTGATTCGGCGGTCTATGACCATCACCTTATCAGTTGGGCTATGGAGGAGTCCAATTATTTAAACAGCACATGTTCTGTCTCATGTTAATCCAAAATACCTACCCGTAGAATCAAATTAACAAGATAAAACAAGCTAGCTAACTAACAAACTGCATCTAGAACTGTGAGTGTAGAATTATTGCACGCCGTACTGCTTTGAGTGTAAATCTTTTGTTAGAATATACATAAATGTCAAATTATTTTCATGATAGCATTTTATAGAGCTGCAGAGAGTACGTGGCATCGCATCGAAAGGTAGGATCTTCTCAATTCGCCGTTTGAATGTAAATTTATATATTAGATGCTAGGAGGGAAAATGCAGTTTACTTCAATAAAAATAGTCGTCGATGAGCGTAGGTGTTTAACAGGTGCTAGGGGAGGAAGCTGAACGAATATAGTTAGATAATTAGTTATTTTTCAAGTTAGTCAGACCCAGTCATTGTTATTCGAAGCCTTGCAAATTGTCACACGCCATACCTAAAAGAACAAGGGTTTACCACAAATAAATTATTAATTAAATTGGATTAACTATACCAAACCACTCAAACAAAAAAGTACACAACGTTGTGGGGTTAATTACAATTGATTAATTAAGAGCATCTCGTCACGTTTGCATAAAAGTATTACGTGATGGGGTTGAGAAGGCGCTTCAAAAGAAATGCAGGGGAGAGACGCGAGAACGGGCGAGCTACGAGCTTTTTAAAGGCCGGCCGGGGTTGAGCGGGGGTAGCTGTAGCATGTAGCAGCATTTGGAAATCAAGTGAAGGTTTTACTACTTCTTAAGGGGGGGGGGGTTTATCACAGTTTTGCTAAGTGACCAGGAGGTATGGTATTACAAAGTGTTGCATTTTGCTGGGCTTTATACAATGACTTAAACGAGAATAGAAAAAAAATTAATACAGTAGGTATAACGGTTCGCATGTCATCCGAAAATGACTGAAAACACAACGAAAAAAAAAGTAAAGTACTAGGAAAATAGATGTGTAGCAGAGGAATTAGCAATAACGTTTACATTAGCTTAACTAGATAAAGATAGGGGAGATAAGACGATGATGCCCAACATCCGATAAGACGCAGATTAAAGATATCATATTTTGAGGGAAGGAGCTCCGTACGGCTATAAAAGGTGAAACAAAATTAATCAAGAGAGTAGGTAGTGCAATAATGTACACATTAGCTTAACCAGATAAATTTAGGAGAGGTTGGTTGATAATGTCCAATTTCCGATGAGACGCAGGTTAAAGGTATCATATTTTGAGGGGAGTAGCGCCATACGTCTATAAAAAGTGAAACAAAATAAATCAAGAGAGTAGGTAGTGCAATAATGTACACATTAGCTTAACCAGATAAATTTAGGAGAGGTTGGTTGATAATGTCCAATTTCCGATGAGACGCAGGTTAAAGGTATCATATTTTGAGGGGAGTAGCGCCATACGTCTATAAAAAGTGAAACAAAATAAATCAAGAGAGTAGGTAGTGCAATAATGTACACATTAGCTTAACCAGATAAATTTAGGAGAGGTTGGTTGATGATGTACAATTTCCGATGAGACGCAGGTTAAAGGTATCATATTTTGAGGGGAGGAGCGCTGTACTCCAATAATATTTGGAACAAAAATTAATCAAGAGAAACTAATGATATCCCACCTTCGATAAAGTGAGAAAGGGTGTTACGTTATTAGGGGAGATAGTCCTTCAATAATGCATTCAATATCAGATCGCCGGGGTGATAATATCGATGTTAGTCAACCTTCAATTGGGTCTGAACGTTTGGTAAATTGGATACCGGACGATTAGTTAAAATAATAAAAATACAAAACATCGAGGAGTAGTTCTGGTTACCGAAGTAAACAAAACATTACAATTGTAATATTGATAGGTATTAGTGTCCTTTAGTGTCAACAATAGAAAAAAGGGTCTCTTTCATTTTGAGGGTAGATCATTTAAACATTTAACACTCAGCGTGAAGAACAAAAAAAAGGGAGGTCATTAAACCGAGTGCCGACTAGCGGAGATATGTGTCAAATAGGTTTGTGCGTTTAACGTAACGGTAAATTGAAACCCTTCCTACAGCCGGTCATCACAAGAAGTGGGTGACAGTCGGAATAAAAGCATTATTTTGAAACGTAATTTCAAAATAATCTGTACAGGATTAAACGAAATTAGTTTAACTAAATAGTTCAAAGAAACAGAATCTGTTGAGAAACAAAATACATGCAGAATAAACATTAGTGACGTGAACCGGATTAGGCGTGAAGACAATAAAACCAAATTAAAGATAGGAGAGGTAGGTAAAATGTTAGGCAACCTCCGATAAGTATAGGGAATAAAAGGTATTCCGATGTGAGGGGAGGAAGTCGGTTCTTGATGGCAAATTAAATTTTAAAAATAAATTGTTTGCTAATATTCAACCCGACTTACAGAATGAACGTATCCAAAACGTTTAATTCTAATAATGCACTAGATTTAAAGGACTACAATAATAATTACGTACTCAAACGTATGAATCTGGAGAAATAAAATGACTAGGTACCTACTGTAGACAATTGGCATTTTTTAGCAGTTAAATACTTTTATGATGATATTGGTCCCCAGTACCAAATTGTTAAATTTAGAACAACGGTCAGGTCCATTTTGGGCAAAGTTCCGTAAGCGAAAAAAAAAAAACAAACAAACAACAAGAAAGGTCGGTCAGACTTCGTATAATTACGGTAGGGATATTTTGGAGAAAAAAATGCAGACGGACCTTCGAGACGGCCATTATGTGAAACCGAAAGGAGCTTTTAAGGGGAGAAGTACCGACTTAAGCGATCTATGCTAGAATATGCTTGCCATTTTGTAAGGGAAGTTGTATGGGTGAAACGTCACCTGATCGCCTCTTAAAACCAGATAACAGCGGCTAAGCAAATACAGTTTCAACAGTGTTCTGAAAATGGGGAACATAGACAGAGCAAGCTTACGAGTGATAGTCGTGTTACCGTTAACAATGACAGGGCCGAATTGGGGAAAAACACTTCGGGTTATTTTATAGAGAAAAATAAAGTATGAATTTAGACACAGTGAGATGTGGAGCATTGGAACATTTACAATTTTAGTATTAGTTTGTGGAAGGGTTTGCGAATTGCGCAAACAGAGTTTATTGTGAAGCGGTGGGTATTTAAAATCAGCGTAAATAGGTGATAAAGTTAGGCAGAAATTAAAATTTGGATTAATTGGTTTAGAGGCAATAATAGATACCTAACTGCTCACATACTATATTGTCGGCTTATGTGGGGAGTACAATAGGAGACAGTTAGGGTACCATGACTAGGTACCGTTGTAGGTGGTAACCGGGACAAATTCCAGGAAATATGTAGGCGTAACGCAAGGTACATTGACCGTAGTTTCAACATTAGACAAACATTGGGCAAGGCCGACGAAAAAACGGAATAGGGAAGGGATGCGATGACGTACAGGACAGGACCGGTTTAGGAAATATTCATCATTACAATTTTGAAAAAAAAGGGCACAAAGATTTAAGGCGAGTTCAAACGGGCTGACTACTGCTGAAGTTCTGGAACAAAATAGGTGATTGTAGTTTGGATTTCTATCTACCTCCACTATTTTTTTCCATAAAGGGGAGACTGTGATGATCTCGCCTTTGGGCCTACGAAATGATTCTTTTAAAATTGAGAGATCAATTTGGAATTATATTCGATTTTGTAACAGGGAATGGTGTCAGCATACGACCCTCTGTTTCCAATTCATGGGGGTGATTAATGGGTCCTTACCACTAAATAACCACATGTGTTTGCGTAGTGAATTGAAGTGCGCCACTGAGCTCTTCTTTTAAGCGCTATTGGGATAATTTATGACTTCGGCGCAGACAAAATTAGTTTGTATTCTGTTATCTAAAGGTTACACACAAAAAAATAGCAAACATGAAAGTTGCACTGATTTCTTGGAATTTGGGACCTAATGTGACATTTTTTGACTATTAAACGTTGATATATGCATATTGGGAGATGTGCTTATCACTTAAGATTTGGAAAAAGTGACGAATAAATTATTGAAACCACACAAGTAGATGGGTGGGAGTCAGAAGGCAGGGGGTTGGAACTAGACAGTCGGAGTAGAGTCGGGTTGGAGAACGGTCGGGGAAAGAACCTAGAGGCGAGCGGTGGGGATGAAAAATCATCGGAGTTTTGATAACCTGTAGAATTATAATTTGGTGCGCGAAAACCGGGAATAATTCATAAAATTAAAGGAAAATAGTTCACGCGATTGAGGGGAGTCAAGATTTGGTCGTTGGGAAGCAAGGTTTAAATTAAGGGATCGAGGTTCGATAGTCGCGAGGAGACCAGTTTGGTGCGCCTAAATCGGGGATATTTCATTTTAATTAAACAAAGGAAATTCCGTTTTATTAAACAAAAAGAGTCTACGCGAATAAGGAAGTCAGAGATTGAGGCTTGTGAGTTCATATCTGTGAAGTTAGATAATATAATTTGTAAATTGGGGTGGTCGGGACGTACTTCTGGGGCACTTAGCAGAGTCAGGATAAAACAAATCAACGCGAGAATTGTGTTCGACGGCTGCATCTTGGAATAAATAACTGCATGACGGGTTGTGGTTTAGAAGTGCTTGTTTTAATTAAATATTATTGTAGTGAATTGATTTGTGAAATTATTTTGTGCAACAAGGCGAATTTGGTAAGTTTGTATAAAATTATTAACATATTTAGTACGGGCCTTGCAGGAAAGAGTCAATTAGGGTTTATATACAAGCCTTAGGAATCTAGGACCTTTTTTTTAAGTCGAGCGGAGCTTTGCACGTTTCCGGGATGACCGGCTAGCAAGTACCTTTGTTGGGTGAAGTTATTCTTGAGACGAGACCGTTGTAAAAATAATAATTTGGGGTTCAATGGACTAAAATAGCATTTGAAGCACAAAGTGCGCTTTCGGGCAATAAATCTTAGACGAGAGACTTCATTTAAAAGACGGGATTTTGAAACCACAAAACAATAATAAAACCCTTTAAAAGTGCTTTGTTGGTGATCTAGAAAATTAGGTTACTGGGTATTCTCCAATACATAACGGGTACCAAAATACATAGGTATAGAATGTAGGTATAAATTAATTTGTAAAGCGCCTTGGAGGTGTTAATTATTATTTACGAGTTTCGTAATAATATTTTTAAACGTAGCTAGGGGACTATATTTAGGAAAGGGTTTTTGAAAAGGCATTGGGTAATTTAACAGTTTATAGAATGGTGCGTAGCATGGGCATCTTTGCTTACTAACAAAATCTGACATAATTAAATTCCCATTCCAAAAGTTTCCCACACCTTATTCCAAATTTTAGGTATCACAACAAGTCTACTACATAGGACTTTGCTTAAACTTGGTTCGATATCTAATCATATAATCACCTTTGGTTCACGTTTAGGTATATTTCTTTCGACTTAGCAAAAAAACTTTCATATTGTCGGTTGAATGCAGCCGTCGGTAGGTATTCACATTTTAGCGTGATGCGCTATATCCACCTACTTAATTAACAAACTCTTTTTCTTCAAACTTAATTGAGCGGGTTACGACTCGAGAATGGACGGCGGTTGTCGAATGAATTAACGGGTCCGGCTTTCCTATTTCACCATGAGGAAGTATCTCACGCGACTTTATCGGGGGCGATGTGATCGAAATGCAGGTGGGCTTACACTATTTTTCTAATGTGGAGGCGAAGTAAGCGATGGTCGTGTCTGGTCCGAGCAAATTGGAATCCCTTGTGATCACATCTCGGTAACGTGGATCTCGTACCCGCTCTAGACTGGATTGGAAGCGTGGCCGGAGCCATTCCATGATGTCGACGTATGTACGTCACTAAGGCATTGGGGGACTTCAGGAGAACAAAGGACGTGCACCCATTTCGCCCTCCTTCTACCGCCGCTCCGAGGTACCAGCGGATAAAAGTTGTCGTCGCGGGAGGCCAGTTTGATGCAGGACGAAGATTACGATCTGGCCGGACTACCTTCGTCATGGGGGAAACGAAGTGACGAAATTTGCGTGGGCTTCACTACCTTTTAGGTTACGCTCGTGTGGGGTCTGCCTTGTCGGCGGAACGAAGGAACATGACATATGGAATCGTTTGGCAACCGATCGGCGGTTCTTTGTTGGAATCCGGATAAGTTTTCTTAACTACTTTTGGTTTACGCTTAGGTAGGTATATTTCCGATATTCGATCTAGCCAAAAACTTTCACATTGTCGGTTGAATGAAGCCGTCAGTAGGTATTCATATTTTAAGCGTAATGCGTTATATCCACCTACATAAGTAGCAAAAGTTCTCTTAACTCCCTCACAATAGGAATAGGGATCATCCAGCATCAGGGTGGGAATGTACTCTGGACGAAAGGGCAGCCGGGAAAATAGAAGGGAGGGAAGCCAGATTCACGACCTGGTGCCTTTCATTCTTGGACCCAGCACCCTGGAAGCCGAGCTTGACATTTCTTTCTTTGAGCTGATATTTGAGTTTGAGGTTGGGGTACGCCTATCGTAGAGCATATGCCCGTGACATTTCGGGGAAGGTCCCACGTTACGCCTGTGTATGTTATGCGAGGGGACGTATTTTTCATTCAAATCAAATACCGATGACCATCGCGATTGCAGGCTGGCGCATGTTTTGTAGCGTGCCTAGGAAAAACGTAATCATTATTTCTACTGGTTCGAGGCGGCGTGCTGGACGGAGAACGGGACTATTGAGGACATGAGTGACTGCCAAGTCGAGGATCGGTGACATCAAAATCTTCCTTAATTAAATTCATACATCGCCAGATCAGAGGAGAGAGCGGCCCCACCGATCTCCTGACATTGCCGATTGTCTAATCAACTTCGGTTTAATGTTTATGCCGGTGCTTTAGGAGTAAATGGAACTCAAGTCATCGGCATGCTGAAGAACTTCAGAATCATCATCATCATCATCAATCCAGAGTAGGATGTCACGATCTAAAACCTCGTGCCACCCACACATTTCCTGAACAGTTCCTGACATCGGCTATCACGCCATTAATCGGAGCAGACCCTCATATCAAACGGTATGAGATGACCTCTCATCATCATCATCAACACATTTATAATTTGGCAGCGTATTGGGCGATATTATTCCCATTATCACTCTATGATCCAGAAACACACATCAAACCCTTTCCCGACAGTAGGCAAAACATGTCGATTTTCATTCGTCGCTTGCGACCTTAACATTCTCCGGAGGCGTTGGAATTGGAAGCTGATTCGGCGGTCTATGACCATCACCTTATCAGTTGGGCTATGGAGGAGTCCAATTATTTAAACAGCACATGTTCTGTCTCATGTTAATCCAAAATACCTACCCGTAGAATCAAATTAACAAGATAAAACAAGCTAGCTAACTAACAAACTGCATCTAGAACTGTGAGTGTAGAATTATTGCACGCCGTACTGCTTTGAGTGTAAATCTTTTGTTAGAATATACATAAATGTCAAATTATTTTCATGATAGCATTTTATAGAGCTGCAGAGAGTACGTGGCATCGCATCGAAAGGTAGGATCTTCTCAATTCGCCGTTTGAATGTAAATTTATATATTAGATGCTAGGAGGGAAAATGCAGTTTACTTCAATAAAAATAGTCGTCGATGAGCGTAGGTGTTTAACAGGTGCTAGGGGAGGAAGCTGAACGAATATAGTTAGATAATTAGTTATTTTTCAAGTTAGTCAGACCCAGTCATTGTTATTCGAAGCCTTGCAAATTGTCACACGCCATACCTAAAAGAACAAGGGTTTACCACAAATAAATTATTAATTAAATTGGATTAACTATACCAAACCACTCAAACAAAAAAGTACACAACGTTGTGGGGTTAATTACAATTGATTAATTAAGAGCATCTCGTCACGTTTGCATAAAAGTATTACGTGATGGGGTTGAGAAGGCGCTTCAAAAGAAATGCAGGGGAGAGACGCGAGAACGGGCGAGCTACGAGCTTTTTAAAGGCCGGCCGGGGTTGAGCGGGGGTAGCTGTAGCATGTAGCAGCATTTGGAAATCAAGTGAAGGTTTTACTACTTCTTAAGGGGGGGGGGGTTTATCACAAGCATTATCGGGTTACGAATAACCTGACTATATTTAAAATAAAATACAAATTACACCTTTTTTTTATGGTTATATTTTTTATGATTACCCACAAGTCCTGAGAGTCAGCAAGACTATGCTATCACTGATATTTATTGAAATTTTGGAGGTGACGTAGAGAATGAGATGGGGAAAGGAAGGTTGGGAAGAGTGTCTAGTTTTCAAGTGTGGTGACCAGAAATAACTAAATCCATTTCTTTTAATGCTTTAATAATAATGGTGGTCAAATGGGATAATTAAAAAATAGTATTAATTGAAATTAATGGATAATTAAATGTTATTAGATACAAGAGTTACTTTTATTTTATTAACTCCACGTTCCTATGTGAGGCAAATTATTTTCTTCACGACCTATATTATCGGCCGAATAATTTCCCTCAGCGCCTAAGTCATCTTAAGGAATGTTTTTTGGAGGGTCTTTTCAAGGAAAGTAGGTAGATGATATTCTATGGGAAAGAAAAGGGTAAGAGGGGCGCTTAGGAATCTAAAATCTAGAGTCCAGAAGTGACGGGCGTATGAATCTACCCATCCAGCTGCGGTGCAAGACGACGGGTGGAGAGAGATCAGCTGTGCTGTGTGTGGGCAGGCGTATCTGCCGCCAATACCTGAACATACCTCACCTGTTAAACCCAGGAACTCATGCTAAGTCAACAAACGCAGCGAAAAACTCGGGGTGACCTACAGCAGAGGTCTTTGTTATCCAATAAATGTTTCCCTGAGCGGTTTTTCTCTTGCATACGTACCTAACAAATTGAAATTAATTAATTAATTAACTTAATTATTAACAAACAAACACAGCTAACGATTGTAACCCAAATAAACAAAATTGACTGGAGATTGATGTGAAAATATGTTTTTTATCCAACGAATCAAAAATGGAAAATCTTTGGTGGATATAAGCATTTCACTTTTTTTGTTCGGATGTTATTATTTTGTCTCTTGTATGTATGTTATGTAATATTTTCAAATAAAACAAATGAAAAAATAGACAACAGTTAAATGGCCTCTTCTCATAATATTATATTATAATTTTTGTTCAAAACTGTACAGCAAAATACTGAAATGATGTTGTAAGGTAAGAATAGTTTATTTAATCGTTAAGTTAGTTTAATAATAAAAAGATATTTGTTAATATTATCATTTATCATTTCAAAAAAATCATATCAAAGGAAGCCAGCGTTCGCAGTTCGAGGTTATTTCCTACTTCCTGTTTTACATATTTGTGATTGCTAAAACCAGACTGGCTAATAGATATTGTGAAAAATTTGCAAAAAATATGTAAATTTAACGAATTAAGATTTTATAATATTTTTGATACTCGCGGTATTTAATCAGAAAAAGCTTCAAACCAAAGGCGGTTTCTTTGCAATATAAAAAAAAACAATAAATAACGAGAATATTGTCCCGGGTGTAATTCCGGCGTAATTGAATCAAAAGTAAGATTCAGCGTGACATTACTTCGCGTCGCTTTGCGCCCACCATGCCGCAAATCGTACAGCAAGTCGCCCTGTAATATTCCCCGAGAATGTTCCGCGAAAAGATTTCGAAAAAAAGAATACGGCGCCGCGGCGCAAAACGTAAAAGGTCTATTATTATAGTCGGTGAATACGGGAGTCAATTTATTTTCGGCGTAACGCGACGAAATCCGAGCACATTCGCTTTATCTTTATGCCACGCTTTGAATGTATTTGTAAATATGGTCTTTTGGTGGTTGGACACAAAATAAGATTGGTGCCAAAAATCATGAACGCATTTTCTTAAAGCAAAAAATTTACGAGACCTAAGGGAATGGAACTCAAATGAACTGAAGAAAACAGCGTGAAGGAAAAAGAATAATGTTTAAGTCTAAAGGAAGCGGAAAGTGGATTTTTAAGGCTGCCATCTTTATAAACGAACATGAAAATGAAATTAAAATATTAGTAATAATTCTTAAATTGAAATAGGAGATAAAAATGACCCGAATATAACTAGTTCTCAATAGCTCAGTTGGGATAGTATTGTTCCGGTAAGACAGTGAATCAGGGTTAAATTCCCTGTAGCCACCGTTACCCTGTTATTGCCCATGTCTTTTCTGAAGAGATTTTTAAATACATTTTCATCTGATACGTTTTTAGATTTTCACGGCCTAAAGCATTTTCGTTATTTGTTTATGGGGTGTTATGCCGTGTTGCACTACCTCCTTCGTTAGGTGTCCGAAACGTCGGTCAAAGAAGGAGGTAGAGCAACACAGCCTAACACCCCAAAAACAAATAACGGAAAAATCTTTTTTATCTTCTTTAATAATTTAATGTATGTAATTATTTGTAATACATAGGTAGTTATTTGTAATAGGTTGTTATTTGTAAAAGGTATGTGTAAACTGTTAAAAATGTACCTGCCCTTGCCTTAAGCAGGTATTTGTATGTTTGTGTACGTTTTGATGAAAATGCATTTTTTCAAAAACCACTGTGGTCATTTAAAAGGATGCGCTATATAAAAAATATTAATTTCAAAATTTCCTCTCAATTTCTTGAGAAATACACAATTGGATGAAAACCGACGATATTTCTCGAATTTAGCGAATTATTTTGTTTCATTTTATACCTCAACCTTTTTGTCTAAAACAACAAGGCTGTAGAATTCTTCAATTCAGACCGAATAACCCTGGATTCAACCTTCCGTATAACAAGAAAACGTGTACAATCCCGAGACGCAAATTAAATTTTGTTTCCAAGAATTCGGTTGTCAAAGAATATATTTCCAAGAAATATTGTTCATGATTCCCTCCTCGAAACATCCACCAATACAGGTGATAATTTAATTAAGCCGAGATTGAAACGCTCTGAGGTTTTGGTTTCTTGTTCAAGTTGTTGCCTAAACTTACAAATAATTTTGGGCAAAGGTTAAAATTTTAAGCTTTGTAACTGTAATTCGTAATTTAATGCTTTAGTTCTTCGTTGGGTCATAATTTGTTGTTATGGAATTATAAATGTTCCACGGAATTCAGAATAGAAATTTTTTCAAGGCTTTGTATATTATTTGATGCGGCTTAAAAGTACTTCAATTGATTAAATTAAAAATTTCTCTCCAGGTAAATGATATCACGAAATTTTAAATATTTGTATGATAACCTGGCAATATTCGAAGGTATTCGGAAAATTTAAGATTCATCTATGTAAATTGAGTAGGTGGTTTCATCTCTGTGAGCGAAGAGGGTGGGCATATTCCCAGCATCCCTTCTAGATGACAAAGCTGTTCCAGATAACGATATGAAATATCACCCAGTCCCTCCGCAACACCCACAGGGAGATAGCTCCAATTATCAAGAAATGTTTTGCCTACTTGCAAATGTTCATTTGCTAAGTCAAAGAAGATTTCCAGCCGATGAATACAAACCCATTTTCCTACCATATGTTTCGTAACTATCGTTATGATCAAATATCTTTACATTGCCGTAGTTGTGTTATCTTTTTCATATTCAAAAATACACTCCACACATCAACACACATAAGAAGGGACATTTCAGCTCAGTTTTATAATAACACATTTTATTATAAGAAGGTTGTTTTATAGCACCCTATAAACAAACATTAATTAATTTTTTTACTGTCTCCATTTATAGAAATAAGCAAAAATTATACCAGCACTGTTACACGATGAAGCGGTTTTGAATGGCGGCGTGGGTATAATTTATAGAAAAATAATAAGTGAACAAATATATTGATCAACGTACATATTCTCACATATCTCCACAGCTTGCTCAATTGGGAGATTTTGTGTTCGCAGTCCGTTCATGGTCAACTGGAAAAGATTACCAATCCAAAGGGTTGGGAATTATTAATAGACAAAATACAGGGAGGTTCATAAATAAAAATGGTCTATTTTGCTATTGAAATGTCTCGTGAATGTATTTTAGCAAATGATTCTAGACTCTAGGAAAAGCTTTCAACCCCCTTGTGGACAGTAAGTAAGTTACTGATGTTAAGACTACTTCAGGAAAAGCAGATCGGATAATAAATATATACGAATTATATATACATTTCCCCATCACCTTGTTGGATCGCACCTGGGACGTCAACATCTGTGATTTGATTTCTAATCAATATTTTAAAACACGTGTTGCGAATACTCGTATCATCATGATTTGAATTCAAAAGGCTCAGGGCCAGGAGAGCTCGAGGGTTAAGAGCGACCTCGTCGAAAGCTAACACCAGAAGAGAGTGCTGCAGAACTTGTCCGCCCTCGGCTGACCACCTATACCAAATCTTGATCAACCAAATGCAAATAAATTTTAAATATTTAGTATCTGACGGAAATCATCTTACATGGGTTGGAAGTTAATCATTCAGGAAATTATTTATATAACAGCACTTTGTCGAATCCTAGAAATTAATATAATATATATGATTTTATTGATTCGTCTTGAGTGTCTTGACGTTACGGTTACACGTTTACTAATATTGTAGACACACATTTAGTTTATCAGTGTCTAATTAATTCATGCTTTAAATCTTTTCAAGCTAAATAATTTAATTACTCAACCAATTTTGTTCTTATAATCTATGTGAAAGCCAGGCTGGGCGTAAAACCAGAAAAAAAAATAAAAATAATGACGTCTTTTTAACCCGTGAAAAAACATATCAAAATCAAACTTCAAACTATCATTATCACTGTTCTATCAAGTTTCGAACTTTGTAAATAAAATTTTAAATGATGAAGGAAGGTAAGAAACTTGCACAGTATATTTTTTTAAACTCTTAAGCTTCTTGATAGTTGTTTTACTTATCTATCATTTGAGCAGCTAAAATAGTACCTACACACTATTTCAAAGTTAATTCATTTCGAAATTTCAGAAAAAATACGTTTTTCAGGATAACATTAGTGACGGGTGATTTCACAGAATTTGAACAATTCATCAAATTTCAAAGATAATTTTCAAATTATATGAAATTTCTATGCAAGTTCTGTTTTATTTCAATTACATATATAAGAACAGAAATTGAAGAGAATCTTTACACAACCTGAAAATCAACTTTGAAATTTGATGAATTCAGTATTTAATATCAAATATTTAAAGTTACATAGCAATTGTGAACTTGTACAAGTCAACCGCCACATCACGGGGACGTGCCTAATCTGGAAGTTGCAAAAAAATATTTTAAAAAACTGTACAAACCATTTTATTGAATAAATAAAGAAAAACCATAGGAATTTAAAGAATAATATTGATTTATTCCATAAGTTAGAGGGAATTGAATAATATTGCTCCTGTAACTAGTATAGAGTGCTAAGGGACGTTGTTGACTTACTTTAACTAGTGATTCCTGACATTATTTGGAGTAAAAAATGTTAATGAAATTTTTGTCTCGGGTCACGTTTTTTTTTCAACTAAAACATTAAAAAAACAGTATTGGAGAGTTATGGGCGGGGCGAGGAGTTGGTTGGTTACTTGGTTGAGTGAACAGTGACGATATGTGGAAAAAAATGGTTTGATTTTGAAGAAAATTGAAAAAAAAGACATCTAAAGAGTGAACGGTGTACGGAGTAAAATATGCCCCACCCTGCATGTATAGTATATATCGATATAAAAACGTTGTTGTTTGACACTTACTTAATTTTAATTGAAGATAATAATAATAATAATTATTTAATAATTTTTATGGTGATGTTTTTGTGAAGGAGAGATATTGAAAGAAGGGTGAATGCCGGTAACTCCATTAATGGAGGACTGAATGCCGTTGGCGCTAATAAAAAAACTGTCAAAAAAAGCGAAGCTAGCAGTCCACAATGGAATCCTGGTACCTACCCTGATGTATGGCAGTGGGGCGGGTTAAACAATTTATGATCGTGTGAGAAATGTGGATATCCGCAAAGAATGTAAGGCTGATGTAAGCATAATAAGTAAGATTAAGAAAGGGACCCTCAGATGGTTTGGGCATGTAGAGCGAATGAACGAAGAAAGTAGTGTAAGAAGAATACACGACGCAAATGTGAATGGTAGAAGAAGTAGTGTAGAAGAAGAAGGGGACGTCCGAGGAAAAAATGGCACGATCAAGTGAATCAGATACTTGAGTCGGGCCATGTCAAAAGTCAGAATAATAGAAGAGAATGTATGAGACGATGAATGAATGTGAGTGAGGCAAAGAGTGTGTGCCAATACCGAGTTTTTTGGCGGTTCGTCCTCTCTGCCTACCCCTGCGGGGGAACGGCGTGATGGTTAGTTAGTGTATTCCATTAATGTAAATATCAGGTCCGTGCAGTGTATACAATGTATACATGCTGTAAGGCTGTGAACGCTTCATTTAGTGAAGAAATTAAAACAAATTCAAATCAAATAATTGCACCTTATTTCACCGTTTTTTTTAAATTTTATTTCGTCTTATTTTCTTGCGGTATGGCCAGATTTACAGTCCTACTGCAAGCTTAGATAGGCAATAAATTGGCATTTTCCAGGAAACCTAATAATTTTAACGCGAATGTATTTAAAATTCATTCTGATATAAAATCCATCATAAACATTCCGGAGTTTAATGACCCGCTGTGCCATCCATTAGTACGTAATGCCTTTCGGAGTAAATTAATCATTATTAAACGCACTTTGTTTGGTATTTTCTACATGGCCTCTATCTGGGTGGCCTAGTTAACACCGCAGCAAGGGTTGGTAAGTACCTCCATTCGATATCCCGAGAGAGACCTAATATCCACAAATGAACATTGTTCCTTAAATAGTTGTGTTCCTGCTAATGAAATTACCCCTGAGATGGGAGACGGAACCTTAAAACACTCAACTAGCTAGAACTTTGTGGACTCTGTGTAGAAAAGTGTATAACTTTTGGAGTGTGATAACTTCAAGATGTACGATTTCTCTTTACTCTTTAAGTAGAGGAAAAATGTCAAGCCAATTATAAAAGTTAGGTATTGTTATTTTTTCCTCTTTACGCAAGTAAAATACTGTCTCACGAATGTTATAAACAGTTGTAGTATAATAACATAAAACTAATATTTCCTTTTACAGGTACATGCATTTTGCAATCATAAAATAGGTTCCATGCCAACTCAGAATCAAGTCAACTCAACAACAATTTTTTAAAGTCATTAGAAGCTATGAAAAAAATAATTTTAAATTCAGTTCAATTCAATTCAATTCAATTCAATTCAATTCAATTTTATTATTTCAAAAACATTACAAAATTTTACATTTCAATGCTATTTTAAAATACATTTGTACATTTGTACTACATAGAACACAAACTATATAAGCATTAATAGAGCTTGCCTTTTAAAGGCAGCTTCACTAATGCTAAATATGTCGATATCCGAATTAATCCTGTTTAACAGCAAGATTGCTCTCCCGACCGGCATGACCATTGGCAAATTAGTCCTGCAGGCTGGAAGATAGAACAGTCTATGCTGTCGGTGGCGAAGATACCCATCGGGTACATAGAAATGAATGCTCTCCATGATAGCTGAGTTTTCAAGCCATCCGCGAATCAATCTGAAGAAATGCGTAGCAATGTGCACATCTCTTCTGACCCGTAGATTATTCATTCCAAGCATACCCAAAAGAAAGTCTGTAGGATAGAGCCACGGGTAATAGCCGTACTCCCTCATGTACAGAAATCTCAGAAATTTCTTCTGAACTCTCTCCAACATGAGTGAATATTTTACTTGGTGTGGACTCCAAATTACCGACCCACTTTCAAGTCTACTCCTTACTAAAGAATTGAATAAAATTTTGAGAACCCGGGTGTCTGTAAAGTTCCTTGCAGTACGCAGAACAAAGCCCAGCATTCTCAATGATGTGCTACAAGCCATCTGAATATGAGTATGAAATGTCAGCCTACTATCAAACATGATTCCAAGATCCTTCATAGTGGAGACACGTTTTAGATTTCGGGCGTCCATCGTATACCGGTAATACCAGGTATGGCATGTCCTAGTGTAAGACAATACTAAACATTTAGAAATATTGAACTCAATCCGATTTTTTTTACTCCAGTCAGTAATTCTATCAATATCTGACTGGAGTCGATTGCAGTCTTCTAGGGTTAGTATTTCTAAGAACAGTTTTAGGTCATCAGCAAAAAGAAGAAACCTGGAGTGCAGAATTATTTCTGAAATATCATTAATGAATATTGAAAAAAGGAGTGGACCTAAATTAGAACCTTGGGGTACTCCTGATCGTACAAAAAATATGATAGACTGGAATAGTCCGTGAGACACAAACTGTTTCCTGCCTGCAAGATAGCTAGCAAAAAAGATGAGTAGTCTCATGGAGAATCCTATTTCAGCCAGTTTATTAAGTAAGACGTCGTGATTAACAGTATCGAAGGCCTTTGAAAAGTCATTATATGAACAATCAACATATTGCAATCGGCCTATAATTTTCTACAGAAGTTTTTGTGCCGCTTTTATAAATCGGACAAATTTTCGAAATTTTCCAGGTATCAGGAAATACACCAGTTTCTAAGGAAAGGTTAAATAAGAAAGTGGGTGGCATTTTTAAAAACTCGACACAACCTTTAAAAAAGAATACTGGAAGAAAATCTGGACCAAGTGAATAAAATAGCCGGTAACCCTAACACAACGTGACCTATTTCACCAATTTTAATGTTTTTTTAATCATCACTCTTAATGACCTTTCTGAGGTGGTTCTGAGTTGGTTTCATTCTGAGTTGGCCGGTTAGCATATTTCCTTTTCCGTGTTCAATACGAGGCAACTATGCCTAGAAATCAACACGGGTTTGTAATGCCATTTTTTATCCAAACCCGTGTCCAGTAGAAGGCAAGCGGCATCCTACTGTGCACGGGTTTATAACGCCAATCCCTTCCCAAGTACGAGGCACGCGACCTCCAAACGTGATTATAACATGAAAAAAAGAAGTGTGTGCATACACGCACAATATAATGGATGAGCAATAAAACGCAAACAGCCTAACTAATAAAATAAATAAAAACCCTTTATAATATATAGTACTTATAACACTTTATAAGTACCAATCTAATAAAATAAATTCTCTCAAATAAACTCGCATGTCATCATAATTTTAAAAAACATCCCTAGTTTTGATTGGTTTGTTTGGCAAAGCAGGGTTTGTCTAGCGGGTATGTGCAGTTATTCTAATACATTTCTCTTCATGTTCTGCTGTTATAAATACAGGTACAAAATTGTCTATAATGCATTCGCCTTAATATGCCTCGTCCTGAACAAGGGTTTGGGAAGGGAATTGGCTTTACAAATCCGTGCACAGTAGGATGCCGCTTGCCTTCTACTGGACCCGGGTTTGGTGAATAAATGGCGTTACAAACCCGTGTTGATTTCGAGGCATGGTTGCCTCGTGTTGAACACAAATAATCGTCTTGTGATATCAAAAACTGTTCATCAAATTAATGTCACTAACTGACAAATTTTATAATATTACAAATATGTTGTAGGAATCATTTTTTTGGATTAAACGCATAATATATTTCATATTCAAGTACATTCTAAAAACACAATTTTCATCTTTCATCTTTCAACTTGTCTATTTTTTCTTTTTTTCTATTTCTCCAGTTAACAAAAGTTTACTTATCCTGTTGAGTTTCCAGTTTTTCTTCTTGGTTTCAATTTATAAAATTCTTGCTTAATTTTCAATCCCATGCATCACTCCTTTGTTTTAAGCCACTCAACAGAGTAGGATAATAGAGATTGTCCGCTAAGCAAGTGATAAAGAACAAGTGGTAAGATAAAAGGTTTTCTTATTTCCAGAGAAAAAAAACAACGTGGTAACATTTTCCATCAGATTAAAATACATATAAAATATACATTTTAACTGTTACTTGGTGGTGAAACTCTATTGTGAAATTATGATCTAAATAACTTCCAATGCTTCCAATGCAATCACTGCTATGGTCAGATCTTTATTGAAGCTTTTTTTATCATTTCGCTTGAGTAGAATTAAAATAAAATTGTTAAATACTTTTGAAAAAAAAAAACCTGAACTATGAACACATATTTTTTCAATTATTATTTTTAATTGGTAAACTAATGTTTAAGACAAGATTTTTATGCATAGCACAAAGGGTAACAATTATTATAAGCAATAATTATTAGCCTGAAACACTCATCAACATTGAAAAAATCTCCCGAGAAAAGATAAATGCCGCCGACGGGACTTGAACCCGTGTCCTTCTGATATCCGGTCTACTGCTCTACCAACTGAGCTACGTCGGCTTATCTCCCACCCGCCAAATAATTCAATATATACTAGTGTTTCATTCAACAATTACTGCTTATTAAATTTTTCACCTGAAAACAACCAACTTTATTTTTTGTGAGAAAGGCGTTATAAGTGCTAACTCTCCCACTAGATGGCGTCGATACAAATTATATCTACAATTTATCTTTTCTCGGGAGATTTTTTCAATGTTGATGAGTGTTTCAGGCTTATAATTATTGCTTATAATAATTGTTACATATTTTTTCATTCGAAATGTATGAAAGCACATAAACAACATCTTAAAAAATATTTTTTTTTGGGTAAGATTATCTGTGAGTGTTCTTAGATTGATTTTCTTTATTTTTTATAATTTTTCTTACAAAATAAATAAAAACTACCTCTCTCTAGAATTGAGCGTTTCTTGCTCCGTTTGCCAAGCGATTTGTATGCCTTTTAACTATATTCATGGTGATATAAGGCATTTTATGCATACACATTTCTGGCTATTGTATTCCTCATAGCGATCATTTGATTTAGTTATACTATGCTTATTTTATACGTAATAAAACAAATATCATAAATGTTTAATATCTAAAATATAGATTGAGTACAATAGAAGGCCAACATCATACTACATATTATTTTAAAACAAATATAGTTAACCAACCACATAATGTTTGTATGATGAATGAACAACACAAATCTACCTTCAGCCTCTGTTTTATTTATTTTTTAATTTAAAATACTTCAGTAGGAAGGTACCGGAAAAAATCTAATTTAAATTTAGGTTACATATATAGGTATGTTTTATTTACACAAAATTACTTGAGAAATATTCCGAGACAGCTAAAAAGTAATCCGCAACCTTCTAATGAGGTTCTCTTATAGGAATAAGGACCAAGTACTTCAAGGTACCTACGTAATATAATTCTCCTTTAGTCCTGGTACCAATTTCGTGGTTGGTTTAATAGCCGAGATATGTTTTGTACAAAAAGTCTTTAAACTTAATGACCTTGCATGTAATTACATAACATTTACATTTAATCCCGTGCTGACTCTTGCCTAATAGGCTTTAATAATTAAAAAAACGAAAATTTTAGCATTTTAAAGTGGAAAACCTTAATTTAGGTTGTTTGTGTGGTAAAAAATGTAATTAAAGCAATGAAAAATTTTATACAGTTTTACGATACAAGGTAATTTTTGAAATTTTTTGTTTTTAAATCAGTGAACTGAATCGTGTGTCTGCATCACATTTAAATAATTGAAAAGTTTTCAATTATTTACCGCTCTTACTCGACGGGTGTATGCTAACCATACAATAAAGAAAAAATTGCGTTCCATACTAATTTGAACGGAATAAAATGTTCTATTTAGGCCATTTAGCACTTATACTTGCCTGGCATCGTAGA
Organism: Limnephilus lunatus; assembly: GCA_917563855.2. NCBI lineage: Eukaryota > Metazoa > Arthropoda > Insecta > Trichoptera > Limnephilidae > Limnephilus > Limnephilus lunatus. The sequence goes on along the minus strand of OU830593.1, from coordinate 98,336,000 downwards.
TCTCCATCCCTTTTGAATTTCGTAATCATAGTGAAACACAGTTTTGTATTGGAAATCGACGGCCCTATGTGCCAAATATTTGTATCGTGAAGCACTGCACAAGGAATTTATTTTATTTTCTAAGATACTAACACACTTTTTTGTATACATTATTTATTGTGTTGGTAAAACATGCTATTTTAAATTTGATGAGACTAACGGTTGTAAGAAGTTACGAGAAAGTGATAGGTATTGAAAAATATGTTATCATAACAAGGTACATGATCTTAAATTAGAATTTTTATTTTTTTTTTATTTGAAAATCGTAGTACTAGCAAGAAACTGATGGATCAATATCACATATATAACTCATAAAAATGAGAAATGTTTAGAAATGAGATTAATTTTGTTTTTTTTTAAATATGTTTTTTAAAAACTTTTTTGGAAACTAAATGTTAAAGTAGATTCACCAGTTTCCCATACTGCAATTTTCCGGATATCGTGTATGAACCCTGTTCCTACACTCTTTAAAACTTTAGATGGCAATTATTCATGAAAAACTATGCAGAAATTCATGAGACATTTTTTTTCAGTAGCCAAATAAAAAAGCCATAATAAATTTCTTGTTTGTGTAAAATTATATTATTATTATTTATTCCCGCTTGGTCAGCTGTTCTATTATTCTGTTAAAAATAAATTACGTTCTTTGATTTTTAATTTACACTCTTTATTTATTATTTTAAGCAATAATTGCAAAACGTTTCCAAATCAATAACCGCTCTTACTAGGCGTGTACCTAGTACCTAACGCTTCTCAGATGTCGTTAATGTGGATTTAGACCGAAAAAGCATAGAAGAGGAGCTGCAATAAGAGCATTCTTTATTTGTCATTTTTTCAATCGACAACTTTAAAAATAACAAAATTACGTTTTTATGCCCTTCATGACAATTTTACGTTTGAATTTCCGTGAAGCAACCCGTCCTAATGGTTTTGCATTCTTTACCAGATTTAAGCTACAGAATAATTTATAATTAGACGTTTCTTATTTCCATTGTCTAAAATGGAAGCTACACGAAATCTATGAGAAATTCAGATTTAAAAACCTGCGGCTAATCTGAGTTGCGGTATATACCTATGTAAAAAAATATGAAATTCCCATTACGCCACAGTAACTGGATGTACCTACTCAGCAAATTAGCTTTTACGGCAGATGTAAAAGGATCTTTTTCCTCAAAATATTGAATAAATTTCAGGAATTATACGTTCTTTGTGCTTGTATTCCCATGATTTAAAATTAAAACATAAATTAGAAAGCAGCCAAGATAAAATTTAATGACTTTCTCTTGCTTTTAATTAATCATCTTTTGCAAAGATTTTACTTATTTGAAACGTAATTCACCTAAAATAATAAAAAATCTTCAAAGAAAAATCCCTGGATTTTAGGAAATTACGAAATTTGGTTAATAAAAATATATTATGCTTTATATAAAATGTAATTTGACATTAATTTTGGCTTGACAAACAAAATATTTCAAAATGTTATTTTAAAAAGGAATAATGAATTTTTTCAATGTTAATAATGTGAATTATTTGACTTAAAAACCAAATATTACGGTGCCTACTTACTTTTAAAATTGCTTTTTCGATAACTTTTTAATGATATATTTTAGTTATACTTTTTATTTATACTAGTATAAGAGTACCCGGCAAGCGTTGCACCCTCCCCCCCCCCTCTCCTCTCAAACGTTCCCCTTTCCCTTCCCTCATTTACCCTCCACTTTCCCCTTCCTCCAATCCCATGTTCGTTCTCCCACGTATTACTCAAGCCAGTATTTGCATATTAAGATTAGTGATGAAAATTGCCCAGAGCTTATAAAATACTGGTTTTGGATTTCTTCTGATTTCGTGAAAGAACGGTTTTTGAAAGGTTTCCTGAGTGGATGTTATGTGAGAAAATCTATATTTCGAGCTAGCTTCAAATTTTGTGTATCTTTCTCCTGTCTAACCTTTCATCCATTTAAACAATTCTGACATACCCCGACACATGGTAATTTAGAGTACCTAACTGCACCGGTCCGACTAGGGTAATTATGAACTTTGTCAAGTAACCAAAGTGTTCATCAGTGCAATATCAAACGCCTGGACAGCCAAGGACTGTCACAAAGCGGCCCAAGGTATGACATTCGAGTAAACGTCAACATATTTCGATAATATTTGTTAAAAATTCAATTAGTTTTAAAGAGTTACACAATTGTCTTCGCCAGTAAAAATAATTGTTTCGATTTCAAAAAAAATAAATTGACAACGTTGTTCACTCTCAAATAATGTTTTTTCTATTCAGGTATTTCTATCAGCGTAAAGCGTGAGAAATTAAAGTAGATAAATGATCAATGTTTTTTTCCCTCCGCTAAGTAATAATTGTTTTATAATACATTTAATGATATTTTACAGACGTATAATTAATAATTCAAGTTACTTGTGCAGTTGACTTTGAGCGGCTTGTCAGTGAGAGCTTTACCGGCTACTTTCGGTTAGTTTACCTGTTTACTGTGAGGTGGCGGTGGGCGTCAGGGGAGGGGGTTGTTTGATTTGCGGCTACCCCACCACCATTACCCCTCCCTTTCTGTCCACTGGGGGTGGCGTGGCTTCCTTTGACCGGATGCGGCTCTGTCATTTGGTAAACGGGGACCGAATTATTTGAAAATTGCAGGAAATAATTTTGATGGGAAGACCACCAAAGGAGCAAAATTCGGCGGCTCCTTTTGACAAGTAAATAAAAAAGAAGGCATGTGTGTAAACTTTGGTCCAGTTGTCAGAACCATGTACATTTAACATAGGTATTAAAAACTCTGCATATAACTGATTCAAATCATATATAACTGAACGCAGCCATGCATTAAAATTAAGCAACGTAACAAGCCAAAACAAATACATAACTTACGGAGTTCCAGAAAGGAGTACACAAGAACCCATCCAATTTTTATTTTACATCAATTGCCTGTGTCAGTTAGATATAAGCGGAGATGTTATTTGCTTTGCGGATGACACTGTTCTCGTTTTCACTTCTGACTCCTGAACAAATGTATATAAAAAAGCTGCCGAAGGAATAAACCGGATTAAAAAATGGCTAGACAATAATCTGCTAACACTTAATATAGACAAAACAAAGTACATGACATTTAGTATAGATCCCAGACGCTAACCAGACTAATCAAAACTATTCAAAATAACAAATGTTGAGTATTTTATAAGTATAGCTTATGTTAAGTTGACACGAAAACAACAGGTCTCCTTTTAAGTAAATTCAAAACTTTATTTAATTTAGTAGTTGATGGTTGACTCCTTGTTTTCGTGCCTTTCTTTTCTTATTTGTTCTTTATTATTAAGAAATTTATTTTTAAGAAACTTAGTTTTAAGAAATTTAGTTCTAAGTTGTTATTCTAATTACTAATTAATGTTTTTTCTCATTTTTCAAGATACCTGATGGACTCATAGTTTAGTTAGTTATTGGACTTAGTTTTTCATGTTTGAGGGCAAACATTTTCGTGGGAAGGGGGGAATTGTCACATAAATATTATGTGACTGGTGCAGTTCTTGCCTATTTGGTTATTTTGTCTATGGTTTTATTTTGGTTGTCTGGCAATTCTTTTTGATAAGAAAAGGAGAGTTTTTTTGTTCATGGTCACTTCCTTTTCTCCTGGCGACGGGCTAGCCGGCTGAAAAATTAGTCACTGACTATGAAAGTCTTTTATTGAAAATATCATGTGAATCCAAGTGGATTTTGTCTTGTAAAGGTCGCGGGGCGTTTTACCGTGTCACGAGAAGTTCGTGCACGTTTTTATTTTGGTGGATCGGTGAATCTCACCTGTTACTGTGTTGGCGGATCGCCATGTTTTGTGAAAAGTATTTGAATGGACAGCATATCGTTAAATGACTGGTCCTGGCAGTGGCTTTTGATTATGCCTTTGGGTGACCTCGCGTCGCGAAGCCACGGATGGATGTAAGCTCCGTGAGACGATATCTGTAGGCCTGGCAGACTATTTGGGGCCACGTGCTGTTGGTGTGGAAAGGGTGGAGGCCGCCTGGGATGGAAGTAGCGGCACCGAATCACATAGAAGGATGACCCTGGCTCCCCGGTTCCCTGGTTTCTGCGTGAAACGTCCCGATATCGTCGCACTCCGCGAACCCAGTGTTTAGTTAGGATAGCCTTTCTTTTTCCCGGAGTCCATCTGGTATGTTTTAGTGTTTGTTTGTTTTGATTAATTTTGATGGCCGTGATTGATGGCCCTTACTTTGATGCCGACAATATAGTTTTTTTGAACAGTTCATACTCTTTTATTTATCTAAAATCCCTCTTACACTGACAGAAATCCCCACAAACCTGAGCGGAGCTCACAGCCGTTACAATATAATAAAATTTATAACTCTTATGAATATAATAACATTTAAAACTGCTTAAATATTTCTCCACTAACATTAATAACTCCCTTCGAGCAACAATAGATACAACCAGACTTAATGAAAACTTAACCATACACGACTGCACATCTAAAGAAAACTGCCTATGCAACCCGCTAACACGGACTGAGATAATAAAATACTTAGGAATTTACGTTGACAACTATTTTAGGTGGACAGAACAAATAGATAAAACAGCGGGTAAAGTCAGAAAACTTATATATATTTTTAAGAACATACGAAACATAATGCCAATGAAGACTTTAAAAACTATATACTACGCGTTAGGCCAATCAATTATCACCCACGGTATGATCGGTTGGGATTGTGCTGCGAAAACTAATATGGACCCTCTCAACAAAGCTTTAATTAAAAAGACCTTAATTAAAGTTATCACTAAAAAATATTTTAGATTCTCGACAATACAGTTATTTAAAGACTTTGCTGTATTGAACATACATTAACTGTACATCAAAATTATATCTATACATTACCAAAAAGACAAAATAAACCATAACACTGCACAACACAATTACGACACAACACATAGACATTAACACATGACTCCGAAGACAAATACTACATATGGACAAAGACATTATCAAAATCTGGCTCCAAAATTTTTTAATTTAATTGAAAAATATGTTAAAGATATCCACACGGAAAAAATGAAAATCTTAAACACAAAATTCATACTTGGATAATCAACAAAGGCATTGCATACTGCGGGCAGATAACTTGAACAATACAAGAACACACTAAACGCCTGTATTTTTTCTCTTTTCTTCTCAATTATTTTGATGTCTCTAATTTGTTTCTTTCATATTTTTTTTTCTATTTATCTTATCTCTTTTCTTTTTATTTACTTTTATTTTTCTTTCATTCTATTTAAATTAAAATATTTTTATTTTTATCTTATTTTTTTTCCAAGATATCACAATTAGTTTAAATTCCTGCCATCTCGGAACAGGCTCTGCCTATTGAGGTGGTATATACCAAAAAAAAAATCTACCTACATTTTATTTTGCGTATGTTGTAATATCTTGGTTAACAAATAATAAAAAATAAAAAAATGTGTATGATCATTATAATCATCAGGTGCATTTTCATGGTGAAGAGAGGTAATCAGTATTTCGAATTAAATTGTAATGTGATATGAGATATTTATCAGTCGCTCTTTGGATACTTAAGAATAAAATTACGTTTTATGTTTTACTGCGGAAGATCATCTATAAATCACTTTATTGATCTCTTAGTGCATTTAATATCGACTCTGTAAAATAATCATGTTCAATAATATATTGTAAACACCACGTATATAGATCAATAAAAAAAAAAAAAAAAATGATCCGCTACAGTACATTAAATTCAAATCTGCTTATGCAATGATTACCGCCAATGTGCCCCAAGAACATAATATCGATTCACCATATTACCGTGTCAGCGAAATTTTAGCAGTAATTTAGTGCTTACAATGATCTAATGTTTAGCACTTCTCACCAAGTTGTATTAACTTGAAAAAGTTTATAATCATTGATTACAGCCCGGCCTACATGTATAGTAGGCCTGTTTCCTCCAAAAGTGTTCTCTCACACACCGCACCGTGACGTCTCCGTAGACCCCTACCAATACTATTTTCCGTGACGATAATTCTGAAAGTATGTAATATAGTTACAAGGTAATATTGAAGTATGATTAAATTCCAAAAATTCAAAAACTTTAAATGTCAATGCGCTAATGGTTTTGATTTTGTTCTTAAATATATAATGCTGCCGCTCTTTCTTACACTCGAAATAACAACAGTCAAAAATGAAACATTAGGTGAATATATGTCTGCAACCCACCCAAAGGAAAATATTCGAAATTATTATCATACATCTCTATCACACTTATATAGAAAATGAAACGCAATTCCTGTCGTAAAAAAGTACTACTTTGGAGGAAACAGTCACACGTATTTTGTGTGTCTCACCATTATTTATTGTGTAAAAAGGAGCTGCAGCATTATAGCGATAAATAACGTACGTTTTTGCCTTTTTTCCGTCACGGTACAGTAACCGTGAATCTTCACGGTAATTACGAGGCTGTCCGTAAGATAAGGTCTCCAAGGTGCTGCGGTCGCGAGGAACAATTAAACGCAAGATCCGGCAACACTGGCGTGTAGTCTGGTTTCCTCTTGTCAAATCCTCACCACGATGCACCCTCTGTGACGCTTAGTCTCGGCGTGACAGCCGTCCGCGACGGAACTTCTGTTTGCCGCATCCGCCAGGTGTGAATTACGCTCCATAATTAGTTTTTTTTGTTCAAACAACAAAAACCCCGTAGAATTTCATTCTCAGATACTTCAAGTACGGAAAACAGTTATAGGTGCGAAAACTTAAAGTGCAGAGAATTTAAAAGCGTGGTGGATGGCCATCGGTTTCAGACGAAAAAATTGCCAAAGTGGAAAAAACAATGAATGCAGATCGATGGGTGACGATTCGGGAGCTCTGTGATATGACCTCTGTCAGTAATACCACTATTTACAAGATTTTGACAGAACATTTGGGAGACCACAATGTCTGCCTAAGGTGGGTTCCAAAATGCTAACCAAAGATCAGAAACTACAACAGGTTAAAGCAGCCCTTGAATTCCTTGAGTGCTACGATATTAATGGCAAAGAATTCTTGAAATCAATTGTGACTGTGGACGACACCTGGATACACTACACGACACCAGAGACAAAGGAATAATACCAGCGGCGTCTTTCAGATCGCCGAAGCAAAGTTTAGAAACAAATTACTGAGCATAACTTACACCTGGTGGATCGGCGAGTGGGAGCTCCATCGCAAACAGCTGCCACGCCAAGACTAAGCGTCACAGAAGGCGCATCGTGGTGGGGATTTGACAAGGGGAAACCAGGCTAGACGCCAGTATTGCTGGATTGCGTGTAAAATCTTTCCTCGCGACCGCAGCAACCTTGGATTTTACGGACAGCCCTAGTAAAAAAGCGCACATAAGATATTGTAGAATTCAAATACACAAGTGCTAAGTATCTAACGTATTCATCCCATTTTGATATGTAAACGCATATTGTTGAGATAATTTGTGAAACTAGTTTCATTCCAAGTTAGACTATGATGCCCTCAAACTCGTGAAAACTTCCACATTCTCTCTCTAATAAACTCGCAGCATCTGCTCCTCCGGCGTGCGGCGTGCTCGCATCAACTATTTCATAACACACACTATAATACATTCCTCGCCTTTGTGGCCGCCTGACCGCGCCGTTATGTCGGGTCATCCTTCCAGAGGGTACAAGATAATAGCTGAATTTGAACTCAAATGGAAAATGTGGAAATAGGTTTTCATTTTTATTGTGACCTTGGTTTTTTCCTTCGATAGGTCGAAACCGTAGACAATAATAAAAGCTATAAATTAAACTTTGATGAAGTAAACCAATCACTTAGTTTGTGACAAAATAATTTAATTTAATAAATTTTGACATTTATAATGTCCCTAATTTCCCTCTAGGTAAAATAATATAAAAACAATTTTATTTTATTTCGATTTTTTTGTTTTTTGTTTTTTATTGTTCTTATTCCAGTAGCATACGAGTAATTAAGTAAAAATTAATGTGTTTTGATTTTTTTATGTTTTTGTTGCTCGTAGGTATATGAATTGTTGTACCTACGAGTTCTCTAAAGTCATCCATGTGGAATTAGCTTTAGATGTGTGTATTCCTATTTTTTATATTGAGTTTATGCTTTATTTGTATATTTTGTAATCATTTTTAATTATGCTATAGGTACTGTTATGAATGATATTTGTATTTGATATGTAAAAACCCAATAGGGCGTCAATAAATAAATAAAAACATTGATTATTATGTGAGAATCAGAAAAGGAACGAAACACAACAATTTTATTAACGATTATATTTTTCACTTGGCACCATTTTATATTCAAATTAATAAATGACTTTGTTTTTACCACTACAATTGATTATATTTTATTTTGATATGAAACACATAGGTAGTAGGTACGCAGTGGCGGTCCGTGGGTTATCAATGAGCTAGAGTGGTACGGTTGAAAAATACCACATTATTGATGTTGTAGCTGAAAAAGATTTTTTTTTTTTTCAAATTTCGATTTTTAGTATTAAGATCGTTCAGTTTGTGGATGCGACCAATCTCCAAACTGAAAGAATCCTGAAAATCTTCTTAAAAAAATTGAAATTTTGGAAAAACTTCAATTTTTTTTCAGCTACAACATTAATAACGTCGTATTTTTTAATCTTAGCACTCTAACTCGCTGAAAACTGCCACCACTGATGGGAGTTGGTAGAAATGAGATCACTTAGGCATATGACTACGTATAATTACGTACAACTGAATAAGAAGATTCAAAAGAGTGAAACCGCAGTCAGAGTTATGTACAATATTTAAAATAGGTAGGCTCACTTATTTGTGATACGTATAAGAGGATGGACGAGGAATGGAGTGTAATGTGAATATTTGACCGAAAGTATATTATAGAAGCAAAGGAGAAATGCAGGCACGATCTGGAAATGCAAACACCTAACTCGGGACTTGGGATATACGTAGGTATCGGGAATAATAAAACCTATTTTTATTTTAAAGTCGTCTAAATTCACCTAATCTTTTGGAATTCGAATGTTTCTACATTGGAACAATGCTATACATAAATGTTATTCTTAAATGTATATTTTTCGATATACTCTGTCTTATAATGGCCAAATACCGTCTCGTCTGGAATGGTATATTAAGGCGATCCAATAGTACAGGAAAAAATCGAGATCGGATTTCGCGCCCCTTTATAGGAGTAAGAGTTTAAAAATACTTGAGAAAAAGCTTTTGGAAAGGTTGGAAAAGGTATTTGAGATTTTTTTTACAGGTTGATTTCGTAAAGGCCTGAAAAAAACAATTTTCTAATTTCATGAAAACAAGTGACGCGGAGCCGAACACGTCTGTTCCCCGCTCCGTCCGAGGGAGTGCTGACAGAAAAGAGGAGTGTCTAGTTAGTCGTTCTTCGGTGGACGGTATAAGGTTCACTTTGAAATTCCAAATTCGTCGACTGCCGTATTGTCGCCGTGATGTCAAAAATAACAACGCGAAAATGCATATGGTTTTTTTATTTTTTTTTGGGCGTAAATTTTTTTTTTTCGATTTTCATAAAAGAAACTAAATTTGCTACATTAAACAATAAAACTATATCCGAAAAGAGGTTTATAAATAGGAGAGTTTGGACTTGAAAGTGTTTTTTATAGACCTTATACTTTATTTTTTTTTAGACTTATTAAAAGACTTGACAATGAAAAAAAATGACCGATATTGTTAAGGGCCAAAATATGTTCTATACGCAGTAGTATACTTTAATACTTTATTTTTTAAAGCATCTATAATACTTCTAAGCAATCAAATTTTCAAAACAAAAACATATGACTTTGCATTATTTAATATGGCTTCATCTTAAGATTTGATTTTAATCATATTTTACAGAGTGAATAACGCGAACAAGTGAATACACGAAGAATCTAACCGAAATTCGTTGGGTAAGATTTCTAGGTTTCGATTAACTTAGCTTATTGAAAATTTACCCCATACCCGAAAAATTCAGGGCCTCCCGTATAAAAAAAATTAAGTATTAAGTAAAATTTTAAGCAACCCCTGACTCAAAAAAAAGCTGATGACCTTGAAACGCCTGAACAGATGTTCATGAATTGTGGCTAAGAATTAACTGGATCACGTTAGCTTTCAAAGACAAAAACTACATCATAATCGGTCCATTCGTTTAGGAGCTGCGATGCGACAGACATGCACACAGACAAATAAACAGACCTTGCATCGAGGGTTAAGAAGGAAAGTATGCAGTACCTAGTTACCGTATGCCCCAAGAGAATCCGTTGAGAAATATGTTTACGAATACAGATTTCTTACAGAAAACATCAATCAATCGTAGATACCATCACGAATCTTAAGTTGTCAACTCTTTCTAGATCTATTTCTCATGATTGGATTCGTGAGACGAGTACGGATTCAATTTTCAAGAGTGAACTTGAATTAAAGGAGGAATATAAATAAAAAAAAACAATTCACTCTCAAACCACTTACTTTTCAGGATTAAATTAAAGAGTTTTACAAATGTATTTTATGAACGAAGTTTCAGTTTTAGAAAAAAATGCCGGGGGTTATTTAAAAAAAATTGGTATTTTTCAAGGGGCTTACTTTTTACACCCACTTCCCAATAAAGACCACTTTTTGAAATAAGAACTCGTAAATATATTTACAATAATGGAAATATTTATATAATTTATTCTGCACAGTAAAAATATAATTATCAGTAAATTCCCAAAAAAAACAATTTATTACGTGATCTTATTTTGCAAACGTACAATGTAACCTGTTGTTTGTTGAGAACATTTTCCTACCGAGTTCTCATAAAGTCGGGTCTCTAGGGACCAAATGTTTTCAAATCATAGGACAAAACAAAAACATTGGGTCAGAGTCACAAGTTTTTTGTCTTACATCTGTCAGGGAAAACCAAAATATTGTGGCCCTTCCCCAATGTTTTATGTTTGCACAATCATTTTTTGATTTAGAGTTTTTTTTTAAATTTTCTTTATTCCATTGCCTTGAATGGTTACATCATTTATGGACTTTTTAACCACCAAGCTAGGCTCATGCCCGTGTTATGGTGGTCGTGTTATTGTGGATGGAGACGCGGCTTAGGTTAAAAAAAAACAATCCTCTGTTGTTTTGACAACCTCTGTCTAATATGCGATATGTTAAACCGACCGTTTATCACATACATAATATTTTCGGGTTCTTGCCCCAAAGTCTTACTCCAGCAAAACCGAAACTTTTAACAGATTAATATATCTTTACTAGTTATTTCACTTCTCCAATAAAAGACATTAAACCAGGCTGTGTCAAGTAGTTTTCTGGAGACACCAACAGACCCAACTGAATGTTTCTAAAATATGTTGTTAAATGAAACACAATACCCACATTTGTGCTCGCCACAGATATTACATAAAATGTTCGTAGAATCGAAAGCAAGTTAATCTTTAACAGCTTGTTATGAGTTGCCCATAAATCCTACGAACGGACTATACAAGCGGCAGGCAGCTGTGTGTCACGTGCTCAGTACATGTTCAGCATCGTATGATTATTGCTGTCCCTCTCAGGCTGGCAGAAGACATTACCATATATGGCCACACGGCGCGAAATCCAGCCAATGGCAGAAGACATTACCTTATAGGGCACGCGTTCGAGTCTTCCGTCTCGCTCATCACGGACAGAGAGTTCCAGCCACCGATCGCCAAAGGGACAGACATTTTTCAGACAACGGCGCGAGCGGTCGTACGCACTACTACGTACTGTCGGGCAGTATGCCACCCTTCGACGCGGCTAATTAAGTCTTCACCTGCGAACCAAGTATGGCGCTATCACCACAGCCGCCTGTATAATCCTACTGCCGCCTACCATAGCAGCCCTGGCCGCCCGGCTTTTAATCCGCCTATGTGCCGACGAGCCGAGTAATTCACAACGGCCGCCTACTTAATACCATGGCCGCCCAGACGCGCACGGCTTTTAATCCGCCTACATTGCCGATAGCCGCTTAATTCACCGTTATCACCCACCGGTTCGGTAAGCTGACCGAATCCGCCCACCATGACGCCGAGAAGCCGCCCACGCACCCCGAGCCGCCCCGTTCCTGCACACGATCTATGAGCTTTGCTCTAGATCTCTCCACTTCGTAGGAAGCTGCCTGCATCCGTACGACGCCACGTGAGATTTTAAACCCTCTTATAGTATTTCCGAGCCTAAATTCAGTAGTATTTCTAGTGCCTCTCTCTCTCTTATGCTAGGCCTTAAACAGCTTACCTGGTTGCCTGTACTGTTCACCCTTGCATTATTGAATACATTTGAATTGTGCCCAAACCTTGTTTCATTGGAGTCAACCATCGACAGCCTCGGAGGAGCCCTACGACCCTGAGCTGAGCCTTCCAAGCCGAGGCATATGGCCCCCGGGGGGCCTGCTTAACACTTGTCCCCCCCCGGGAGGGACATATTTCTGGAGACCAGAAGTATAACACTGGACCCTACGTGGCTTCAGTATCACCCTGGCCCCAGGAAGTATGACACTGGCGCGCCAACTGGGCCGAAGTCTTGTCGATTGTTGTCTCCCTAGAAACATAATTATGTAATCTTAGCTATAAATATTTTATATTTGTGCTCCCATCAACAATGGTAGTTCTGTGTGAATTATTCCAAACGTCGCGAGTCCGTCGGCTAGTGCTATTCGAGGTTAGGTATTTTAAACATCGCTTATTACCGTAACGTTGTAGCTCTGTGTGAATTATTCCAAACGTCGCGAGTCCGTCGGCTAGTGCTATTCGAGTGTTAGGTATTTTAAACATCGCTTACTACAGTAGCATCCTCAAGCTATTACGTTTCTATCGCGGCAGTCAGAGTTGTTCGTCATTCGCGCGGAATTTTTTTTTAATTGAGTAATGAATCTCGTTATTTTAAATTCTCCACCTGGGGCTGTGTTAGTTGTATTATTTCTTCCTTGAAGAGCAGTGGTTGTTTCCAATAAAAGGTAGTAACTACTGTCGGATTGTGCTCGTCCACATCCGTTTCCCTGTAATAGGAGGATATAATGTCGACTGCCAGCAACTGCTCTCGTCTTCTATAATCGTCCGAAATTTTTTTTTTGCTTTGTTCATTATAATAACGCATAATCATGGAGGCCACCATACCAATAATGGATAGAATATTAAATTTCGAGAAAGCAAACGCGTCGGTAATAAGAAAAATGTTGACAGATAGAGGCATAGTCCCCAAAAGGGCTTTGTTGTCTTTACGGAAACAATGTGTCGAGTTTAATGAATCCCTTAGTGGGCGGGTTGAGTCTCCTGCTATTTTATTAAATTCTCCAAGTGTAGCAACCACCCCAAAAACTAGTAATTCGGGAAACCTCGTTAACATAGTATCCTCGCCTACGCAAAATCACTATGAAAGGACTACCACAAGGTACGTTGAAAGAAAAATAGTTAATTTAACAAATTGGAAAATTTCTTTTGACGGGAATTCGGATGTCCGCGCTTTTTTAGACAGAATCGCCGAATTACAATACGCGAGGGGCGTTGATTGTCAAGATTTGGCTAGGGGTTTTGTCGAACTTCTCACTGGTTCAGCACTATTATTCTATAGGAAAATTTTCAAAACTAATCTAAAGTGGGAAGAAATTAAAACAGCCTTTTTGAAGAGATTCGAGGACCCGACGTTTCAAATGACTGAGAAGTCGAAGTTATTTAACTTGTGTCAGAAAAATAACGAAAGAGCTGCGGATTTTATTTTGGAAGCTTTAGCTATCAATTCCAAGCTGAATTTGCCGTTAGAGGAATCGGAACTTTTATCGTTAGTCACAAAAGGTCTCACGCCAGATTACGCACAACTGAAGATCGGTAAAAATATCACCAACGTTTCGGAGTTACAAGCATTATGTGAGGAGATGGATAAAATCAAATTCAGTCGCGCATCAAGTAAAAAGGCAGTCGAGCCGGAGGTCGTCTCAAATTATAAGGAGGTTGACAGTGATTTGGGAATTAAATCTAAAATTCACCGTTACAGGCAAATGTATAACGTACCGGTTCGGCAGTATGTAAATCTAATATCATCCCTGAATGATAAGTTATCATCACCATTGTCTGAATTAGACTTGGTTCTTATAATTAAAAATGGGTTGTTGCACAAATATAGTAAACTATTCTCGTACGATGTGCCCCGTACTTGCGCGGAGGTAATACAAAGATGCGAGATCTTAGAAGATACTCATTTCGATAATTCCCAACAGAATCACAGGGTTAGAACTTTCGGCCGTAATAAAAACTCACAGCTCGCGGCGATTTCACAAAGAACCACGGATATCGCTAATCGTGCTTGTTTTAAATGCAATCAAAACGGTCACTTTGCAAAAAATTGCAATAAAATTAACAGCAACAGCGTCCCGCGCCGTAGCCCACGATGGAAAAAGCCTGATTACAGCAGAGCAAACGATTTTCCTGATCTCTCTAAACCACCCCCGACTCATTGTAATTCGAATCAAAAAAACTTCTAGGCGGTCATTGCAGTCCAAAGCCATCAGCAGAGACAATCGAAAAGGAATGGAATGACTGGTTAGGTTACGTGAAGGTTTTTCTGAATACCGATCCACTCGAGGCAGTGAATGTGAAGTGTAGCGGAGATGGCCGGCCACATGTCACATTCAAAGTTAAAAATCGTGTTTTATCAGGTTTACTAGACTCGGGTGCGTCACTATCTTGTATAGGTGGGAATTTGCACAAACAATTCACGTCTCGTGCGCTGTCCCCTTGTGATCTGGTAATTACTACAGCAGATAACAAGAGACAGGAAGTTTCTGGCAAGCTGTCACTTCCAGTAGTTTATAACGATAAGTTGCAGACCATAGACTTTGTAGTGATACCTTCGCTCGGCCGGAAAATTATTTTAGGCGTGGATTTTTGGAAAAAATTCAACATAGCTCCAAATTTATTTACAGCAAATCAAAGTATTACGTATACTTCCATCTCAGAAGTTAACGTAGTAAGGTCAAAAAACGATCTCACACCCGCGCAACTAAAAACACTTAGTGATGTGATAGAGGAATTTCAATCCATATCTTTTGCTAAACGCGGTTTAGGTAAAACTAATTTGATCGAACATGTTATCGAAACCGAAGGAACCCCAATAAAACAACGTTATTACCCCCTGTCACCAGTAAGGTTGAAACAGCTAGAATGTGAGGTGGATAAAATGTTGGAATTAGGCGTAATCGTTAAAAGTAAATCTCCTTGGTCAAACCCGGTTATTTTAGTTCCCAAAAAGGACGGAACAGCTAGGTTCTGTTTGGACAGTAGAAGACTCAATGCTGTTACAAGGGCACAAATTTATCCGTTGCCAAACGTTCATCGTATTCTTGATAACTTACGGCATGCAAACTTTATTACTTCCTTAGACTTGCTTAAAGCTTTCTGGCAGATACCCTTGCACCCTTCGTCTTGTGAGAAAACTAGTTTCGTAGTTCCAGGTAGGGGTACCTTTATGTTCGTAAGACTACCCTTCGGGCTACGTAATGCTCCTAGCGAACTACAACGCCTCGTGGACACCTTATTTGGTCCAGAATTCGAACCCAACCTTTTTGCATATCTAGATGATCTAATAATTATCTCACGTACCTTTGAAGAACATATTGAACTCCTTAAAAAGGTTTGTAATATTTTAAAGGCCGCCGGATTAACATTAAATATAGAAAAGTCGGAATTCTGTAAATCAAGACTCAAATATTTAGGTTTCGTAGTGGACAAGGAAGGTCTCCGAACAGACCCGGCAAAGATAGATACTATCAAAAATTTCCCCCGACCTCAGAATACAAAACAGGTAAAATCATTCCTTGGATTATGCAGTTATTATAGACGTTTTATCAACAACTTTTCAAATATTGCAGCCCCTTTAACTCACATAACTGGTGGTAAAAAGAACCTACCTAATTTTACGTGGAATGAGGAGATAGAAAAATCATTTTCCGCCTTGAAGAATGCCTTAATTTCAGCGCCGGTACTAAGCTGCCCTGATTTTAAGTTACCCTTTATAATACAATGTGACAGTTCCAATTTCGCCATCGGAGCGTGCCTTTCACAACAATTTGAGGACGCAGAACACCCCGTCGCGTATTACTCCAGAGTACTCTCTAAAACGGAGAGAAACTATAGTACAACTGAACGCGAATTATTGGCCATTCTCGACGCCGTATACAACTTTCGCTCGTACGTCGAAGGGTCAAAATTCACAGTGGTCACGGACCATTCAAGTTTAAAATGGCTTATGTCACTCGAGAATCCAACAGGTAGACTTGCCAGGTGGGGGACACGCTTGTCTCAGTTCGATTTTGACATAATTCACCGTAAAGGCTCCCTTCATGTAGTTCCAGACGTACTATCTCGTATTGAAATTACCCAATTAAATTCATTACTTGGCACGCCTGGCTCTAAAGACAAGTGGTACTCAGAGCTGTATAATAAGTGCGCCAATAACCCACAAGCTAGTCCTAATTTCTTAATACAAGGTAATAGGTTGTATAAGCATTGTAAAGCTGATTTTTCCTTACATACAGACTACGAATGGAAATTAGTATCCCCGGTAGAGGATAGACAGGCCTTAATCTCGGAATGTCATAATTCACCCACAGCAATACACCCAGGTGTGTTTAAAACCTTTAAAAAATTATCGTTAAGGAATTTCTGGCCCGGAATGTATAATGATGTAAAAAAATTAGTGTCCAATTGCAATATTTGCAAGGCTTATAAACATTCAACTAAGCCAGCCTTAGGTCATATGTCCCACCCCAAAAACGTAGATCGCCCAATGCAAAGTCTTAGCGTAGATTTGATAGGTCCCTTTCCGAAAGGTTATGACGGAAACTTTCATATTCTGAGCGTGGTAGACGTTTTTACTAAGTACTGCTGGTTATTCCCATTACGCCACGCGACGGCAAAAACCATAATAGAAGCCTTGGAATACAATATATTCTTACCAATCTCTGTACCTAGAACACTCATAGTTGATAACGGTCGCCAGTTCACTTCAGGTGCTTTTAAAGCCTTCTTGTCTCAATACGGCGTTCCTGATGTATTTTATAATTCTTTCTATACTCCTATGAACAACACGGTAGAGCGCTATAACCAAACCATCGGAACCTCATTGGCTATTTTGGTGGGCAACGATCACCGTCAGTGGTCAAAGCACGTCAGAACGGTACAAGCAGCAATTAATAATACGGTCAACCTTACTACTGGATACACCCCGTTTTTCCTCATGCACGGCTTTGAACAGACAGTGCATGGCACGTCACATTGGCGTATCTCCCCTGGTGCTAGTCAAAATAACACACAACCAGATACGGTAGTGGATTATGCAAATAAACTACAAGAACTTGTAGCCGTGTATGACAAGGTGAGCGATTCACTCGCCGCCGCGTATAAACAAAGTGCTTTTCGTTATAACACTAGACACAAGTTGGAATCCTATAAAATCGGAGACAGAGTTTGGAGAAGAAACTTCCCTCAATCTAAGGCAGGCATATATTTTTCAGCGAAACTAGCACCCCGTTTTGTAGAAAACAGAATAAGGGAAAAAATCTCTAGCACGGTATATGTACTAGAGAATTTAAATGGAAAAATTGTCGGTAAATTCCACATTAAAGACATAGTAAAAAAGGGTAGTGACACCCCGGTCGTTGCAACCTTATAAGTGTTTTTATTTATGTTTTTGTTGTTATTTTCTCTGATTAGTCCGGTTATTAGTTGAGATATAATTATTACCCCTTAGGTACAACCCTAGGACGTCATGAACCCTAGTGGTTAGTACAAGGTTATAACGCATATAACTTAACCTTTGTTATTAGAGAAGTATACAATTCCTTTCTTAATGGATCGTCATCACAAGTGTTGACAATCCGGGACGCCGGTATGTCTGCACGTGAAGACTTGTGTTATTATTGTTATTATTATAAAAAAAAGAGGTAACTCACCTTACACTAGTGAAATTACTGATGCGATATTTAGTTCATTTATTGTAATGACTATTATTGGTAGTAATAATTTATTACTTTTCCATCCTAGTGCGTAGCCACTTAGGTTGTTTTTTTTAAAAAAAAATTTTTTTTTTTAAATTTATATATGAATATGGTTACATAAGTATATAAATTCGTCTAAGAAACACGACACGATACACTGATTGAGGGCGTAGTTCAAGGAACCCTAAATTAGGCTAGGTTTTTCATTAGAAAAAACTGCGTTAGGTATTCAGTATCCTGCCCGGGACCGAAGTAGAGACCTAATTTCTATTTTCGTGGAACAATTTGCATTCTAAAAAGTACTTAATTTTAGATGCAATGAAAGAATATGCAAGCATATTCTTTTCTTTTCGTTGGCAAGAGACGGCATAAGAAAATTCTTGTACAAGTGGTAGGTATAAAGGCACCTAGCTCTCATCATACTGGGGTAGGTCATTGGGTAGTAAGAAACTTAGGAACCTTATGGTTGTAAATAACCTTGTGTATATATTAATATAAGGTCATGTATAAATGAAAATATCATTTCAATTAAAAATTTTTTTATTTTTTGTCCTTTTTTTTTTCGGGTTTTTCAATCTCTTTCATTGTCGAATTATTCTCACATGTAGGTTAAATCGTTATAGTATTGGACATCTCACACGTTGCGATATAGGAGAAATTGGGGCGGTAAAACGTTCACAATCGGGTAGTTACCCACTCCTTAACGGGGTATGTTTCAATTCTAGCATATGTTGGAGTGAATTCACGATGAAAAGACAATGTAATAATAATATTACCACATTTTTGTTATCAGAATAGGCCCAATAGACAACACTATTCGGTTCACATAGGTTGTGGTGGTATCGAATTTTAACCTTCTTCCGCGATCATATAACAACGGTTACTCGTTGTGTGGTATTATAGAGCTGTTACAAGTCCGATAGGATGGAACTTGGGTATCGACCTAACGTGTCATTCGGCTGTTAGCTATAATCCAAAGCGTGATAGGATGGCTAAACTCCTTAGAATTAGAGCAGAAGGATTGTTGGAAACGCGAATTTCCGAACAATGAAAGTATATATGATTCCGGTGTTAGGAAGAAATTCGTTACTCAATTAAAAAATTTTTCCTCTTCTAATAACATTGTCGGTAGTATTAAATTTTCGTATTTTTTGGTAAAAATACGTGGCGTTGTTGTTATTTATTTTAATTTTTTTTTCTTCTCTCCTTACGTAGTCAAACCCTGAGAGTTTAAGTTGAGTTGAAACAAACTCGAATTGAAAGTTATTTAACAAAATTGTACTCACACACATAGAGTTTTTGGTGGGTAAACAAATGTATATTCAAGTGTTTTAATTATGATAAATGTAATTAATTAAATTACTATATAAATATTTTGTAAACACGTAATTGATTACTTCGGTATCAATATGGTAAGCCAGCGTGTAAAGTCCTTGCCATATCAGGACGCAATTGTACGGTGTTTTGTAACTTGCTATATCACTGTATTCAAATAAGGAGTAGTACTTCTCGTAGTAAGAAGATTTAAAAGTATGCACCCAGTTGAGTAAATTAGCTCGGTAATGTCATAAAGTTATGTCATTCGGGTCGTATTGTTCTTATTAGAGAATAATGTAATTGCACTTATGGTCATTACGGTTCGTCTGGTTATTTTGGTGGGAACACCTAGAGGGTGTCCTATGTGGTTTCGTCGAACGCAAGTTCACCGTGAGGATTCCAAGGGATCTATCCGGTTGTCTATGTCGTTGCGGCAAGGGTATATTTCTAGTATACCAAGTACAGCGCTGTACGGGTCACCGAGGGTGAGTCGAGAAAACATGAGAGGATTCATATTATGCCTGAAAATTAATATTCATGATAGGTTTTGTAGCATTACCTTACAATTATATGCGAACATGAGAGGATGGTCGTTTATGCCTGATAATTAAATGCAAACCAGACAAACCATGACAAGCTGAGAGTGCGGGAAACTAACATTTGGGTTGGAATTGAATTGTGAAAATAGCATAAAGTGTATAAAAACAAAGTTGTATAATTTTAAGAATTCTATTGTAAGACGCGAATATGAGTGGTTTCGATCATTTCATGACATTGGTCAGCGTACAATATTCCATAACAGGAATAAAGTGTATAAAAACAAAGTTGTATAATTTTAAGAATTCTATTGTAAGACGCGAATATGAGTGATTTCGATCATTTCATGACATTGGTCAGCGTACAATATTCCATAACAGGAATAAAGTGTATAAAAACAAAGTTGTATAATTTTAAGAATTCCATTGTAAGACGCGAATATGAGTGATTTCGATCATTTCATGACATTGGTCAGCGTACAATATTCCATAACAGGAATAAAGTGTATAAAAACAAAGTTGTATAATTTTAAGAATTCTATTGTAAGACGCGAATATGAGTTGGTTTCGATCATTTCATGACATTGGTCAGCGTACAATATTCCATAACAGGAATAGGGTTGGAAATTTTTTGTCTAATTTTAAGATTTTTACATGGTAGTAATCCTTCTCGTAAGGGTCATGTTTTCTTTATTTCTTCATGCACCTTCGTTAGCGTGTCTTGTATCGCACTAGGTACGTCACATTTTTTTAATTTCTTGAGAGAGTTGGCAACCTTTGTTCAGTTATTGCTAGTTTTTTTTAGCTTGGCTCACAGGTAGTTTAAATTTTGTTGGCTCTTAGGTAGGGAGTGTTTAAATCCTGGTGAAGAGGTAGCTCTGTACCTCACATTGTGGCAATCATCGCATCACATGCTGTATGGAAGGTCGTGGTCCCCTGCATCAGCCTCGCTGCCTTTTCCCTTCATTTTTCAGGGGGAGGAGGGTAGTGTTATGAGTTGCCCATAAATCCTACGAACGGACTATACAAGCGGCAGGCAGCTGTGTGTCACGTGCTCAGTACATGTTCAGCATCGTATGATTATTGCTGTCCCTCTCAGGCTGGCAGAAGACATTACCATATATGGCCACACGGCGCGA
The DNA here is from genome assembly GCA_917563855.2 of Limnephilus lunatus. Lineage (NCBI taxonomy): Eukaryota > Metazoa > Arthropoda > Insecta > Trichoptera > Limnephilidae > Limnephilus > Limnephilus lunatus. Next base: position 98,314,934 of record OU830593.1, on the reverse strand, counting down.
AATCCAGCCAATGGCAGAAGACATTACCTTATAGGGCACGCGTTCGAGTCTTCCGTCTCGCTCATCACGGACAGAGAGTTCCAGCCACCGATCGCCAAAGGGACAGACATTTTTCAGACAACGGCGCGAGCGGTCGTACGCACTACTACGTACTGTCGGGCAGTATGCCACCCTTCGACGCGGCTAATTAAGTCTTCACCTGCGAACCAAGTATGGCGCTATCACCACAGCCGCCTGTATAATCCTACTGCCGCCTACCATAGCAGCCCTGGCCGCCCGGCTTTTAATCCGCCTATGTGCCGACGAGCCGAGTAATTCACAACGGCCGCCTACTTAATACCATGGCCGCCCAGACGCGCACGGCTTTTAATCCGCCTACATTGCCGATAGCCGCTTAATTCACCGTTATCACCCACCGGTTCGGTAAGCTGACCGAATCCGCCCACCATGACGCCGAGAAGCCGCCCACGCACCCCGAGCCGCCCCGTTCCTGCACACGATCTATGAGCTTTGCTCTAGATCTCTCCACTTCGTAGGAAGCTGCCTGCATCCGTACGACGCCACGTGAGATTTTAAACCCTCTTATAGTATTTCCGAGCCTAAATTCAGTAGTATTTCTAGTGCCTCTCTCTCTCTTATGCTAGGCCTTAAACAGCTTACCTGGTTGCCTGTACTGTTCACCCTTGCATTATTGAATACATTTGAATTGTGCCCAAACCTTGTTTCATTGGAGTCAACCATCGACAGCCTCGGAGGAGCCCTACGACCCTGAGCTGAGCCTTCCAAGCCGAGGCATATGGCCCCCGGGGGGCCTGCTTAACACTTGTCCCCCCCCGGGAGGGACATATTTCTGGAGACCAGAAGTATAACACTGGACCCTACGTGGCTTCAGTATCACCCTGGCCCCAGGAAGTATGACAAGCTTTATCTGAATTAACGGAAGACAAATACAATAAATAATAATTTTTCACAAGGCCACCATTTTCCGAAAGACCGCCATAATAAATATTACGTTAACATATTATAAACATAATTTTTTTTGCAAATGCGATATTTTTCTAACGTTGTATTTTGGGGGTCTCAAATTAAACGAAGAATAGTAGGTACATGTAAAAAAAAACTATTTCTTTCTTTTATATATTCAATAATATTATATTTATAAATATATAATTTTTTTATAATATGTTTTATATGGTACACAATGAAAATTTTACATCTTAGGTTTTTTTTTACTACTCTTCAATTGAAAGCATTTGCTTTTATATGGAAGGGGAGTGTACATAAATTTTGTTATTAGTTATTACTTAATAATAATAATTCATTGTACATAAATATATGTTTGCTGTAGTATTTATTTTGATAATAGTGTGTGTTTAAAAAAAGAAAGAATGTTATGGAAAACTAAGGATATTTTAAAGATTAATTAAGTGACAGTGGTTTTTTCTTAAGAATATTTTTAAAATGTCTCTTGACAGAGAGCAGTATATGGGTTTTATCATTTCTTCTGGTAGACGATTGAAAAAAGTTCTTCCCTGATGTTGTGCGAAAGACGTATTTAGTTTTGGGCATAGTTCATGAATGTTTAAGTCGAGTTCTGTTTTCATTAAAAAATTGACACTTATCTTTTTCTTTTATAATTTGTATTAATGAATTTTTCATATATAAATCTTTTAATGTAGGTACTTGAAATTCTTTAAACAGGCGTTCTGTTAAGTAGTCTAAGGATTTTTTAAATATAATTTTAATAATTGTTCTTTGTACAATTTCAATTGGAAGAAGGTAACATTTATACGCGGATCCCCAACTAATAATAGCGTATTGTAAAGTGGATTAAACTAAGGCATAGTAGATTAAATATAGATTTTTTATCGACAGAAAGTTTCTAATTCTTAAAAATATATTTATTAATTTTCTAATTTTGTTTACTACTAGACATATTTTTTCCTTCCATTTCAGATTTTTATCCACAATTACTCCTAGATATTTTATTTTATTTGTTATTTTTAGTCTTGTACAGTTTGATTTGCAATGGTTTTTTTTGGCTGTTTATTAAAAAAGTTTATTTATGAACAAGTTCGGCTATGTAATTTTTATTACACGTGACAGCTATTCCACCTTCTGAAGGCATTATCAAACTGTCAAGAACTTCAGAAGGCGAAATAGCTGTGACACGTAATAATAATTACATAGTAGGACTTGCTTATACATAAAGTCTTTTTATAAACTGAATAATAATATTATTGAAATAAAAAATAAAATGGAGTTCTGAAAATTAAACTTGATAACAATAAATAGAAACATATAAAGAAAATGAAAAATCGAAGATGGTTGATAAATGGTTGGATTTATTATTTACCTAAAGACCGTCAGCTTAATCCACTTTATAGATCCAAGTCTATTTCTCCTCCTGGGAAATTGTATACATTTTTAACCGCAATATTTCATTACTCGTTTACGTTAAGAGATCTCGAGAAATATGAAGCAACTCCCGGGAGAACGTCTGCAATTTGATTAAAGTTATCTTCTCGGGGATCTGGGTCAACAGATCTCAGTTTGACTTTTTATGCCTCGGCGTCTTAACTTGGAAATTTAAGATTTAACTGCTTTCCCTCGAATACCGGGAGGTGATAGTTGAAAGGTGTTTTCAACAAGAAAGAATTTCTCACCAACGGAATTATGGAAATTAGTTTGAAAATGGTAAACAGCGGAGCGGCGTGAAACGAATTTATGATGAAAAGTCGAGTAACAATGCAGCAATATTTAGTAGGTACATAATTATATATACCTATATGCATAATATTTTTTTTAACACAGGAGGCCCTGAGGAAAATAATTTCCCTAAGGGCCTATGTCATCTTTGAAAATGCTGTGAGGAAAGGAAGGACTGTGTTTGACTGTGACTCTGTGTTTCCTCCCTCCTACAGACCCATGTTGTAGGAGGGAGGAAACACAGAGGCCGGAAAATCGTTCCACAGCCGAGCCGTTGAACTCAAACACGAGTCGTTGAAACGACCCGTTCTTATGTGACTATTGTCAACTGTGTACAAATGTTGGGCGCGGGTTTGGCGTGTTTCCCGACACACCGGTGCCGAGGGAATCAATGACGTAGAACAAGGACAGCATTCTCACCTGACGCCTGTGCTCTAAAGATTGCAATCCGTCTGTTAAGATGGGAGAATCTATCAAACAGGCCGTTAGTTTCTGCACAGAGTCAAGGGTTTTTTTTAGGTATTTTGTAGGCTGCCGAATCCAACCGTGGGGCGCGCTTGCGATTTGTACAAGGTTAGCAGTTGTGTAATATTGAAGTATCTGCGGGCCCTGTACAGTACGCCCAGTTTATGAGAGGCTAACTTAACTCTGGTTTCGATGGAGCCCACGTACCTGAGCTGGTCACTTAGAGTTACACCAAGCATATCGATGGAGGTCCTGTTCGGAAGATTGCTTCCGTTGAAGGAGACTAGATTATCATTTCGATCCCTTATAGACGTTATCAGACATGATTGGATATGTATTCGATTATTGTGGATTGTTGCAACACTCATGTTTTGTGCGGTTGCAAGTTAGTGGAATTTCCAGATTTCAAAATTTGGTAGCAGCACTATTCATTTTGCGATAACGATTAGAAAATCTATTCTAAGCTTAAACGAGCAAAATTTTTAGTACATAATTTTTCTCCAAGTATATTACTTAGGTAAGTACGCGCAATAATGTTTCATTAAATATATCTATTTAAAAAGGCTTACAGAAAAGGTTTTTTTGTTTGGAATATGGCACCTGACACGTGCGAGTTATTGGGTATTCGGGTGTGAGTAATTCCTTCATCATTGGGAGTACTCAAACAATTGTGAAAATGCTTAAAAATAACACTTCCTTCTATAGATTTATCCTTTCACCTAAACTTTGACATTACTTTTAATAGTGGTAGATAAATATACTAATCACACAAGTTGAGAAATTTTAAAAATTCATGAATTTTTCTATCAAGGTTTCGTAAAGCAATCTTTTTACAACGAAAGAATTGAAATTATTTTTAATTCTCAGATGGAAGATTTATTTCCGACTTGAATTATTTTGTATTAAAGACTCGTGTTATTGGTATTAAAGACTCATCGTAGAACTACTCGTTCTAAAAATAATTGCATATATGCAACAACTATTTCAGGTCTGAGCAATTTAGATAGGTATTCGCTTGTACCTAGATAGCATGCAGTTGGCAATACCATCGCAGAAATAGTAAATGTGTTCAGCTGCGCGGAATACAGTTACCAGAAGTCTTTAATGATATACCTCAATATTAGCAATACTATTCTTCTACATGGATTCTATGTTATTTTCCACAAAAATATTATGTATATCACATGTTCATAACAGCCCGTATACGAAATATGAAAATGCCGAAAGTTCTTCAGAAAATACTAGATATTTTTCATATAATATTTGAAAATACTTGGGTATTTTTCAAATAATGTTTGTTTGTCAAGGGCTTAGATTTTATACCCACTTCTCAATAAGGACCACTTGATACAATAATAACTGGTGAAAGTTTTGACAATAACAAAGACATTTATATTATTTGTTATATTACATGCCGCACAGTGTATTACTAGAAAAAAAAAATTATAACGTGATTTTATTTTGCGAAGGTACTAACCTGGTGTATTCTATTCCTCCTGAGTTTATTAAAACAATTCACTTCTGTTTTCGTAATGATTGTCCAATAAACATGTTTCAGACATTGATATAATTTATCTCTATGGTGTCAGATAATAATAATTTTATATTCAGCGCAGTAGCATTCTTAGAAACTAACATTACATTAACGGTTCTCCATTTCTGCAGGTGACATTACAGTTAAATGCATTACCACTCAGACAATTAACTATGGTTGTTAAATAAGTAAACCACGTAACCAGCTACCATTTTCAAGAGACTTAGTATGTTTTAACTCACATTAGAAACACAGATGAGTTTTGATCTTTGAATTTTTTTCTTCACAAAACACTTTTTTTAAATAAAAAATGGTGCTTACCGATTTATTTGAAAAACATTAAAATTTTTAACAGATATCACTTTAGTTAATTTGGACATGAAAAATGATATTACTCTCAGTATTATAATATTTTGATGGCGATAAACATTAGCTTTATGTACATAAGTATTAGGTCTTCAAGACTATTTATCAATAAAGCAGCTGCTTAATGGGCATCCTTAATAATGCTTGTGCCACACAGAGCTATAAAAGATAAAAGATCATTTGGCTTTGCCTATTTCAGCATATCGCTCACCATATATTCCCATTGGAAATTCACGGCGAGCGATATGCCTAAATACGCCAATCCAAATGATCTTTTATAGCTGTGTGTGACACAAACATAATAAAACATATAAGCACAAGGAAATTATTTATAAAAAATGCGCAATATGAGATTCAATCCAATATCTACCCTATAAATGGCAAAAAATCTAGAATGCAGCCAACATTGTTTGAAGAAATTGGGAATTTAAATAATTTTCTTTAAATGTGAATACTTCACAATGATCCCAGCTGCTCCCGCCAAATGATACTATTGTATCCCGAATTGGGGAATTTTGTGATGCTGAAGGTAGTTGGGAGTGGAATGATATGGGGAAGAGGAAGGTGCGGAATGTGCATGTACATCATAAGTTATTTATAGTTCATATACCTTCGATTTGATTTCAAATTGCGTTATATGTTTTATAATTTTTTGATTACCAAATAATAATCAGTTCATTATTCATGATCTAAAAAAGTTTGCAAACGATAATGAGAAAGGACGGATAGTATTACATAGTGATCAAGTTTTCTTATTATCCAACAAAATTTAGAGTTTAGGCGAGCTTACCTTGGCCAGTTAACAACCCCTAACGACTTGCGAAGGGTTGAACTTCCCCGCCCCGTGGAAGGTCCTACACCGTATCCTGAAACGAGATGATAATTATATTCAAATTTTACATGAAAAGTTTGGCGATTGGATAAAGCTCACATATAATGCGTTTATATTTCGGGAATTGTCGGATTTGGTGGGAATATAGATGGCTCATTACTACAGGTTCAGGCTCATCTGAATTATGTTATGGAAGAATCACGTGGAAGTGATTTAGAAACAAATGGAAGTAATGTTTTAGGTTAGTGGATGTAAAAATATGTTTTCAAGTTTGTAGTCATTTTGAAAGTCTATATATCACTAGAGTTTTAAATTTAAAAAAATTATAACATAGGCCGTTGAATTGAAATGAATATTGAGTTGAACCGAAACAATTCCGCAAATAAAATAATATGTACAAATATCTTGCATTGTATAATAAATTTGAAATGAATTAAAGAGTACATATAAAGAAAGGAACACAAACCATAAAGTGTAAGCACATGGTAGGTAATCAATAAATATTATAAAAGAAAGTCCGAAAAAACGTGCAAAGAGTCGGGGTACGATCAAGGGAGTTATGGTGTAACAGATCTCTATTCCCCCTAGGGAATAAGGATAGAAATTTTATGAAGACTTTAAAAATTTACAAACACTTCTAGAAGATTCGATAAAACTCTGGAAAGTTCTGTTAGGAGTAGAGAAGTATGTCAGCGAGTCTAGAAGGTTCCGGAAGGTTCTATAAGATTCTTTCGTTAACATTCCAGAACATCCCGGAACATTCTGTAAAATTGTGGTATTTTCGGGAATAGGGAATTGGGAAAATCATTGTGGAACATTCCAGAACACTTTCGAATGTTGTCCTGAGCGAAGCCGGGTAACCCAGCTAGTACAATATAATTTATGTGGTGTGTCAAATATTTAAAAAAAATGGTAATGGAAGTTTCACTACCACTATATGAAAGGGTAGACACATAATGCTGCTTATATAATATTTATAATATAGTAGATAAATCTATATTGTCTCTTGTATTAAGTTTACTCGATAATGCTCTATTTTACTAGGGCATCCCCAATTGTTAATAGATGAAAAAAAAATAATGTAATGTAGCAAAAATATATTCAAATGCTGCACTTTAAAATTTTGTGTGGAAATAGACTTTGTGTTTATCTGTTTCATTTCGCCGTAAGTAGTTAGAACATACTTCTTCCTTTACCACTGAGTAGCGTAGGTACACATCAAAGCAATTCTACCGCATTCAGTGGGTTCTTATCCCTCTTTGTTCATCCCGCCTGCAGCACTAAAACAAACATCAAGACCATTTGTTGCCGCTGTAAAATATTAATTTCACCAAATATTTGCCATGCACCACTTCCTGGAGGTGTTAAGTTGACGCAAATTTTAACCACCGTCAATTTACAATTAACCCGAAGACTGGAATAACCCCGCGTGACCCCCTAACCAACAATAGTTTAGCTTTAGGTATTCCGGGTTTAAAATGAGCGCAAGCGCAATTGCTGGAATATTAAAGTGTGGAACAAAGCGCAGCCAGCAATTAAAAATTCCACATTTGCGCTCAGAATTCCCACTGAATTAGACATGCAATCATTAACGTTTTACTGAGCTTTGCACTCAGACCTACAGATGTCTCTACTTGTCAGCTTATCAGAGGCACTAAACCACTCTTTCTTCGTGATGATAATAAATCCTTGCGAAAATTTTAATTTTAGCTCACTTTTGTTCACGGTACTAAGCTTTCTGTCTACACGGAATACGTCAGGCGTGAAGGGGTGATTTCCTCTCTTTTCTGGCATGTTCAAAATTTCGTACATTACTCAGGCATACCATTTTGTTCTGTGAATGAATTAATTAAGACGCCTGAAAAATTGACATTAGAAATTAATAAAACTTCACTCTTACCACCAAAAAACATTATTCATTCATTGAATGTTTTGTTTTTTTTATATATTACAGTATACCTACCACCTTCCCATAAGTATTGAAGAGATAAACACATAGAAGTATGCTGCGGGCGGGTATGTGTGCAAAGTAAGTATGAATAAGAATTAAGGTTAATAAAGGTTTTTTATTTAATTGGTTTGAAATATATCAAACATTTTTAAAAATTGAGTCTTTCTTGAAAAAAATCAAATTCATTGGCCTATCTGGAGAAGAAGGAATCAGTTAAACTTAATACTTATACATAGTTCGTAGTCAATTAGAGTATAATTCCAACATTTGGTCATTTCACCATGCACATCTTAAAATAATTCAGCGAAATTTATTGTGATTTATTAATTGTAGGTTCAAAATTTCCTTAAAACAACACTTCTAGGATTCTCGTACAGTGGTCAGCGTTTTCCCATTAAGCCCAAAAAACTTAAAAATAATTAAAAACTTTGGTTTGTATAAAAATTAAAATGAAAATCGGATACCACTATTTTTATAAGTAATCGGAGAGTAATCAATCAATTTTGAGTACTTAATGGTTTAAAAATGAAACGAGATTAAAAACTTCAGATTAGAGATGGTTACAAATGAGATCTCTCATTCTTTTATGAGGCGAATGATTCTTATGATTAATGATGATTGTTTTACTGCCGGAAAAATAATTCGTTAAGTTTTTTCTTAATAATTACGGGTAATCAAGCGTTCTTAAATTAATCAAGTCAGACTTAAATGTAAGGAGAAGTAAGTAAGACTTTTCAATTTACTTATAGGGACCTAAATCATTAGATAATAAAACTAGTTAGGACGAAAAAATATCGCTACAACTTTTGATAAATATCTATATTTATAAAAATCAAAATATGTTTGCTTGGGTGTATATGAGTATATGAGATATCTACGCGTTGCTAAATCATTAATGCGAATGCAATAAAACTTTGGGGATTGTTGTGCGCATGCCGGCGATAGTTTTATATACAATAGTGAGCTCTGGTATCATGAAATAATGCGTTGCTGAACCGTTCATCCGATTGCGATGAAACTTTCGTGAGTTGTTGTGAGCACGCCCTCGAAGGTTTCTATAGATACTCGTGAGATCTGGCATTATGAAATTTATATTATAAAATTGCAATATGTGGCACTGAATAATAATTAAATACCGGGACCGAATGAATGGAATGGGAGGGGGGTTCGCGGGACGAGGGAAGCGGGAGAAGGGAGTGGGGTGAGGGAAGGCGGAGAAGGCGGAGTGAGAGCGCGTGATGGGAATGGGACGCGGGAGAGGAAGGGGAGGCGGAAGGGGAACGGGACGAAAGGGAAAGGACCCGCAGGGAGAAACAACTTCTTAATTAAGTGGCATAGCAACGCATGCCGGGAATTCAGAAAATTCCATCTTTTTCTCAACGCGTGAAGTGTTTTTTATTTAATGGCTAATGTTATTCAAATAGGTTTCATTTTTTAATTTATTATAAAATGCAATTGTAGCAGAAAAATCTTAATGTTTGTCTACTATTACTAAATGGCAAAGCCTCTGGCATCATGAACTTCGAACTGCTTTTCAGTTTCATCATGAGCTATATTTTGAAAATATCAAATAATATACAAAACAAATTTTTATCAAAATCTGAAGCGAAATATAAATTATCTCTATATTAAGTACTCTTAGTGAAGATTTTTCACTGATTTCATGGTAATCACCATTTTTTTTAAATATTTAATTATTCCTATAATCATTTAATTATTCCTTAAATAAAATAGAGCAAAAATCTCGCGATAATTGTCTTTAATTTTATTTAAAGAAACGCTGTGAATTTTTTCATACATATAACTTGTAAAATAACCGAAACAAACGTGTTTATAATCATTTTTGGAGCATACTTCGCGATTTTTTTCTATCGATGGAATTTTATATAATTTGCGTTTCGGCGCGACAAATGTCTAGATATTATCTTCAAAAATAACATGTATTTTTTTAAGAGCTTAAAAACATTAAATGTGTAAGGGAGGTTTGCAAGAAATCGGTTGAAATTCGGAGAACCGCCTCTTAAGGCGATGCGTCGAGGCAGTCCGACTAGAAAGCTTAAAAGGACTCTTTTAACCTTTATTTCCTGATCCGGTCCGCAACGCAGTAAGCATTCGCCCCTAACACTAAAAAAACTTCACCCTGAACAAACTGACAAATGAACCTGGACACCCCTGCTAAGTTACCAAACGTAGCGAAGCATCTGGAGTGACCTGTGGCAGGGGTATTGGTTAACCAATAAATTGTTTCCCGGGCAACAGTACCTCTAACCGCCTCTCAAATTACGTTACTTAAAACCTTAGAAAACTTAAAATACGTGTTTTCAGCATGACAATGACATTTCCAAGACAGCATAACAATATATTATGTAGTTATTTCGTATCTATTTATGTGAAATAATAAATATATAATTTATCAACGTTCTTGTGATGTAGCGTTTTACTAAACACATGTTTCAAATTGTAATTAACGCGTATGACTGAATTATCATATTTCACGTTCTGTTTCGTAATACAGTATAATAGTAGGTTAGGGTGAATAATATAATAGTCGACTTAGAGTCTACCGAGAAACTTGGGCCTTCCACAGAGTTTCCCAAACTTATTTGGCTCACCCCTTCAAAGATATTTTTTCTACGCCACCCCTCCAGAATGCTCCGATGAAATTCGTCCAACATACGTACACATACAACGGAGATGTAATTATTATTTAAATATCTTTGAACTCCGTTTTTAAAGCCATTTTTTAAACAAAACAAAAAAACATGGTTTCCTGTGTGCTACATGGTTAAGATTCTTGTCTCTGTTTATAACCCGATGCGTGTAATTGAGTAAATTTTTCAGAATTAAATAAAACAAAGGATTTGCACATTGTTTTAGAGCGGAAAATTCTCCCAGTAAGTTAGATAGAAAAATCTCAATAGTCAGATAGGTACCAACTCTTCAAATTTCCTTTTACATTCTCGTCGGTTGATTTTTTTGTTGTTGTAATATTGCAATCACTAACACCTCATCCTTATTTGGACAAAGCCCTTAAAGACAATATTTTTTAAATGATATTTGAATGCCAAATCACAACTTTTGCTTATATCTATGACTAAAATATTTTTCAGAGTAATCTGTGTTGTGTTTCCTTAGATACTTGTATGACGAAGTTCCAACATCATGTTTTTAATGCTTCCATTAAATTAATTTTTCTTCCAAGTTTTTATCTTCACGTTCAGAAGAGTTGACGCAAAATCAGAAATTGTTGAATAGATTATGAGAAATCGTCTTTGCAAACTTTGATACCTCATATCTCAGAACGAAGTAATGTGGAGTTAGAACCTTGTCCAACCAAAGTGACGACCTGTCGACTTAAAAGCGACGAAATGTTCGGTGCCAATCTTCAATTATAATATCAACAACAATAAAACATACACATTTCTTTTGTTCGTGCACTGGTAACTAAGCATTGTGAAATATTCCTGCGTAAAGCTTAACATTATTCAAGTTGAATTAACTTTTAAATTTCATTATTGGAACTACCTATTGAAACCACGTACAATATCAGACAAGTAGGTACTACCAATATTTGTTTCGGATAAAAAAAAAATATTCGGAAAGAGTACTAGTTTTGCTTAAATGCTCAAAGACGATTGATGAATAAATATAGTGAAAATACGTTACTAAGAAAACGCACTCAATAAACTAGTTCCAGTGAACATGGCTGACCGTCTGGTCTAGGTAATACTATTAAGAGATAGCATGAGATATACCTGTAGTTTGCTCAACTACTAGTTGGTAGTCCCGTCCTCGTTTGTCTAAGTTTCAAACAAGAGAAATATCCCTCTAATAACAAACAACATCTCTAACTATCTGCTAGTAGCATCTAAGCCTATTGTTAGTTGCACAGTCAAACACCGATTGGTTTAATTCTAATTAAACATATTTTCAATGTATTGTGATACTTATAAAAATTAGGGGATTTGTTAAGAAATCATTAATTTAATGCCACACCACTGAAGACGAAATCGAATCAAAGCGAAGCGAATAAAATATTATGAATTCAGTTAGATCACGTCGAAAGTTGGAATTATAGACGTGTATGTGGCTTTTGAAGTAAAACTTCTTTACGCACGCTTAACTTGGGGATTAAGCTGGTTAATGCGTGACGAGAGCGTTACGAAAAGTGTGATCGGGCGAGGCGAACGGAAGTTGAGATGGAGATATAATTTAGTGAAGATAGAAAGAAAGAGAGTTACGTTTCGTATATTACTGTAGGGGCAAGAGAGAGAGGTGAGAGCACACATTTTCTTTCTCTCTTTCTCTCATAGCCAGTTACGTTTTGTATATCTATACATATTGTCTGTATCACACTGTAGGAGCAAGAGAGAGCAGTGCACGTGCACATTTTCTTTCTCTCTTCTTTTATAAGTTAGTGAAGTTTTACTTCAGTCATGTGGTCTAAAGCACACTCGTTTTTTTACATTAGCTCTATCTTTGGGGATGCTATGTGGGGGGTATTTTTAGGGAAAGGAAAGATAGCAAGTTCTGTGATGAAAAATGTTATTAAAGATGGGTAGGTATCAATCGTGGGGGTCAATGTGTCCAGGAGTGACGGACGTATGAATACATCCCCCTCAACACGGTACAAGGCGATGAATGGAGAGAGTCCGTCTGGAGAAATAAAATGGTTTCCCTCAACCAATCTGTCCCGATCCGGCCTGCCACGCAGTAGGTGGGCAAACGAATGTGCCGTCAAGACCTAGGCAAACCTTAATCTAAGTCACCAAACATAGTGAACCACTTGGGATTAACTACGGCAGGGGTATTGGTAATACAATTAATGGTTCTCGGGGCGACGGTACCCATACCCGCCTTCAAAATTGAGAAAATGTATCAATATTAATAAAACTAGCCAGCAGTGATCGGATAGAATAATGTAAAGTGCTTTTTGGTCAGAAATTAAAACCCACGTAAATCGAATCTTCTACGAAAAAAATATATTTTATTTTAATTTTTTTTTGTTAAATTATTTAATGGCATCCGAAGTTCTGCTTGTTTTTAATCACCTGCATAAATAATTACTAAAGAAGCTCCAGCGAGAGCTCATATCCTTCTCACGCGTATTAATTGAAAACGAAAAAGACAGGTGATAGAAATATGACGTCACGTACGATCTCTCACTGGGACTAGTGTAGTATGATTGACAATATTATCTTCATTCGAGATAAAAAATGGCTCCTGGATTTAGAATTCGTTTGAGTTATAATTAAATACAACGGAATAATATATTTTTTTGAAGATTCATAACATTAGTTAGACAAATTGTCGTGATATTGTATATATATATATATAAGACAATTTGTCTATTTCTTGTAATTTTTTATTAATAATGTGACATACAAATATCATGAGTTGCTTTGCTGACAAAGAAACTACAATTAAAGTTATTTGTCCGTCTTCAAAATATTATATCACTTTGTAATTATAAACTTATTTTTCAATCTTCTTATTACTTCAATCTGTGCTACCCAGCTAGATAACAAAACAACAATCATCTATCATTTTTTGTCTCCATGACAACACCTTTTTAAAATTCGAACATAAAGGAATCCTATGCATTTCTAGGTAGGTATTCCTTTACATATAAATGCCTACAAAACAAACATATTTAAAGCTTGTATTTCACTCATTTTTTGATAGGGTTATTTTTAAATATTTAACATTATTGACATGTGGTCCAGAGGTAAGGCTCTCGACTCACAATCCGAAGGTCGCGGGATCAAACCAGGCGTGCGCAAAAAAATTTTTGGTTTTTCACAATTAATTAATTAAAAATAATATAGGGATCATTTGTGGCACGTTCCTGAGTGTAAAATCCTCCCAGTATCGCCTTGATATAATATCACCATTCAGAATTGAAACGTTGCTTGAAATGGCTTTAACCGCGTTTGGTGACCAGATCTGAATAGCCAGATACTTCTCACCTTCCTTTTCCCCATCTCCTTCCCCTTCCTACTACCTTCAGCCACACAACATACCCCAATTGGGGATGCCATAGTCTCACTGACTCCATCATATAAAAAAATCATGGTTTTTCTTTTGAGTGACACTACAAAAAAAACCTTCGGTGAGTTTATCCCTGCATAAATGCATTTTTTAAAACATCTTTCCCCTGAATCAAATCAGATGCATGTGGACAAGTAAATAACTTCAATTTAAAAAAAATTTGAAATTATTATTACCCATTAAAATACATTTTATAAATTAATTCCACCTTCATACCACATTAGAGCTTATCCTGGAGGTTGTTTGAAAATTGAATATTATGAATATTTTGAATGAAATATTAACTCTTAAACATTTTTATACCTAACGTGCTAGACAATACGCATGACTTGAAATTGTTGATGTATTATGAAAAATATTGAAAGATAAAGAAAATATCTTGAATCCACCTTCGCAAAACACTTTAAATCGAATAGTTCCAACCTTTTAAAAGCTGTCATTTAAAGGTATAGGTTTTTTTTACAATTTGTTTTCGAATTCAAAATAAATGGTCTACAAAGTAAAGTTCGGTAGAATCCTTTTAGCGAAGAAAAGAGCTAACTTATGAAAGCATTGTTTAGGTAAACAAACAACAAAAAAACTTTCTTAAAATAGATCAACACAAGAATAATGGTTGGATCGTTACAGATTTCAAAGAACGCTAAGTGATTTACAAAACGATATCTTTGTAAATCTTCAACAATAAAATTACTTTGTAAGCGAATAAGCTGGAAATAATGTATTTCTTACAAGTAAGTTTATGTTTAATTAAAAAAAATTGTCTGCACAATAAAGGTGATTTTATTGGATGAAAAGATAAATATTGAGATAAAAAGTTTAAAAATAACAATTTTTTTCTTTAAACTAGTGATTTATGTACAATAACATTTTTTTGAAACTCTTGAAACATTTCAAATTAATAATACAAAGATTTTTGTACTGTATTATTTATTTATTTGTTTCTTTACTTAGTAGCCAGGTCTAATGTTTACAATTCAGTTTATAACCTCACTAGGTCAAGCCCGTGTTGAGGCCATTATTTGTTTCCTTAGTAATTTTCATTTCTTAAGGGTAGTTGGGGTAAAGTTAGCTTGCATGACGCATAAAGGAACGTCAAAAATTTAGAAATCAGAATTAAAAATCACGATTTCTGACACCCCATATATTTGAAAATGTGGAAAATAATAAAATTTTATTTAGTAATATTAAAATAGTACTCACTAACGATTGTACGTTTAAGAAGATATATTTGCATTAAGGTTTTTTATTTGTATTAACTAAGAAGGTTGTGATTAATCTAAAAAAAATAGTCAATCTTTGAAAGGTTTAAAACATATAATAAAATTGAGTATTTATGAATCATCATCCATATCCCGGGGGATCCTACTTGTTCATCGAATCGTCGAAAATATTCGTTGAATAAATAGAAAGTTTGAAGTAAAATATTATCCGACGTGACTTAAGATTCACACGCATTATCACGAATAGTTTTGCGTTATCGTACTGTGTTGCGCTTCCTTCTTCTTTAGTTAACGTTTCGGGCGGCGTTACAGAGAATATCATCAGGTCAGATGTATGCATTGTGGCTAAGTGTGTTTATATTTTAATTTACAGTAACTTTTTTAAAGATATTTGGTTTTCAGTGTTTAGCTTTCGTGTGGATGTCAAATACCGGATAACAAAATCTGGATATGATGATAATTGATGCATAATATAAAGCTATCCTAATATTGGCTTGGTTAAGAGAAAGCACAAAACTGGATACATAATTAATCACGATAAAATATTATCTATCATCTATGTCAATACTACCATGTGTGTGATTTTTGGTTTAACTTTAGAAAGAGCAGTATCGAACGAGTGCAATATAACAGTGTCTAGTGTACGACGTCAGATGTTTGGGTTCCCGAGATAGAGAAGTGATTTTTCCATGTTAACGGAAGAGCGAGCAGGCAGCTTTGCGACACTACCAAGAAATAGGGTGACAGAAATGAGGGGATATACACTATGCACTCTAAACAGGGATAAGAGAATTTCCTCATGGTGGAATCTCGTCTTAGACCAGATTCCCTCACAGAAGCATACTGAAGGAAGACAATGGCGTTATCCAAATTATTAACACTGTTGTTGACTATCTATGAAGGTCAACAGGTTTATTGTCTATTAGGTATATACTAGTAGTTCTGTGACCAGGTAGATCTCGCTTCAAAAAAACATATTTCTAATTTTCTCTTATTTTAAATCAATACCAATGTTTTTCGGAAATCAGAAGATTTGTTAATGGTAACTTAAATATCTTCCTGCTTCTATGTTGGAGGCGGCTATTGGTTTCGCTACCCGAGGAACCATATTTTGGAAAACCATCACCCCAGCCGTAGGTCACCCCAAGTGGTTCGCTTTGTTTGGTGATTTAGCAAGGTTGCCCGGGTTCACGGGGTGAGGTTTGACTGGTGTTTACTGCATGACAGGTCTGGTGGTATCTACTGCATGGCAGGCTAGATCGGGAGATACTGATTACTTATAAGACCTCTGCAGCCGGACTCTCCCGAAAAATCACCTTGCACCGCAGTTGGAGGGATAGATTCATACATCAGTCACACCAGGAAAAATTAACCCTCATAATTTTATTCTTCCCGAAACTTCCTTTCAACCTTTCCCTAAAAAGACCCTTCTCACAACATTCTCAAATATGACACAGACCCTAAGATTTTTTTCTCAGGGCCTTATGTGTGGAGCTAATGTAAAAAAACTTAATTAATAAATACGATGATTACAAATTAAAAAAAAAAATCTGAACTAAACGGCAATCATCCGACAGATGAAATGCCAAATTGTCGGGGTAGAACAGGACTTCGCTACGATCAGTCAACTACCCAATAAAAATAAACGGAATAACAAAAAAGAATGCGTAAAACAATGCATTGACTGTAAAGCAGTGTTTAACAATGCATTGACATAAACATTGAAACAATGCATTGACATAAAGCAGTGTTTCTGCCAATAGAGTTGTGACTGTCCATCATTTTCTCTTCTGTTGTTAATAGGCGGTTATCAATATTATCATGATGCCCAGAAAAATCGCCCAGATATTTGAAATGGGAGATGATTCAAAATATCAAATTTGACCTTTGTTCAGCACGTAGAACATGAAAAATTTACCAACTCACACAATACAAAACGTTACGTCATAAACATGTAGGACTAGGGTTAGTAGCAACATACCGTGCTTTACAGCATAACATTCGACACGCTGAAAACTTTCCATTTCCCGACGATATTTGTCATAAAACACTCAGCTTATGAGGAGTATTGCCCTGACGCGACAGAGTGTATGAAACTGCCTTCACGCATCGCATGCCGTGAGATAAATCAGTCCAGCATCTGTTACCAGGGGCCAAGACCAGTGCCGGCTTGTACTCACATAAACGGATGATGCCCTAAAAACGTTTTCTATCTAAACAGGTAAAGAATACTAGCTATTTTGAAGCCTACGCCAACCTGCTGGCTTTATATATTTGCGAACTGTGAATTAAAGTGGTGCCATCTCGGCACGACAAATAAATGTATTGTGCCTTCGGGTATTTACAGCTCGCCGAAGAGTTGATGCATTGATGAGCGCCGCTCATGTTTCGCATAAATTTTAATATAATGGTCAGAATTTAAGCTGTGAGCTGTCACTTATTTTAGTTTAAGTCGTTTTAAACATGAATTCATGCAAGTATGAATGATTATTTATTCATTTATTTATTTATTCATTATATGCCTTGGAAAATCACACAAATATGACAAGAGATCTCGCCCGTTACCTATCTCTAACTCTCTATACGAATTTATGCAAATATGCATGATCATAATCATGCATATTTGCATGAATTCGTGTTTAAAACGACCTAATCCAAAATAAGTGACAGTTCACAGCTGAAATTCTGACATCGGCCCGTAGAAAAAGCAAATACCAGCTAAAGAAAATCACACAAATCTGACAGGAGATCTGGCCCGAGATCTATCTGGATTTCACAAAAGATAGAAAATCGCTCGACAGGGATCCGATCGCACCACGTTGCTTATAACACGTGATGCAAAGAACGAAAATTCGAGCCGGTTGAATTTAACATTTTTATAGTTTGGTCTCATTTTTTGCATGTGCTGGTATTATAAGTGGTTGATAATTATTATTTTTTAATTAGCTGACATCTAGGAAGTGCTCACCTCCAACTCATCTTAGCGCTAGCCGCCACTGGTCAGGACCCTATTTACTTTCTGTATATCGTATATCTGTGTTTCTGGATTACACTTTCAGAGCTCAGTGGCAATTGTAGCGTGAGTATGGCAGGGTCAATTGTAAACAAACTGACTTACAAATGCGTTTGTCAGCACCCAAATTACGCTGAAAAATAAGTTCGGATAATGTCGATTTGCGCACGACAGCTTTCAATTTTTCACGCAAATAAAACTTTTATAATAACTGTGACTGGTCTTGCTGCAAAATGTAGGTTTATTGCGTGAAGTACAACGTAAATTACAAAACAACATAAATCGTGAAATGCGTACAAAATTTATACTATTGTTGCCTCACCATTGTTATTTTGTAATGAAATACATTTTTGTTATTTTACAATGAAAAACTAATTTTGAAGTGAAATGAATGAAATCTATACAATTAATAACATTTTATGTCATTATTTCATTCCTCGCCAAAACATTTTTTAATTTTTCACTTGTTTATTATATTATTTTGATATTTTATGAAGATAACATGTGGTATATTATAACATGAAATTAGACCTATAATGTTTTCTTAGTCCTTCATGGGACACTCTGTGCTGAGACGAACTAGGCATTGAATAGAGGGTTTTCAGCGACTTTACTGGTACAACATCAAGGTTTGGGTAGGGTATTTTCAGTAAATTCTACGACGATGTTTTTAAAATACTAGTCAGTCGTTTTCTGCTCAGATTTTGTGGATTTTATGTTGTTATTTACATTTAATTCATGAAGAAAATATTAGCCACACTCAATCAAAAATCTGAAACAGAAAAATCAAAGAAAGTAACAGTCTCATGAAGGAAACTAAAAAAATAAATTGTTATTTAAATTTAATTTGTTTGATACTGATTGGGATTTTTTTACAACTTTCCACTTAAAAGTACAAAGATAATAAAAAAGATAGTATTACACTTAGTATATTGAGCTTCCCTATTTTGATTTGCTCCAGTTCGGTCATAATGAAGTATTTGCTTTTTGTATTTTATCTAGATTTCAAACACGTTATCAAAAAATGAATACGTTAAAAATTAAAGTCTATTTCTCTGAAACATTTTCTACCCTTCTGTCCAAAATTGTGTTAATCCTTTGGAACAAAACAATTTGTTAAGATTATTCAGAAAAACTGTCTATATAGTTTAACCTTCTTGATAAAAAAGCACACTTCCCGTAAGAAAGATTAAAAAATAGCTACGATGACAAGATTATACTAACATCACTAAAATATGCTTTTACTATAATATGGTCTTCGCTCTTATACCAAAGATTGATAACGTTAGTTTTCTTTTGTTAAAACAAAATAAAATATTAATAACTACAATGAAACTTTAATTGAATAAAATTTAATAAAACTTTTAGAAGATTGTGACTACGATAAACACAGAAAACTTTATTTTATTTATTCTGTGGATTATTCTGATGGACATGTGCCAGAAGTAAATATTTATTTACTCATTTTGCTTCGTGAGATATTATATTATATTACGAAAATACGAGTCGCAAAACAATATTGTTCTCAGGGAAAAGGAAACATCGAAAATATTCTTGCAAAGGAAGTCGGGGATATACTAAAAATCAAATAGGTTTCTCAAAACGTCGCAAAAGTTGAAAAGAGTGATTCTTTTGCGGAGGAAACATGAATTTCTTTGACATGACTTTTTATAAGAACTTTAGGCCACGGCTCGCCGAACGTTTGTTTTCTTTTTTCTTCAAGGGAGAATAAAACCGCTCTCACTTGGAGAAAAACAATTTCTCGTATGATTTCGGTTTTTACATGGTAAACGGAAATGCGGCTAAAGTAACCATGCTGGTTGGTATTATTGTTATTCTTTGGTGTTGGTGGATATATGTTTTAAGCGACAAGTGAAATATGGTAGTATATTTTTAGGGGAAATGTTAAGCTTTATAAAATATAATTCATCTAATGATGAAATATTGTTAACTGATATAGGTAACTTCTCTCACGTTTTGCGGAAAAAAATACCAATATGTTACTTATATTGATATCGTCATCATCTTTTTACATCCAATAATCTATGCGGCTTATGTGCTCTTGGTTCAGAATACACGGGTTCGAAGTCCGACTTAGGAAAATAAAGCAATTTTTCATACTTACACAAACGAGTACATAGAATAAACTTTAATATTCACCGATAGTAATCACCGCGTGATTTGATAAAATATAAGAAATGAAACAACACGTTGTATATTATCCCCACGTTACAGAATGAAAGATAATACAACTATCATGCACCTTGGTGAATACTGCCTTTCAGAATCGAAATGATGTTTAAAATAACTCTGCTTGCTATGTCTGAATAGTTGGTATATTCAAACATTTATTTTACCCCCTTCTTTCCCTAGTCAGCTTTCTTTCGTAGATCCACCAGTTTCATGAATTCTAAAAGTTGTGTGGTCAAAAATCATATTAAAAATGTTAAAAACAAGATTATATAAAAATATCGTTAAATAAATAATGTCAGTAGATTATTAGGATACTGTTTTCCGGCTGTTTCAAGCATTTCGGTTGAGTTCCTTGGTGATTCATGTTGTAAGGCAGCAGGGACAATAAACCAAGTAAATTTCTTGATACAGCGGACTCCGAAGTAAATTTATGAGACAACCAATAAATTTGCAACTTTTGTTGGACATTGCGCCGACACTTTTACTATCAATTCCGCTCTCGTGAGATTGGTTTAGCTATTGGTTAAACTTGACAAAATCACATAAATCATAGCTATCGTCTTTGGTTTAAAATGAAAAATAGATAGCAGTCAAAAAAATATGGGAAATAATTTAATATAATGCCAGTAATTCAAAAATGGATGTACGAAATTGATAAAAATAACGGAATGTAATAGTGACAATCTTTCATTGATAGCGTGCCAGCCGCGATTCTCTAGAGGACCTGGGTTCGAGTGCTGATTGACCGTTATCTTTTTGATTTATATCTGCCTGTTTCATTAAGAAATTGATGATATTATCTACGCCAATGACGAAAAAAAAAGATTTCTCTGTGGATACCTACCGACGCAATTAAACTTATTTTGTAGACCAAATAAGGAAAAAAAAAATTTGTGGTCTATCCTCATTAAAACAAGTACAGTAAAAGAACTTTAAAATTATTACAAATATTTTTGGTTTATATAAAAATAAAAGTTGCTTAGGTGTAATGCTCTCGATGGAAATTTTTGGAAGAATTAAAATGGGAAATCTCAACACAAGCGTGAGTTAAGGTAGAAAATGGAAATGCAAAGAAGAAACAATAAACAAAAAATACAAAAAAATTATCCAACAACGTTGCAACAACATTTGCCTAGCTATTTCGAAAGTAAAAAAATATTGTATAAGCCGATCAGGTAAATTGAAATCTTACCACCTCAGCTCGGGTAAAGTACCTTGTAAAGTTGACATTATCGTTTTTTTTTTAAATGACCAGGAGCTGGTTACCAAACTCAACAGTGACCTTTCGATTTGTACAGGATCTGCATTTATATACTATCATAGTGTCTGCAGGTTTTACATAATGCGGCCAGCTTCCGAGAGGATAACAACTTAACTCTGACTTCAATGGAGCCCCCGTGCCTGAGTTGTTCACATATATTATGGTTACCCCGAGCATATCAATAGAAAGCTTAGAGATAAGATTGCTTTCTTTGAAGGATACAACTTATCGTCTCGGTTCTTTTTAGACACGATTGGGTTTTTGAAACATTACATTTGACCAGGGTATTCTTACCCAAGAGGATACTCTTTCGAGGAAACCACAATTTTACAGACAAGGTTTGGCGGTGCCTTAGTCAGATAGGTTCAGGACAGCTGTGGCTATAATATGAAATCAATATACCAAAAACATAGCAGATATTCACTTTCAACAGTTTTTTTTTATATCAAACAAGAAATGTTTTCAACCCTTTCATTTTGTCTTTTATTATATCTAACATTGATTCAATAAATTCACTTTTTATCCGATGGGACATTGAATCTTGTTATAAAAAAAAGCCTTGAGAGATTAACCCGTAATTTATCATCACTCTAAAGACTATTTGCCAAAAAATATACTTCAAGGATTTACGACTGTTCTGAAATGATAAATCCCATTAAGTCATTTGTTGAAACTGTGAATTACGAGCGGGGAAAACTTTGGGACAATTTTTCACTGGCCGAGTATATTTTTTCCAAAGGCCTGAAAACGGTCAAAATATTGAGAGTAGAAAAAAGGGTGCGAAAGTGCCGAAATTTTAAGCCGATTGTTAAAAGTTTGAGGCATTTATTTTCAGAAGTAAAAGAAAAGTAATAGACAATGTAAGGCCAAAATGTAAATGGGTCGAGTTGGATACTTTCTGTTAGATTTCCCTAAAGACATGAAGTTTGTGAAGATGTCAACTTGAGAAGGAAAAATTTATATGTTTTTAGTGTTTTCTTTTCAAAATCTTCATCGTTCTGAAAAATATATTTGAAATTTTACAAGCTTGTTACTAACGTAGATAAATGAAATTAAAAAGTGTTATTGATGGCATTTTAGAGTTTTGCCCGCCGACTTACCCGTCATGTGCACGTCCACACGTTGCATTTGAATAAATAATGCACACGGTAAGCGGGTGTCGCCAAATGCTTTGTATGGCAAAAACAGTTGTATTCTAGTTACAAAAGAAAGAAAAATAAGTGTAGCAAAGCTTACGTTAGCCAATTTGGAAAATAGTGGTCACAATTTGGGTGATAAAAAAAAGAAAAAAATATTAAAGAAATAGTAACTACTAAATTTATCAAACTATAAAATAATTTTTTGGCCTTATTTGCATCGAATGAATTTCAGTGTTTAAAATAAAGCTTTTTATAACCAAATCAATACTCAAATTGAAATTGATCGCCGCACAGTGGTCTCTCCGTAGATCATAGCCCCAAAATGTTGATATCTTAATTATAAAGTCTTTAATATACGTACGTAGTGCCTAATAACCAAATAAAGTATTAATTTTAAAAATATACGTTAGTATAAGAGTGATCTCATCGTGGAAGCGATAATGATTGACGACTTCAAATCCAAAATTCAAATTCAGCAGTGCGCCAGTTAATTTAATTTAATTATTGAATTGCGTTATTTCACAAATTTAATCATATAAAATAATGTAAGGTACATTTGCGGCACATTAGGCATGTTCCATAGTGTAAGATACAACCATTCAGAATTGAAATGTTGCTTGAGTGGCTTTAGCCGTGTTTGGTGACCAGACCTAAATATCCAGACACTTCCCCACTTTCCTCTTTGCCATCTTCACTATCTTCAGTCTCACAACATACTCTAATTAGGGATGCCATATTCTCACTGGTTCCAGACGATTGAAAGTAGTTGGGACTCTTGTGCAATATTTATATTGAAAAAATGCTAAATCTCTATTACCAGAGCCCCTTATAGTCACCGTCTTTACCGTTGCTTATTTGTTGGAATTATTAATTGCCGAGTGTTGTTTTGCAATGGAATTTTAAGTTTAACATATGTTAAATTATTTATCTTAATTTTAAAACTCATAAATATGAAAGCTTTTGTATTGTCTTGTTTTTGATTTGCACAGAAAATTTTTCGTATTTTTTTAATTTGGATTTACATTTACATAAACTTTTACCCACATTCCGACTTGATTATATAAAAGTTAGTTAATGTAAAAATGTTTATAAAAATATGTAGTTTACGAGGGCTATTTTTTAATCATTCCAGCTCACAGTTAAGTTAAGCGTCATTGGTAATTGGATTATGTTCGAGTCATCCACGCCATTCCACGACGGTCTACGAAAAAAACATGTGTTTGGTTTTGGTAATATTTTTTTTTCAGGTCCCTTTTATAAAAAGGGCTTCTTTGCCCGGATGCACTTGTTTTACATTTGGCCAATCAATTATGAAAATGATGAAGTAATGGTTCGCGATGTTTCATACGTGGTGACTATAACTGTCCGATATCGAAAATTTTGGCACTACTGACTTGCAAAATCGTATTACTTTCATAATATGAAGAGGTTTGTTGTGCATTGGAAGAAGTGTACCCTTTTGAAAATGAAACTAGTCGCTAAATATTTGACCCGCTAGTTAATCCGCTGACAACTGGCCCCCCTAAATGATATTTACTGTAAAACTATACTATTTACTATTTTCAAACGCAAAATCGACTACTAAAAAACCTTTAAATAGCGACCTGGTCTGTGACAAAATATAATGCTAAAATATCAATATCAGTGTTTAGCTATTGTTTTATGTAGCTTTGTACCGCGTCCTTGAGGTAATGCCACGCAAACATAACCCCCACAAATTTTGCTAAGAATATAATTATTTTTATCACCTTCGAGTCACGAAAACGTTTTAGTAAAGGCAATTTATTGTTAATTAATTAGGGGAGGAAAAAAACCAACCGTAATATGTTCAGCTAGGGGCTAGTAAATAATGACGTTGTTTGGCCACGGTACATATCAACACATTATTCAAGCTGAAAAGATAAATGGATGCTTTCAAACTGAGAAAATAATGTCTACCCACTCAAAAGATATTATTACGTTTTACTTATATTACATACCTTGCCAAAGGTCAAAAGGTTCACAAATAGCACGCTTTTCGATTTTGGGGATGAAAAAGAAACTATCAAATTTTTTTATGATCTAAAGAAATAAGAAAATTATCTAAAAGTTGGAGAATCAAATATTATGTAATAATTTGTTTACTGAAACCACTCTTAAGCTCTTCTGGACCATTGGGTCTATGGCATCACTATTCGGTAAGGGGGCAGTACGTATAAGTTAAAAAATGAGGATTGGGACGTTCTTGACTTTTTATATGTATGTTCCTATACATATAGATGTTAAACAGTAACAGCCTAAGCCATAAGCAAACCATATTGATGATAAAATCAAAAATGATCTATTGCCAAGGCGATATCATAAACATGTTGAATTCAGCCCATTAGTAGAAATTAAGTAAAAATGCAGTAAATCGTGAAAATTATAATATTTATGTCAATATTACCAAGAATTTGATTTGCTTTGTTAGAAATTTAAAACGTCAAATACCGATTTCTTGTTAGGAGTGATTTATTTACAAAGTGTTGGGCTAACGTCATCATGAAGAGTTGGTCCTTTCACGAATCATGATAAGCCTGAATCTTTATGATAATTAAAAACAATAACGTCATGAAAGTGTACGTTATTACATCCAAACTTTTAAATGGGTTCGAAACCCCTTGTTCTGTAAAAGGAGGCCGGTTCGTCTGATTCACAATCCACTGTTAACAGACCGATTGCTATCTTAAATGCACATACCAAATGTAGACTTGTTGAGTCTGTTCTACAGGTATTTTAACGGAGCCTGCTCTAAGGAGCCAGCAGCACATTGTTAAATACAATAGCACCATATTTACTACTAGGCGGGAACATGCACCGCCGCCCCGGGTACTATTTATTCCATAACCAACACTCCTGCCATAGGTCACCTCGAATAGTTTGCTTCGTTTGGTGAATTAGTAGTAGTTCCAGGGTTCGTGGGGTGAAGTTTTTGTAGGTCTTGGTGTAGGATGCGTTTTTCAACGTACTGCGTGGTGGGCCGAATCGAGGTTGAAGCAGATCTTTGATTCACTGTGCAACGGTGAACGTACGTGAATCTCGACGTAAATGAACGGAACACCCGTTCAACGTTGATGTTAGTTTCAATGATTTTTGTGTAAGTCGGTTTGTATGTGGAACGAGCTACCGGTATCTGTTTTTCCTACTTCATATAATACGGGTCTCTTCATTAGTCCCGCATTAATAAACCCTTCCGGCAACCCTTACCTTAACTCGCTTCACAACGCTGCCCAACCTGGTGGTGGCGACATAGTCCCTATGTGTACAGACAAAGACGCCCTTGTGAGGTGTTAAATAAATAAAAATATCAGTCTTTTAATAAAAAGCTAATATTTACTAATGTGTAAAATGTTTCTTTAAAACAATTATATTAATTTTAACCCAATACACGTAATCATGACAAAAATTACCATTCAAAAAGAATTAATTTCAATTTTCCCATAAGAAACCAACGCCGCGAAGTTAAGAATTGAAATTTGTGAAACTGACAAGTAGAAAAGAACAACGAATGTTAAAAAACCTTCTAAGTAACTAACCATGAAGTCATTTCATCGCAGTGTTGGGTTGGAAATTTTCCAAAATTTTCATGACAGACAGTTTTTTTCTCCATTGAGCCGCTGTATGTGTCCAAAGAGTTCATTTTATTACCTTTTTAATAATTGAGTTTCCATCGCCAAACATATTTTCAGCTTTCCTCATTTATTATTTGGTCGAAAATGGTTTTATCGCGTACGCTAGATGGTCCTCACATCTACTGCTTTCAGGAATGTTAGCCTAGTTTCCTTTGATACAATTTTGGTAGCGACTGGTGCATTCAGTCCTCCATTAATTGAATTTCCTGCATTCAGCCTTCTGTCAATGCCCTCCTATCAGCTCTTCCATCTCTCGTCAACATTCTTCCTAAATACAAAAACTCATCAACTGGCTCCAAGTATTAACCCGGATAGTAAAAGTTTCCGGGTACAATTCCTGTTTCATTCACGGCTTTTTCTCTTCAAATTATTTCATTAAAAATTAATGTTTGTTGAAAATCACTTCATTTTAACAAAACCGGTTGAAAAAATCACCTTCTTCTCTTCCGCAATCATTAGCTTTCTTCAGAAAAAATCAAATAATTCCCGCGATTAGAGCACAA
The DNA here is from genome assembly GCA_917563855.2 of Limnephilus lunatus. Lineage (NCBI taxonomy): Eukaryota > Metazoa > Arthropoda > Insecta > Trichoptera > Limnephilidae > Limnephilus > Limnephilus lunatus. Next base: position 98,288,047 of record OU830593.1, on the reverse strand, counting down.
ACATTATCGAACTTGTGTAAACTCGTGAAAAATCATGAGATTGTCAAGGAAGCTCTATTGCGTCCTAACACCTCGTTGAAATGTGTTATAACTCATTATAACTAAAGTGTATATTATAACTCGAATAGCAGTGCGCAGGGATCGGTTTCGGTAGTTTACGGTCGTCCGGCCTGGGAGCGTTGGAGGTCCAATTGGGCTAATTGCAGGTAAAATAGTGCAATTTATCGTTTTGTAATACTTCTAAATATAATGTATCAATGGAGAATTCCTGTCAAATCAGTGTATATTTTCTGTTCAAAATATTATTTTACGGGTAAGTCGTACTTTATCGCTTTCCTGGATTCTCGAATACTTCCGATTTTGAAAACGATGACACAATTCAAAGCACACGTTTTAGAGTGTGTTGAACCGGAGTTACACGGAAACACACAACCGAAATTAATATTTCGAATAGGTATCTATTTTTTTCAAAATAAAAGAATTACTTTGTTTTGACCACTTTTAATGTCTATAAAAACGACATGTTCGAGAGCGAAGGGTTTACTAAAAACTAAATATAAATAAACTTAACGGTGTCAACAGGAAAGGTAGGAGTGGGAAGGGGGAATGGGGATAATTGAAGGCACAATTTACAAAGGTAAAAACTTCTAAATTGGGTCATTTAAAAATATTTTTTGATTTTTTATAATATTTAGATTTGCATTTACGCTCTTTGTACTTTCTAATATTTCCAATTTATTCAAATAAATGCCACTAAAATTACAATCTAGTAATTCGATCTATTTTTTTTATTTTTTTTAGATTAAGTAACAAAGTTGCGATGGTAATGCAAACAATTATCTATCAACTAACTTTGGCTTCGCCAAACTTTCAGGACTTGTACGTTTTAACGATATTGACATGGCGACTTTTGAAATTTTTATTTATTTTTTAACTGGAACTATCTTGAAATTTTAAACGGAACTTCTTCTTAAGTCAATTCCTCATTACTGAGGATCGTGACCCCTACTGCAATTTCCATTGTTGACCAATCTCCTCCACTCATCGCGGTCCGGCGTTATGTGGAGAGAGCTGCGGACACCGACGTACCAGACGCCAGTGATGATGGTCACTCCAGCGCATTGGTGACTTTGCTCTGCTTCTACTCCCTTCCACTTTGCCAGTGACCACGAGTTTCTCCAAGTTGGAGTCCTCAGTTTGGCGACCAACATGTCCATAGTATCTTAAAATATATTGTAGGCAGATAGTTTACCCTATTGTTATTTTTCTAGCTCTTTTAATTAAAAACAAACAAAAAAAATTATCAGTATTAAGTTATTGAGCTGATATTTGAATTTAAAATAACCACTATGTATTAGTGAACTGGATAAGTAGCTTGAACGATAATAATTTTTCAAGTCACATCGCGTTATTAAGTACCAACTTCGCGAAAATCTCTCATCTAGAGATAATATATATATGTAGATAATGGTATTCGGTACTTGCCAAAAGAGTGCGTGACATTTACTCGGCGTCTGGCCTTCTCGAGCAAGTAGATATTGAATTGTTTATTCGTAGCTAACGAAGTGCTTGTCACCCGATATTCTCGCGAAGGTGAAATAAATTATCATTATAAACGCGCCTAATAGGTAAATGAATCTTGATAAGGCATGCTGCCTAATTTTGATAAACTTAAAGCTCGCTTTCATTGCCATTATTCGAGTTTGATGACCTTTAGTTTACATTTTAATTTAGGTGAATTTAACACATAACGGAAAATGATATATGATATTCTTTTCAGACATTTCAAATATGCGATCACAATTTAATACTTATAATATTTGGATGATTCGTATAACTCCGTTTTCGTAAAAAAATAATAGTGTGCGCTAATATTTTACTAAATCTAAAAGCTCGAGAACGGTGAACTTTTAAGTCGTTAAATTTGCAGAGATTTTTTTCTGTCCGGAACATCTAGGAAAACTTCATTATTTTTAGGACACAATGATATTTCCATCATTAGCTAGAGTGCTTTGAAGTATCAAATTAACAAATTTCTCTTAAATTAAAAAAAATTCATTAAATAAATTACAATTTTGAAATTCATTAGAGTCCGAGTAGTCTATTAACAGTCTGAAAATAAACAACGTTTGTGTTTAACACTTTTATTTTTGAAATACGTTTCGGAAACGGATTATTTTTCCATTCTTTAAAAATACTCATTACTCTACTAACTAACCATCACGCCGTTTCCCCGCAGGGGTAGGCAGAGAGGACGGACCGCCACACAACTCGATCTTGGCACACACTCTTTGCCTCGTTCACATTCATACATCGTCTCATACATGCTCTTCTATTATTCCGACTCTTCACATGGCCCGACTCAAGTATCTGATTCACTTGGTCGTGCCATGTCTTCCTCGGGCGTCCCCGACTTCTTCTACCATTCACATTTGCATCATATATTCTCCTTACACTCCTTTCCTCGTTCATTCGCTCTACATGCCCAAACCATCGGAGAGTCCCTTTCTTAATCTTACACATCACGCTTACGTCAGCCTTGCATTCTTTGCGGATATCCACGTTTCTCTCACGATCGTACATGGTTTTACCACACATTCGCCTCAGGGATCTCATTTCTACAGCATTCAGTCTGCTTTCATCCTTCCTCTGCCAGTTCCATGCCTCACTGCCATACATCAGGGTAGGTACCAGCACTCCATTATGGACGGCTAGTTTCGCGTCTTTGGACAGTTTTTTATTACCGCCAACGGCATTCAGTCCTCCATTAATAGAGTTACCGGCATTCACCCTTCTTTCAATATCTCTATCAGCCTTCCCATCTTTCGTAAACATACTACCCAGATACACAAACTCATCCACCTGCTCCAAGTATTCATCATTCACAACTATATTGCATACTGTTTTCGTACTCTCTCTTTCAAACACCATGACTTTAGACTTACTTACATTCATCATTAACTCATTCTTCATACATACTTCGTTCATCCTAGACACGAGAGACTGTAGATCTTCCATACTGCTAGAAATTAGCACCGCATCATCAGCATACAAAAGGCAACATACTTCCAGATTACTCAATTTTGCGCCCAATCCCATCTCTTTCAATTCTTGCATACAATTATCCATGTATAGATTGAATAACCACGGTGACATTACGCAGCCTTGTTTAACACCTGTTTAACCCATTACTCTAAAGTTTGCTTATTTATTTATTGCGATATACACATTACATTATGATAGAAGTTGTACGGCATACTAGATTAAATTATTACAAGGTTATAGTAAGTACCTATTATGTAAGTCCATAGAATATCAGTATGTTAGTTTGCCCGAGATGTGAACGGTTCTTATAACTTTAGTAATGAATTTATGAATAATAGTAATAATAATTAAGAAACTGTAAAAATAAATTTTGAAATCTAGAATTATATTATGGCAAGTGTACTGTAGAGCTGTTCCGGGCCGCAGTAAACAAAGTCCGCATAGCCAACATGATAGCCAACGTCCGTTGAACGGACAGGGCACAAAAAGAAGAAGAAGAATTGCATGACTGTTAATAAAACTTCAATAAAATATTAAGTGAAAGTACGTCGCCTCAGTTCTTAATTGTCCAAACGACCATTTTAGTTCAATCTTGACTTTAAAACTAAAAATAAAGCATAAAAATGGTAGTTTATCACTTAACTAAACTAATGAGACCTTTACCTTTACGGAAATAGCTTTATCTTAACACTTATCATAATGCTTTACTGTAATAATGAAAGAAAACCTTCTCCTCCTACATAATTTAAAAATGGTCGTTTGGACAATTAAGAACTGAGGCGACGAGTAGTTTAAAAATAATTTATATCACGTCAAGAAATTTAAAAAAAATAGTTTTACATGTAAGCAACGAGTTGTGAAAAACTAGCAGTTAAAAACCCGCTCCGCAGGTTATTTCTGCTAGGCCCTGTTGTTGGCTTTGGTTTAATAACTGGTTTAAAAATATGGTTTTGAACTCGTTTAAAAATATCCCGTTCCTCGGATCCACTGTGATCCAGTGACAACTAGTCACCAGGACAAAGTAACCGGGACAGGCAATGATGTCATATATAATATATTGCCGCCTGATACTATTATTCACATCTACGTAAGTATTACCATCAATCTGTCCATTTCGTAAGAGATACCCAAATTTACAAAATCTTAGTACTTATACTAGGGGGGAAGTTCTCATGCGACCAGCTAACGGAAGTAGCGCCATCCTGCGACGAATTCTTGAATTCGAAACCGAATTAAGTAAAACGGTAGCTTTGTTTGAAATTTCTCGTACAAAGATGTTTATATGGTGCGGCGCATATGGAGCGACGGCAGACATTCAGACTCGAAGCCGAGTTTTTAAATTCAATCAGGCAGACGGAAGTTTATTAATTATGAAATTATGAAAAATTCTAAATATAGCATTTTTTCGAAGTGGGTATAACTTGTGATGAGCGTGGCGCCTGATTTGCCTCATTGAAACACTTATGCTAATGACGGATAGCAATTCGGGACTATCTATTTATCATTTAGCAGATTATATAGAAAGTGCAGATCTAAAAATGTGCGTCTTTTTCGAAAAGTTAAAATATTTTTAATTGTTATTTTTAGTTTATTTTAAATTTTAATTTAAAATTCAAATAATTGTGTGAAACCATTGTGTTATAATAATAAAGGTTAATATTATCACTGGGTTTCCTAGTGCCTCATCTAGCCACCGACATCGTTCAGAAATGTTGTTCCTTCCAAACATCAGTTAGGTAATGCAGGTGAGTTTACTGATTCTATTTACGTTGCCAATGGTGGTTGATTGGTTTCTCTTCGCTAAATCAACTAGCCACCAACATTAAACACATGCACTGGTTTCAACGGTGCTTTGGTACGTACAGGACGATGTTTATGTTTGCATTTGGATGAATAGAGGAGTTTGTTCACTGTCCAAATATGTGAGGAGTTCTCTTATCTTAAGCCTATCCCTGAGGAGAAATAATGTTTAAGCCACATCATTAATCAAATGCAAAATTTTATTTAGATTTAAAATGTTACATGTACTAGTTGCTAGTCACCATTCATCCAGTTCTACGATTTGGGACATCACCAAATTAGAAAAAGAATTGGAGTGAAAAAGTTTTGAATTTCTGATCTAAACATTATTCTCATTATAATAATCGTTAAACTTTATATAGAATTTATTTATTACAGATGTCGGAACTCGGGCAAAGCTGGGTAAAGAATAGTTGTCTGTAGCTGATACTGGGCGGATGGCGTGGATTGGTTTTCTTACAAACTTTGCGTTTTCTTGACTCGCAAACCCAAGGTCGCGGGATCGAACACCGGTGTGCTCAATTAAAATTTATTTATAAAAATAAAACACAAACACTTTGTATTTAACCACGAATTTAAATTCGTGGTTAAAAACAAAGTGTTTGTGTTTTATTTTTATAATATAATGTCTAACCACAAAGTAATTGCTTCCTATGATAAAATTTATTTGATTAATTTGTGTTTATATTAATTAATTTATTTATTATTAATTAATTTCATAATTGACCAGCTCTGAATAGCCAAGAACTTCTTTACCTACCTCTTTTCCATCTCCATCCCCTACAACATACACAACACAGTCTCACTGGCTCCAGACGGGAGCAGCTGGGAATCTTGTGAGGTATTCACACAAAAAATGATTTCATTTCGAATTTTGCACACTTAACCTACAAAACAAGTAGAAGATCACTCTCTACATCTGATTTTTAAAAACTGAGGAAAGCCAATGCAATGCTGGAGACTTCATCAAGTTTTAACTTAAAGTGAAAATATACAAACATTTACATGCTACGCTAAAACAGAAAGGCTGAAACCAATATTCACTGTTAAATGAAAATTTTATGGGCAGTTATAATCCCTCTGAAATATGACAGAAGTTAATTAAATCTGTCAGTAATAAAAGCACGCCCGAACGTTAAGGAACACCCTCTTTCTGTCGGTGCTTTGGTTGGGGGAAATATGAAAATAATTAACAGGTAAACCACCGTGATCATAAATTTATCGTTGTTTTGCAGAATTAAGAGGAACGGCCGGGAGTTTTTTTTTATTAATCACTTGATTTCTGATTTGAGGCCAAATACCGAATCAAACTGAACAATTATTTGAATAATATTTTTTCAATCAAAAAGTATTGTAAATATCTAGTTCGAATATATGCTATTTTATTTATTTTTGGATTACATTAAAAATATATATGTTATTACAAAAATTTAATTTTCATGATTTAGAGACAACTGAACTCTTGGTTATTTGGCTATTAGCAGTAGACATAATTATCTCGGGTTTATACTAGAGTAGGATGAAAAGTAATGCACACATGCTTGTAAAACACGAACAAAAACAAATAGCAAGATTGGCAAAAAGTACGTTAAAGTACGCTTCTTAAGCTTCAAAATCAAATATTTATTTTTTAACATAGACACCGTTATGGATAACGCATTTCTCCCAACGGGTAACAAATTTTTTCATTACGTAACTGAATTTTTTTTCCGGCATTTCTCAAATCCAGGACTTGACGGTTGCCTTTACCTCATCGTCCAAGGTGTAATGATTATCCTTGAGGCGTCTCTTGAGTAGAAGAAAAAAATTTAAATCGCAAAGAGAAACATCGGGGGAGTGAGAAGGGTGTAGAATCGGTTCAAACTTCAGGTTTTTCAGAGGCTCTAATCGACGCTGTTGATTCTCGTCTGTAAAACGGCGTGGTACTCATCGTCCACAGATTTTACGGTATCCAAATTTTTCAATAATGAAGCCGACATATTCTTTAAATATTCCAAATTTGTCATACTCTTTTGAGTGATTCACCGGTCATTTTGAATCAAATCGTTAACGAATTTGGATTGTTTATTATCTGTTCTAATGATCGGACGTCCGCTGTGTGTTACCTCAACAATTATTGTTTTTTCCAGGTTGACAATCATGAATTTTTATTACTCATCGATTAACAGTAGACTTATCAACAGCATCGCCACCATAAACATCCTTTAAACGACGATGAATCTCAGCAGGAGTCACTTTTTCAGCAGTTCAAAATTCAATATCAGCAAGTTGTTTACCTTGCATTGACATAACACAAAAACACGTCTCCATACTTTCGCTTCTCAAAATACATTCGATCAATTCAACGACCTCAAACTTGTGCATACGTATAGAAGAGGAATGTCACTTCCATATTTCACCTGGCGCACTTCTGAAAGTCATTTTGTTCGCGCTGTACAAACATGTGTGCATTACTTTTCAGCATACCCACGTAAGTTTCTTTAATGTTATCTGGGAAATACTTTATTATAATACCGGGTAAATAGCCAAATAATTATAAATCCGATCGTCAAAGACGACTAGCAACAAATTTGGAAAAACGATATAAATTTAATAAAAACTTTTTAGACCACCCCCATATACATAAACTGTAGATTAAGAAACGTTAATACCAGTCTGGACAGCTTTGACAGGCTGAAATCGGTACGGTCCCATATCAATGAATTGAAAATAAGTTTCATAAGTGTTTTATTATATTTGATTATAATAATTTCCACGACGAATTGTCAGTATCAAAAGGTTTTCAGATACGTTTTTAGATACGTTTTTAGATTTTCACGGCCAAAAGCATTTTCGTTATTTGTTCTTGGGGTGTTATACCGTGTTGCGCTACCTCCTTCTTTAGCCAACGTTTCGGATATCCGACATCTGTCGGATCTGCCGGATCTGCCCTAATGATGGACACTGCAACGCTGTCCGAAACGTTGGCTAAAGAAGGAGGTAGCGCAACACGGCCTAAAATCCCAAAAACAAATAATGACAAAAAACTATAGGTTTTGTTTGTTCTATATTACTGGGTAGTTTCGACCATTTTTGCAAATCACGAATTCTTCGACCTTTTTTTGATACTTGAATAGAATAGAGAGATGTGTATTGGGCAAATGGAAGCGAGATACATAGCAATTCACCGCAGAGCGTTATTATTGAATGCGTATGTGCTAAAACCGAAATACGTTTAATGATATAGAAAGTAGCAACCGGAGTTAACTTCAAAAATCTATAGATCGAGATTCTGATATTCTGATAAATATCGATTTATGTCATGGAACAATGATATAATTCGGTAATACACGATAAAACTAATTAATATTTTTCATGTTCCAATCATAGTGTTAAGCTTTACATTACAGCCATGTCGTATATTAATAATGTTCCGGCTCTAGTATTACTGTCGAAGGCACAATGGTACAGTGGTACAATGCCACCGAAGTACCGCTGTAATCGCCAGGACTCATGAACGGACCATATATTTACGACTAGTAGGTGCCATTGTCCCGCTTAAAAGTTCCTTCATTTCTTGAATGCCTTCCGTGATAAGACGGGCACAGTCGTGATATTTACAGCTTGTTTTAACGCCTGCAGTGCTTTGATTAAATTAGTTTAATTTTTTTTACAAAAGCCACCTCGAAATGTTATAGAATTTTAAAATAGTAAAAGTGTTGGCTAAGTGATCAGCTCAGAGGATTCCGTAGAAGTCTGGGTCAAGTTAGCCTCTCAGAAGCTGGGTGCGGAATAGTAGTGCACAACGGCTGATTCTGTGCAAATCTCAAGTGCATCCCAGTATTGAGTTTGGCAGCCGACTCGGACTTGAAACTTCTAAATGTCTAGATAACTGGAGAAAATCATTTACAAAAACATGTGTGTACAAAAACGGGTAGCCTGTTTCATAGATTCCGGGCCAAACGCATACCTAAGGTTCATTCATGGTTGATATTGTCTCGCTTGAAAGGGGGTATTTTTTAGGACTCGTCCTAATATCGAAAGTGGAAAAAATTGCTGGCTTTAAAATCTTGAATCTCTTCAAGAACTAGATTATCTTAATGCTCTCCTTAAATTACCTTTAATATTGCTTCCACGCACATCGAACTTCTTTGTAGAGTAAAGTTTTATACATTAAAGTGAGTTCCACACAATAGACCTACTTTCTAAAGCTAGTGAGTCCAAGTATAATGGTCTTTAATATTATTCTCAATAACAAAAGTAATAATAGAAAACTGAATCTTTCCAAATGGAGGTACCATACTTGCAACTACTAGTGTTTCTTATATTAAGCTGTTTAACATTTAAGTTAGATAAGTTGTGTAACGCCTGTAACTTTATACACAGCACTTGTTTAAAGTTACAGTAATAAATTGGGCACGAAGTGCTTTACAAATTGCAACGTTAAGGGATTATTCAGCTCTGCGGACCAACATAATATGTTAATATAAATAACGTGCCTGCGCAAATAATATACGAGCATTTTAATTTTAATTGAAATTTTTGATTAATTTATTTTTTACTTTTATATTCCAAATAGATTCAAATAACTGTTTTTGCTTAAAAATTATAAGCGCTGAACATACTAAAAATTATGCCCGTTAACAAAAAAAAGTACCTCAGCACAATATCTCGCAACAGTGAAATTTGGTTGTAATCATTCGTTTTGTTTTGCTGTTTAAAAAAATAATCGTAAACCAATCGTTTTCTATTATTGTAGAAATTAATCACCTTGTGGTTTGACATATTTAATATAAATAATAATAAAACGTTTGTTTTGTGTAAAACAACTATTTTTAATTAATTTATTTACCGACCTTTTTCGCTTTGCTCTAGCATCTTCTTTTGTTTTCTGGTAAAAAAAGGTGTATTGTGTTTTGCCGAGCAGAGAGTCACGTTGGTAGAAGATATTTAAGTATGTATATTAATTTCAATTATATTATTCCTCAATGAAAATTCATAATTTGAATTGAAATGGCAACAATATATTCACTAAATACCACGCAACGCTTATTACGAAAGTCTCAAACGAAATTCCACGAGAGAGGACCCTCGTAATAATTCATATAAATTTAACTAGTCAGTATTTCACCCGATAGGGCTTGAAATTGCAACGAGTTTCTCGCAGTTAGTTGGAGGACAATCCTCAAACGACCATTTCCATCATCTAATTGAGATGTTTCCCAGTTCAATCACATAATTATATCTCTTGGAACAGAAATTATCTCCGTCTCCGGGGAACTGATAGCATCTGTGAGTTATGTTAGCAAGTAGGGTGAAGATTCCAGTTAAGAACCGAAGTTTAAGATGCTTTTAAAAGTGCTTAAAAACTAGATTTAATGGTGCAGCGGATCATTGAAAACGCACACCTTCGAGAAAGTTTAACACGTTATAACTGATCTTTGATCACTATGAAATAATAAGAAACCTATTAACAGCCTTCTCATAAGCCTAAGAATTCGTAATAGTTTGAACAGCACCCTTGTGGTAATTTTCTAGAAAAAACGGCGTTCTAGAAATTATCAAACTATTCTTATTATTATTAATTTTTCGTTATTAAGAGTGATGAACGTTGAAATATATGAGTACTAAGTTTATTTTTAACCAATTTGGAAGGCGTAGGTACATAGATAACGCCACCCCGGGAACCATTTATTGGGTAACCAACACCCCTGACGTAGGTCAAGCTAAGTGGTTCGCTCTTTGGTGATTTTGCAGAGGTTCCCGGCTTCATGTTGTGAGATTTATCTAGGTCTCGGCGGTGGATGCGTTAGTCCATCGCCTTACACTGCGGTGTAAGGGACATATTCATACGTCCGTCACTCCTGGACACATTGACCACCAGGTTCCTACCTACCCCTCATAACTTTTTCCTTCACAGAACTTCCTCTTCATCTTTTCCCTAAAAAGATCCTCCACACAGCATCTCCAAAGATGAGATAGGCCCAAAGTGATTTTTTTGGAACTAATGTATAAAACTCCCCAACCGTTAACATTCATGAATCAGCCCTATTCAATTTTGTATGAACAAGATTCATAAATATGCTCGAAGCTGAGTATTTTACTGATTTACCACAGAGGAAATATTATTTGTCCTCGGGACTTATTTGATTATTATCTATGGTTAATATTCTAACATAGTAATTCAAATTTTATCTCTTTTGCGAACAGACCACTCGCTTGCTGAGTGCTGACTTGTGAGCATTGTTGCCACAATGTTTTACGAATTCAGCAAACACCAACCGAAACCCGAAAAAAGCTTTACTGGACTACATTTAAATTTAGACATTCTGTTGTTTTTTTTAGACATGAACCATAATATTTAAAATATATGTACATATGAACTCTAACGAGATAGTGTGGAAAAAAAACGGTTCAATAACGGTTCGTCGCGGACATTGACCGTCTGAGCCATAGGTCCGTAGGAACGAGGTTCGATCCTCACTAAAACCAACTTTTTTTTTTTAAATTAGTAGAAGCGCAAGACTTACCCTCAGACTATATTATAACACCATCTATTGCAGAACATCAAAAACATTAATATGAATAAACAAAAGAGAGCCACAAAAAAAGCAGCATCTAGCGAATCTGAAGAAGACTATAATACAAATAAGATGTTAAAATTCCTGGAAAAAAAATTCGAAGATTTATCGGAACAATTAATGAAATCTTTCAGAGAACAGATCAAGAATGAACTCAGAGAACTTACAAAATCAGTTGAATTCTGTAGTAACAAAATTGATGAATTCGAAGAAAAAAATAAAAACAAAGACATATTGATTAAACAGCTGCAATCGGAAAACAAGGAAATAAAAATGCAAATTAACAAACTAGAACAACTTCACAAACAAAATAACATCGAAATACAGGGAGTCCCATTTAAAGATAATGAAAACATAACAAAAATAGTGAATAACATAATGGAAACTATTAAAGGCGAAACAGAATCTTCAAAAATAACCAATATTTACCGAATCAAAAATAGAAATCCTTTAAACAAATACCCAGCCATTGTTGTATCATTTCAAAATAAAGAAATCAGAGACCAAATCATCGACAAAAAAAGAAAATACGGATTTTTGTCCACAAAAAACTTTAACTTTCCAGAAGATAACAAAGTATACATTAATGAACAACTGACACCACAAAATAAACACCTACTGTTCCTGGCAAAATCATCAAGACTTGGTTACAAATTTATTTGGGCTAAAAATGGACACATTATGATGAGAAAAGATGAATTAGCCCCAATCATCCAAATAAGACAGCCGGCAGACATTCCCGAAGAATAGAGGATCAAGTAACCACATTGCATGTGTAAATTTTTTCTTTCAACATGTCAGACGAAAATTTTTTGTATGAAAATTATATTTGTAATGATACTAATGAACTAAATAATCACTTTAAAGATATAAACTTTTCAGTTCTTAATATGAACATACGTAGCTTAAGAAAACATTTTGATGAACTCTGTGTACTTCTCGAAAGTCTAGATTTTTCTCCGAGTATTGTTATTTTAACAGAAACACAGATGAAAGAGGTAATCCCCTATAACCTTCCAGGATATGTCACCATTTCATCTGAATGCAAACATACTGGGCACGATGGTATCACCGTATTTGTGAAAAATTGTCTTAAGAAAACTACCTTCAAAATTTTAGATTTTAAAACAGCTAATGCAATTGAAGTAACATTCAAGCACAATAATTGTAATTATCTGATATTAGCTATATATAGATCTCCTTCCTTAAATGAATCACTTTTCACTAACGAGCTAAATTCATTTTTTAAAACGGCTAACAGAAAAAATTTCAATTTTTCAATATTATCTGGAGATATCAATATAAACATTAATGAAAATAACAAAAGAACAAACTGTATAAATGAATACTTAGATTGTTTATCATATGCAGGATATCAGTCATACATAAACTCTCCAACAAGAGAAAATTTGAATAACTCCACGACTCTAGATCATATATTTGTAAAAACACACAAACACGTCAAAACTACATCTTCAACTCTACATACAAACATTACTGACCACTACCCAACATTTTATGGACACAACCTCTTAACCACTAATTTAAAAGAAAACTCTGGTAATCTAGAAAAAAATAATATTAACTACGACACATTAAACAATCTAGGGGAGACCGGGGACAGTTGTACCAATTTGACTTTTACCATTTTCTACATCTTAGGTATAATGTTTATGAAAAAAATGCTCATACTCAACGGCAGATAATTTAGTTGTCTACCAAATTCTTATTCTATGATTTTTCTAAATCTTATAGAAATTAAGCTATAAGCGCATGGACAGATCGGGGGAAATGCTACAACTGACCCCTACCCTGGGGTTAGTTGTACCAGTAGCGGAATTTAAATTAAAACACAGAATTTATCGATAAATGTGTTCAATTTTGATAATTTCGGTTAGGAAAAACAGTTTGTTTGTTAGTTTATAAAATTACTATTCAAAATTTCAATTACATTGAACGTAATACACCATTTATCTGACCACAAGAAAACTCTTATAGAATTCGTCAGTTCAAGTGTTACCAAGGATCTTAACTATTGTAATATAATAAAAATACAATACAAATATATATTAATACCGTAGCATGTTTAAAACTCAAGAAAAAGAGAAGAAAAAATAATTAAAATTTTGTATGAAAATACTGTGGTACAATTGTCCCCGCGGTACAATTGTCCCCAAAAATATGTATATATATATATATATTATATACATTTTGCAATAAAAATACTTATTCATTTTCTATGACAATATACAACGAACAATTAACTACACGGGCTCAAACTTTTACATATTACAGTCTTATTAAAATTTAAATAATTATAATACAAACTTGTAACCATAAAATACATATATTCAAATATGATTTGGTGATGAAAATATAAAATTTATCACAAAAAATACAGTAACAAACATAAAATAACAAAAATGCTGGCAAAATAACAAAATAACTAAAAAAAGTATAAGTAGGTATTAAATAACATATAAAGGTACGTCTAAGAAACTAAGAAGCAAGAATAAAATTATTATTATGAATATGTTATTATTAATTAATAACATTATAAAGTTAGAGATCATTGACATGGTAATTAAACCAACATTAACATAAATCCATAAAATGAAAGGGGTTTGGACTCTGAAAGTATAACGGACGAACATTCATTTATGACTTGAGAGCTGTGCTCACAGAATCTTAAAAAAAAACCTCGGGGTTAGTTGTAGCACGGGGTCGATTGTACCGGTACAATCGTCCCCGGAAAAATTGGTACAACCATCCCCGAGGGGTCATTTTAAATTAAAACGCAAATTTTTGGTTAATCCCTACTCTAGAACGCTTCAAAACTCGTCCTAAAATAAACTCAAGTGTCCAAAGAAATGTGTACATAGCAAAATACTAATAAACAGAACATAGTAATTGTAATATTAGAGAATGAACGCAATCGAAAAAATTACGATTTAGGGCTCAAAAATTTCTTCTTCCGATTGCGAACGTCCGGGTTCCACTATGTCCCGCGGGTTACTGACGTTTGTCCGCACGCATAAAAGCTATCCCCTGATGACATATAGTATACGTACCTATTATAATTAGGGAGTTATTCGCCTTGGTACTACTGACCCGTGGTACTACTGTCCCCGGTCTCCCCTACTCCATTCAGAAAAATGGGACAATGTACGATCGACAGCTAACCCACATTCAGCATTAGAATTGTTTTATAAAACTCTACAAGATTATATATCGAAAAGCACATACAAAATTGTTATTAATAAGCGAAAATATAAAAAAAATCAAACCTTGGATTACTGTAGGACTAATAGTCTCCATTAAACGCAGAGATAAACTTTACAGAGAAATGTTAAATTATGAAAAAACCTGTCAAAAAAATAACGTAAGAATAATGTCTTTTATGAAAACAAAGTATTTGATGTATAGAAACTTACTAAATAGGTTAATAAGAAGTTGTAAAAAGAAATACTATTGTGAACAAATTGATAACGCAAAAAATTATACCAAAAAAACGTGGAATATTATTAATGAAATAATGAACAAAAAAAAAATGGCATCAACTGATGTGAAAGAGATTAAAATAAATAACAATAGTATAACTGACAAATAGGCCATTGCAGAAAACTTTAACAACTTCTTCACAAGTACTTGAATCTTCTAGTAAAATTGATAGTACAACAACCGTAGACTCATCTTTGCATTTACTCTCAACTTACGATTCAATAAATTCCTTAGAATATTTTTCACCTATCACGATAAACGAAATTGTAAAACACATTGATAGTCTAAAGTCAACAAATTCTACAGGAATTGATGGTTTATCGGGTAACACACTAAAAAAAATAAAACATAATATTTTAATTCCATTGCTACATATTTTTAATATATCACTAAAAGAGGGACATTTCCCTGAACAATTTAAAATCTCCACCATCATTCCAATTCACAAATCAGGAGAAACGCACATATTAGACAATTACCGACCTATTTCCTTAGTTTCAAACCTCTCAAAAATATTTGAAAAATGTATCAAAAATAGAGTAATGAATCACCTAGAACAAAACAAAATTCTGTCCCAAAATCAATATGGTTTCAGAAGTAACCTAAGCACTGAAGATGCAATATTCGATTTGACAAAAAAATTGTACACATCTGTTGATAAAAATAAAAAATGCCTAGCTTTATTTTTAGATTTAAGAAAAGCTTTTGATACGGTTAACCACAATATACTTATAAAAAAAATTAATCGAATAGGTTTCAAAAAAGATACACTAAAAATTCTCACAAACTATCTCAAAGACAGAAAACAAAAAACAAAAATAGGGAATTTTTATAGTACTGAAACGAGGATAAAAAATGGAGTACCACAGGGTACTGTGCTTGGCCCAATCCTGTTTTTAATATATATAAATGATTTATGTAATCTTGTAATCCCTGGTGATATTGTATCTTATGCTGATGATACAGTAATAATTGTAAACGGAAAATCCTGGCTTGAAACTTATTTAAATGCATCAAAATGTATTGCACATGTCTCATCATGGCTAAATAGTAATAGACTCTTCCTAAACAACAATAAAACATTTTACCTACCTTTTTATAAAAACAGTAAAAACAAACCCCCCAATAACCTTAAAATTAGAATTCATAATACTAACTGTAATCAAGTAATATGCTCATCTTGCTCTGAAATTGTAAAAGTTGAAAAGATAAAATATTTGGGTATATGTATTGATACAAATTTAAATTGGCATTCACAAATAAATAATACCGTTTCTAAATTGAGATATCTTACATACATATTTTACAGACTCAAAGAAGTATTGAATATTGACAAATTGAAAATGATTTATTATTCTATGGTGCAATCTTCACTCATGTATGGAATAATAGGATGGGGTGGTGCCCTTGATACTTTTATAAAACCTTTACAAACAACTCAAAATTATATTATCAAAGTTATGTTTAATAGAATTAAAACATTTTCGACAGATGCTTTATACAAAGAATCTAAACTATTCAGTCTCCGTAAACTATTTATACTGCAAACTATGAAATATATCTTTAAAAACGTAAACAAATTCGAAAAAAATGTAAACAGAATCAACATTAGAAATAATAATGTATTCTATACCCCCCAAACACACACAAAACAAATGCAAACTCACAGTAGTTTTATTGGACCTCGTACCTTCAATAGTTTACCAAAACATATTCAAGTTGCAACAAAACTTCCGCATTTCGTAAAAGAGTTAAAATTATGGCTAAACCATACAGATGTAAAAACTCTATTTATTTAGTTTTATTTCACTTTATGTTTCTAAAAACTCTATTTATTTAGTTTTATATCACTTTTCTCACAAACTTTACACCTATTATTACAATGTATATCATTAATTACACTTACACTTATTTAACCGTACACTATTGTATACACTTTTTGTACAAAATGTTTTAAACAATTTTTGTTTTTGCTTTATATACCCCTGTTTGTTTTTTTCTAGGTACTAAAAAAAAACTTTTTTTAAATATATTACCCACGCACAGGCTGCGCCTTAGTGGGTTCCCACATTATTGTTATGATTTTCAAATATGTAAATATAAATTGTAAAATATGGGAAAAATAAAGGAATTAAAAAAAAAAAATAAAAAAAAATACCAACTCAGAAACAACTGAAATTAACACATCTTGGAAAAGTCATTAAATGCTATGAAAAAATAATTGAATAAGGGCCCGTAACTTAATCTAACGTAACCAATTTTTAATGATTTTTCAAATGAAGTGTTGAGTAGAGTTCATTCTGAGTTGTCCAGTCACCGAAAAAACTAAACAAACATTAACTACCTCATGCAAACGTACCAATGTCATATGATGTTTAAAAATATATATTTCTCTACACTTTTAAAAGTCATGACTGTGAAAGCTCGAAGAAAAATAACGAAGTTCTTTTATTCGAATTTCAAATAAAATACGCCAGAAATTCGCCCTAAATTGGGAGAATCACCGATTCGAACCAATAGCGATAGAATCGGACGCAAAATGACATTATTAGATCTGGCATCTGGTTGTTAGACGTACTCGGAGTTTGCAGGCAGAATACCTGAACGCAGAATACCTAATCCGGTCTTCAAGTATGAAATAATATTATAACTTGGGTTTGGTAATGGTCTCGTACCGAGCTGCAGCCCATTGTTATTGAAATGCTGCTCTCGTATTAAGGGCATATTGAGTTTATCCAATCACCCGACTGTTTTTTTTTATATCGGCAAGTTGCGCAGGTACAAAAAAATCGAAATTGAATATTTTTATTAACTACCGCAAATCCGCTATCAAACGTGATATAAAATTAAAATATATTTTTTTAAGTATTTAAAAAATATATGAAAATTATAACAATATTTTATGTAGGGTGTTAAGGGCGTACTAGACTTACTTTAACTAGTGATTGACGACAATTCTTTGTAGTGTGAACCAAATTTTCCTCTACGGTGACATTTAATAAAAACAAAAAAAGAAGGTATTGGACAATTAGGGTCGGGATAGGGATGAACGGTTACCCGGTAAGTTTATTTTATGGAGTTTTTGTAGATACGTAGATGTGTCACTATATCGAATTGATTGAAATGGATTGTTTGAATGGCATAATATATAATGATTAAAACATGTATTCTTTGCAACATTTATAATTTGCGATCGAACTGGTTTCACCATGCTTTAGGCACCTTCAGACTACATCTCAAGTTAACATTCATTTTCATATAGTTTCAGCT
Source organism: Limnephilus lunatus (assembly GCA_917563855.2). Taxonomy (NCBI): domain Eukaryota; kingdom Metazoa; phylum Arthropoda; class Insecta; order Trichoptera; family Limnephilidae; genus Limnephilus; species Limnephilus lunatus. The sequence continues at coordinate 98,269,871 of OU830593.1, read as the reverse complement.
ACTTTTAAACCTTTTTTCCTTTTTTCCTACACTTCCTCATTTTCTAAAGCCTCATAGTTTTCCCCAAAACAGGCATGACATAATTCTGCCTGAACATAGTTGGATCTCTTATACATTTTCATACGAGAAAACACATAAACGTGTGCATTGGTGAATTATATGTACAATTTTGACAGTGACGTCCCTGCGAAACGTCACTCATAAACAGCATTTCGTCTTGTTTACGCTAACCCCTACTTATTATTGGTAATGGAAAAAGAGAACCAATTGATCGACTCTAAAGTCTTCATAAAATAATCACACACCAATATATTATTGCACAGAAGATACATTATAATGAGAATACATCAACGTGAGTATTGCACATAAACTTTCGCTGCGATACTTAAATAATACAGTTTCTTTCTTTTACAGTTGTTTTCTAGAGAGCAGTCGATTTTATCTATAAGAACCTGACAGTCAAAGATAAATACAGTCAAAGAGCTCTGCCCCCACCGTGATGCATAGAATCCCCAGGAAAATCTTTTTTTCATCTAATTGAATTATCCCGTCAAATCACAATAGTTTTCTGGCTGTGTCTCATCCACATGATTATGGCAGTGATTTGTATAATGCTCATATTCATTTATTCACCGTTGTCAGTCATTATGTATGGTTGTAGGTGGTAGATCTAATAAAAGTCTCCATCAGATGAAGATATAAGCAGTAAAATAAGTTCAACACGTGGGGAATCTTGGATTACGTTTTACAAGTGAACGCGTTTCACGAGTTTCCCGAGAATTCACAATAAAACAGAGAACCGATTTGGTTATTTTATTTTTTCGATTGAATTATTCTAACCTTTAATTATTTACTTTTTTAAAACATAAATTTTATTTTATTGAGGTGGCAACCAACAAATCAAATTCGTCTTTATGTAATTGAAAAATTTAAACACCTTTGGTGTATTTACTTCAATTCTAAATAGACTAAAGATTTAAAAAACACGTGTCGTAATTGACCGGCAATCTCTCGGGACCGTGTTAAGATTAACGTCAATTTTATGAAACAAAAATTAAAAGTTTTTAAAAGAAAAATCCACTTGTTAAAATGAGTTTTATTTGCACTTTTACGAGTTCTTAATCTGCGAGACCCTCTGGTACCAAAGCTCTCACGGTTTTGCCACAGAGGTCATCAATTTTTACTAAAATAAAGAATTTAATGAGGTTGTGCCATTTTTTAGCAGGAGTAGAAAAACGAGTTAACCTTTTTTAATGCAAAAATAAAATACTAAGTATGAACACACATTTAAAATGCTTTCAACCTAAACGTAATCGTAAGTGAGTGGATATAAAAGTAAGATTTATTTGACAGCTGCTGGATTAATTCTTTCCCAGGATTCTACCCTCATCATTAAATAAAATGTTTCATATGTGTTTTTAGCCTTCGCGTTCATATCCTTATAAATGTGATGAATGAATGCCTCGTCTCATGGAGAGGTTATCTCGTTTAATTGGGTTCAGTTTATTTTCACATATTTTTATTTTTAAAGGATTTTTAAAACCATTTCAACCATTAGGGAATTTCCACTGAATTTTTAAATGGCTGTATTGATTTGCGTGTCGGATGTACCTTTGTATTTAATATTATACAGACTGTACGATTATATTTTGGTTAATCCTTGCTCGACCTGAGGAATACCTCAGCAGGCGTTCGTGCGAGATTCTATGCACGTCACCTGGAGTATATTATATTGTTTATCATTAGTAACGTAACATAACTTCCATGAAATGGATTGCAATCTTTAGAGGACAGGCGTCGGATGGGAATGTTATTCTTGTTCTACCGGTATTACAATGAAAGATGCTCCGAGGAACTGTCGTCATTATTTCCTTCGACACCGGTGAATAGTCGGGAAACACGCCAAACGCGTGTCCAATATTTGTACACGGTTGACATTTGTCCCATGAGAACGGGTTGTTTCTTCGACTCGTTCTTGTGCTCAGCAGCTCGGCTGTGGAATGATTTGCCGGCCTCTGTGTTTCCTCCTTCCTACAACATGGGTCTCTTCAAGACCAATGTTCATTCCTTACTCTCCTCAAAAGACCCTTCACACAGCGTCTGAGATGACATAGGCCCTGAGAGAAATTATTTTCGTCAGGGCCTCCTGTGTGGATTTTATGTAAAAAAAATATATTAAAAATTTGTTACAATTTTTTTTTAATATTAAAACTTGCGCGGATCCCCTGACGTTGTTCGGGGACCCCAAAATCAATTTTAATTTTCCACTTGGATGATCCTGGATGATCCGCTTTGGGAACCACTGGTCTAGAAGTATAAAACCATCCCTCCAACTGCAGTGCAAGGCGATGGCTTGAGAGGTCAAAAGGTCTCCCTCAACCAGTTTTTCTCGTTCCGGCCCGCCCGCAGCAGGCATCCACCGCAAAGACTCGGACAAACCTCACCCCATGAACCCGGGCACCCCTATTCAGTCACCAAACGTAGCGAACCACTTGGAGTGACCCATGGCAGAGGTGTTGGTTATCCAATAAATGGTTTCCAGGACCGCGGTACCCACACCCTCCCCCAAATTGTAATCATTCGTTTGGTTTTGAAACTTTTTTCATCCGCGTGAATTCATTTGTATTACAATGCTGTGCCAGAAAACCTGTTCTGCAATGTTGCTTGTTCATTAACCGATGATAGTCTACCACAACTGTATAATTTTTTCACGTAATGTATTTCTTTTGTTTAAAATTTTGACAGATTCTGATATGGTAATTTGTTATGTTTGAGGCAAGAAGGATGATTTTAATGAACACTGCCAGCTTCACAAAGCCTACAATTAAAATATCCATCGCTGGTAATTAATAACAATGAATGAATATTGTGTTTGTTTCGCATTTCGCCTAGTTTTCTGTCTCAGCGAATATATTTTCTCGAGGGAATCGATATCGTGCACAAGCTTCGAGTGAGTTCCGTGTGTTTACTTAAGCGTGCATCTACTTCTGCTTTTGATATTAGATTATATCACGATATATTCAATTATACAATACGTTTTAATTTTTCGTTGGTTGGGCTAGGTCAATACTTTGATTTGCGTGTTGAATTAAATGCCGCGAAGTAGTAGTTTCGATAACAATTTCCGAAGAAATTGGTTGAAATAAAATTCTTTCATCATTTCAAACGCTTATTAGAATGCTTATAATGCAGTGATCTGGATATTGATAACGATTCTGTGATAACTCAGAATCAACTCAACTCAATACCTCTTTGAAAAGTCATTAAAAGCTATGAAAAAAACCTAACCTAACGTAACCTATTTAAAAAAATCATTCCGGTAGATGTGCCGGATCTGCTCTGATGATGGACACTGCAAAGCTGTTCGAAACGTTGCCTATAGAAGGAGGTAGCGCAATACGGTATAACACCCCAAAAACAAATAATGAAAATCTAAAAACCTATCTATTTACAAAAAAAAAATATAATTTCACTTTTAACGACTTTTCAAAGGAGGTGTTGAGTTGAATTCATTCTGAGTTGTCCGGTCAACATTGATAACTGCGTATCAATTAACTGAGCGTAGAACCCTGTTTCAACCAGTTTGCATTTCGTCTGTCTGTAAATTTATTTGTAGGTTCTGTTTCTGTTTCAAAATGGTGGATGTTTTAGTGGTTCAGTAAAGATTCTTTTATGAAATTTGAAATCGTTGTATTTATATGGATTCTTTTCATTCGATGTTTTTTTTAAATATTATTGTAGTTACCTTTCTGATAAAAATAACTGTTATTGAGATATCAACATTTCTTTGAACGAATTATATTGTAGTTCATTATTTGCAAAAAAAAAAAAAAACTTACTACTCAAAAATCTTAAGAATTCAGAGCAAATTATTAGTAATTTGTTTTTTTTTTTTACTTGGAAAAAAGAAGGAAAAGAAAAACAAAAAGGCCCTGTAAAATTCATCGTGAATAAACACGTTTAATAGTTAAATGAATACATACTCTCCAAGTAGAGCAATGAACCGCGCTGCTACGAAATTAGTCATATTTAGGTTCTGGCAAAATCTAGCAAAAAATAATTTGATCAAACAATTTTTGATTTTCAAGTACCTATTAATTAGTCACTTGTTAACCATTCAATCTTAATATATAAAACAAAGTCGGGTTAGTTACACCATTTATAACTCAAGAACAGCTGAACCGATTTTTATGATCTTTGATTTGTTGGATTTGTCTCCACCCCAAATAGCAGAAAAGATATTCAAACATCGGATAAATTCACAAAAAAATATATAAATTAAATTCTTTTCCTCATACATTTTGTATGGAACGAATTTTCACATTTTAAAAAAATGAGTGAATTCCAAAAATTAAAAAACGTCAAATGTCAATTCGGTGATTGTTTTGCCTTTGTTCTTAAACATAATATAAAGCTGCCCCTCTTTCTTACACATTAAATGTCAACAGTCGAAAATGAGACAAACGGTGAACGTATGTCTCCCCCCCTCAAAAGGAAAAATACAATAATTATAATTAATCTCCCTCACACGTTTTGTAACGCAATTCTAAGTAAGTGGTAAAGTAAGAAAATCACAAAAAATATAAATCCGTACACAACTCCATCTCTGATACTGACACAAACAAAACACGGACAGTTGCGCATCGATAATTGCTTCATTGTGTATTTTTTAACTTGATAAAAAAACTGAATTTAATTCAGCTAATAAGTTAAAATAACAGTTACTGATTCTGAGGCGGAACGAAGTTCCCTGGTCAGCTAGTCTAAAATAAAATTTAAATAGAAAGCGTGTACGAAATAAAATTAATGTCTTTGTTTATAAGATAGGATAGTGCTTAACAAGTTGAAGAATGAATTCAATCTAGGCCAAGATGGAAACAGTTAACATCCCCGGGGAGCTTTTGTTGAAAGATGTTAGGATTACATTCACGTGATGGCTAAGCGACCGAATTTCCGTTCGTTATTTGTCATTTTAAGTAGAGGGCAATGGTAACCAAAAAGTTCAGTGCTCGCGAGTAATCTCAAATTTTGTAACAATTATTGTAGCAGCTTTAGGAACCTTGTTAATTCCAGATGACGCGAAAGCAAGCAAATTGAAGCCTATTTGTTTTCTACAGATGAAGAATCTGGTTTCAGATGAAATGAATACCTGAAACCAATATTTGTTCATGGTTGAAGTTTTTATAGATGTTGTTAGCATTTTCCTCAAAATAAATACTCGTAATATCTTACGGCATCCTTGCTAACAGCATTGATTTTCTGCGCACCGCTGCACGTTCGCGAAAGTCAATGAGCGATACAGTTCATGGTTGATATTGGTTTCATGTTTTTGTGTAAGTCGGCTCTACGTGGAAAGAGCTACCGGCAACTGTTTTTCCAGGTCTCTTCAAGACCCGCATTAATAAATCACTTCCTACTACCCAATCGGATGGCGATATTTATAGTCCCTGTCTTTACACTTATTTACAGAGGTGAACAAGAAGATAATAATATGTCTAAACGAAAATATGAAAGAAAACACGACACAGAAAAAGATAAAAAGATAATTGACTAATATGACGGTTTGACTGAAGGTGGCAATGGCGGAATCGGTACACGCACACGTCTCGGTTAGACGAGAGGTTCTGGGTTGGAGTCCCCTTTACGACCATTATCCTTTTCTATTTTTCTATGTCTAGTTTTCTTTCATATTTTCGATTAAATTATTAATGTTATCTTCTTCTTCAATTATATTTTACATTGATGGGAATAACCTTCAAAAGTGATAAAAAGAGAGTTTTTCTTTAAAAAAATTTAATTTACAGACTTCTTGATTTCTGGGCCACTTTTAAAAATGCTTGTTAAATTTAGTGTAAGGATAAATATGGCTTACTTTCGGTATACAGAGAAGTGCAAAACAACTCATATATATTTATCTCTGTGGCGACGTCAACCATAAGATTATCTAATAAGAGTTACAATATTAGGCATAAAATCTCGTATTTTTTAAATTTTGCAACATCCTGCAAAACCATAATTTTTTAAACACATAAATGTAGTGAAGCGACTGCATCCTAAATATGTAAGCAACAAACCTCCAACATATCATCTCAAATTAGAATAAATAAACAATCAAGATGATGGATGAATTACAATGAGGCAAAAAGTACATTACGTTGCGGCGGAGAACAAATTATTAAAGTTTTCAACTTTTACACTGAATATCAGATCTAGTCTCTGGGAGAGACAACTATCTCATTTGTTCGCTTCGCTTTGACATTCAAATGCTCCTGATTATATCTAAGAGAAAATGGCTCTCGGGAAAGATGAAAAATGTTACTTTGAAGGTAATTATTATTTTCAAGAATAATAAAGATAAATATAATAAATTGTACGACGAAGAGATACCGCACAAACTTAATGTAAGCAAACAAATAATAATAAATTAATTTAAGGCTTTATTTATTACATAAAAGTAAATGTCACTTTTCTTATCTTCAATGCCGAATACAAGACTTTGAGGTGATGATAAAATAATTATAAAAATCATTTTTGGTAACTTTACCTCTACACAGGAAGACCTGAAGAAAACAATCTTCTTCGGGGCCTATTCCATGTTTGAGAACGCTGTGTGGAGGGTCTTTTAGGGAAAGGAAGGAAAAGAAGTTCTGGGAAGGTAAAAGGGCTGGAAAGGAATCGGGGGTCAGTGTGCCCAGGAGTGGCAGACGTGTGAATCCATTCTCCTACTTCGGTGCAAGGCGACGGGTCGAGAAAGTCCTGCTTGAGAGGTCAAAGAGAGGGTTATTCTATAAATGGTTCCCGGGATGGCGGTACCCAGACCCCTCCGAAATTGAGATAATTGTAACTTGAAACTGATAATCAAATAAATTATTCAATTTTGTAAACAGTTTAAACAAGACATGTGAAATGTGAATTAAATCATCTAAAATTTATAAAATTTTGTAAAACTATAAACCCACAATTTAACGATATATCAACAGCAATAATAATGTTCTGAAAAGTGATAAATTTAATAGTTGGTGATGGTAGCCGCTGTTATAATCAAACCGAGTCGATTTGATTCCCACAGGACTATCAAATATCTAATGCATTTCTGTTATTGTTCAATCAAAATTCTTAAAAATATTGTATGTTTCCATAAACAACAAAATCTTAATTAGGAAAAGCAAATTAATTCAATTACTAAAATACCTCCCAACTTAAAAAAACAATGTTTTTAATCAATTTATTAAAATGGTAATCAACCTTATAAAAACATCACATAATAACAGAACTCATGTTTTCATTTGACCCGAGCAAGCAAACAAAAATATTATCATTAACTGTTCCTAAAGCCAGTGTATACAAAAATATAGTCGTTAATGCTTGGGATTTAATGGGTTTATTATTACACAACTGATCGTTTATCCTTGCTTCTTTACTCGAAAGTGATTTCATTTGTCAGACAAATAATACCCATGCAGACCACAATTGCTTCCTTTCTGTTTTCTGGTATAACGCCCGGGGCTCGTAACTTTTAATATAACACTTATCGGGCAGATTCTCAGTTCGGTCCCAAAGAGCTTATTTTCAATTTACACAATATCAAGATCAAATAGTGGCGGAATTTGGGGTCGTAGCCCCGGTTCTGGGGCCGCGGTGTTTATTTTGGTTTATTTCAGCCCGGACCACCACCCTTTTCCCGAGCGCTTTGAATTATTCATAGTCAGGACCGCATGCACAAAGCGAACATTACGGCTAGAAATGAAAATCAAGCAACATTACGAATATTTTTTTCGCACGGAGCGCTATGTTTCGGTTGACTTTAACTACATAAATCGTGTTTTTGTTGCTTTGCAACACGTAAACAAGGAACATTCATCATCACGTTAAAACAGCAACGAAAATAAATTAAATATTTTCACACACCAATTAGTTATTTATCTCCAGATATCTAACTGTAAACCTTTAATTCAAGATCTGCAATTCTAATAACTAAATCTAACGAATTTTTTTTTATTTTTTTTTTATTTATTTATTTTTTTTTTGTTTTTTTTATTTTTATTTATTGTTATTAAGTTTATTTTGTAGAACTCCATTTTTTTTTTTATTTATTTTATAAATTCAATAATATTATTATTTTATGTATAAAAACAGTTTATAATAAACTGTTTTTATACATAAAATAATAATATTATTGAATTTATAAAATAAATAAAAAAAAAAAAAAAATAAAAAAAAAAAAAAAATAAAAAATAAAAAATCTAACGAAAGTATAACATAATTTTGGCCCTCTTTAATGTCGGTATTTCGATATACAAATGTTTCCTCATGTCGATTTACAAAGATGTAAAATATTATCGACCTACGGACTATGGTTTTATAATAAAATAGATGAAAATTGTCGTTTTCGTGAAAATGGCTTAGATTTTGGAAATAACTGCGAAGAATGAAAAAAAAGTGATCATAAAAAAATTTCAATAGTGCTGGGAAGATAATATCCACCATTAAAATTTTCATGCTTTATTATTTTATCATTGTCTTTCTTCGATTTGAAAGAGATTGCTCTATAAAAGCATACCTACCTAAAATACAATCAAAGTATTTTATTCGTCAAAACTAGTAATTTAAAAAAGACCGTTTCTCAAAAATCTGGCCTTCAATAAGTGTAAAGGTACATCAATTGATTATAGAAAAAATAAAATATAAAGCAAAGAAAAAAAAACGCATTAGCTAGAACTTCTTGATTAATTCACGAGAGTTTGCAAACTTTGTCTGGCAGTAAATATACCAGTAATCAACATGCATTTGGATATCGGCCGAAAGTTTCTTTAAGATCAACAAAACTTTATTTCCGGTGGAAATAAGAAACTTTATCATTGCTCCAACCGATGTTGAAATAAGAAATAGCTTTTCCAATGAAATGGAAATGAGACGACTCATACAATATTATACTCGTAGATACACCAACTTTCAAATACAAAGGGATAGGACATAGTAGTACAAATAGATTGGTTTGAAAATGATTAACAAAGGTATTCAAACTTTTGCTATGTCACGTGCCTCGAAGATTAAAACTTAAATAAAATTACAAATAGTAAGGGTGTATATAATCAATCAATTTTTTTTCACAATTTGAATTTCAAACCAATTTAACAATAATCCAAAACACTGTGAAAGCCATAATACACACATAAGTGCATATTTAAAATTTAATGGAGAATTTATGTGACAGTTCATTCGGAAAATATCCACATTTCCCCAGAGGCAGTTAACTAACCCAGTTAGCCTTCCTAGAAACATAAAAATATATAAATGAAAAATTACTTTTTTTTTTAAATGAAAACAAATAACTTTGTAAACATCACTATATTACTAATATTATCTAGATGTTTCGAAAAACTGTGTTTTTTTCATCAGAATATGATAACTTTTTTTTTCAATTTACTTGGATTTCTATTAAAATTGATTGTGAAAATTAATTAAAAATTTTCATTTCCATGTAACACATTCTCTGTAGACTCTCCACTATTGCATAGACTGAGATATGACAAGAATGCTGAACTATTCCATAAATGCGGCATAATATGGGAAAAGGGCGATGACGTAAGCGACATCAACCACCTAATGGAATATTTGCTTTAGATTCTTCACATTTCCTCAATAGTTTAGAGCAAATATGGAATGGCATAAGACGTATAATGACATGAATCAGTCTTGACATATAGATTTGATTGAGTTGAGAAGTTGCGGCGTCTAAAGGTCGTGAGTGTGTTTTCCTTTTGTAACCCGATATTGTAAGTTCAACCATTGTAGTTGTGCCTTGTCTAATACGTTTTTATGACAAACATGCAAAATTCAAAGGTCGATTTACTTCATGACCTAAATAGGACAATAAGCCATTGATATCATACATAATAAAATGCTTTACGTCTATAGATCTTTATCATTTTGCATGGAGTAGGGTTTGGAGAGCAGCTGTTAACCTTGATTTTACAGTTTCATACAAACTAATCGGATCTTCTCGATTCCTCTAAGCCATTATTTGAACTTTTTAAGGTGCTCCGCAATTGATATTATAATTAGATTTAAAGTAATTTAAAAAATTTTGATACATACCTGAAATTCCTCTTTTATAGACGTGCATAATGCACAACTAGATAATATGTTGGCATTACCGGAAGAGATCGAAAATAAAATCCATAGATGAAAAAGTGATGCAAAAAAAATTGCAATTGGTAGCACGCAAGCTGGCTGAAAATCTAAATATACCGGGACTGAATATATTGAAAGCAGGAGAGGGGAAGGGATCGCAGGAGGGGAGAGGAAAGATGAAGGGGGAGGTGAAAGGAGAAGTGTTAGTGAAGTAATCGAGTGAAAAAATCCATTTAGTTCGATTACTTTACTATGTACGACTTGAAGGCTCTAAAAATAAATCCGTCTCACCTTCAGGGCTAGTACCTATGTATTAACTTATACCATCCTACAGCTTCCTACTTAATCCTAAAAAACTCTTGCCCTAGAACTCCAGTCAGTGGCTCTAGTTACACATAAAAAAAAATTGATGAAAAAATTTCATCACGATAAACCAATGCCTATTAACTCTTAACACAAGCTGGTTCGATGAGATAAACAAGTTACCCATGCGAAATAAATAGAGAGTGTAGACACATCTTGGAAAGGTTTTTAACCAAAAGATAATAACAGCGCCCTTGAGGTGATTTTTCACGAAAACGGCGCTATATAAATTAGCCAAATATTATTATTTATAATAAGCAGTGTGACTAACGATTATGGTGCCATTTTGTATAGTTATTTAGTATGAAACGAAAGATTGACTTTTTTGCCCCAAGCGACATTATACTCCAACCGGATACAAAATTCATTTTCAATCAATATTTTAAAAGTAAAGTTTTCAAAATCATTGTATTATTAATCAGCGATGGGCCCAGGGCGACATAAAAGTCCAGCGTCACGGGAAAGTTTTCCATTGTTTCGGGCCAGACAGTTCAGAAGAGGGGTAGGTATAACTAATTCAATTTTTTCAAGACCTTTCTGATTTTACGTCATCCCTTATTTCGTTGGGATCCGTTTTGTGATAAAAATAGATGTCCGGGTCGAATGAGAAATTTAATCTGTCAATTCAAGACTTGAATTTTTCGTAATGTGGGAGAACATTCATATTACATAAACTGATGATGATTCTCAACAATATGAGTAACGGTGGATTAAGCTTTTATTTTTACCAATCAATAACTTTGTATATAAAAACTATTTTTTTGACTTACTTGCTAGGATGTATTTATATTCATAATAATTAAAGTTGTTGAACATTTTCTATGACGTGTTTTACATAGTGTAACCATAATTTTCATTAGCTTATTATTGGTAACCTCAACATAACAGTGAAAGCGTTGAGATAGAAACACATTTGTTTTCCTGGAAAATTAACGCTATCACAATAAAATATTCTAGTCAGAATAATTACGAATTTGACTAGAAAAAATCTTATCAATTATTTCAAAGAAGAGAAAAATCAATCCATGTCCGTGATTGTTTACCTTCAAATATTATGAATTAAATTTAATTAACTCAATTAAAAAATAACAATTATAAAAAATTTTGGGAAGTAAATTTTACTCCTAAACATTATTTTTGGTGTTTTTTTTACATTAGCTTCAGACAAGAGGCCCCGGGAAAATAAATTCCCCTCGAGACCTGTGTCATCTTTGGGGAAGCTTTGTGAAGATTATTTTAAGGAAAGGAAGGATGGGAAGTTCTGGGAAGGTAGAATTTCCTGTTGGGTAGGAATCTTGGAGTTTGTCTATCCAGAAGTGACGGACCTATGAATTCATATCCACAGCTATTTAAAGCGAGATGCCGAGAGAGCCGTGCTGGAGAAGCCAAAACGTCTCCTTAGACCAGTCTCACCCGATTCGACCTGCCACGCATTTGTTGGGTAGACAAATCCGCCACCGAGACCCGGGTAGTCCTCACCCCATGAACCTGAGCACTCTTTACTAAACGTCACTAAATGTAACGAAGCACTAAGTGGGGTTTATGGCAGAGGTGTAGGTTATTCAATAAATGTTTCCAGGGGCAGCGGTACCCATGCCCGCCTCCCAAATTAAAAAAAGAGATGTACAAAAAGCACTTATTTAAGATTGCGCGGGGAGCTTGCTAATAACATCCATATATACATTTTTTTCTTGGAGTCCTACCATTTATGTTATTGTTTATGATGTTCACGGCCAAAATTATTATAGTGATTTATTTTTGGGGTAATATGGCGTATTGCGCTACCTCTTTCTTTAGCCAGAATTACAGTGTCCATCATCAGTGTTAAAATAAACTAGTTTCAGACAGACACTTCTGCCCTAATGATGAACGCTGAAACGCCGTCCGAAACGTTGGCTAAAGGAGGAGGTAGCGCAACACGGCATAATTACCCCAAAAATAATTCACTGTTATATACTTTCAAAATAGGGTTTTGGATTTTTATTATTTAATAAACAACCTCACGAGCTTGTGGTTCCTAGAATAATAAAAAATAAATTTTAAATAATTTATTATTTGCATTATTAACATGTTTCTTTATTGTGGAAATTAAGATTTAATGTCGCTTTTCAATAAAATGTTTTAATTTCATATATTTCAATCTGTATCGGGCAAGTTTCCAATTTAACTTGCTGCCCAACTAACTCTGTAATTTGTTGAATTCAAATATTTATTGAGTGGGATTTGTAGATACATTTGAATTTTGTATTTTGGGTTATATTAAAATATCGTTCGATGGAATTGTTTATTCATCGAATCCCTAAAATACAAAGTCGAAATTGCTTTTATCCCACTTCACAATTCAACGGATCGCTGTACTAAATTGCCGAAGTACATGCCGCTGGAAATAACGAAAAATATATTATTCAAACATCCATGGAAATAGTTTATTTTAACATCAGCCCAACGTTCACAATGTAAACCCGTTAGTGATATTTTCATTATTTATTATTGGGTTATAATGCCCCGTTGCGCTACTTCCTTCTTTAGCCAAAGTTACGGACAGAATTACAGTGGCCACCATCAGGGCGGAAGTGTAATAAAAAATTGTGGTGAAATGTGTGCTTATGTATGTAGATGCGATACCATGTTTCCAGCTCCTACCATATACGCGCTGGTATTACTTAGAAGAAGAAGTAGACGCACATCTATATACATACATAAGCACAAACTTCACCACAATCTTCGATTACACATCCACCCTGGCGATGGACACTGTAATGATGTCCAAAATGTTGGCTAAAGAAATAGGCAGCGCCGCACGGCATAATAACCGATAAATAAATCACTTTAATACTTTTGGCGGTGAAAATTTCAAATCATTCTATGAGTAAGTTCGAACTGAATTTCGTGTTATTTGTTACTTTTTTCTATGGTGTAAATTAACAATAACAATCGCTTTTAAAATATTCTTTAATATTTGTTGTTGCAAAATTGATTACTCTCAGCGTCGCCCTGGTGTAACACCACCGTTAAGAATTGAAATGTTATTTGAAATGGCTTGAGCCATGTTTGGTGTCCAAATCTGAATATCCAGCTATTTCTCCACCTTCTTCTTTCCTATATCCTTCCCCTCTCGACTACCTTAAGCTTCACAACATACGCCAATTGAGGACACCATGGTCTAACTGTCTCCAGATGGTTAAGAGCAGTTGAGTCTCTTGTACGCAATAAAAAGAACACAAAAAGATTGTAATTTCTCACACATTTACTATAAGAATAATTTTATATAATTTTTGTACTTTAACATTTTAAAAGTATGCAACACCATTCTATTACTTTATTTTGCCAATGGCTAAATACCTATTATGAAATGATCATTGTATCTATAAATTGTTTTAATAAGCTTTCATAATTGCATTGATAATTATATTTTATGTGGACGGTTTAATCAATAAAACTGAGTTTGTGTGAGTGCACCGGTAAAATACCTCCACTATTACCCAAATTGTTTTCATTTAGATTTTCAGGGAGTCACTTTGATTTATAATTTCTGACGGAATGTTTAAGATTCATATCGCAAAGTACGTAAACCTCCGCTGAACAAAAGAAGTAAAGATTACAGAAATTTGGGGAAAATCAAGCAAGTTGAGATTTCTGATCTCATCTCAGCTCAGCATTACACCGCGCTCCGCGGTGTTCCGTGGAGGTGAACAAAGCATACTTGCCCGTTAGGTAGGTATCCTAGTAGGGTACTCCTAAAAATGAAGATATTTTCAATAGGAGGTCGGCACTCCAGAATGGCTATAACACCGATGAAGATGTTGATTAATTTCATTGCAGTGCTGCATCAAACACGTTAAAAATACGAGTATTTTAGGGAAGGAATAATATTAATTAAATTTTACCCGCCATCCCATTTTGACTGAATGTATGAAAACTTTTGATGCGAACTTTTTCAGGAACATCAATCACTTGCGAGTAAAATCATTTAAAAAAGATATGCGATATGCGAGTAAAATCATTTAAAAATAAGATATCAAAAGTTTTTGAATCCGCTTGCCTGAATATAATTTTTTGATAACGAGGGATATAAACTGTTATTGGATTTTGAAATATTTTATTTGATATCCATTCACTTTGTCGGTTAATATCGTGAAAATAATAAATTAAAACATTTCTACAATGTTTAATTCAGACTTAACAATAGCTAGAACTAGAGGTTAGCGTAATGGTTTTGAACTTTTACCACGAATTATTGATGTTATGGATTCATTTGCCGTAAGCTCCATGGGAGAACGCATCCAGCACTCTAAATTTTAACAAATGAAAAAAAAAACATTAGAAACACATTTTAATGCATACAAGCAAAGCAGTAAGGTAGGTAGGTACATACCGAATATCTCTATCTATAAGTACCTACCTACCTTAATGCGTACAAGCAAAGCAGTAAGGTAGGTAGGTACTTACCGAATATCTCTATCTATAAGTTACCTACCTTAATGCGTACAAGCAAAGCAGTAAGGTAGGTAGGTACTTACCGAATATCTCTATCTATAAGTACCTACCTACCTTAATGCGTACAAGCAAAGCAGTAAGGTAGGTAGGTACTTACCGAATATCTCTATCTATAAGTACCTACCTACCTTAATGCGTACAAGCAAAGCAGTAAGGTAGGTAGGTACTTAACGAATATCTCTGTCTATAAGTATCTACCTTAATGCGTACAAGCTAAGCAGTAAGGTAGGTTTTTACCGAATATCTCTATCTATAATCTGCCCGATGATGGTATAGTATATATTATGGTATTAACAACATTATAATATATTAAAAACTAAAGAGCTGTCAAAAGTCTTATTTTTATTTGCAACTCCAACTAGTGAGTGACTTGATTAACAAGTAAGCAATACATTTGTGTTTATTCCATAAACCCATCCACAGACATAGACAAGAGTGGGGTGAACTGTATCACACAAAGAAACTAAGGATTTTCTTAAACATATTTTTAGATGTCGATGTTTCCTTCCATATTAAATTCTTAAGCGAGATGTGCTTTGTTTTTAAATTGCAGCGAACAACGTGACTATTTTCCAGGAAAGAATTCTCTGTATAATATTACAATTCACAGAATAATATTTTTTTCAGACGTTTAACAAAACAATTCTAACACAAGGATTTACATAGTATTGAAGTCTTTGAAACGAAAACAATTTTAAATGTAACATGTTGGCAGAAACCAAATAGTAACGTTAAATATTTAAAGTTTTCGCTTTTCATTTGCGATTTTTTTAAATGAAAATTTTTCCTTATGTAGACAAAACTGGCAAAGTGACCAGGGTTAAATAATTTATTGTGTTTTTTTCTTATGACAGAACGAGACAAGTTTTGGTTTTATTATTATTAGATAATAAAATAAATACATTAATAATAATAAGTATTTTAGGTTGGTAATTAATTAAATGGGGTGGTGGGTATTTAATTAAATGAAGACAATATTAGCGAAACTCAATCAAAAATCTGGAGACAGAAAAATCAGAAAACGATATTGGCACCTCTGGAACTCGAATCCAGGACCATTTGCTTGAGCTAATGTGTCTATATTAAATTCGGTAACTTTTAACTGTATCATTCTTCGACTAAGAACTGCCAATATTATCTTCATTTTCTTAACACACATATTATTAGCTGCTATCTTTATATATGGTTGCAAGATTCAATTTGAACTAAATGCTATCTAGATAGTGTGTCTGGATATATTTTTATACTTTTAATTTTAATAAGCGACATCTATTGACTTTTTCTGCAAGTCTAGGATGAATATTTTTATTTTTAACTTTTATGAGTAAAATCTCAAATCATAATATTTAATTAAATGAAGACAATATTAGCAAAACTCAATCGAAGATCTGGAGACAAGCAAAATCTCAAATTATAAATATTTTTTCTAGAATTGTCGAGTATCGAGTCGTAAAAGATAACTGGAGAGACGAATGATGAATACTCGAGTCTACGATTTGAAATTGAGTATCTTGTACTGGGGTATTGGGTTTTTTGGGTATCTAAGTACATATATTAAATAATCATAGGCTAAGAAGATTGCGTTGATAAAAAAACAGTGTATTGTATTACATTTTCAGTGCAAACACCAAATTTTAGTTAATAATAATTAACGATTTTTTAGTAATAACAAATAACACGAAAAGAGGTAATTTATAACCAATTTAATTTTTCCAATGCAAACCGTAAAATGTTAAAAAAATCGAGTGCAGTATACACGCGGTAGAAGCGAAACTAACCAATACTTGAAAAATGTGGTCATCATCAAAGTGACCAATGAGCGCAGGCTTAGCATAATTTCCGTTTCTTACCTCAACCACTAGAAGCCTTTAAAAGTGACATCATAATCAAAGCGGCCAATGAGCGCAGTTGATGCGTGGCAGGTGCAGTAATCATCATTTCCGTTTCATCCGAAATCCAAACATAACGGGGGTAAACTGCACCCAATTTTTTTTAACATTATTGTTGCATTGGAAGAAAAAAATTCGTTATAAATTATCTCTTTTGGTGTTATTTGTTATTAACAAAAATTCGTTATGTATTATTAACTAAAATTCGATGTTTGCAATGAAATAATATAATATATATTGTAAAATACAAACGATACGTTCAATAATACCATTTATTTCAATTAAATAAATTTATGGATTATTAAAAATAAATATAAGATTTTATGTTTTATATTTGTGTTACGAACAATGTATGTTTTTACTTCAAAATCTGGGTCGTGATCTAAGGTCGTAAAAGGTCAGTTGAAATTATTTCCATGGCAGATCTCCCCTTCCGACAAAGAAAAAACTGAGTGTCTCGAGTGTCGAGGAACGTAAGATCATAATCATGTTAGGGCGGGTGTCATGTTTGGCACCCACATGCGACATGAGGAAAACAGCGCCTATACATTGTAACCAAACCACGTTGCAGAAAATATATTCCTTACGTATTCTACGAGGGTTGCGTAATAATTAAATAACGTTCTAATTTTAAAAAACTCAGGAAAAAAATATGCATACTAAAAAATCGTATGACTTTTAGGTACATATCCTCACTATTTTTCGACAAAGTCACCGTTACGATCGATGCACTTGGTAAGCCGTGTCCGTGAGTCCTTGATTCCCTTGTAGTGGAAAAGTGCCACCACCAAAAATGCTATCACATCTTCCTTCGCGTCCTATTCGGTCTCCAAAGACCTTCCGGCCAAATGTTGCTTCAGGTGAAGAAAAAGATGCAAATCATGTCATTGATTGCCTTTTTGATTTCGGGGTTAGGTGGTGAACCCATGGTTCAACCCAAAAAAACCTCACCTTGTTTGGAAAAACGGTTCAAAGAGATCTTAGTGCTTTCCACACGATTTTGCTCTTCAACATTTTGGGAACCCAACGAGCACGCCATTTGCACTCGCCACTTTTCCCTCAAAATTGTTTATATGGTAGACTTACTGACGTCTGGGATAAAAATTACGAACTTCAACAGGGTGGACCATCTCAAACGGATGCAAAGATCATACAGAAGCATCTACCAAGCCGGATCACCGTTCGTTTTTTAGGGGAAAGTCGTGTCACGTTCTCGTCAACGAAAATGAGGAAAGGTCTTTAATTCTTGGACAACCCTCGTGCATAGAGTAGAAAATCAAGTAATTTTGTTCGATATTTCGTTTAAATCAAACAGTCCTGTACATACTACATTTCACTCTGAAAAAATTGATTGTAAAATAAATGTACTGCGAGTTAATATCGACAAACGACATTTAATATGTAGTTTATATCCCCAGAAATGTTGACTTTGAGTTAACAGTAGAATATTATTTTGGAAGATGTCTACTATTTTTTACACCTCACAAAAGCACCCATGTCTGTAAAATGAAAAGATAATAGAATTATACGGTTTCAAATCCTTAAATCAGAAGTAATAAATTAAACATACTTTTTATTTGGAAGAAAATAATTGCTTTGTGAAACAAAACTAGATTTGACATTATTTTTTTCAAATGTTTGTCGTTCCTGCCTAAGATTAATGGGGGCATTTTTTATAAATTGAGAATATCGAAATATAATTAAGACGTCATATTTAAGTAAAAGAGTGACAAGACTCAATATTTATGCAGAATAGTGACAAAGCATAAATATTCGTTAAATAATATCAAATAAAGTCATTGTTTTATTTCAAATAATATATAAAAATTTGCAGTAATTGTTTTTAAAGAATAGAAAAACATGTCAGTAATCTTTCAATACATAGGTAAGTAGGTACCTAGTTGAAAAGGTTTTCCTTTTCTCTTTGAAATATTTTTTAATCTTGAAAAAGTTTATTTTACATCTTTTGTGAACCTTTTTGTGTTTGTTTACTTACTGAAACGGTCTTAAATTGCAAATTGCATTACAAGAAATCAGAACCATAGAATTTGACTTAAAAATAATCCAATTGGAATCATTACGATGACAAAGTAAACAAACTTATCCGTTTTAAATTAGTTCACATTCAATTCGTACAAACTGACGCGGCGCTCCGTCGAATCATACGCAAGAGGAATTTTAACAATGAAACATCTGAAAGTTTCAGGAAGTTGGGAGAGGGAGAACTTAAAAGGCTGCGATACTTCTGAGCAACTCCAAGATGAAATTAGAAAGACGAAAGCACCAACATATAAGACGCTGCAGTTCGTTTTACTGTGCCATTTGCCCAGATATGGTGTGAATGCATGTCATTGGTTGGATGGAATTTTCAATTATACCTTGACATTAGCGGAACTGCATATGATAATAGTTCTCTATGTTCAGCACTTTGGATATATGGAAAAACGCTTCAAAAATGGTGAGGTAATGAATGTTTTTAAAATCTAGAACATTGTGAGGTAATTACATCTTTGAATTCTTTTCAGATCTAGTTTTCATTATTTAATTTCACATAGTGTATATTGATCGAATTCCTTCATTATTTCGGTACAAACTTTTGTACTCACACTCATAAATGCAATCTATGCTGTAGAGCTATGCTTACAGGATTACTATTTCTTATAGCTAGCCTAGAAAAAAATTAGTTCAGAGACCAAATAATGTCAGCAATGTGCAAGTATGAAGGTAGCCGAAATTCGTAATTTTTATAACGTTTGAAA
Organism: Limnephilus lunatus; assembly: GCA_917563855.2. Classification (NCBI taxonomy): domain Eukaryota; kingdom Metazoa; phylum Arthropoda; class Insecta; order Trichoptera; family Limnephilidae; genus Limnephilus; species Limnephilus lunatus. Next base: position 98,250,229 of record OU830593.1, on the reverse strand, counting down.
AACAACAAAAATAATCGATTGCATTACACACGCGGTAGAAGAGAAACTTTACCAAAACAATCTCAACCAATAGGAGCCTTGAAAAGTGACAACATAATCAAACTGTCCAATGAGCGCGGTCTGATGCTTCGCAGGTGCTGTAATGTGTCATTTCCGCTTCATCCGAATTCCGTATCACGACGGGGCTAAAGAAGTTTCACTCTATAAAAAAACAAGAACATAAAATATATGTATTTTAAAATTTCCCTTTCTTTGTTTTCAATAGGGTGTGATTTCCTTAATACTAGGGTTCCTGTGATTTATTTAATGACTATGGTTGGACTAGTTACATTTTCCTCAAGCATTCCTAAGAATTTTAAGCTTTCGTTACGGATGTGGTACAAAATAATTCCTATGCGGGAAACTAAAGGTCGAACCAAAGTTTTTAAATGAAAACCTTTATTGCGAGACACTTTATAACAAGACATTTATTCAATTGAATAATATATTCAAAGATGCTGGTGTCTTCTGGTTTCCTTTCGACATATTGCCTATTTGTGTTTGTAACAAGATTACAGTTTGGAAGTAGGCAAAAGGAAAACCTTCTACAAACGCAATTTAAAGGTTATTCTTAGGTCGTGTAATGAGAAGGGATAAATTAAACCAACGATGTGCCTAGTATTCGGACATTTATATGTACGCACATATTAAGAAAACATTTTTATATTAAAAACCTTCGTCTCAAGTCTCAAAGCGAACGGCTTCTATATTGGACAAATAATAGTGATCCTGTTTTCATAGAGCATAGTTATTCGAAAATGTTTGGTTGAAACTACAGTTGGGTCTTTTTGGTATTTGTGCATATAAATTAAGCTGATAGTTGTAGTTTTTCCGTATCGTCGGTGAGTTTATGGTGATCTGAAAAGTGTGAATTATTTGTGAATTAATGAAATGCGAGTGGAAATAGATAAAAGAACAAAATAAGTGGAAGGTTGGGATGTACTTGCTGCTCAGAACTTCTCGTTGTCATTGATCGAAGATAAGTAACCCCACCATATTTAAAAATTGGGAGTTTGTGGATTTTTTTTACATTAGCTCCACACAGAAGGCTCTGAAGAAAATAATTCCACTCAGGGTTTGTGTCTTTGGGGATGCTGTGTGGAGGGTCTTTTTAGGAAATGAAGGAGAGGAAATTTTGGGAAAGAAAAGGTATTAGGGGTGAGTAGGAATTGGGGGTCAGTGTGTTCAGGAGTGACGGCGCGCCGTCATACCCCGCGGCCGCGGGCGATGTTACGATAGAGTACGGCTGGATGAGTCAAAGGGACTCCCTCAACCACTCTCTCCCGATCCGGCCTGCCATGCAGCTGATGGGCAGACGCATCAGCAATCAAGACCCGGACAAACCACATCCCATGAAAAAGTGGAACGAGAAACTTGAAAGTTGGAAGCGTTACTTAAGCAATTTCCGAGCCTGAACTTTGGTGTCTCACAAGGGCCAAAGTCAAATTTACGAACATACTCTTACCAACAATTTTTTCCAGTAAGGGTGTGACAATTTACTAAGTAATATTTTTTGTTTATTTTTACGATACAGTTTTCTACGAGGTTTTCAATGTAAGTGCTCTTGGTTTACAGCTTATCGTAAAATAACATTATTTTACAGTATAAACCAAGCGACGAAAAAATTAACTCCGATCGTAAAAAAATAATTAAAATTGGGCTTTCCTCCTAGCACAATATCACTCTCGTTCATCTTTCAGATATTATTAATGTTCTTGGTGTTAATTACCATGAACTTAGTTTGATTTTTGCCAAAAAAAAATTACAAATCAGAATTATTATTGATTATAATATATTATTTTCACGCACAGTTTTACAGGTATAATTGTATACCTACATTTTTTTAATTAGCGGGATACTATACCTATATAAATAGCTAGCTGTCACGAATAGTAAAAATGCGCGTATAAATTTTCTCTGTCCAACAAAAATTCAAATTCAAAAGTTCTAAAAATTAAAAAAAAACAGGTATTATAAAATGTTCATTCATATGTCATTATGGGGTAACTTTTTCTAATACAATTTGGTTAAACTAAGCGAAACACGTTTAATATTGTCACGGTATTAAATTTTATTAAATATTTAAAGGTTAAATAATGACTTAAAATAAAGCCGTCTTTCTTAGCTTAAGGGGTTATTTCACCACCCCCTGATAGCTTATATATACGATAACGAATATTAAGAAATAAACAACAGGAAGAAAAACTCGGCTAACTTATCCTATAAACTAGTCATAGGTTCAAGTACCGAATAGCAAACTCAGACTTTTTAAATACATAATCAGGTTTAATTAATCGAAAATGTATGTTATATAATATAATAATAGGGTACAAATTTCAAAGGTTACACAATCAATTTATTAAAGTTTTTTTCTTAAGATAATTAGATAACAGCAAAGTTTACAAAAATATTTCAAACTCTCTTTCCATCATATTTCAAATATGTCAGTTTTACAAAATAAATTATATTTATGTTAGTGCTTTGTTTAGAACTGGATAGAGGGAAGCCTGACAAGACTAATCTGATCACAGTTACCCTTCAGGCAAATTTCTTGTCGGCCAAGAAACCATAGAACATCAGTAGCACAACATTAACGGCGGAAGGGAAAATAAACGACTTTTAAATACGAGTATTAACTTTTAAAATACTGTAATAAGACGCAATTCATATTACGAACTTGTGATACGGTAACGAACTTATGACCTTAACTTACGGTTTGTTAATTTACACAGGGTCAACCACAGTTCAAGCGAAAATTGGATACAAATAATATTATTTTACACAATACAGAAAAGGTTATTATATAGTATAAGGTTGATATTGTTAAATGTTCAAGAAATTGAAACGAGCCAATGAGCCATGGTAGATTTGCATACTAGATAATGTTGGTAAATGCCGTTATCTTGGGCTTGGGATTGGGCGGACTAGCTCCTAATATTTATTGATTGTGGGAGAAATTCATGTGAAGTTGTATTTTTAAAATGATAAACACGTACTATATATACTGGATTCACATATGTTAACACAGCAGACCTTCTATTGGGCAAAATTCATTGCAATTTGTAGACAGTACAGAGAAGTAAAAAGTTGAATTGTTAGTTGGAAACTGGTGATGTAGGATTGTAGAATGTAGATGATACATTTTAACCTACAAGAGAACCTACATACCAGCGGTCGGCAATTACTTTTGTTGACGGGCCGTATGAATAAGTCAATTTTTTGGGTAGGCACGTGTTTGTCGACGTCACTCGTGCGCGTGCTTGTGACTGTCCGTCTGATCGCCCGTTGTCTTTGTGCTTCGTGTCTTGATTAGAGCATCGTACGGCGCAGAGGTTTCCATCCTTATCTGACTTATATTTTTCTCCAATACCCTCTCCTCCAGCTGCATAAAAAAGTATGACAGAATGCACGGAAAAACTCTTAAGTGATATAAAGATAATTAAAAATTTAAGTGAACATAATATATATAGACATATATTTTTTTATTGTAATATAAAATATGAGTTACATACCTATAAACATATATATTTAACAGAATATTATAATAAATGTCGTTTTTGTTTGTAGTTTAATTTAGTTTTTTTTTGAAAAATTGTTTAATTTTATTTATTTGATCTGAATGGTATATGATATAGCATAATTCAGAAGGGAAGTTATTTTAGTTTTTAATGACTTGGAAAATGTAATTATTTTGCATTTGAGTTGTTTTTAAAATTAGCTGTAATAAATTTGTTTCCATTTCTCATTAGTTTGCAAAATTCTTGATATTCTTTGTTATTTATTTCTTTACACATTTTTTATACATTTGTATAGCTTGCTTGAATATGTCATCGACATTTGGTACTGGAAATAATTTAAACAAGTGATTCTGTTGAGAAGGTAGATTTTTTGCCAATTGCCGATCGCTGCTATATATTATGCAGATACCGAACTAATTATGTATGTACGTTCAGGCAATACCGAATTACTAATACCGTACAAGTAACCCATCCGCCATTGTAGCTAGCATCTACGAGTATCAATTAAATTAACCAAGTATGTTATATTCTGCCTTCGCATTAACTCTAGAGCTATGGACAAAAGAGACAATATATCGTATTTAGGAGAATGCTAATGAGATCTACCCTTATCACGTCCCCTGTTTCTGATTGGGTTGAGTGAAACACTATTGCATCAAGCAGCATTATTAATTCATTTTTTGGAAGGATCATTTTAGTGGCCATGTAACAAGTGCCCTTATCTTTGAAGTTTGATTGGATATAATTCTAAATAATGTTCAGATATCTAGATTGAGATATTATATTATATACATACCTAAAAGAGTTAAAAATATGGCTTAACCATGCAGATGTGGAAACTTTATTTTTATAATTTATGTCACTTTTATTTTTTCTCACAAATTTTACTCTTATTATTACACTGTTTCACTATTGTATCACTTTTTGTACAAACTAGTTAGACAAATTTAAATTAAAGTTATGTTTTTTGCTTTGCCTGTTCTATTTTTCCTAGGTACAACAAAATATATTTAACTATATTACTTACGCACAGGCTGCGCCTTAGTGGGTCTCATAACTCTTATGATTTTAAAAATATGTATATTTAATACGTAAAATTTGGGAAAAAAAAGGATTTAAAAAAAAAATAAATTATATATATTATCACGTATATCACATATATTATCACATATATCACATATTATCTCATATTGTCACATATATCACATATATATTATCACGGATTAGCTGAATATCGAACTACTGAAACAAAGTAATTTCACTTAAAAAAACGTAAAATTCTTTTTAAAAAAAAGAACATCCTTAAAATCATTATTTTTATTTATCTCCTACACCAAACTCAAGAGCTAGTTCTCTCTATTGCCATAAACATACTAAAGAATGCTTTAATAATTTATGCCATTGTATTGTGGTTATGATTATATGTTTTGAATTTTTAAAAAAACCTCACAAATATCAACGAATAGAAAAGGCTTTCAATTAGTTCAAATGTAAACATACTTAACGTGTTTTGGGTAAAAGATTCTTCAAAAAAAAGTTAATTCTAGTTCAACTGCCAATATTCTTAACTTTTTTCCACAAAATTTTAATTTATCCTTCAATAAATCTTTACCCTAACCTCTTTCTTTCGAAATGCAAAATTTTTATTGTGGGATACAGAAAAAGAGGAATAAAAACATTAACAAGAATGGGGAGACTATGAAGCACTTTTTTTTTTAGCAATGTGAAGGAAGATTTTTCCATATTTTTGTCGTCGAATTCCAATGCACTTTTTACTATATATTTGTGATCATGTTATTAGTATTTGTGTTTTCTTTTTCGGAGTCGCTAGATGTTGCTTTCTTTTGTGTTTTCTTTGCCTGTTCATTTTGGAGTGGGTTGAAGATTTGATATTTTATTTTACAAAAATTATTAAAAAAATTTCAAACCACTTGAAGATCGGATAATTTTACAATTTTTAATTTTTTTTAGTGTCGCTCGCTTCCGTTTCACCGAGTTTAAAATCACAACGGTGCCAAAGAAGTTGTCACTTCAAAAATTGTTCTAAAGTTATTTGTATTCGTTAGCTCGGGCATCATGAAAATTGTGCTATCAATTTACACTTTCTGACTGGCAAATAAACGATTTTTATCTTTAACACAAAGCTACCTTCAGAAATATCCATTAACTCCGAGAAAATAACGCAAGACCTCATTTTGCTTTTAGAAAATAGTGTTCCTTACTAAATTCTAATTCAAGTCAAATCTGTAAGGCAAAGATAGTTTCTTTTTAAATGAATAATACATTTTTCTAAGAAACACAAGAAAGTGAGGAAAGTACGCGCTAGTAAATAAATAATGTTTTTCCCCGTTGTATAACGGCTTGTTAGTTTTTCAGATGTAAATAGTTGATCGCGATGGGGGTGGAAGCTTCCTAGGGAGGGGCTGCGACTGTGCCGAGCCGTTAAGGGTTGATGAGGTTAATGTCCATCAATTTGATCCTGAAAACGTTTTATCTCTGGATTCAATGCTCCGCTAAAAGGCTGCCATTTCAGCCCGTAATTGATAGTGGAATCCCCTACTCTTATTATTATTCTTAATGTCTGCGAAAATAACACTTTCTGGCAATGGCGGTCAGAGATACTTAGGCGTTCATTGTTTTCTGTAAAATTAATTATGTTACTTTGTTTCTTTGAATAAAAAGAGGCTCATTTAATTAACGGTCTTTATCCTTAACCACTCAGGCCTCGAGCCTATTTTTTCGGAAAGTCAAAATACTTCAGCGTTCCAATAAAATCCAAATAAATGGAGTAGGTATTTCTGAACCCACCTGACAACTAAAGCCTGTTTTAGAAAGGTGATAAATCAAATTTTTAAATTTTATTATTCAAAATAAACATTTAATTTTTTAAATATAAAAAGGTAAACATAAAAAGTATTAAAAATGACTCTCCTTAGATTTTTTCTAATTAAAATTACTCTTAAAGAAAAAATACATATAAAGGCATGTTTATTTTATTAGGTATTACAAACGTTATATTCAACTGACTTATTGTCGTTTCATGCAAAAAAAAAAAATATTAAAAGATTCCAAAAGTTTCATATTTTTTGAAATTTCGCCGGGAAATTTTGGATTCATAAAGGTGTTGTACATTTATATTAGTTTGTCGTAGTGTTTTATCTCTCTAACACCGTTTTGATCATATTTCTAACCATTATAGTAAGGGAGACACAATGAATTGTTCGGAAAACCGAACAAATTAGCCAGAGGGGTTAAAACAGGGCAGTAGACTGTAAGTTATTGCCTAAGCCATAAACCTCCTTGTAAGTTATTCTAAAAAGTTAGCTTTTCGAACGCTGTCTGTCCCTTATTTTCCGACAGATGAATCCAAATTCATTTTCAATTTATTATGGAGGATGTACTGCCATCCAACACATACCTACTTATCTTTGCAGTTGGCCAAATAAAACCTATCGTACTAACGAACTAATTTTTAAATCCATTGTTCTTATTACCTCTACGACAATTGTTTTAAATTTACAGTTTATAAAAAGAGTTGGTTGGAGTCAGGACTTATTTTACAAAAATTGATAGTATGCATAATAACACTATAAACTCAATACTGCGCAGAAAAATATAGCTCTATTTTTATTCTACAACATATAATTCTTTATTGAAGTAAAGCTTCTTTACGCACGCTTGACCTAGGGTAAGCTGGTGAATGCGTGACGAGAGCGTTACGAAAAGTGTGATCGGGCGAGGCAAATGAAAATTGAGAAGGAGATATAAGTTAGTGAAGATAGAAAGAGAGAGAGAGTTACGTTTCGTATTACTGTAGGGGCAAGAGAGAGAGAAAGGTGCGAGCACACATTTTCTTTCTCTCTTTGTCTCATATATTTCTCTCTTCGATTCATATATTGACACAGTGCAGGCCTATTGTCTGTATCACTGTAGGAGCAAGAGAGAGCAGTGCGCGTGCACATTTTCTTTCTCTCTTCTTTTATAAGTTAGTGAAGTTTTACTTCAGTGGTTTGGTCTAAAGCACACTCGTTTTTTTTTAATTTTATTATGTCGTCAATGTATTTTTATTTGTAATATGGTATACGAATTGAAAAAAACTGAAACCATTTCCGATTCAGTTTTTAGGTAGAACTTTTAAGTAATCCGATGATTTTAGGATTCAATATTCATACACAGTGGTTATTGTATTTCATTCGAGATGTATTAAGTTTTTAATGGTGGCGTCGTTATTCAAAGCTTTGTCTAAGCATCTACCATTGAAATTTATTGATTGAATTACGTTAAGGTTTTAGAGCTCTCAATTGACAGATTGTCGAACAATGTCATTTGAGGTTCTTCGTAATCCTGTTGATTAAAAAGTGTCGCTGACTACAATATGAAGTTGTCAACTTCTAAGCAGATTTTTGGTCGAGTTCACTGAAGACAACTTAAAAACATTATCACAATATACATTAAAATGGGATTGAAGTTTATTTTCATAATAGAAAATTACAATGGATAATGTTTTTTTTATCTAAAGAACCATCAGATGTTTTAGCAGACTTGGTGAATGGATTTTTGATATTTTTTTTAATAAACTAACATATATGTACTACTCCGTTCATCTTGCTGGTAATATGACAAAGACTTATGTTTTTTTTAATTTAATTAATCGTTCTATGATCCTTCTCGGACGTCTTATGGCATTAACTCGTGCGCCATATATTTTCCATTCACTCCTTCATCCATCCGCTCTATATATCCTATCCATTATTGTCCTATTCTTCATGTTATTCATTACCCTTTCGCCAACCTTTTAACTTGTGATACGGTCATTCACAGGGATCTCATTTCCAGGCGCAGTTTCACAAATAAGCTAATTCCGTTAAACTGTCGAGATTTCTTCTTCATTAAAACGTCAAAATTATTGGTGCCCTATGTATTCTACTGCAACAACTGTTAATATTGTTCCTACTATTACTGCGTTGGAATGGAGCATTAGGAAATGGAGAGGTAAGAGAAGAGAATGAGTGGTGCTTTTAGTTTTCTTTTTAACCATTTAACCTACATACTAGATCTGCCCAAAATAATTAAAATTGTGACTCAAGACTTAATAGTGTTTTCACATGCCAGTTTTTCACGTAGTTATTTACGGCGATCAGTGGTTTTATTATCCAAACACTAACATTTAACCCGAAAACGTGGCGAATTTATGTTGGTAATTAATTTTATTGCTCAGGTAACAAACAGCGAACAAAATACCATTATTTTGTGGTATAAACGTTTGAGTTTCAAAATAATAGGTGCCCCGGTAGAGGATTGAGTACCAGATAAAAAGGCAAATAATCATTGGTGGTAAATAGTAGGTTAAATGTCATATAAATAATTAAAATCTCTTGAACAGTATACTCTAATGCGATGAAATGTGCACAGGTTTTTTAGTCGGACATTCATGGTTCTTCAAAACTATTTTCAGCTCGCAATGTCATTCTTATTATATCATTAAGCTTAGCCAACTCCACAAATCATATAAGACAAACAGTTTACGAATATAAACATAATACAAGCATTTTGATAATTTGTTTTATTTTTGGGAATACAGATTCCAAGTTAAAAACGAATAGCGTGGCTCGTAAAAATTGTCGACCATTATTAAAACGAAACTGGAGATCTTGATTAGTGAACGTCAATCGGAAACGTTTTGAAGGGGCTATTTTTCAAAGAAAAAGTTTCTATGGTTTTCTTCATCTGTAGAAGAATGTAATAAAGACCACCAAAGTGGTTCGTCCTACTCATCTTTAAATTATTCAAATAAAGGTACTCTGGTACAATTTTTGAAAAAAAAATGTAAACATAATTGCTGGAATACCCATTTTAAAATTTAGAATAAACGTAAGAATTTGTGTTGCATTCTTTCGACAGCTTGTATCTACATGTATATTAGGGTGTATCGATTTTTAACTTTTTTTTTGTTTTCAAATTCCAAGTTGAAAAAAAGTTGCTACTAGGTACCACAACTTACCACAAAAAGGTTTGGATTTTTAAAAAAATGTTTAAATCTCCCGCACAAGGCCCAAAGTTTTAATTTTTTTCAAAAAATACCAAATTTTTTTTTAATTTAAAAAAAAAAATCGTAACTTTTGTGTTTATTCCAAGTTAAAAAACAGTAATATTAGGGCATAAAAATAAGTAAGAAACGATTTTTTTTAATAAAAAATGGATTTTAGGTCTCCCGCACAAGCCCTAAAGTTTGATGAAATTTTGTAATTTTGTGTATATGAACCATGTTTTTTTTAAAGTTTAAACCACCGGAATTAATTGTACTTTTCTTATTGAAAGCATAAAATGGGACAATATACATATATAAACATAATTCATATATACATATAGTAAAAATATATACCACATATATACTATATATATAATATGTTTTATTCCTGAAAAAAGATAGTTGGACGGTGTAAAATGTATGAGAAAGGTGTTGAAAGAAACTAATGTTATTTGCTATTACTGTTGTTTATTACAAAAGTATGAAAGATTATAACATGTCATAAAATGTAGTATAATAACTAAGTACAAAATGTTGCTGATTACTTTCCATACGATATGAGTGGCAGTTTTCTTGTTCTACTGCAAATTTACTGACTTGTTTAAGTATTCGTCCTTTCATCTTGGCTTCAAAACCTTAAATCAAAGTTATGTATAGTATTTACATAGGCCTAGTGATTTTTACAAAACTTTATAAATGTTATTACAGTTCCCAAATGAAATTTCAATTTAATATGGAAGACAGTATGATAAAGACGTTATTTAGAAACATTATAATTACAAAATAGTCGAAAAAAACTTACTTAAATTCTAATCCTTTGTAGAGGTTTTGTACTGGCTCTTGGTCTCGAACGTAGGTAGCTCTTTACGGTCTTCCAGTCTGGCACGGATAAAACCATCTCTTTCGATCAGCCCACATACTCGCTTCGAAGCTTCTGTGACTTCCTTGACAATTCGTTCCACCGCTTGAGTGTGCCAGTGCCAGTTTCAGCAATTGGCTCCAACTCTTCTAGGATCATATCAGTAACAAGAGGGGGTTCGGTTACTGAAATGGATTGCCAGTCAATCATATCTATATAGTCTTCGGCATCAAAATTGATCTGAGGGGGTTTAAATACCCTTACCCCTTTCCTTTCGGTTGCGCGAGCTTTCTGGATTCTCTTATAAGCCAAGGCTCTGATATGTTATACCATGATGGTATGTAGACCTTCATTATGAACTCTGCAAGCTTTCTTAGCTGAGGGGTCGGATCATCGGTGGCTACATACAAACGAAGGACTCGATTTGCCAGAGTAAGCCACCTGGCGTGCGAGATGATGCCGGGGTTTCGTTTGGCCAACTCTTCTGTACATGTGCCTGTTGATACAGCTTTGGATATTTCGTACAGATACTTTTGGTCTGTACGAAATATCCAAAGCTGTGGTACTGTTTAAGATCAACCTTTGGTATATCGCTTTCAATTGAAACAAAATTTGCAACTTCCAGATTTTGGCAGCTTAAAAGTTGTTTACCAATAGTCCCACTAAAGGTGTTCGGTCCAGAAGTTGGTCCATCAAGAGCAACCGTAATTGTTCTCAATGGTAATTCTTTCAAATGTAGTAGACACACAACTGCCTGCAGTGGCTGTTCTATTTTATTTTAAAATAAGGTTATAACTCCCTTTGAAGTACCTGTGTTTGTTGCCGTACCATCACAACCGATAGCTTTAAGTCTTTTCAGGTCGACAGTTTTTTCTTCACAATACTTAACTAGTGATGTAACGATTTCCTTTCCTGTTCCATTTATGGGAGTTACATGACCGAAATATTTGGAACCATGTTCTTCAACAATAGAGATGTGTTCTTCCGATATAGATTTTCTGACGCTTTTACCAGCTACTAGTTATTTTGTTATGGTTTCGTCTTTACGACCATCAAAGTAAATAGCCAACAGATCGGAGGTTCGAGTTGAGCTTGCTTCTTTACGAGTCTTTCACTTACTACTTTTGATTTGTCGATTACTGCCTGTTGGTTTTCAGCAGTGACGACATTTAAGTTCTCGCTATTTCACTTATTACAATAATTCCAACCAAGCTCAACCAGATTTTAGTCAAATTTAAGGTTTGAACTATGAACAATACAAATATCAAAGTACTGCAAAATTTCAAAAGTTGGCTGAAATTTACGTCTTTTAGGCCTTATGCGGGAGACCTACATGAAGTGCTAAATTTTTGAAATAATTTTTTTAACGTTTTTGGTACTTATTGTTAGAGGAATTTTAACTTGCAGCTTTGAATAAAAGTGTATTAGTTTCTTTTAATATTTTTGTAAAAATTGACTTTTTTATTAAATTTTCTAAACTTTAAGCCTTGTGCGGGAGACCTAAAATTTTTTTGAAAAATCCAAAATTTTTTGTGATAAGATGTGGTGCCTAGTAGCAACTTTTTTTTAACTGGGAATTTGAAAACAACAACAAAAAGTTAAAAATCGATACACCCTAATGTATATTATAATATGGGTTCCAAACGGGAGAATTTTACTCAAGTTGACTTGTAACAAATGCAAAATATAATAGTTTAATACACCTTATGTTGTTAAAATTTCTAGTTAGCCTAGTTATAAATCCCAACATTTTTATGCCCTTATTAGAGATTTCTGTTATGTGGTTAACAAATGAAAGATTTGATTAAAAAGAGATGCCTAAGTCTTTAATTTGTGTTAATGTCTCGAGAGTATTGTTATCAGTGTTGTAATTAAAGATCACTGGATTTTTTATTCGAGAAAATCTTACCACTTGACATTTTGAGATATTTAAGTAGAGTCTATTTTCATTACACCAAATCAACAATTTGTTGATATTATCTTGAAGAATGTTGCAATGATAAATATTTTTAATAATTCCAAACATTTTGAGGTCATCAGCAAAAAGTAAGAAAAATACATCATTAAATACTTTAGGATGTATTTTTATTTTTAATTTAATCAGTTTAGTTAATTTTAGTTAATTAGTAAGGGGGCATCCATTAATTACGTGAGCACAAACAAAGGGGGGGGGGGGGGTCCAGCAAAATCTCACGTTACTTGAAAAGAATATACTAATTGGCCCAAATTTATCTCACTGAGGGGGGGGGGGGGGTCTAGATTGAAAGAAAAACTGCCCACGTAAAATTATAATTAATGGATGCCCCCTAAGGTTTTTACTTACACAGTTGTTTATAAAGTTAATATGAATTATTCCTCGTTTATTAAAAAGGCTGTGATTCTATAGGATAACGAAGTGAGTCAAGTCGGTACCATTATGAGTATCGAATTAAAATGTGACTGCTTGACCTAATCTTTCCACTTATCCACCAATCAATTTACAATTAAAAATCTTTCTTTTCCTTAGGGCTGCCTAGGAAACACATGCATTTTATTTTACATACTTACCATAAATTTATAAAAAAATAATTCGTAATAGTGATTATAGTACACGCATAGTAAAATACGAATATCTAAATCAATCGGTTCAGTGTTTTCCTTAAAGTTCAGTAAAGATTATTTTTTGAAGTATGAGATCGTCGTGTTTAATTTGACTTTCTTATAGGCATTGTTTCAATAGAATGGTACCTACTTGTTTGAAGAAAGTTTGGAAAAAGAATTCCCACTGAGATAAAGATATTTTTTTTGATAAATTGTATAATTCCTTTATTGAAATTTAAAAAAAATATCATGTAAAAAACATATTGTTTTAATAATTAATTGCCGTGAATTGAATTTAGGAAACGAGCATGGGCACTGCCGCCCCGGGAACCATTTACTGGAAAATCAACACCCCTGCCATTGGTCATCCCAATGAAATATTCTTGGCGGCACTTGCCAACCTATTGCTTGGCGGGACGGATCGGGGGAGACTGGTTGAGGGAGACCTTTATACATCTCCAGCCGGACTCTTTCGACCGTTGTATTGTACCGCAGTGGGAGAGATGGTCCGTCCATCACTCCTGAACACAAAAATGGAATATGCTCCGAGGGAAATTGTTTTTCTCAGGACCTCTTTTGTGGAGCTAACGTAAAAAAAACATTTTGGCAAAGCAGTCAATTGACAATTATCAGAATATCGTTTATGTAGAATATTATGCTTAAATTTAACACAAATATCTCTCCACGAACATACCAGCCAAGCTAGGTAGGTATACGTTTTATAGGAAACCAAATTCCTCAACTATGAATTATCTGACAGAATCAACTATTAACTTCATAGTTAGATAATATTCAAATTACCAATACTTCCGAGAACAAGCCATTTCTGAGTGATTGCCTACAACTTAACAATCCCGATGGAAACTTGATATTATCTAGGAAATCATAATTATTATTAAAATTCATGCTTTTACTTATACCTACATTATCATCAGACAAATAGTATTTTAATATGTTCCAATAACACGTAACAATTACAAATGATATTATTTTGAGTTAAAGAGTGCCCAACACCAGTTAAAAAAACATAGAGAAAGCTTTTTAAATCATAGGAGTGTACGTTAATAAATTAGAGAAATTAATCGACAACGGAAATAGTAATTAGTAACTAACTTTGAGTACAACAATTTTTGTGCAAAGGCCAACTGGTTTCAACACAACCCTGTGATCGTTTTTTTTACATTAATTCCACACAGGAGATCCTGAGGAAAATAATTTCCCACAGGGCCTATGTCATCTTTGAGGATGCTGCGTGGAGGGTCTTTTTGAGGAAAGGAAGGATTGAACAAGGGGCTTGACGAGACCCATGTTGTAGGAGGGAGGAAACACAGAGTCCGGTAAATCGTTCCACAGCCGAGCTGTTGAACTCAAGAACGAGTCGTAAGAACGACTTGTTATCATGTGACTAATGTCAACCGTGTACAAATGTTGGGCGCGTATTTGGCGTGTTTCCCGACTATGCACTGGTGCCGAGGGGATCAATGACGCTAGTTCCTCGGAGCATCTTCCATTGTAATACCGGTAGAACAAGGACAGCATTCCCACCCGACACATGACACCTGTGCTCTAAAGATTGCAATCCGTCTGTTAAGATGGGAGAATCTATCAAACGGACCGCCCGTTTTTGCACAGAGTCGAAGGTTTTTTTTAAGGTATTTTGGAGCTCCAGACCAGAGGTGGCTGCCAAATTCAACCATGGGGCGCACTTGCGATTTGTACAGCGTTAGCAGTTGTGTACTATTAAAGTATCTGCGGGCCCTGTACAGTACGCCGTTTCTGAGATGCTAACTTAACTCTGGTTTCGATGGATCCCCCATACCTGAGCTTGTCACTTAGAGTTACACCAAGCATATCAATGGAGGTCCTGTTCGGAATAATGCTTCCGTTGAAGGAGACTAGATTATTATTTCGATCCCTTTTAGACGTTATCAAACGTTAGTGCATATTTTGTGCAAGATACAGTGTTTTAAGCAACGTCCTTGACTAACTTTAACAAGTACCTACCTAATTCCAGACATTATTCGGAGTAAAAAATGAGAATGAAATTTAAGTCTCCGGTGACAATTTTGATGTATGTAAAAACTTAAAGATTTACCAGGATTTGGACAGATAGAGGCGTAATGAGGAATAGGGTGGTTGGTCGTAGGAATAACCTGTGACGATATGTGAAGAAACGTGAAATGAAAAATGAAAAAAAAACGATAGGTGGAAGAAATTTTTTGATTGTTAGATTGTAAAGGAAATAAAATTTGAAAAAAATACTTCGAAAAAATCACTGGAGACCAACATTTCATTAACATTTCCGTATGATGTGAGCAAATAAGTAAGGCATGTGGGTACCTTACCACCTTATTTTATTTGCTTTTACGAAGGCACAGTTGGATTAATTTTGGATTGAACCGATTGATAATTTTCTTGAACTAAATTGTGTGCGCGATATTTGCTAAAAAAATTCACCGCATCCGTAAATTGAGATACCTGATGAGTACGTACGTGATCATTGACAACATTTTTAACCACTCACAAACGAAAAATGTGAAACAGATTGGAATCAATACCCAGACGCGACCAAATTTTCAATTTGGGAGGCGGGAGTGATTTAATTGGAAAGCCAACACCTCCGCCATAGGTCACCTCAAGTGCTTCGCTGCGATTGGTGAATTAGCAAGGGTTCCCGGATTCATAAGGTAAGGTTTGTCCGGTATAGGCGAAGGACATGTCTGCCCACCAAATGCGTGGCAGGCCGGATTGGGAGAGACTGGTTGAGGGAGAGCTTTTGATCTTTCCAGCAGGATTCTCTTGGAACATTTCCCAGCGCCACAGTAGGAGGGTTGGATTCGTATGTCCGTCCCACATGAAAACATTGACCCCCTAATTCCTACATTTTCCTGCCTAGAACTTCCTCTCCTACCTTTCCATAAAAAGACCCTCTACGCATCCCCAAAGATGACATAGAATTTTTTCTCCTGTGTGGATTTAATGTAAGAAAAATATACCTAGTCATTATTTTTTTTCTTAGCAATGCGTGAATTTTTAGGGGGTATTTCACCATCCTCCCCATAGATTATCCATACAATACAATCATTTAAGATAATTGATTTTTTTACAAGTTTGAGTTTACTATTCGGTACCTATAAAGAGTGGCTACACATAGGAAAATTAACCGGTACATGTAAATTAACACTTTTGTAATCTGCACTTATTAGAAAAACAGCTCAAACAAACGTGTTTATAATGAATTGCGACTGCTATATTTCATAAAAATTCTTTATTTATGGTGCGAGTAAATAACACTCAGTCATTTCAACGTTTACAGAAGCTTATAGAAGGTAAACAGACATAACGCTGGCGTATTTATTATAATATTCTCCCTTTATATTCTTATCACACACTGACATCAACATTTGATCTTCTGATAACTGGGTTAGGAAGTAATAAAAAAGCATTTTTATTTCTCTGTATAAATGACTCTTGAGGTAGATATAAAATATGAAACACGTATTTATTTTGTGAACAGTGTTCATTTCTACGTGCTACGGAATTGGTAGCTGAAAAGCATGCTTTATTACTAACTTGACAACACAATAAACATATACTCTAAGTAAAGTCTATAGGCACGATTTTTGCTTTGTTTTATGAATAAGTTTAACATTATCGATTTAAAAATAAATAAAAAATTAAGCACCCGTAAAACTTCCGAAGTAGTTTTTCAGTAGGTTGTATTTCACAATATTAATTATAACACTTAAGCACACACCTAACGAGAAATCACAGTATAGAAAATAGATTTAGAAGAATAACATTTCAAGTAACTACAATACGAAAGGCATAAAATATATAGACAGATAGATAATACACAGATACCCAAAAGTAAAGAAAATACTGAAACATACTCATATGCATATTTCAACATAAGATTACACGCATACAATCAATTGATACCAATGCATAAGTGGCTATAACAAATATCAATATAAAAAAAAATTATTCACCATTTTTTCAGTTTTTTTTTTAGTTTGGTGGTGCAATTTGATTCTCTCGTATGTGCATTGGCATCATACTAAATATAGTAGGTACAAGACAAATTAATGTCAGTTGTCCATATTTACTTGCAATTTTTGGAAGACATTCTTTCTTTTTGACTGAACCTTGTGATGTGTGTACGATCGAATTTTTCGTTATTTGTATATGGAATCCAACCGATTTATGGAATGGCCGTATATGATCGACTTTTTCGTTATATATGGAATAAAACTAGCATAATAAGCTTTTTTACATTATCTTAACGTTTCAGAACATAAGATTCATTTGTATGCTGTTGAAGACACCTTTTTGTTTATTATTATTATTATTTTTTATTTTTTTTATTTATTTATCTATAATAAAATATATTTACAATGGTTTTATGTATATGCCTGTCTCACTAGGGTATACCTGTGTCGAGACAGGCGTACAGATATATAAATGAATATTGTAGTTACAAGGATATTAAAGGTAAAATACATATCACTTTGAATAGAATTAAAACAGAAAGGTGATTGGAAGGGTGATAAATCTTTTAAAGAGAGTTATTTTATAAATGTTGGAGATGAAGTAGAGAAGTAAATTCTGCCTAATCTATTTAAAGGTCAATTTGACAGGATTCCATTATTTTCATTTATTTTATATGGGTTAGGTTGTATGTGCATAGTTATTTTTGTCTATGTGTGATTTATTTTACAAATGTTTGTAATAGTGAGGCGTCCAATACTTATAATCCATTTTTTAATATCTTGTTTGAATTTTGTAAAAGAGTCAGTTTGTCTGATCGTAGTTGGTAGTGTATTGTATAGTTTGCAAGCTATGTATTTAGAGTGTCTTTGCCCGAAGGTGGTTTTGAAAAAAGGAGTTTGGAGAAGTTCGTTGTTTTTGGCTCGGGTATTGTGTATTTTTTGTGTAGCTTTGTATAGTGTTTTGTTGTTTTTGTGTAAATTAATTAGTATGGATCTTGAGTAGAGCTGTTTTATGTCCATAAAGTTGAAGGAATTGAATAAAGTATCCGTGCTGGTTGTAAGTGGCATTTTAAGAATTATTTTTATGATTAGTTTTTGTGCTTTCATGATGGGATCAAGGGCATTGGAATATGCATTACCCCAGGCTAAAATTCCGTATTCAATGTGAGATTGGCACAGTGAGTAATATACTGTTTTTAAAAGTTTTAGGTTAAGGAAATTGCGTGTTTGTTTGAAAAAGTATATAGATTTGCGGATTTTGTTTGTAGTATTATGTATATGATGCTTCCAATTTAGGTGTGTATCGAAGGTTACTCCTAAATATTTGATAATGTTTACTTGCTCTAGGCATGGGCAGTCACAGTTCCGGTTTAGAGATGTATATTTACATACGTGTATTTTTAATGGCGGGGGTAGGTTTGACTTTGGGATATTGGTGAGACTAGACAGTAAGTATTTAGTTTTCTGTACATTTAGAGTTAATATGTTCGAGTCAAGCCAATATTTTACCTGTTGAATTCCTTCCTCCGCTTTGGAATAAACGGTAAGCCAATCTTTTGCTTGGAAGAGTAGGACGGTGTCATCGGCGAAACTGATAATAGTGGCATCGATATCTAGGTTGCATAACTCGTTAATATATATTAGAAAGAGGGTTGGACCTATAACACTGCCTTGAGGGACCCCGTCATAAAAATCAACCTTACCAGGAAGAATAAATGGCCTGTATCGAGATTAATAATTCACACAATTTAGAGAACCAACATAAAGTAATCACCACATACATAAACACCACATATTACAAGGAGAAAGAAAATAAACATATAACGCGAGTGGCCCGATCGCACTTTGAGAAGGCATTATAACATTTATTTAATATAATTTTATTTTTTTATTTTTATTATAACTGTAGGTATGTGAACTATAAATAAATCAATAATCTTATTTCCCAAGAAGAAAAAATTAAATATTTAAACAACTAGGGTGACACTGCATTTTTAACAAATGGAACTTGTAGTCGCATACATTGTACTCACTAAAAAAACGGTTTCAAGTTGACACAACTATAGGAGTCGGTAAAAATTGGATTTGTAAGGGACCGACATACCTTGTTTTCTTATATTCCTGTTGATAAGAATATCTTATGGCCTTGAGGGATACTTATAAACTGCACAACCAAAAGAGATTTCCTAATTGTAAACACCAAGGGAGTACTAGCTAGTCGCTTCCCAGATTTCGTAATTGAGTCGATATTAAATTCACTGAGAGATTAACTCCTGTATCTTTTCTCGGGAGATTTTTTCAATGTAGATGAGTGTTTCAGGCCTATAATTATTGCTTAAAATAATTGTTACCTTTGCGTTTGCATTCAAATCTCGTCTTAAACATTTGTTCATCAATTAAACAATAACAATCAACTCCTATTGATTTCTCAGTGAATTTAATATCGACGCAATTATGAAATCTGGACAGCGACCAGCTGGTATGTGCACGTGTTCCCTTTGTTCCTTTAATAGGCTGTTTGTTCCATGATTTATTGTTGCAAATGTCACACGAAGGTACACAGGTTGGCCATCTACTGTCAGATAAGGATAGCTACATAGATAATCGGTTGGATGGAGGAAGAGAGATGTATATAGTTGTGTCAACAGAACCTAAAAAAAGGCTTATTATTTTGGGGAGGACAAGGAGGAAAACATATACATCGGTTGTGAAAGATGTAGATAATTTTATTGAAACAGTAGATAACAAAGTAAATTATTTTGATTTCGTTGAAATTTTGTCACAAAGGGAATCAAACGCATTAATATCAGTTGCTCTTCAGTTTTGAATTTAAGTGTCATTTCCAAAATTAGAACAGCCATAAAGTTAGTATCTATTTATAATTTGATATTTTTTACACATTTTAAAAATTGGAACTGTTCTGTCCAGATTTCAGACTATCCTGTAATTTTTCTTAGGAAGCGAGAGTTTGTGATAATTATTGAATAAGATTTTGTTTTAAATTTTCAACTTTCTGAAAGTATTGCTAAAATTGATTATTAACTATTTAACAAACACTAAAAACCCCTAAGCAGATTGAGACATTGAAGGAAATGAAGGCCACGAGAGATGTTAAAACGAATCAAACAGTCGTGTCATATCATGAGTTGGAATAAGAGAAAGGCAAATATTTGAAAGCGAATGAAGCAAGTAAAATTTGCCAAGTCAGAGTACTTATGGCGTTACATACTCTCTAAAAGTCAGTAAGCAAGAACCCATATACTATACTGTTTCAAAAACACATAAAAGGAACCAATACGTTACAAGAAAACTTGCCCAACCCCTTAGATTTCAGAAAATAGTTCCCTAACTTAAGCCCCAAAGATCGGGCTTCAATTTACGAAAAATAGGACCATTTCCATTGTGGTTGTTAATGACCGGTCACGGAATGTGATTGTTGACACTGGGCCAATTGGACGTGGCATTTTTAGAGCGGCACAGACGTCCGAAACGCAACAATAGGTGGTCAAAAATACGATTAAACGAAAAACGTCAAAAAAAAATCATGTTAATAATAAAATTCTAGAATAGACTGTATAATAGTTGCAATAACATGTGTGATATCCCCCATGACGAAGGTAGTCCGGCCAGATCGTAATCTTCGTCCTGCATCAAACTGGCCTCCCGCGACGACAACTTTTATCCGCTGGTACCTCGGAGCGGCGGTAGAGGGAGGGCGAAATGGGTGCACGTCCTTTGTTCTCCTGAAGTCCCCCAATGCCTTAGTGACGTACATACGTCGACATCATGAAATGGCTCCGGCCACGCTTCCAATCCAGTCTAGAGCGGGTACGAGATCCACGTTACCGAGATGTGATCACAAGGGATTCCAATTTGCTCGGACCAGACATGACCATCGCTTACTTCGCCTCCACATTAGAAAAATAGTGTAAGCCCACCTGCATTTCGATCACATCGCCCCCGATAAAGTCGCGTGAGATACTTCCTCATGGTGGAATAGGAAAGCCGGACCCGTTAATCCATTCGACAACCGCCGTCCATTCTCGAGTCGTCACCCGCTCAATTAAGTTTGAAGAAAAAGAGTTTGTTAATTAAGTAGGTGGATATAGCGCATCACGCTAAAATGTGAATACCTACCGACGGCTTCATTCAACCGACAATATGAAAGTTTTTTTTCTAAGTCGAAAGAAATATACCTAACCGTGAACCAAAGGCGATTATATGATAAAATATCGAACCAAGTTTATGCAAAGTCCTATGTAATAGACTTGTTGTGATACCTAAAATTTGGAATAAGGTGTGGGAAATTTTAGGAGTGGGATTTAATTATGTCAG
This sequence comes from Limnephilus lunatus, assembly GCA_917563855.2. Classification (NCBI taxonomy): domain Eukaryota; kingdom Metazoa; phylum Arthropoda; class Insecta; order Trichoptera; family Limnephilidae; genus Limnephilus; species Limnephilus lunatus. The sequence goes on along the minus strand of OU830593.1, from coordinate 98,228,878 downwards.
ATTTTGTTAGTAAACAAAAGTACCCATGCTACGCACCATTTTATAAACTGTTAAATTACCCAATGCCTTTTCAAAAAACCCTTCCTGAAAATAGTCCCCTAGCTACGTTTAAAAATATTATTACGAAACTCGTAAATAATAATTATCACCTCAAAGGCGCTTTACACATTAATTTATACCTATATTCTATACCTCTGTATTTTGGTACCCGTTATGTATTGGAGAATACCCAGTAACCTAGTTTTCTAGATCACCAACAAAGCACTTTTAAAGGATTTTATTATTGTTTTGTGGTTTCAAAATCCCGTCTTTTAAATGAAGTCTCTCGTCTAAGATTTATTGCCCGAAAGCGCACTTTGTGTTTCAAATGCTATTTTAGTTCATTGAACCCCAAATTATTATTTTACAACGGTATTGTCTCAAGAATCGTCGCCGGTCAACATCAGGCAGCTCCGGATCGACTTACGGAGGGAACGCTCCTTTTTTTACGATTACCGATAATTACCCGATAGCTTTTTAAATGTTACCGTTATAATTTTCCGATTAAATCATCCGACTTAGATGACATGGTTCCTTATTAAAGGCCCCATTAAGGTAGCCATAATAATAATAATAATATTTGAACGATCCACATAGCACCGCTTTTATGGAAAATCACCTCAAGGGCGCTATATAACCTATAATACATGTTTAAATCTAGAAAACTACAAGCTAGACGAACAATCATAAACAATTAAAATACTCGGGGAGTAATGATGATTCTATTGTTTTAACCCTGCTTTGTACGAAATCCAAACATCAATGTTGTTAATAATTAATTCAATTTTTCAAACTTACCAAATTCGCCATGTTGCACAAAATAATTTCACAAATCAATTCACTACTCTAATATTTAACTCAAACAAGCATTTCTAAACCACAACCCGTCATGCAGTTATTTATTCCAAGATGCAGCCGTCAAACACAATTCTCGCGTCGGTTCGTTGTAAAATTTTTCCTGACCCTGATAAACGCCCCAGAAAGCACGTCCCGTATTGATAATTGACCGCTTCAATTTACAAATTATATAATTTAACGTCACAGATATGAACTCTCAAGCCGCAATCTCTGACTTCCTTATTCGCGTGGACTCCTTCCAAATCTTGACTCCCCTCAATCGCGTGAACTATTATCCTTTAATTTTATGAATTATTCCCGGTTTACGCGCACAGAGTTATTATTCTATCGTGTATTCAACCTCGATGATTTTTCGCTAGTCCGTGCGTCTCCAGAATCTCTCCCCGACTGTCCTCTAACACTCCTCTACCCCGACTATCCTCTTCCAACTCTCTGCCCCCTGACTCCCCCCCATCTACTTGTGTGGTTTCAATAATATATTAGCCACTTCTTCAAATCTTAAGTGATAAACACATCTCCCAATATGCATATTTCAATCGTTTTAATAGTGTTCTGTCACATTAGGTCCCAAATTCCAAGAAATCAGTGCAACTTTCATGTTTGCTATTTTTTTGTGTGTAACCTTTAGATAACAGAATACAAACTAATTTTGTCTGCGCCGGAGTCATAAATTATCCCAATAACGCTTAAAAGAAGAGCTCAGTGGCGTACTTCAATCTAATACTCTTTCTCAATACTTGCGTTGACTATTGGTTATATAATAACATTATATATTCATTGTCCGAACACGCTTTTGTCCTTTCTACGTGCGTCACTATTTAACGAATTCTGCAATCCTATTTCGACAAATATGTCAAATATTTCAACCCGTAATCGGCGCGTCGCTCTAGTATATTTAAATGCACCAAGATTAATCTTTATTGCCTAGTTTTCAATTTCCTACAGCCATAGAAAATGCACAAGACAATTGTTTCGCAAATCAATTTGCTCGCGTTAAAGTCAGTCACCACTCGGGCAAATATCCATCGGCCGCCCCTGACTTGATAGTGAACCTGAAAAAATCCCTCTAAATGTTATTCTGTGTCCCTTCTTAGTTTTGTGAAGAATGGCCTTTGCCGGGGCTCGCGTGCACTTGAGCTACGCAAACACATGTGGTTATTTAGTGGTAAGGACCCATAAATCACCCCCATGAATTGAAACAGAGAATCGTATGCTGAAACCATTCCATGTTACAAAAATTAAATATAATTCTAAAATATCAAAAAAAAAATATTTGGGACATGTTTTGAGTAGCATTTCTGTCGTCGTTAATATGATTATTTTTATTTATTTTATGTGAGTTTAATTTATTATTTATTTTATGTGAGTTTAATTTATTTTATGTACAAACTGGCTTTGTTTTTGTTTTTATATAATTCTGTTCATTTATTATCACAATGAGGAGGTCCAAATAATTAGTTTTGGTGTAGTGAAAAAAATTATAAAATGCAGCTGTTGATTTCCCAAAGATTAATAAATAATTCAAATTATTAATAGCGAACATCCATACCAAAAATTGTAAATATTATGTATCTACTTCAAAACAGCTTAGCGAGAAATTGCAGAACAAAAAATGGCATAACATACATACACCTGAAAGACACTGATTCTAGTAGAATTTTTCGTTTTATGGATGTGAATCTTCGACGTAAGTTTGGTATTTTTAATACACCTCATTTTGAATTCTAGACGATCGATTTTTAAGTTTTAAAAACAAGTTACTTTAACCAAAAAAAGTGAGTAAGCAGACTCTTCGCTAAACAGACGAGTTGTAATTTTGCACTTCTCAAGTAGTAACCCGTACGTGATTTATATCATAATTTTACTTTTTTTCCAGCAAAAGTTGTGGTTTGGACCATTGTGGGACGTAACAAACCCGACCGTCCGTTGGTCGTCGCGTCGGTCGTCCTTCGTTCGTACGCCTGTCGCCCGTGGATGCACGGTGGGCGGTTGGTCGTCCGTCACGTACGCGATGTTTGTCACCACTACACTGGATAAGTAATCCAGTAGAAGAGTGTTGCGGATAAGCGCGATTTTAGTCTAATTTTCCTTACTGCTGGTGAAATAGATTATTTTCAAAAATTTAATTTCTTTCCTGAGCAGAAAATCTATTAGATTGGCTGGTCTGCAATCAAACTGAAGGTCCCATACAAACTGGCGACGCCATTTTTCTGTCAGATCAATAAAGATCACGTTTGATGAAGTTGATCAAAAATTTTTTAACAACGAAATTATTCAGTCAATTTGGACTATGAGCCGAGAGTTCTTATGTAAACTGGCCATACTAGTTTTCTTTTAAACTGGTATAGACATGGATAACACTTCCAGAAATTATCTGTTCAGTGTTCGTCACGCGCCTTAGGGGTAGGGCGGGGTATAAATAACCCTTTATTATTCCCTGCTGTGCAAATGAATGTGTGACCCGTGATAGCCAGAAAGGTCTAAATATCAGAAGGGGTGTCAAACGACACGAAAATGATATGAACTGATTTTTCATTTCATTCCTTTGAGAGAGGGTTAAATTGGTGGGAAAAGATTTAAAAAATCTGTCTGTTATTTGCTTCATGTTGTTTTGCTTATCATTTGCTTCATTATCGATAAATTAAAATAACTAATTTATTGTCCAAATTGATAATTAAAATTATCATGTTTTTATTGTGGAGCTATATATATTTGAGAACTATGTAAATAAGAGTATGGTATGGTATAATATTAAGGACCTGTAGGAATTTATTGTAATTATGATTTTTTGTAGGTTCTATTACATATACTACTTTTGCTAATATGGCACCGAAGCATCCGAAATTTTGGATTCTTACTAAAAATTGTCGTCTGAAAAGGAACCCTTGACAAAAACTTGCAAAAAAGAGCACATTTGGAAAAATCATCATTCTTATGGGGTGAAAGGTTTGGCTTCGAACTTCGAAATCTGTTTTCTCAAGCTCTATGGCGCCGAACCGACAGAGATTTTGGATCCGAACTAAAAAGTGTACTATGCAGAGGAATCATTTATAAGGCGTAATGCCGGACTCATGGTATTTGAATTAAAGTTACTAAAAAACCTTATCGATTGTCCATATCTCCTGTCATGCTGTGGCTTATTCGCTCCTGATAAATGCTGTCGAACTCGTAGCCACGCCCTATTCTGCATACCGCAGGGTCGGACAGATGTCATGGCTCAACATAGCATGACAATAGGTATGACATTGCTTAATGCCCTACCAGCAGATATAGATGTGTTTAATATCACTATGCCATTTTTAAAAAAAAATATGTACATGTATTTTTAGTTGTAAGAAAAATGTACCATAATTGGACTTACCTGTCTGTTATACAAAAAAAAATAACAAAATCGTGAAAAATGGCTTTTGTGTACGTTAAAAAACTAAAAGAATTCCTTCAGATAGTAAATGTATACTTTCAATTATTTTATATCTGAAGCTATTTGAAAAATCATTGCACGCCACTAGCCGTTACTAGCTATTATTAATAAATTCATACATTTTTTATTGTCTTTTGGGTGTTAGAATTCTATTTTCCACCAACAGATTTCTGCTGTTTTAAACCAAAAATCTTTTCCCCGTAATATCCGTGAAACATGTAAGCAGTTGAATAATAAAATGAGAATAATCAGTGTTAGATATTAAAAAGCAAATTTAAGACATCACATTTGGAATAAAAAAGTATTTTTTTAATTATTATTTTCATAAAATTTCACGAAGAAAAAATTCAAATAAGTCTAGAAAATACCTGCTCAATTTTCTAACCCATAAAAGCTGGAAAATCGCATTTTTCATTCAGAAAAATATGCAAACGGTTGCGGTTGCTGCACCGAAGATAACGAACATTATTTATTTATCTTTCCAAAGCGGACAACCGTGATACGTAAAATGATCTATATGAAATTGCTCATCTGGAAAAATAGCACTTTTACTATCACAGCAAAGAACGTTCGAATAAATGTTTTATGCACGAATTATATACTTTTGGCTTTCGTTACCAGCAGATTGTTTTTTTTTGAGATTTCGCTTAAGGCTCAGTTCCCGGCCCCAAAAAGAAGAAGATGGAGAGATATGAAATAACGAATGTTAGAAGAGCGCGCTAACATTTACAGCGATAAAATTGGTGCAAAAATCATGAAAATCTTTAATTAAACACGACTCGTTAAAAATAGAGCAAAAATCTCGCGACAATTGTCTTTAATTTAATTTAATAAAACGCTGTGAATTTTTTCATACGTATAACTTGTAAAATAACCGAAACAAACGTGTTTATAATCATTTTTGGAGCATACTTTGCGATTTTTTTCTATCGAGGGATATTTATAAAATTTGCGTTTCGGCGCGATAAATGTCTAGATATTATCTTCAAGAATAACATATATTTTTTTAAGAGCTTAAAAACTTCAAATGTTTAAGGGAGGTTTGCAAGAAATCGGTTGAAATTCGGAGAACCGCCTCTTAATTCAAAGCCATTTCACCTTTTTTTACATTAGCTCCACACAGGATTATCCCCTAATCCCCTAAGATGACTTAAGGGATGCTGTGTGGAGGGTCTTTTTAAGGAAGGGAAGGATAGGAAGTTCTGGGAAGGAAAAAGGATTGCGGGTGGGTAGGAATCTGGCAGTCAGTGTTTCCAGGAGTGACGGACGTATGAATCTATCCCTACAATTGCGGTGTAAGGCGATGGGTCGAGAGAGTCCGGCTGGAAAGGTCAAAAGACCTCCCTCATCCAGTAGGTGGGCAGACGCATCCACCTCCAAGACCTGGACAAACCTCACCCCATGAATCCGGGAAACATAGCGAACCACTTGGGGTGACCTATGACACAAGTGTTGGTTATCCAATAAATGGTTTCCGGGGCGGCGGTACCCAAACCCGCCCCCAAAATTGTGAATTGCGATGTAGCAAACCGGCCATTTTTTTTATCAAAAAAATAATGTAAACTTGTTTAGTTATTGAAATCAGAGTTGCAACAGTAGTTTCACCATTATTAGATCCTCGGGTTCATATGAATCTCGCTTAAAAACACATTAATCAATTTAAGTAATTTTATAATATCTACATATGGATAAGACTTCTTATGCGTGTTTCAAATACACAAAACAGCCAATAAAACATTAAAAAAACTCAAATTTTTAAAAATAATTTGTCAGAAAGTAATAAACCAGTCAACATAACAAAATTAAATTTTCAAAATTTTATTATTTTTATGCTAATTATTTTTGGCTCATACGTTATGTCTAGTGTGTCACATTCTGATGAAATATGATAGTGCTATCGTGTTACGAGTTTCGATGAGAATGTGAAACTTTGAACTATTTCAGTTGAAGAGCGTGTCGTCGCGTGCGTGAGGCGCTACGAGTTATGAGAAGTGGGTTGATAAAGTTTTGTTTTCAATACATAATTCTCGAACATCAGTAACAGTTGAGGAACTACGAACAAGCTAAATGATAATGTTAAATGAAAATAAACATATGTTCGCGAATATTATTTAATCAATTTAAGTATTGAAATTGTTTATGTAGAAAGCGTATAAAAATTTGACGCTCTTCTTGGCCCGTGATATCTGTAAAAAATGGCTGGTAATTAAATTGCAGTTGTCGTTCTTTAATCAATATGGAAATTTCTGTACAAGTTATTTAAAAAAAAACACTTATAGGAATAGGTAAAAGATAGGCGATAGGTAAGGAAAACTGTTGTACCTCCTATTTCGGTTTTTGATGTTTTCATAAATTACTGGTTATAGATAAAATCACCAACTTAAGTTAGTTTGATTTGAGATTTATTGAGCATGATTCGTCATTTAGTTAAATAACGGCCGGCGTGGTCTAGCGGTAAGACTCTTGACTCGCTATCCGAAGGTCGCGGGATCGAATCCCGGCGTGGGCACATACATTTTATCTGATTAATTGTGTTATTTCACAATTAATATTTTAAAATAATGTATAGTATATTTGAGGTATGTTCAAGAGTGGAAGACACTCCTAGTATGGCTCTGGTGAAAGAACATCATTCAGAATTGAAACATTGCTTGAAATGGCGTAAGCCGTGTTTGGTGACCAGTTCTGAATAGCCAGGTACTTTCCCACCTTCCCCTTCCCCATCTCCTTCCCCTTCCCACTACCTTTAGCCTCACAACATACCCCAATTGGGGATGCCATAGTCTCACTGGCTCCAGACGGGAGCAGCTGATAAAAAAAAAAATCAAAACAAAGATGATTAAATTCAAAGGTTTCGTTTATGACAATTATATGTACAATCTTTCTATAAATATGTTTTAAGGAACATTTGTGTATATTTTCTGACTTTTTATGCATTTTGTGAGGTGGATGGGCTGTCATCAGAATCTCTTCGTTACTGTCCTGAACTAAAGAATTTTAATTTCTAGACGATGTTGTCGATACTTTTGACGTTTATGTCAACAGTTAGATTTTGCTCTCGAGCTGTTAAATATCAAATGTGAGTTTATTAATAGGGGGAAATAACTCCAGCAATGTTGTGTAACAGAACTCGAAGCGACAGAACCATCCCCATTGTTTTGCTGATCTTTTTCCGTCGCCGATCTTTATCCTTCCGCCTCACAAAATTTTCCAATTGGTGGTGCCAATTGAATTGGGACTGGGATATTTTTAAAAAATAACCCAGTATCATCGGCTAGCCGAGGCGTTTCATCAGAACTACGTGATTTTCCAGAGCAAAAATGTGTTACTTGGTATTTGAATAACCTTCATTTTTTTCTCAAATTCTCATTTCATTTCAAAAAAGGTTTTTTGGGTACAATTTTATCAAGAAGGCTACTTTTTTTATTTGTGTTTACATAAGAAACAGATATATGTTGCGAAGAGTTATCAAAATAAAGAGCTTGATACGTGAATTAACGGCAAATGTACGGTAATTCCACAAAAACGCGAAAAGAATTTTATTAAAATTTTGCAAAAAAACTTTTGGAATTGAAACCCGAGAATAAATCTTTTAGTTTTCTCTATTCTTCTGACCGGTCAGTGGTTGAGTGGGCATCACTTTGGGTTCCACCCGGGCGTTCCTTGTTCGATTCCTCGGCTGGCTAATACCTCCATCACGACTCGAGCAACATTTTCGGCTTACTGTAGTGGTAGTAGGAGATTTTCCAATATTAATGGGTTATTCGTAACCCGGGAACGTTTGTCTATCTTAAAAAAAAAATGCCATGGTAACCAAGATGGACCAAGCGAAGCGCTGACTGAAATATATGAAAAATGACTAATGGATTGATTCTGGCATTTTTTATCGGAATAAAAAAAAGTCTGTCTATTGTGATCAATTTTTGGGTTATTCTGCCGTTTCGCGATTCCTCCTGCTTTGCCTCTTTGGCCAAGGTTTTGGACAGCGTTGTGGTGTCCGTCATTAGGTCAGATATGTTGATTGTGGTGAAGTAAGGGTTTTTATACGTAGACGTAATACCGTCAATGGGGCACGGGTTTTTGTACAATAATTAGTTTAATGAATGAGATTTTCAGGTTCAGTTTTGATTTAGAAATGTAAGTTCATGACAAAAGGCTGCGTTCATTTCGTCCATCAAGTGGGGTACTTAATACAGTGTTACCAAACTGATAGTCCTGAAGAGTAAATAAAGACAATAAGAAATCTGACGGTAAGAAAACTCACATTTCTTACCAAATTCCTGAAAAAAAACCACTTCTTTTAAAATAAAAAAACAGGGTTCCCTTTTAATATTCAGCGAAGTCTCCTGGTAGCACAACGTGGTTTTACAAAAATCTGAGCACTTATGGACAACTTGAAATACCTGAAGATACAGATGAAGATTACCAACCTAATTTTCTGGTGTTCCGTAAATGGGTGAAAATTTTAAAAAAATCATGCAACTTGTCTGTGTCTGTAGATGTATATTTTAATATGATTCATTTCACGAGGTGCCGCACCGTCGTTCGAGTACATTTTTGAGTTAATATTTGAGATACATTTTCACTTCCTTAAAATAAATATTAATGTTTTTGATGGAAGGAAATGAACGAGTTCATTGAAGTGTGCCTTTTCAATATCCTGATATTGAAGGACAAACACTCTATAAGAATAAAATGCGTAAAATTTCGCTGAAAGTAAGGGTCGGAACGCACCCACATAATCCTTGAAAATCCTGGGAATGTAAGAACGGTGCGTGCCAAGTCTGACGCCAGAGTGATGAATCAAATGAAGTGATGTGAAGGGATGAGCGGATGGTGTCCAAGCCACATAATAAAATAGATATAAAAAATGAATAGGTACTTACAAAGTACTAGTAGTAGGTAGGTACTTAAATACCCACGTAATTAATTACAAACCATTTTTTTATATTTTCAAATAAGGAATTATGCCAATCATTAATTACATAATTTATCAAAAGAAACTTCACTTTATCTAAGACAATTCTATTTTAAAACATTCTTCGGGCAGGTAGGTAACATAATGCTGAAAAAAATCGAATAAAAAAGTCTAAATAAACCTGATGATTTCACATTTGAAAAATAACCTTCACATACTGAACCATTAAAACGGCCCCATCTTAAAACGAAAGTGGAACGTAAAAAATTTTACAGACAGACCAAATGCGAAACCATCGAGTTTAAACAGGACTTTGCTTTGCGCTCCACTGACCAGTTAACATAACCTTGCGTTTGGGGTGGAAAAATGTGTGGAAACCAATTTTTTAAATCACATAATCTAGATTGGATGCTTTCTGCTCACCTTCATTTAATTTTAATCTTGCGGCTGACACAAGATGTAATAAATTCCAATTAGACAAAGGAGAAGTGAGAAAGTAAAGTTAACTCCCAAATTTCTCAAATAAACTCATAAAAAGGAATCGCTATGATCGGTGTGAAGGCTTTTGCGGGCATTATCAAAAATTTATTTAAAATATTGAATTTGCATAATATTTTTTATTCAAGGATTTAGAGAAGTTTGGGAAGGTTTTACTGCCTTTGAATTGATGCTTTAGTGAGCGGAGGTAAAATCATCGTTGGATTTTATTACTTTGAAATTATTGCCTTCTTAACGCAGCAATGTTTAGAGTTTGAAGTTAAAGTGAAAGAGAAAGTCCCTGATGAATCATACTTTGAAACTTTTATTTATTCCGTTTGTTCTTAGCAGTTTATGAACCGCTATCATAACCGATAATAAAACCTATTTATGCATTGGTCTCAGGACTTGGAGCATTTAGTTTACGAACAAGTTTATATTTTTGCTAGAACGTTAATTAATAAATTAAGCTTTGAAGCTTCTCCTTTATTATAGTTTTAACACAAAATGAAGTTTTTATTTTATTGAAATAACTTTTGAAGGCTATATCCATCATTGTAATATGTAATCGTTGAAAAAGAAGATAATACTTGTATATCTATCAATAAGTTATTATAATATCTGCTTTACGGTGCAAGGTTTATAGCTGCGCTATGCAGGAAGTGAGCATTTATAAGGAATGGCTGGGGCGATCCGCCCCAGCACTTGTCTTTTGTTGTTTACTCTCGACAGGGCGGCCTAAGTTGACCAAGGTCATGGATAAGAGTCCTTTTTCTAGGATAGTCAGGGTTCGAAGAAAATCAATGATTCGAATTCCGTAACGATTATAATGGGTTTATTGAAATATAATGTATATTTATAAGGGGTTATCCATGATAATATTATAACTTCTATGGAACTAAGCTCATCAAAAATTATTTTTTCGAAGAAAACTTCCTCTAAAAGGTTGTCACTTTGTGATGTCATTATTTATTTATTAAAAGAAAATAACTTAATTTACATCACTTTATTTTTTGTACAGTATCAACATGGTTCACGAAACATGTTGATAGTGTACAAAAAATAAAGTGATGTAAACTAAGTTATTTTCTTTTAATAAATAAATCATCAAAAATAGTTATTATTAACGTTAAAGCAGCTTACGTACAACGTGACGGGAAGAGTCTCTAGCGGAGAGAAGGTGGCCATGGGGAACCGGCCTCCTTGGAAAGTGGCGAGGACTCTCCTTGGCGTAGCACTGGAGACCAGAAGATCCGGGGGTTACGGAAGAAGAAAAGTTCATTTCCTAAGAAGAAAAGAAGTTTCGGTACCGCGGATATTCGTTGGGTGCAATCATGATAATTTTTCTTGGAACTCATTTTGAGCTTGTAAATGTAGTAGGATTTTGTGCAACTCATACCAAGGCATACATAGCCTTTAAAAATCATTTCAATAAACTAAATGTTCACTCTAAACTTGTAGAAAAGTCATATAGGTGTTCCATATAAATAAAAATCGGATAGGTATAATCGGAGACACTATCTAAGTTACCAATTAGATCAAGTAGAACTTTGTAATCATACAAAGTCTTTTAACAATCTTTTTAAGCAGCCAACAAATATTAGATTTTGTTAAGAATAATTTTATGATATGAGGTCAATCGGTAAAAATTAGAGGCCGGTATTCGAATTTCTACCGATTTCTTGCAAACCTCCCTTAAACATTTGAAGTTTTTAAGCTCTTAAAAAAATATAATTAAATGTTATTCTTGAAGATAATATCTAGACATTAGTCGCACCCAAACGCAAATTATATAAAATTCCCTCGATAGAATAAAATCGCAAAGTTTGCTCCAAAAATTATAGTAAACACGTTTGTTTCAGTTATTTTACAAGTTATATGTATGAAAAAATCCAGGGTTTCTTTAAATGCTGTTTAAGACAATTATCGCGAGATTTTTGCTCTATTTTAAACGAGTCGTGTCTTATTAAAGATTTTCATGATGTTTTCATCGATTTTATCGTTGTATTTTATGTCTTCTTCTTTTTGGGGCTGGGAACTGAGCCTTGCGAGAGGTTAATAGCGTCATCCTAGAAAGACAGAGATCCTAGGTTCGATTCCCAGTTCCGATCGTAACATTTTTAATTTCTGTGTCTTGTCATGTTTCATTATTTGAATTTATCTTCTTCTTCAATGACAGAATGAAGTGTTTCAAAATCCTGCAATAATTTATATTTTGGTTAGCCCTTGTCCATTTGAGTATACTGCAAGGGGTGTTCAACACAGCGCAGCAACCCGACTAATATTTATGGTGCCACCGGTTTTGATGGCTTCAATTATCTGTCAGTCGTCCGTCATCCGAATAGTGAATGGAGCACTCTAGCGAGCGGATTACAGACCGTTCTGTTGCAAATTTTATAGGTCACTGCAACTAACAAACGCCTTCCCACCTAGAGCAATGAATGATGTTATGAGTTTTCACTGAAACAAAACCACCCTGCCCACCGAAAAAAATTAAAGGTGATTGATTACATTATTACGAAGATAATACAGACTATTTTGATAAAATATATAACTAACTAACTAACTAACCATCACGCCGTTTCCCCGCAGGGGTAGGCAGAGAGGACGGACCGCCAAACAACTCGGTCTTGGCACACAGTCTTTGCTTCACTCACATTCATACATCGTCTCATACATACTCTTCTATTATTCCGACTTTTGACATGGCCCGACTCAAGTATCTGATTCACTTGATCGTGCCATGTCTTCCTCGGGCGTCCCCTACTTCTTCTTCCATTCACATTTGCGTCATATATTCTTCTCACATTATTTTCTTCTTTCATTCGCTCTACATGTCCAAACCATCTGAGGGTCCCTTTCTTAATCTTACTCATTATGCTTACATCAGCCTTGCATTCTTTGCGGATATCCACATTTCTCACACGATCATACATGGTTTTGCCACACATTCGCCTCAGGGATCTCATTTCGACAGCATTCAGTTTACTTTCATCCTTCCTCTGCCAACTCCATGCCTCACTGCCATACATCAAGGTAGGTACCAGGACTCCATTGTGGACTGCTAGCTTCAGTGTTTTATTAGCGCCAACAGTGTTTTATTAGCGCCAACGGCATTCAGTCCTCCATTAATGGAGTTACCTGCATTTACTCTTCTTTCAATATCTCTATCAGCCTTCCCATCTCTCGTAAACATACTACCCAGGTACACAAACTCATCCACCTGCTCCAAGTATTCATCATTCACAACTATATTGCACACTGTTTTCGTACTCTCCCTTTCAAATACCATGACTTTAGACTTACTTACATTCATCATTAACTCATTTTGCATACACACTTCGTTCATCCTAGACACGAGAGACTGTAGATCTTCCATAGTGTTAGAAATCAGCACCGCATCATCAGCATACAACAGGCAACATATTTTCAGATCACTCAAATTCGCGCCCAATCCCATCTCTTTCAATTCTTGCATACAATTATCCATGTATAAATTGAATAACCATGGTGACATTACGCAGCCTTGCTTAACACCTTTTGTGATGTCAAACCACCCCGTATAACCACCGTTCACCCTAACACATGCAACGCTTCCCTCGTACAGAGACGCAATTGCCTGTATGAGATTTGTATTCACTCCATACTTGGACAACACCTTCCATAGCTTTTTCCTGTCGACTCGGTCGTATGCTTTTTGTAGATCTACAAAGGCACAAAAAAGTTTTTGGTTTTTTGCCAGAAACTTCTCAGTGAGCATACGCAAGGAGAAAATCTGGTCCATGCATCCCCTTCCACTCATAAAGGCACCTTGCACATCCCATATTTTATCCTTTGTTTCCATTCTTACCCTTTCAATCAATATTCTTCCGTACAACTTGCCGACTGAACTTAGCAGGCTAATAGCTCTATGATTCCCACATTCCATACGTGACCCTTTACCTTTGTATAATGGCATGATTACAGCCCTTCTCCAATCTAATGGCGTGTAACCCTCCTCTAAACACTGGTTAAAAAGTTTGCACAACCATGTGAGAATAATATGGCTATCTCCTTTAAAGTATTCGGCCGCAATATTGTCGAAACCTACAGCCTTACCATTCTTCATGCATTTTATCGAATTTTTAATTTCATCCATGCTGATTTTGATAACATTCACTCCGTCATCGTTCATACCCGATTCGCCGCTGGCCTCACTATCACTCGGGTTGCTTTCGAAGACTTCCTCAAAATATTTCATCCATCTCTCATTTATTTCTTCCTCATTCGTCAACATTCTTCCATCTTTCGATTTTATCACTTTTAGGCTCCCATTCTCTGGACCGCTCCGGGACTTTTTGACCTCCTTCCAAAACAGTTTAATGTTTTCTTGGAAGTTTTTTGTCATTTTTATTCCCTCTTCCTCTTCCAGACGTTTCTTTCGTACTTTCACTCCAACACTTACTCTTTTCTTGCATCCCTTATATACTTCTTTCGCTCTATCTCTCTCTTCGCTAGAAGCACTGCCAGCCGCTATCAGACATAACCATGCTTTCTTCTTTTCTGAGACCAGTGCTTTAATCTCGTCATCCCACCATGCGTCACCTTTCTTCCTACCTTGCGTACTTATTCCACACACATCTCTAGCAGATTCACAAAGACTAACCTTTATGTGGTTCCATGCTTCATCAATGCTTAGACCATCCATTTCCTTCTCATTCAATCTCGTCTCTGCACGCTTCTCATACTCACTTCTGACATTAGCGTTTTGCAGTTTTTCTACTTTGACTCTGGTAGGAGTTGATACCTTTTTCACTTTAGAGCGCCATCCGCGAAAGAGGTTTACTCTTGACACCACCAGAAAGTGGTCAGTTTCAACCTCAGCCCCTCTGAAAACTCTTGTGTCCTCAGTAACGGCTCTCAACCTAGAGTCAATTACCACAAAATCGATTAATGATCTTTCATTTCCTCTTTCCCACGTATATTGATGGATACCTTTATGATCGAAGAAGGTATTCGATACAAACAGGTTCCACTCTAAACATACTTCAAGTATTCTATTCCCATTGTCATTCGTTCTTTTATCCCCAAACTTACCTAAGGCTGAATCAAATCCATCACGTCTAATTCCCACCCACCCATTCAAATCGCCCGCCATTATAATCCTTTCATTCAAATTTTTTAATCTCATTACGTCATTCACACCAGTCCAAAAATCATCTTTCACTTCGTCGCTTTCAGAATTAACAGGAGCATAGCCGATAACAAGAAACACCCTTGTCAACCCAATTTTAAATCGGATCCACATTATTCTCGAACTTACACATTCATACTGCAACATACATTCAACCATTCTGGGAGACAGTAGCGCTGCAACACCCTGACAAGCCCTCTCCGTATCCGGTCTCCCAGACCAGATGACGAACTTATCATTATGCTGCATTGTACCGCTCTCCTTTTTCATACTCTCTGTCACGCAAAGTATATCCAAAAATTTACTATCCATTGCATCGCATAATTCGTTCATCTTTCTTTCCATTCCTCCTCTGATATTCCATGTACCAATTCGACATTGTTCACGTTCCGTCCTCCTCTTTGCGCTACCAAAGGGTTGGCGATGTGATGGGTAGCGAGCCTCATCGACATCTGTTTCGGCCATTCCCTTCCAGGTACTACATATAACACCTTAACATCCCAAAAACAACGTTACACATATTCAAACCTACCTCTAATAATTATACAACTCAAAACAAACAATAGTTAAAATCAATACAATTACTTACTTAACAACTTAATTAACACTAAGAAAAAAATATATAGTGTCTTATCACCTTAAAATAATTATGTCATCGAAAAATGTTTATATCTTGTTAAGTTCTTATTTAATTGTAAAATTTTTGGTCATATAATGTCTTATCACTGTAAATCACTCTCACTTAGGGAACGCAGAAAAAATATGCAGGCTCCGTCCGATGTCATCCTTCTGTATGCGCGGGGCGGAGGGACGGGAAAGGCGGCAGGGCGGGGGGTGAAGCTCAGAGTGCAGAAGCCACCAGATCACTCATCTCATTTCTCTTTCTTTCTGCGAAAGGCCGCTCCAGCGGCCGATGCAATGGATAGGTCATAACGGTCATGATGTATACTGCATGACGGTGCGGCAGCGGGGGTGCAGTGTAGTTTGTAGGTGCGGGGTAGGCGAGGGGCACGCCTGGGTTACCCAACAGCCGAAGGGATGGTCACATCTGGCGAGTGTTCGATGCCCGTCTGAGATTTTAGACACAGAATTTAGAATGCATCTTATAATTAGCCAAATTGCTCGGTACATAAATTTAAAACTCGTTGCACGTCCACACTATTCACATAAAAATTATTTTTACAGCACTTAGGTAATTTTCACACAGTAAGGAACATTTTTTGATACTTTTAAGGGTTCAATATATGAAATATCCCTCTTAATTAGTGAAAAATAACAAGACCGACCAAAAACACGCCAGGCTGCTCCGAGCGCCCATATATCATTGATGAAAATGATAAGGAACAAATTAGGTGCATTAAAGGATATTTTATAAGTACGCACTTAGATACATGCGTTTTGGAAATTCTAGTCCAAGATGTAAATAGCCGTTGAGGTGATTTTCTCACAAAAACGACGCTAAGTAATTTATTCAAGTAATTTATATATATAAAAGTATGAACATTTTTGATTTGTCTGAGAGTCGAACAAGTACAGTAATTAATTGTTTCTCTCATTATGAAATTCGTGGAGCAATGTCGCAAGCGGAGAATAAGTTAATCTGAATCCTAGGTTTTAAATTATGAAATTCTGAAGAAAGTTAATTTATCACCGCGAGCACCGCTATTTTTTGAAGTATGGTATTATTTTGTAAATTTTCAAATGCTCTATATTGTATGATGAATTGCAAGCTGAGATAGTTAAGATAATAGTTAGTAAAGTAGATAGTTAGCAGATAGTAAAATAAAATAGTTAGATAGATAAAGTTTTTATTTGTTATATTATAATCTACTGAGATATTTGTCTGAGAAATTTCATACAATTCCAGAGTTCACCGTTCCGGAACGTATGCTACTACAGGTAACAGATAATTGAGTCAAAGTTAAGATAAAATAAAATGTGATAAATATATCTAACGTAGAATGTCATTCAACGATAAAGTATTTAACTACCATTAAGCTTTTTATACATTTATTGACCCTTAAATTAAAATTCGAAATGTCGTATAAAATGACATATTTTCTTTGCACACCTAGACTTTCGTGATTTCAAGGTAATGACTATTGCAAATTGAACCTTTTGTACTAATTTCACCGATTCCTTTTGTGAGTATACAACCTGGAGGAAAGCTTTAGAATGGTACGGGTCTGAAAAGGGGTAACTACGAACGTTTTAATTATTTAAAAGCGTGGAGGATATATCAGAAAATATATACGGAGAATAAATATATTATAATATGGGTCTTAAAGGCTTGGCATGAAACTCGGATTATTATTCAATATTGTCAAAAAAATCTAAGATTTACGAAAATGGTTTGAGCTTAAGCTGAATTGATATTATTAACTTATGCGCGTCAATTGTTCATTTTTGCATATAAATCAATTCGTCTAATTAAAAAAAATATTTTAACAATTTCTTATAAAAACAATATTTTATGTTGGTATTTTAATTCATATTTGTCATATTACTGACATTCTGGTACGCCAAGTACCTACATCTCTTAAGACGAATTTATTTTATTTTATGTTTTTATCATTGTTTTAAGGATTTTCACAAATTTTCAATGATTTGTTAAGTGAAATGTAAGCATATTAAGTACCTACACATATATTGGGACTGTACAGTTTTGAAAAACATAGTATTAAAAGGAAATGAAAGTACAACATATTTACAGTATATCGAAGCATATTACTGCCCTTTAATCACCCTGAAAAGGCTCGAATCAGCATTATTTGGTTGTAGGTATGTTGCCTCATTACTAAACCTTCCGAGGATCTTTTCTCAGAAAGCATTTACGTATATTATCTATAAGGAGGTATGTATTCAGCAAACATACCTGCTCAGAATATAAAATAGTTTTCTTAAATGAATGTCTAATAAACGGAAAATGGAAATCACAAATAGGTACTGTGATTGTTATTTGAGTAAATTGATATAAGGTTTTCACAAACGTCAATAGATAGCAGTTATAGCATTTTTCATTAAAAAAAATTATTTCGATAGACGTAATTTTTTCACGGGGTCGATATTACATATTTCTACATAGATTATTTGTCGCATTCGATTATCTGCACCTTGTACGAGTGATGTGTCCACAAACTGAACCTGATGAAATTAAATAAAGTATATCATCACCCAAATATTTCTAAAGACCTTTAATCTTTCGTCTGATTTATGACTGTGTTCTAATTTGTAATAATTTATGCACAACGGCTGTGACTGTACCGGAGGAGGATTAATGTCTACGTTTTTCGAGAGAAAGAGAAAACCCTGACAATTTTAAAATTGAATTGCATTTTTAAGTGGGATCCCCGCCACCGTTTTTGCCACGCTATTTTAAATGAGTACTGGCTGAAGTAGTTTTACAGTATCTAGTTCTAAATTAGGTGCTACATTTTATCAATTTATAAGATTTTTTAAGAACAACTATTCAACGTTTTTCGACTGTAATAATAAATACTTATTTTATTTACCTCGTCTCTTGATGCTGTGAAATTATTTTATCATCGCCCTAAGGAATTCACACAAAATGCCATGATTAAATTAAAACTTTCACAAGGTTATGCAAAACAAAAGATGCTATATTTCCAACAAAGCATTCTACCAAAATAATAGGAGAACTCATTCCTTTGTCTCGTAAAGCAGATTCGTAAGTTTTAATATTCAGTATAGTGCATTATGTGGAATGCATAATTTTAACTTCTCTATGAACAACACCAACACAATTCATGCACATTAATAACCATGTCTTACGTTGTACCTATACATTGTCTTTAAATGATTTTTTCTCTTATTAAATACATATTTTATTCTTCAATATATATGTGTCTTCCAATTAAAAATTTTTAAGTCTTTTATTTAACAAGAGTGATAAACAAATGTCAAGGATTCTAAATCTCATGACAGAAAAAATACAGTAGATAAAGGCGGACATGGTTTGTAGAAAATGCATTAAACAAGGTTAGCTCAACGAAGGAGAAGAGCGGTTATTAACTAGAAAGTCGTGACGCAGCTCGTAGTCCATCCTCTATGGGGAGATTTGAATTTACTGCAATACCAATGGTGTCAAGCGACTCTGAATGCATTTAAAAATCATTTATTTAAAATTCGTTGGTTATTAGGTTATTACACTAACTATTTTATATTAACAATAATATTCGGATTGATGATGTAGATTCGAGGTTATCAGCGCCTTGTGAAATGACGAATTTCAGGATACATGTTGTCAGACAAATAATTTCAATTTTCTAAATTGAAAGTCTCACTTATTGAACTATCATATCCAGGATTAAACTGGGGAAGTGTTAAGAATAACATAAATCATCAACGTCAGGTTCAGGAAGGAAATAATCAAAAACGAACAGAGTATAGGTGCGGTATACATAAGAGACTCGTATAGACAATGGCCAAGTTGCCTTTTGTTTCGGGTACAGGTGGTCGATATTCCTGTCCCTGTTTCATGGAACCGGTTCCTTGGCTGTTAATGTTCGTAGATTTTTTTCTCAAGGAACCGGTTAATTTGGAATCGGTTATTTGTTAAACATTTAAATAAAATTAATAATATTTTAAAATATGTTTAAAATCACAAATTTAATTAAAAATTTTGATGAATAGTTTCAATTTTTCACAGAATTACAATAAGAATTAAAGAACTGGTCCAAAAGTAAATGAATAAACTACCTATTCCGCACCGGTCTCCAGTAACTGGAAACGCAGTAACAACCTATTTCAGGTACCAACCATCTCTAGTTTTGGGACTTCGAGCTACGTAACAAGCCCAATGAGCTTTTTTTCGAAAAGTGCCTGTATGAGCTCCTTGTTACATACCTACATTTTCTGCGAACTTTGGAAGTCGGGTAGTAAAACCAGTAGGTAAACAACATAGAACAAAGAATAACACAAGAAGTATCTTGTGGACGTGTTTCGTGATCCTAATACATAACTGTGTTTTCGAATTTTAAATGGGATGGAGATCTAAGATTTTATTCAGATTCTTCAAGCGAACTGGGGGTTGGACTAAATGGCATATGTTTCTATTCAAATTTGTATGGAATGCACTTTTAGCGCTAAATTATTTATTCTATGACGAACGTCATGAACTATGAATCAACATGAAACCATTAAAATTTCACTTTTAACAAGGAAAAGAGCGCGATTTTAAGATCATGACTTTTGATACCGGTACTCACAGAAAAATTAACAAAAGATTCAACTGAACATGAATTGCTAGAAAACGCAAATGGATTTATACTATTTGAATAAAGGCTTATGAATAGGAGTAGAAAATAGATTTTTTGTCGCGAAGAATTTTTTATAGTTCCATTGTAATATATTTCTGTCGCTTCGACGGATATTGGTTATTATACTCAATTTTCTGTCTTAGTTTGGAAATACGAATAATGAAGGTAATTTATCATTCTTACAAAATCATCAACTACAATCAGTATCTGTCTGAACTTTTATAATACCTATAACTAGTGAGTTCCCGACATGCGTTGCAATGCCAATTAAATGAAGATATTGTTTCTCTCCGCGTGTCCTCTCCCATTTCTTTCCCCTTCTGCTTCCTCACCTATCTCCCTCCCTCACCCCCTCTCCCGCGAATCACCCCCTTCATTCCACTCCGTCCCTCCCGGATTCCAGATAGCATGTAGGTACTATTAATTCTAACATTATTCTAATAATACACCTACATATATTTTTTTAACTTATAAATAAATACTAAACAAATAATTGACAAACACAACACTGGCATGTGCCTAGCATGGTGGTCGAAAATTCCTTAAACTATGTAATTTACAATTCAATAAATAAAGAAAATTTAAAAAAAAAATCCTTTTACAGACAAGCCTTTGACAATATACACACTTAAGATATTGAGTTGGCGTTGTAATGTTTTTATCCTAGTATATCTGCTACAGCACAATATACCTAGACCTCTTGCCTCTGTTCTGAATTATTTCCATTCTTTTAATTTGTGTGTTTATTGCTCAGAAAGATTACACTTGTGCTGCAATTCAGGTGGGATGCTACAGTGGTGTTATCGACCAACTTTTTTGTTTTAATGTCTAATTTTCCCTTTATCCTACTACAATTTGAGGTTTTACTCATAAAGTTAAAATAAAAAAAAATTAACCTTTCTTGCATTTTTTTAGTTAACATTTCAAAGCTAGTGATAAGTTTTAAGTTGTTATCGATTATGGTTCCCAAGTATTTAATTTCTTCTACTTCTTCAATATTTTGGTTGTCCATATTTAGAGTAGTAAGCATATATAGGTCTATGGCAGTGTTTCTTAACCGTATTGAAAGAGTCGCCCCCTTTACCATGATTAAATTATCCAACACCCCCCCCACCCCTCCCCCGAAAAATTAAATTTAAATAGTACACAATATAGTAGGAAGTCCATTTACGCAATGGATTTCCTACTACAAATAAAAAAAAAGTATGAGAAGTATTAATAAAACACATTATTTATTATATTCTAAAATTAAACTAAAACAAATTCTGATTACATACATTTCGAAATTTTCCCATAAAGTTTTCAATTTTTAACATTATTTATTAAACAAATAGGTACCTGCTGATTTATTGATTATTTTCAATAATATTTTAATAAAATTAAATAGTGTTTTGATTAAAACCACGAGTTTTATTAATTTTTTGAACCGACCGTATTTTATACAAAACAGTATTTTATTTTATTAAATATGTCAAACCACAAAGTGATTGCTTTCTACAATAATAATATTTTAGTTTCTTACAGTAACGCGAAGAATAAACTGTTTAAAGTTACCTATATTCTTAAATTCTTTTGCGTTTTCAAATAGATATTTATCAAGATACGTCTATCCGATACATTCAATATAACCTTTTTGTTGAGGGAAACTGCCAACATAGGTACTATTTTCATATACAGAAAGTTTGTCTTTATGTAGAAATGATTTAGTGGATATTTTCCTCCTTCAGAAAATAATGTCAGTTAAAAATAAAGCTGACGTTTAAATTTTCTTCAAACTTAAAATCGAATTTTAGTTAAAATGACAATGAAAACTCTGGAGAAAGTTATTTTGGTGCTTGCATTTACCGGTACATAATTAGCTAAAAAGATAGTTTTTATATTTTTATTATTAACTTTATTATTAAAAACTCAAAATATTATATTTAATTAAATGAAGACAGTATTAGAGAAAGAAAGAAATTTGATTGAGTTTCTCTAATACTGTCTTCATTTAATTAAATAAAAAGATAGTTTTATAGAGTTTAGATATGAATAGTAGATAAGTTCCATTCCTCACGGTTATTGACATTCATGACAATATAATGCTCGGTAAAAAACGAGGTTAGTATGTTTCAAGCCAGGATAGTAAGCTATTATGCCAGCGTCCTGTCCTGGCAAGATCCTAGCTTACTGTCCTATTGAGGTACAAACTAGAGCGGTTTACACGATGTTAGGAAATTTTCAGCCAGTATCATTGCAGTGACTACGGTAAACCACACGCCCACGTTCGTCCATTGGGATAAATTAACAGCTTACGAAACATTAAACGTAGAAGGTCATGATTATGCCGATTGTTTTTAATTCGGCACATTTTTTTTATAATGCTGATTTACGCATACACTTGTCTACTATATAAGATGGAATGCTAGCATTCAACAGACATCGTTTATCATGATTCAATTTTACAAACTTTAAGAACATCTCGATACTGAGTTTTGGCAATTTTAGACTCGTATAGTGTGTCATAAAAACTACACAGCATCGTCACCCTGCACTAACCGATCATGGACTAGCTTTGAGCGGTCTCACGAAGCTAAATACAAAGCTAGGATAGAAACTTCGGTGGTGGAGGGCGCTATCAGCTCAAATAATATAACCGTATTCTACTAAACTATCCCATCTCGAGACGCTAGCTCACTACCTTCCTCTCTAGCTTACTAGGTTAAAAGCTAAGCTAGTCCTGTCTACATGTAGCTAGTGATTCTAGCTTACTAGGTTAAAGACAAAGCTATTTCGGTCAACACGTAGCTAGTGATACTAGCTTACTAGCTTAAAACAACGCTAGTTCTGTCTACACGTAGCTAGTGATTCTAGCTTAATGGCTTAAAAACAAAGCTGGTTCTATCTACACGTAGCTAGTGATTCTAGCTTACTAGGTTAAAGACAAAGCTATTTCGGTCAACACGTAGCTAGTGATACTAGCTTACTACGTTAAAAACAAAGCTAGTTCTGTCTACACGTAGCTAGTGATTTTAGCTTACTGGGTTAAAACAACTCTAGTTCTGTCTACACGTAGCTAGTGACTCTAGCTTACTGGCTTAAAAACAAAGCTGGTTCTATCTACACGTAGCTAGTGATTCTAGCTTACTGGGTTAAAAACAAAGCTAGTTATATATAAACGTAGCTAGTAATTCTAGCTTACTAGATTAAAAACAAAACTAGTTCTAGATAAACGTAGCTAGTGATTCTAGATTACTAGAATAAAAACAAAGCTAGTTCTGTTCACACGTAGCTAGTGATTCCAGCTTACCAGGTTACTTGCTATTCTTGCTTGAAATACCAGCCTAGTCTGCAGCGGGCATCAAACATATTATTAAACTTAGGGGCGGTACCATTGAATCCACATTACGTAGCTAAATCATTAATTAAATAGCGTAATCCACAGCATTATTGTATGTCAATATCATTATCGGTCAGATTAAACGGTGTCCGAAAGATTTATTGTTTGTCGGCAAATATAATTTAAAAATACTATCGTAATGGTAGAGCATACGTGATCGAGAAATACAAAATGTATAAGACACATTTATGAACTATTATATGGTGACCGACAGGTGATCGCCAACAGTTGCCCCTCCCCCCCTGCCAAAACTATAATTATTACAAAATTTAAAAAAATATGACTACCAATTTCGAACCTACAATCGACTTCAATAATACCTTTAATAAATATACCTTATACCTTTTTTAATATTTATATTGAGAGATCAATAGGATTTATCGGTCCAGTTAGGAGTTCTACCGAGCCGAAACCTCTGATATGAAAATATCTGGAGTCGGTGAATTTTTTTCCCGTTTGGTCGCTGGTAGATAAACGTATTGTTTTGTATTTATTATACTTATATAGTGCACTTACATAGCGTGGATTAACTAGATAATCATTTATTTAGTGTATTTTTTTTTTGTAGTTATACGCTGGTATATACAGTAAACAGATAAGTGGTTTTATACTTGATGCATTTGAATGAAAATATGTTTTGTGATTTTGTTATTCGGCGGTACGCCCTCTCTACATGCCCCTGCGGGGAGGACACTTAATTATATTTTGTATAAGTAGGAATGTTGTATTTTCCCTAAACTCACTGCTTATTGCGTATAAATATGACGGGGACCAACTGTCGAGGGATCAACTGTCATTGAATCTCATGACATGCCTATATCCACTTCTTACCATCTTTTTGAAAATACAGTGGAATTATTTTTTTCAATTTAACATGATTTTTGTACTGCTGGTAAACATGGTGAATTTGCCTTCAGGCATTTGGATAAGTTATTTCTCAAAAAATGCGAGATCGTGGAAATTAAGTAAGTAGCAAAAACAAAACAAATTTAAATTTTAGAGTCAAAGGGAAAAAATAATGTAATTTATTTCAAAATGATTAAAAGTAATTTACTGAGTACATTTCTAACGTATGTATGTTCAAATTTATTTTATGCTGAAAAAAGAAAAAGATTTACTGTTTATTTTTAAGAACAAATTTTACCATTTATAATATTTAGATATAATCCACATACGAGGGATTAAGGGTAAATTACGAGTATGTTTTCTTGGAGCTGCGCCTGCTTGTGGTTTTTTTTATTAGGAGGAAGGAGAGAACCGCATCATCCAAGCTAACAAGAATAGTTCATAGTGAGTGTAACAAATTAAACTTTTACTTTTATCGTTGTAAATGGTACCATAATTAATTAATTATGCCATAAATTACTCAAACAATAATCATTCTGAATATTATTTCACTGCTAATAGTAATTCTAAGTATTATTTTACGTTTAGCTCTACATTCTTTTTAATGACCATCAAAATATGGAAAATTTCCTAGTCTGATCGTAAATCCCAATCTACAAGTATATAATCAAAATGTAATATTGGTATGTTTGTGCCCTATATACTAAAAAGAACCGTGAACCAATTTCGTTGAAAATTTTAAAGTTTGTTCTTATTAGTGTTTAGAGGTTTGAATGGTAGAAGAAGTCGACGATGTCCGAAGAAGACCTATCGCATTAACTCTGCACTGAAAGAAGACACGGGATCGAATAATATAATATCGATATACCGATATAATATAGTTTTTAACAGTAATAATTTATGATAGTACGTAAAGTGAATGGTAGAAGAAGTTAAGAATCCTCAAGGCATTATTAAGTTAAAAGAATACTTAAAAAATAAACTTTTTCAATTCTTAACAATAACAGATTTTCCAATTTGAAATGAAGTTTCAGACACGGTAGAATGCACAATCTTAAAACTTTAAGCTATATAGTATACAATAAATAGTACGATGAACGCTATCAAATTCTTATTTTAATTATTGCGTTAATATTTTTTCTTTCATGAAATATCCCATTGTCTTTGAATTCTCCTAAAAAGATTACCTACATATTCTCAACATGATATTGTGTCGGCGGACGATTAATTATATATTTTTTGTTTTATTGTATTAATTTCATTAAATATTATTTAAAAAAATAACCAATAGGTAAGTTTTTAGTTAATATATAATAAACACGATAAAACTTTACGATTCATAATAAATAACAAATAGGGTAGGCAATCTTCTAGTCAAAACGATAATTTTCATTGGGAAAGTGTAAACCGTGTATAATGCTAGAACTGAGCACATTTACCGAAGAGTTGTTCGATGTCACTAGATCCTGGATAACAAGCTCGTTTTGAATTCTGATAATTTATTACAGTCGTATTTCAAAACAAGCGTGTATGTTTTTGGCAATATAACAAAGGGTCCAATTACTCGCAATAATATAATTAACATTACTGTTTACACCGAAATTGAGCAGGTTTAGATAATATTTATCTAAAGCGTGTATTCTAAGAGCGTTAATTATTACCATTTACTACATATTACATAATTACACCATGTTTCCAGGAGTAATTTAGTGCGTAGGTAATTACTTGGATCTGCTCAGTTCCTAGAAACAGGTTAGTACGTATGTTTTGTCTCAAATACTAAGTTAGTAAAATAGTTGATTTGCGAGATAATCCACTGTTGCGAAAATCCCTTGGTATCTACTTCAAGTATAAGAACCTATCTATGGACAATGAAGTACGTGTGAATGATGACTTATATTATAAAATGTGGTTTTACTCAACTGACGCTTGCCAAACTAAACTTTCGAAATCATATAAATTTTTTTAAATAATTTTTTTAATTTGTCTAATTCTAATCATATTTAAAAATATAAATGTAGGAATATTTGTATTACTTCATTACCTACTCGCTGTAATATGTACCACAATTAATTTATAAGCTGAATTTCGACGTGTAAAATTTTAAAAAAATACCAATCGGTCCCAGTTTGTTAGCCAGACATCTTCGAAAAATCAAAATTTGAGTTAAGTATGCAGTTGTATGTAAAAATGTACCCCCTATCGGCACAACACTCAGATTACTTATAAACGCTGCAAAATAAATTATAATACAGAAAAACTTGTAGTGAACCAAAAAAAAAAGTACAAAATGTTGAGGTTTTCTGGGTCTGGGAATATTTATGTGACATCATGCAAGATTAAATAAAATAAAACTATCATTGAAGAAGAAGATACCCATAATAATCGAAGAGAACAAGTCACAGAAAAATAGAAAAAGATAATGGTCGCAACTGGAACCAATTAAATTAACCAATTTCTGTGTGTTGTTATCTTTCATATTTTCGTTTAGATTATATTATTATTATAATCTTCTTCTTCAATGATATATTACATTGATGGGAATAACCTTCAAAAGTTATAATAATTAAAATCACAGTCAGTGTGATACTGGGAAATTGGAAAAGGGGAGAAAACGTTTGCATGAAATACATTTTGGTGCGCCATACCGAATCTTTCGTCGGAAGAACTTATAGATCATTATAACTTTATTGCTGAGTGGTTTTACTTCTCCGTATGCAACATCTATTCATCAAATTTAATTTACGAATACCTACGACTGAAACCTTCGAACGACGAAACGCGGATCCTGAATTCAACGATTTCAATAGAAGACTTATAGAATTAAATAATAAAATACTATCAATTGCGTTATTCACGGAAAGGTGTGGGTATTTCAATTACGCTAATCTGCCAAATGTGGATTCGCCATCAAAGAAAAATACGGCTTGCGTGGTATTGGTCGTATTAAATTTTGAGGTCATTCACTGCGAAAAGGCTTTTAACCCTCAATTACTTGCGTGGGGTGCCGAATACCCCAGACCGTGTTTGAGGACGTATTACTTTTTCAAATTTGAATTTACCGTGCTAGTTATCTTAGTAGCGTTGTATAAACGTATGACCTTCGTAAATCAGCTGCTAGCGGTGCTCGATTATTTGTAGTTTTGCTTAGAGAGCGCGTTTGGGGTGTGTAAACCCGCGCGACTAAAGCGACTAAAACGGATTCATGAAGTTGATGGCCATGATTCATCTTCTGGAACTATACAACCGCCATAATACAAAATATGTCATACATGTCAAAGAACTAAAGATAAAAAAAAACAAACACTACGTGCTCCAAATGCTAATGATTGTTGTCTGACAAAATTGTGATAGAAAAAACTGATGTTTTTAATGCAGTTTTTACTAATATTATTATCCCTTAATTTAATTTAAAAATGAGTGTAAACGTTGATTAATATATAAGTTCAAAAATATTAATTATTAAAAGTCTGATTTTGCGTACACATATTGTTTGTAAACTAAAACGGGGTGTTAGACACCCCACGCGACGACTTACGTAACGTTTTAGGCGCGAGTAACTAAGGGTTAAATTTTTGCTTATCAATGGTTATCGGTGCGTGGTTAAAATAGCGTCTATTTACTGAAACTTATGTACGTGTACTATTTTAACTGTGATGTGTATCGTCTGTGTCCAAAATCATTTAACATAACTTTGATCTGGCTTTCTGAATCTAACAATTCTGGTGCAGAGCTCCTTCATTTATCGTGCATCACATACTTTAAACACACTGTTAGGGTACCCCGATGTCGGTTACTAAACCAACATCAGCACACCAACACGTCCCTGGCTAGCTCTCAGCGGGACAATGGTACTCTCTATTCAGGGGGTGAGCCGCTCAAAGCTATGGAATTTCTCTCTATCTTCCGGCGTCCCACGGGATCCACACTGGTCAACAATCCTCCCGCCGTAGCAGAATAATAACAAAGTTAAATCATTAAGACATGTATTGTAAACTCAAACACGGTACATAGGTTTCTACAGTACAATTCAATACAAGAAATGCAAATTACACAAACCTAGCTAAAGTGTTTAACTCTCACTGTCTCTCTCTCTAAACGAAACTCTCCGAGTGGTGATTTACGCGGGGCCCTACATTTCACTGATTACGGACACATTTAAAAGAGGAAATCAAGATACAGCTTACATGTGGATTGGCAGGAACCTCGTCTCATGTGGTAGTTCCATCAGGCACTTTCGTATTCTAAATAGACCGAACTATTAGTGCGGCCGATTCTACTTGTAGGTATTTCAATAATACATCGCGGCCACAATGAATTCGGTCCGCCGCTCGAAAGCGGGCCGCGTACGTCCGTTCGCAAGGGCGCACAAATCTCTTCTGTGGAGTGCAGCGGACTGCCGAGTGGCAGGGCAAACGGGGAGAAGCAGGGGGAAACAGGAAACGGGGGGGAGAGAGGGGAGAGGCCGAGTTGTGTTTGAGCTTGTTTTGTGCTCTAGTCGCTTCAGGGGCGTATCGTAACACTTCCCCCCGCGCTTGGAAAAAAAGCGACGTGGCAATGGAGCTGTAGGAAAAAAAATCCTCTTACGCTTCCATTTGGGTTTTTGAGAGATTCGTTGCTTGAGAGATGCCTAGCTAGAACATGCAATTTATGTTATAGTTTAGGTTACAATGTTTGTAGGGAATGGGTGAGGGGTACATACAATGTTTGGAAAAGAACAGTTTTGGTAAAAGTACATGGTGTGAAACAACATACAAGATTATGCAATTGAAAGATGACAATACATGGTTATGCAATTGAACAAAATAACAATACATGGTTATGCAATTGAAAAATAACAATTCATATTTGTACAATAGAAGAACAAAAAGCAAGAACAAAAATGCCTGTGTGATTCTAAGGTTTCATTGGTCTGGGAGCTAAGTTTGCGAAGCGTGGATTTGTTTGGTTTCGGAGAATTTCGAAGAGGAGGACGTGGTTTCACAGATTCTAAGGATTACATTATCACTGTAATCAGACCCCTTTGAGATAACACTCAGAAGTACACTTGGGCCTTAGAAAACACTTGGTTTTGTCGAAAACGTCGAAGTTCACGAAGTGGAGACTGTGGTTGCTGTGCCGCGACTATGGTTACAGAGGTCATTGAAGAGGAGAATCCAGTGTCTGCCGACATGCCAGTACGAATCCTAAGTGTTATTAAGGTAAACACGGATCGTATATAGTGGTTATTGAAGCATAATGTAGCTCAACATAACTTGTATTGGTACGCATTCAGCGAATACTGGAGGTCAAGGTAATGATGGTTTACACATGACGATATATGCGTCACTGCATGACAGCGCAAGAGACGACATGGTTGGCATTGATAGCAAGAGTAAGAACAAACCTAGGAGCTAGCGTGCCCAAAAGGTGGTTCAGAGTGTCATAATGTATAGTGGGACAACTCAACTTGCTGTGGCACGACAAAACAATATACATATGAGCGGTATGGTCTGTGCTTTCGGGAACAAATGCGTAGAAAAATGGCAGCAGGAGGGACCTAGTAACCACAGCGCGTGCTGTCAGGAAGTGGAGCTCAGCTTGGCTGTTGGTGATGACATCCGCCTGGGCTTCTTTTTAATCCGGGAGAAATTATTATTAGAGCAAAATTCTTGAAGTTTACCTGCCTAGGGACCAATGAAGAAAAGGTTTGGAGAGAAACAAAATGTGTCCAGATAATGAAATAAACGAAGTTTTAACCACCGACCCAGAGAGTGACGAAGAGAGAGTTTTCTAACTAAATTGTGATTACATGAACATTTTCCTTTACCAGGATGACTTGGCGTTTGCCGAGTGACAATATGTCTTGGTTAAAAAACAACCGGCCTTCCATGGCCTATGTTAACATAAAGGTGGTAACATTTTTTGTAGAATTTCAAAGAACAAGACAAAGAAGTCGTGAATGAGTCACGGTAAAAGCAGAGAAACCAATTCATGAATAAAGGTTGTCAAAAGGAGACAGACGGTACGCCAAGTGCATATCGTACATTTCCAACATTCATGAATGTGTTTCGTAAAATTGAGAACGAGAACAAAAGGTGAGACATATGCAGAGAGTGAGGGAGAAAGCCTGCTGATAATTGGTCAATTTACCGATTCGCACTCCCAGTGAGGGCGAATTATGGTCAACAACAGATTTTCCTCTTCATAACATATACCTGAGAACATGATGGTGAGGAGAAAGGAAAGGGAAAGGAAAGGAGTTGAGTGACGAAACCTGCTAGAGACTGGACTAATTTCCACTTCAAACTCCATGTGAGAATGAAACATGATCAACCAGCAGATTTCCTGACTCTTTACAATTGTTACAAAGATGGGGAGAAATTGAATACACATTATCAAAGAGACTAATCTTTTGCGTGTATTGGGCAAAAGATTAGGGGTCATTTTAAAAACTCCTGCGTGATTATGAGAAAAGACAGACCCTTGCTCCAATTTCACAAACCTGGGGGTTTTCTTATCCGTTCCCCAGACAACGAGTTGGGTGGTTTTGTGCTCAATCGATTAACTCCCACAGCACTATGCCCCATAGTTAGCAGTGAAGCTACAAACTAGTCCTTTTGGGATAGTAGATATTCCTGGGCTTCTTTCCTTTTTGCAAAGAAGTAAAAAAAACAGGAGGTCCACGGGCATTGGCGTTGAATGACAACAAAGGGTTGTGGACTACGTTTTGTAGATCGCACACAAAAGGTTTGATATTATTTCGTTCGCACGACTCATGGTAAGTGTTTTAACGTCTCCACGTATAGTGTACAAAAACATGTGAGTACATACAAGATAAAACTCGATTATAGACAGAAGTCAAGAGTTTATACAATGCCTCTTAAAGAAGATGGCAAGGCCGATATTATGTCGTTCGCACGAATCACGGTAAGTGTTTTAACGTCTCCACGTATAGTGTACAAAAACATGTAAGTACATACAAGATAAAACTCAATTATAGACAGAAGTCAAGAGTTTATACAATGCCTCTTAAAGAAGATGGCAAGGCCGATATTATGTCGTTCGCACGAATCACGGTGAGTGTTTTAACGTCTCCACGTCTCGTGTACAAGGGTTGTACACAATTATACATACAAGCGGTACTCATGACAAATTAATGACACACGACCAAAATACAAGAGCGGTACTCATGACAAATTAATGACACACGACCAAAATACAAAAGCGGTACTCATGACAAATAAATGACACACGACCAAAATACAAGAGCGGTACTCATGACAAATTAATGACACACGACCAAAATACAAAAGCGGTACTCATGACAAATTAATGACACACGACCAAAATACAAAAGCGGTACTCATGACAAATTAATGACACACGACCAAAATACAAAAGCGGTACTCATGACAAATTAATGACACACGACCAAAATACAAGAGCGGTACTCATGACAAATTAATGACACACGACCAAAATACAAAAGCGGTACTCATGACAAATATGTCACACGACCAACTCAATAACATTTAGCTATGAGCAAAAGTGATTATGACGAACTTCTCGTATCGTGGCAGGTATTTTAAGGATCCCTCCTATGACGGTGGATGTTCTAAGGATCTCTCCTATGACGGTGGATGTTCTAAGGATCTCTCCTATGATGGTGTGTTACGTTTAAATACAACACAATAAACGTTAACGATGCTTGATTTTAACACATTTTATAAAGATTCGTTAGATTAACTAACTCCGTAGCCCAAGAGCGTACGACAGAGAAGATAGACAATTTGATGTTACTTCATGTGTTACAAAATACAAGGGTGATGGCAGAGTATAATTCTACTTACACCAAGTATTTAAAACAAAGACAGACCTATAATGGTTTTACATACTGTCTGTTGTGGCAACCTACAGTGAGGAAGACCAAAGAAAAGGGACCAATTACGGTTTTACATACCCTTTGTGCAGTTACAAACATACCAGGTTATGTGCAATTTGGGTTGCAAATACTTGGTTAAATGAACACCTAAAAGTTGTGAATTCCAAAATCAGGATGACCATAAGGTTTTATTAACCTGTCTCGTAGGGTTGAAACGTGTCATACAAGACATACGTAACGTACAAGCAAAAAACAAAATAACAAAAAAACAGTGGCTTTGTTATAACAACCAAAGACCGGATGATTCGGTTTTACGTACTTTAGTTGAAACGAGCCAAATTGATTTATATACAGGGTTATAAAGACCAATCATTGGTTTTATAAATACAAGTTCCAAAATGGACGTGTCGATATCCAATTTGGGTACATGAGCATGAATTTGGGTAGGACGCCATCAATTTTTAATTTAAGAGGAAAAATTGAAAAAACTTATATACACGAGAGGCGACTATGTAAGTAACCACTGTTTGATTTTCATGCTAGAGATACCTCGGAAGGTTTTACAACTCATGATGAACAAAATAAAAGGAAAAAATTGTAAAAATAGTTAACTGGTTCTGAGTCGGAATTTAACACTTTGGAATTTACAAAACCCGACTTCTAGAACGACACGCCGATGGGCAATTGTGTCAACTACTTAACATGAACAAAATAAACAGGTGAGAAAGTTCCTTTCCACACGACAAAAATGCAACAAAAAATAAATAAAAAATAGGAGAAAAGTTACAAAATTACATGACACGGCAGGGTATGACATGGCATGAACATTGCATAGTGTACGTGTTGAGACAATAAATGGGCTAGCGACTTCCCAAACATTGAAACTCGAAAAGTGTCTCCGTTCCAAAGTGATCAGTTTTAGAACAGGTGAAAAAAAATAAAGAAAAAAAATTGCCGTGAGGGAAAGAAAAAAACAGTGCAAAAACAACATTTGAAAGTAACTTCAAGGAGAGTACGCATTAATTTACAAAATAATTTACAACTTGTTTCATTTACGAAGCGATGGGCATGTGATTGACACAATACACGCCTGACGTAGTAAGACTTTGTAAGCTTACAAAAAAAGTGATACATACTGGATCATTTTATATACAACACAAAATTACAAAAAAAGGAGAAAAGAAAGGTGACAATTTGCATTGTTGCACCTAATAGTGAGGTATTCTCACAATAGCCATAATGTATGAACGAACAGTAACATTAATGGGTAAAAAGGAGTTGATAATCCCAGACAAAACCGTGGCACAAACTTGAGGCCCGCATGTGAGATTAAAAACATCTTGAACAAATCCTTGTTGAGACGAGGTTTGTTGTATTTCGCAGTATTTGATTCTGCTAAAAGAAACGTTGGTGTCGCTCCGTTTCCTCATAGTTTTTTCGGCGCCTTGCCTCTTAATACGCTTAGCTTGCGGGCGGCGCCCAGCTATGAGTTTGCCAATCCTTGTGCACGGCTTTGCAGCCCACGTGTCCCGCCCATGGCCGAGCACGCGGCCGAAGTATTTATTGGGACCGGCACACGTTGTTATTTTGATTGTTGCAGCGGCTACGGTTGTCAGTGGGACATTTATTGATGAAATCATCCTTGTTTTCAACGTCGCTTTCTGTGCGCGTTCCATAGTTGACTTTTTGTTGAACGACAGTGCATATGCCTTGCTATGAACCAGGGAGAGTCCTCTATCCCTTAAAGCAGCTTGTAAGTGGGCTTTGGATAAACTATGCACATTGGGAATGGTACCCAAGTTGGATGGTGTAATAGCTTGCTTGTCCTCCATTGTGAGTTTCCTGGGTGGTGAGAAAAAGAAAAAATTGGCCAGGGGTTTCCTTTAGAAAGCGCAAAATTAATTTTTGTGAGGCACTTTTCACTTGGTGATCACTGTTGGCACTTCCAAAATATGTTTGGTATACAAGACACCAGAGTTCTGTCAAAGGGAGGCAGACGAGAAAAAATTTTGCGTGGAAAGACCTTAGTGGTAAAGGTTTTTGTATTTCACTGACCACTTTTGAGAAAACTGTGAAATTCACAAGTATTTATTTATTTTTGAAAAATTTTGCCAGGACTGACCTTTAGAAAACAGGTTTTTTTTTTTCCACAAATCACTTTGCACTGAGAAAGGCACTAAAGTTCACAAAAGGCACTTTTCTGGCAAATAAAGGACAAACTTCCGGATGAAAATGACTGAATATGAGATTTATTGCGTCAACCATATTAAAATTATTTTATTTATTCATGGAATCAGTCATTGGCTTTATTATTATTCCACTTTTCACTTATGTAAGGGAAAAAACACAATTCACTTTCACTTATGCTGAAAAAAAAGCAGTACCTATAGTGTATAATGGGGAAAGAAAGTCATTATTTTGTCCATTTGGAGAGATATTAAGTTGTACTAATTTGACAGACACAAGTGGGCCAATTGGTATATTGTGCAGAAACAATAAAAATACGTAATTCCGAAATTTTTCATTAAGGAATTCGCAAAATAACTGGGGTTCCAGAATCAAATTTATAATAATAATTTCTGTTGGTATCCGGTTCAGTCATAAAAGCGGTTTGGATTTAAACGCTGCCTAGCAACAGTCCGTTGGGCTTGGCGCGAGTCAAGGCATTTGCGTGCGCAATCTAGAGAATATCGCGTGAAGCATCGGGCCGTTAGATTTGGCGCGGATTACTGTTGCTATGCGCCCGTTGTTTGGTGACGCGTGCGCAATCCAGATTCGCGGTCAAAGGCTGGCGTTTCGGGTACTCAAAATGGCCGTCGTTTCAAATGCGATTCAATTCATAATTTCAATCAGATCTGTTATGGATCTAATTTACATATTGGTTTCTGTGGTTTTTTCACAGGATTCACAGTACACTGGGTGTAGAATATCAAGGCAAAATTAATGTTTACGAAACAGTTGCTATGCGGGAAGGATTTCGACAAAGAAAGGTCCCGCAAAGTGACCGGGACAGAAAAAAAATTCCAGGCTCCACGTTGATGCGTCAGTTGTTAGGGTACCCCGATGTCGGTTACTAAACCAACATCAGCACACCAACACGTCCCTGGCTAGCTCTCAGCGGGACAATGGTACTCTCTATTCAGGGGGTGAGCCGCTCAAAGCTATGGAATTTCTCTCTATCTTCCGGCGTCCCACGGGATCCACACTGGTCAACAATCCTCCCGCCGTAGCAGAATAATAACAAAGTTAAATCATTAAGACATGTTTTGTAAACTCAAACACGGTACATAGGTTTCTACAGTACAATTCAATACAAGAAATGCAAATTACACAAACCTAGCTAAAGTGTTTAACTCTCACTGTCTCTCTCTCTAAACGAAACTCTCCGAGTGGTGATTTACGCGGGGCCCTACATTTCACTGATTACGGACACATTTAAAAGAGGAAATCAAGATACAGCTTACATGTGGATTGGCAGGAACCTCGTCTCATGTGGTAGTTCCATCAGGCACTTTCGTATTCTAAATAGACCGAACTATTAGTGCGGCCGATTCTACTTGTAGGTATTTCAATAATACATCGCGGCCACAATGAATTCGGTCCGCCGCTCGAAAGCGGGCCGCGTACGTCCGTTCGCAAGGGCGCACAAATCTCTTCTGTGGAGTGCAGCGGACTGCCGAGTGGCAGGGCAAACGGGGAGAAGCAGGGGGAAACAGGAAACGGGGGGGAGAGAGGGGAGAGGCTGAGTTGTGTTTGAGCTTGTTTTGTGCTCTAGTCGCTTCAGGGGCGTATCGTAACAACACACTATACATAAATTGACATTTTTAACTCTAAACCACACTCCTTAAAATCACACAGGCGGTCTCTCGATACTTTACAATGACAATAACTAGATATACCCATATATTGCAACGACCACCCTATGAACTTCCTTTTCATTTTTTTAAATTTTTGGTTGTGCATATTTTTATTACTAAACCTCAACTAAACCGACCCTCCCATCCTTCCCCTCCCTATTCCCATCTAAATAAAGTGTTTCTTGAAATGTAATTATAATTCATTATCATCTCTCGAATCACTTTACTTGGATATAATCCCCATGTGGAAACCTGTAAATGGTACAATTATTGTGACTCAATTACTATTATGCTCTGTTATTAAATAAACTGTTGTAAAATAAAATAAAATGTTACTAATGTAATCACAAAACTTAAAATTAGTTAAATTGTTATAAGCATCTAGCGATTCCGAAAACTAGTAACTTTACTGCCACCTGTGTATATAAAATTAAATTAACAGTTTTCTGGATCCTCTGACAATAATATCTAAAGTTAACTGCCACCTTTAAGAGGCGGTTCTCCGAATATCAACCGATTTCTTGCAAACCTCCCTTAAACATTTGAAGTTTTTAAGCTCTTATAAAAATATATGTTATTCTTGAAGATAATATCTAGACATTTATCGCGCCGAAACGCAAATTATATAAAATTCCCTCGATAGAAAAAAATCTCAAAGTATGCTCCAAAAATGATTATAAACACGTTTGTTTCGGTTATTTTACAAGTTATATGTATGAAAAAATTCACAGCGTTTCTTTAAATAAAATTAAAGACAATTGTCGCGAGATTTTTGCTCTATTTTTAACGAGTCGTGTTTTATTAAAGATTTTCATGATTTTTGCATCAATTTTATCGCTGTAAATGTTAGCGCGCTCTTCTAACATTGGTAATTTCATATCTCTCCATCTTATTATTTTTGGGGCCGGGAACTGAGCCTTAACCCGCGTATCCAACATTTTGTTACTACTGCGAGATGCATTACTTTGAATTTTGGAGGTGCTATGGGTACCACCGCCCCGAGAATCATTTATTGGATAACCAACACCTCTTCCATAGGTTACTCCGAGTGGTTTGCTAAGTTGGGTGAGGAGGCAGTGAGAGGGGTGGATTCATTCCGTCAGTCATTTATTCATTCAGTCCGTCACTCCTGAATACACTGACCCTCAGATTCCTATCCACCCTCACACCTTTTTCCTTCCCAGAACTTCCTCTCTTAAAATGACCCTCCACATATACCTCCAAGGACCCTGAATGGAATTATTTTCTTCATAATATTAAAATAAATATAATAATAATATTTACCAATCAATTTTGCAATCTATCTGCTAAAAATTTAGTAAAGGCGATAAAAACTTGGGCAATACCTCTATTAACTTACTCATTTGGCATAATTAAATGGTTTAATACAGATTTAGATAGCTTAGAACGATTAATTAGAACTACATTAACAAAATTTCATTCCCATCATCCAAATTCAGCTATAGAACGAATTAATTTACCCAGAAATTTAGGAGGTAGAGGTATAGTCAAAATAACATCTTTAAAACATAATCAGGTAGAAATGCTAAGAAATTTTTTCCATAGGAAAGCTGATAGTTCAGAAATGCACAAAATAATTTGCAAGGCAGATAGAAATATTTCACCATTAAATTTATACGACGAGAATGCCAGCATTCTTATAAATACCAACCAGGAATTATTAGATTCCTGGTCAAATAAAATTCTTCACGCAAAACACTTCAATTATCTCAACCAAACATATGTTGACAAATTTTCGTCAAACAAATGGTTGAGTATTGGAGAGTTGAGCGCTGAAATAGAAGGCTTTATGCTTGCCATTCAAGATAGAGTCATTAATACTAAAAATTATAGGAAGCATATCATCAAAGATGCAAATCAAATTGATGATTTATGTAGAAAATGTTTGGCTTTTCCGGAAACTATAGAACATATTATATCGGGATGTTCTGTATTAGCGCCGTCCGAGTATACATTTAGGCACAATCAAGTTTTAAAAATAATTCACCAAAGTTTGGTAATTAAACATAACTTGATTGACTGCCGTAATGTACCATATTATGAATATGAACCAAATTCATTTTTAGAAAATGAATTTTATAAAATTTATTATGATAAAACTATTCTAACAGACAGAACAATTAGTCACAATAGACCCGATATAGTTTTACATGACAAAATTAAGAAAATAACTTATATCATTGATGTCGCTATTCCAAATTCTTGTAATATTCAGAAAACTGTTTCTGAAAAAATAAGAAAATATACACATTTAGGAAATGAAATTAAAAGAATTTGGCATTCTCAGACTATAAAAATATTACCATTTGTTATTTCGGCTACTGGCATTATACCTAGCTCTCTCATTCAAAATTTAGGCGTATTAGATTTGTCAAAAAATTTGTACATAAAAATGCAAAAGTCGGTCATTTTAAATACATGTAGGATTACGAAAGATTTTTTAAATATTTATATTGAGGGATCAGTAGGATTTATCGGACCAGTTAGGATTTCATCAGAGTCGAACCCTTTGATATGAAAATATCTGGAGTCGGTGAAATATTTTCCCATTATGTTTCTGGTGGATTGACGTATTGTTCTTGTATTGTTTTGTATTTATTATACTTATATAGTGCACTTACATTGCGTTAATTTACTAGATATTCATTTGTGGAAAAGTGTGTGGAAGGGTTTAGTCTTTCATTTGGGAAAGATTCAACCCGGACATAAAATCTGGAGCACCGTATAAAAATTTTATATTAATTAAATTCCTGTAATATTCAGAAAACTGTTTCTGAAAAAATAAAAAAAAATATACAGATTTAGGAAATGAGATTAAAAGAATTTGGAATTCTCAGAATATATAAATATTACCATTTGTTATTTCGGCTTTTGGCATTATACGTAGCCCTCTCATTCAAAATTTAGGCGTATTAGATTTGTCAAAGAATTTATACATAAAAATGCAAAAGTCAGTCATTTTAAATACATGTAGTATTACGAAAGATTTTTTAAATATTTATATTGAGGGATCAGTAGGATTTATCGGTCCAGTCAGGAGTTCCATCGAGCCGAACCCTCTGATATGAACATATTTGGAGTCGGTGAATATTTTTTCCCATTTGGTCTCTGGTAGATTGACGCATTGTTCTTGTATTGTTTTGTACATATTTATTATACTTATATAGTGCACTTACATAGCGTGGATTGATAAGATAAACATTTGAGGAAATGTCTGTGAAAGGGTTTAGTTTTTCCTGTGGGGAAGATTTAACCCGGACATAAAATCTGGGGCACAGCACCGTTTAAATAATAATATTTGTATCCATAATTAAAAGAGGGAAATGCAACCTGCATAGCGTGGATTCTAAATAAAGTATTTGATCAATAACCTAATTCCTCCACATCAAAAAAATAATTATCTGCAAACCGCATTTTAGGAATAATAACTGCATAAAAATTTAATTGCACCGACCATGGAAAAAAAAAATAATCATTTAAGCATATTTTTTTGTGCTGCTTCATGATTATTATTTCGTGTCTTAAAACATCCCACAATGCATTTTTTCTTCGTAGACCGTCGATACTGGCCGACTACGATGAAACCAATTACTTTTGCGCTGTCGTGTTCCGGATCCGCCTAGAAGAACAAAGAAACCTCCCTCAAGCGGTGACTCGAGGACTCTTAGGGACTGGGCCGAAAGCTTCGACTCTGATCCTTTCCGTTCCGATAGCAAACCAAGTGAGTGAAAAAACTACACGTGTAATACCGTAAAATTAAAATTTTCATGGAAGCTTTCACGGTGAATAAAATCGATTGGGTTGATGCATTATGAATACCGTTTTTATAGATTTTTCCCTTAAATATTCCATCAAAATCTAATCTTTTTTGTTCTTACGATTTTTTCGCAGCTTATGAAAACTGCCTACCAAGTAGAATTCCGTTAAATTAATTATTTTTTTATTATCAGTTTTTTCTGTTTTCTGTTTTATTATATGAAAGTAAAAAACGAGTTTACATAGGTTAAATTAGTTTAACGAGAAAAGGTTTTTTTTTTATTTTTCTATTAATTCTATACAGGTGAATCCCCTCAGGGCTTATTTCATAATTTTTTGGAAAAGCTAGTTAGAGGAGGGAGGTTTTTGATTAGGACCATGTTGTATGTGCGTAAAATCGGTTGGTTTTCATGAAGAAAAATTGAACTTCAGGTACTTAAAAGAAATTATAATCTATTCTTTCGTAGAGGGCACTATTATAATTATTTTAGGGAAAAACGCTTTTTACAGGCTTCGCTTTAAAATATTCAGATGGATTGATTGTTTGCGCCCGTACATACGCATTATGAATATGAATAAACAGTTTTCAAGGCTAGCAAATACAATTTCGGATTGAATCACTGAAACAATATTGTATTACTTACATGTTTACCTTTTTTCTTAAATTTCACTAACATTCTTCATGTTGTTGTACTATTTATAAGTATGTCAATTATGTTAATGGCACGTGTTGTGCCGTATATATGTATATGTAAATAAATATGTTAGCCTTTATTGGAATAATTGAGTTTGTCTAAGGACAAAACTATTTATTTTTATTAATAATGGGTGTGTACGGGTGCGAACAATTAATTCATATTAAAATTTTAAAGAGTTACTTGTAAAAAACGTTTTTCCGTAAAATAATTAAAGTCGCGCCATCTATGAAAGAGAAGATTATGAATTCTATTAAGTATCAACAGTATGAATTTGGCCACATGCTTGAATTGGGTAGGCCTACCGCGAGTTTTAAACCCACGACAAAATATCCCTCTACATAATAATATCACAAGGCAAAATATTCTAAGGATAAAACGTCTAAACTAACTATTTCTATTAAAAATTGGTTTTGTTGGGTTAGGTTAGGTTGTGTTTAAATTTTGAATTTGACACCGAAAGGTTTTGTTGGATTAGGTTAGGTTAGGTTGAGTTACGTTTTGTTGGGTTGGGTTAGGTTGGGTTAGGTTTTGCTGGGTTAGGTTAGGTTAGGCTTTGTTGGGTTGGGTTAAGTTAGGTTAAGATATTTTGTCGTGGGAAGTTAAGTCCCTAGGATATTTGGTTTTGTTGGGTTGGGTTAGGTTAGGTAAGGATATTTCATCAGGAGATATTTTGGCGCGGGATGAAAAGTCGTGCAACTCTTGAATTGTCTCCCGACTCTATCTGTGTATAAACCAAGTATTGAAGGGTTCAATTTCTGTTATTTATCAGCAGTAATATTTACGCTGCTTTTCGTTTCGCTTAGGTAAATAGCGGTCGTGAGCATTGACCTTTCAGTTATTTGAAGCTTTTCGGAAAAATAGTATAAGGTTGACATTTTTGTACCAGAAACCTTTTATGTTATCAAATTTTTTAACATGTTATTTAAATGACATAAAAAGCAAGAATTTAGAAGGAAATAACCATCATCCACTATTAAGCTGATCCAATATCTTAAAATTTTAACGTTTTAAACCTTTATCACATTGATGACCGTTGACGATCAACACCATTTAGTTATTTCGACATTTGAATGGTCCCCGTTAAACGCCGATTTTTGGTCCGCCGCAGTTTTTGATCAACTTGTGACGAGCTATCAAGAACAATGATTATTATTGTCAGCTGTTAACAACTTGATCAAACGCGAGAATCAGCTTGTAACCTTGATCATTTAATATTTTTTTTTATGAATACCGCACAAGAGTCCCAACTGCTCCCGTCTGAAGCCAGTGAGACTATGACATCCCCAATTGGGGTATGTTGTGAGGCTGAGGGTAGGGGGAGGGGAAGGAGATAGGGAAGAGGAAGGTGGGGAAGTACCTGGATATTCAGATCTGGTCACCAAACACGGTTAATGCTATTTCAAGTAACGTTTCAATTCTGAATGGTGGTCTTACACCTGGGCGATACAGGGAGTATCTTCCACTCTGGAACGTGCCGCAAATATACTGTATATTATTTTAATTGAATAAATTGTGAAATAACACAATTTAATTAAATAAAATGTATTTGTCACGCCTGGATTCGATCCCGCGACCTTCGGTATGTGAGTCAAGCGTCTTACCGCTGCGCTACGCCGGCCGTATGTGCTCATCGTCGACTTAATGGTCATCAAATGTGGTGAGAGTTTAAAATACTTTCTTGGTATATTTTATCATTTAAAAAAAAAATATATTACATTAGGAGAAAGGCCCCGAGGAAGAAAATTCATTAGGGCATACATGTCATCTTTGGGGATGCTGTGTGGTGGATATTTTTATGGAAAGGAAGCAGAGGAAGTTCGGGAAAGGAAAAAAATGTTTTGAGGGGTGGGTAGAAATCTGGGGGTTAATGTGTCCAGGAGTCCAGGGGTGACGAACGTGTGAATCCATCCCTCCCACTGCTGTGCAAGGCGATAGGTCGAGAGAGTCAGACTGAAGAGTTCTAAAGGTTTCCTACAACCAGTGTCGCCTGATCTGGCCCGCCACGTCGTAGGTGATCAAACGCGTCCGCTGCCAACACCTAGACAAATCTCACCCCAACCCGCGCACTCCTTTATTTACCAAACATAGCGAACCACTTGGGGTGGCCTATGGCAGGGGTGTTGATTATCTAGTTTATGGTTCTGGTTTCCCAAATTTACGTATCATATTTTTTGAAATTGTATAAGATTTCACATCCTCACTTCAGCACGGTTAAATTAAAGTTACTAGACCGGAACGGAATACGCCGAAGCAGCCGGCTTCATCCCTAATCCATAAAGTTGCAAGTATCAGTGAGAAGAGGAAGAGGAAGGAAAGGAAGTATTTCATCAAGCTGCCCACGAGGTATAGAGATTATAAGATATAACGGTGGGAAGGGGTTGAAAGAAGAGATGTTCGCTTCTCAGGGGTTGCTTCTGACCCACTTTTCATCAGAATTCTTTCAATCGAATCGTTTCCGAAGTATTTTATTACGAAGCTCGATGTTGA
Source organism: Limnephilus lunatus (assembly GCA_917563855.2). NCBI lineage: Eukaryota > Metazoa > Arthropoda > Insecta > Trichoptera > Limnephilidae > Limnephilus > Limnephilus lunatus. Next base: position 98,185,805 of record OU830593.1, on the reverse strand, counting down.
ACATTTTGGTACAGGGAAGATGAAATCCTTTGTGTATTTTATTGGAGGGTTTCAAAATATATACGGTTTATAATGAGTGTTGGAAATGAAGTCAAGAGAATTTTTGGGAATACAACACGGAGGGATTTCTTTGTTCATATTCTGGATTTTTTTCTGATTTATTCCAATATTCAGTGACTCCCTTTCAAGTGATACGTCAATTTTACCTCCAGGTAGGTAAGATATATTTATATACTAGCAGACCCGGCTACACATAGCTGTGGATAACGAAATACAACGCCATTACCCAACCTTTATAAAATCCACACCACCCGCTTGTCAGCTGCCCGCTGCCCGCTGTCTGAAATGAATATTTGAATTTCTCGGCTTTTCTCTACTATAATAAGCATGTATTATACATGTAAACTTTTCTCTTGAATCACTCTATCTATTGGTGAAACCGCATGAAAATCCGTTGCGTAGTTTAAAATATCTAAGCGCACAAACATTTTGAGTGACTTCATTTTATACTATGTAATGATGAATATTTGAATTTCTCGGCTTTTCTCTACTATAATATGCATGTATTACACATATAAACTTTCCTCTTGAATCACTCTATCTACTGGTGGAAACCGCATGAAAATCTGTTGCATAGTTTAAATTATCTAAGCGCACAAACATTTTGAGTGACTTCATTTTATACTATATAATGATATACATATATACGTATAGATATATTTAAACAAAGAATTTACTCATAATACTACTAAATAAATTTATGACATAAATGGTAGGCATTTTTAATAGAAAATTGGCGTTTTTTTATTAAAAGTATTTGATAGACACCAGCATTCAAATTTTACTTTTTTGTTAGGCGAACCGTACACTTTATTGTGATCCGTCAATATTTAGCAAATATCGTGATATTTATTGAACGTGTAGGCTAGCGTATTGACGGGTCTCAATATGGATTACAACTATTTATATTACTGAATTCCATATCGTGAACCCACGGAACGCGATAAATATTGAAGCGTAGTCTATTCCTTATCACGATCCGGATTTCCGAATTTATATCAATCAATATTTGAATATAGATACCCTATGATCCATATAGTGATCCGTCAATATGCTATCCTACAGGTTCATTAAATATCCCTCTTAATATCGGATCACAATAAATATTTCACTTGTAGGGTAGTACCTTCTCCGATTCAAATTGATGGATTTTTTCTTTACTGTATAAAAATTGCATACAATTGGAAGTTGTTACCCGCTAAGCTACTGCAAGTAGCTTGTCAGCGGGAGGTTAGTTCCACAGATTATTAGTTAAACAAAAACAAATTAAATAATCATGAACGCATTAGTGTAGCATCAACATACATACATGTATAACAACTAAAAAATAGTGGAATAGGGAAATTTATATTTTTTTCAAATATCATGAAACAGTTAAGAATGTAATACATTAGCAACATAATAACAGCAATACATTAGTAGTTAATCATATATTTGCAATTAAATGCATGGTAAAAATTAGCAAAATATACCTAATCTTAATACATAAGATAACTCCCTAATAGCCATGATTTTAACATCAGTGAGAATTTTGTTGTAGAGTAATATTTTTTAAATTATTTTATTTTATTCATTCAATTTGTTATGATATTTAAATATTGAACGATAACATAACATTGACCGGTCCGTTCGTGGTTGTAGTAGATTTTCAAATATTGTCAGGTTATTCGTAACCTGGGAATGTTTGTCTTTCTTTAAAAAAATATATCTATATAAATTTTTCGAAAGCAATTTTTCAACTAAACAAATCATTAATATTTTAAAGTTGTGTTTGTTTTAATAAACATAGAAAAAGTCACATAAAATGTATTTATTTACGCCCTTTTTCAAGGCTTTTAAATAAGAAATTTACAAATTTAAAAATGAAATAAAATATAAATACTTTATATTTCTTTTAAAAAGTAATAAAATAATAAGTAATAAAGTAATAAAATTGAATTCTTTTACAAAGAAATAAAATAGGCATATATTTCTTTTACAAAGAAATATCAAGTATTTACTGTACATTACTGTATTTTGTGTTTGTTTAAAGATAAATATTAATTAACTGTTAAATAGAACATAAATTAATACCTAAAATCATGATTAACCCATAAATATATCATATAGTCCCCAGTAATTACATAAAGGGTTTATCATTTCCCAGTATAAATCAGCTGAGATTTATCCCGGAAGATGGCGTTGAAGAGAACAATGCACCGTAAGGGATGTTAAATGGGTGGCATTACCCTACATAATATTTATGTTGGTTTGGAACATGACTAAAAGGGAAAGTTTGCCTCAACTGCGCATTGTTCCAAATCCAATTGTCTGAAATTTATTCTGGCACAGTGAATACGATTGAAGTACGAGTATAATATAGCATTGGTTGATAAGTTAGTTATTACATTGAAGGACGACCAGCTTGATTCAAATATATACTTTAGTAAATACATGATTGATAAAGTTTGTTCATATGAAGCAGTTTCTTTGTAATGTGACATTATAATTTAAAATAAAACAATAACTTTGTAAACACCACTTTTATTTTTTATACTTTATGCCGACCGGGTTTACAACCGTAGCTTCTTCAGGGCAGTACAATCTCTACGTACTGTCCTGAAGAAGCTACGGTTGTAGCGAAACCCGGTCGGCATAAAGTATAAAAAATAAAAGTGGTGTTTACAAAGTTATTGTTTTATTTTAAATGATTGATAAAGCTTCGCTAACATTTTTGATGATATTTCGTGTATCGAACGTGTGATGCAATTAGATGACGCACCGCCAACAACATTGTTGCACCATTATTACGCGGCAGTACAAAAATACTGATTTCATAACATTTATTAAAACGTGAATCGCCTTTACTATAAAAGCCAGTACAAAAGGAGGAGCTTCATTCAGTCACCAGTCATCAGTTATTGTGGCAGTACCTCTACAGAACTTATTCGATTCAAGACGTCAGTATCGCCGTTACAAGTTGGAACTTCAAGACTGCAGTCTCTTTCACCTCAAGAGTTCGTCGGAGCGACATCGCCTGCCGATGTGTCTGAACAATACCTACAAAACGCTGACGCCTGAGCCCCATGGCCACCCTCGGGCTCCTTTGAACTTGCTGATTCTTACCAAGCCCTTGAAGATGCTAACGCCTGAACCCCATGGCTACCCTCGAGCTCCCTTGAACTTGCTGATTGTAACCAGGCCCTTGAAGACGCTGACGCCTGAGCCCCATGGCCACCCTCGGGCTCCCTTGAACTTGCTGATTGTAACCAGGCCCTTGAAGACGCTGACGCCTGAGCCCCATGGCCATCCTTGGGCTTCCTTGACTTGATGATTCTTACCAAGCCCTTGAAGATGCTGATGCCTGAGCCCCATGGCCACCCTCGGGCTCCTTTGAACTTGCTGATTGTAACCAGGCCCTTGAAGACGCTGACGCCTGAGCCCCATGGCCACCCTCGGGCTCCCTTGACTTGCTGATTCTTACCAAGCCCTTGAAGATGCTGATGCCTGAGCCCCATGGCCACCCTCGGGCTCCTTTGAACTTGCTGATTCTTACCAAGCCCTTGAAGACGCTGCGCTACACCTGGCCATCATGCTCCGGGCTGCTAGCCTGGGGCTCCCTTGCATCGGGCCTTGCATCTCTCTGCCCTGATGATAACGCCTGACCAAGATACATGATATGGACTCCCGCCACACTTAATAAAAGCAGACCGATTATCCTGAAACCAATCAACATGTGAGTTGCTGCGACCGTCCCAGCCCTGGATGCTGGTGCCGGATATTCAGCCGCTCACAACCACATAATGGCCAGCCAACTGGTTCGCGAGTTTGCTGCGACCGTCCCAGCCCTGGATGCTGGTGCCGGATATTCAGCCGCTCACAACCACATAATGGCCAGCCAACTGGTTCGCGAGTTTGCTGCGACCGTCCCAGCCCTGGATGCTGGTGCCGGATATTCAGCCGCTCACAACCACATAATGGCCAGCCAACTGGTTCGCGAGTTTGCTGCGACCGTCCCAGTCCTGGAAACTGGTGCCAGATATTCAGCAGCTCACGACCAGCCAACCGGTACGCGAGTTTGCTGCGACCGTCCCAGCCCTGGATGCTGGTGCCGGATATTCAGCCGCTCGCAACCACATAATGGCCAGCCAACTGGTTCGCGAGTTTGCTGCGACCGTCCCAGCCCTGGATGCTGGTGCCGGATATTCAGCCGCTCACAACCACATAATAGCCAGCCAACTGGTTCGCGAGTTTGCTGCGACCGTCCCAGTCCTGGAAACTGGTGCCAGATATTCAGCAGCTCACGACCAGCCAACCGGTACGCGAGTTTGCTGCGACAGTCCTAGCCTTGGATGCTGGTGCCTGATATTCAGCAGCTCACGACCACTTAACAGCTAGCCAACCGGTTCACGAGTTTGCTGCGACAGTCCTAGCCTTGGATGCTGGTGCCTGATATTCAGCAGCTCACGACCACTTAACAGCTAGCCAACTGGTTCACGAGTTTGCTGCGACAGTCCTAGCCTTGGATGCTGGTGCCTGATATTCAGCAGCTCACGACCACATAACAGCCAGCCAACCGATTCGCGAGTTTGCTGCGACCGTCCCAGCCTTGGATGCTGGTGCCAGATATTCAGCAACTCAGTCCAGTCCACATGAAACCCGGAACGCAGCCCGCCACATGGGCTAGCCGCACTTCCAACTTTACTGAGCCACGCATAGCGTCCGTGTGTGCCTCAAATGCACACCTGGCGTACCTAGAAGCGGTACATTCCCCAATGCAAGGAAAATCAATTTCCAGTGCGCAGCAGACCCAGGCAATTCACAAGGGATAAACAACCTTGCAACCAGATAGTCGCTGCATACAAACCCGACAAGCGTGCCACAACACCACGCATCATAGCCGTACGACGACACCTACCCCGACACTATTAATAGAACAAGACAACGCCCATCTAATTGTCTCTCGGGAAGTGCGTGAAAACCAAGATTCTTTACGGATAGTATCATGGACCGCACTAGGGTGGATCGCCCATAGAGGTGCCGTCCCCCGTGGTATCAGCAAAGCTACCACAGTGGCTCTAAAAATCGAGTCACCTGCAGACACCTGCTTAAGGGAGTTAGTAATGTCAAACGTTGCCGTTGACTCCCTCCCAAGTGACCAACGAGCCATCTGCCTGATAAATACAACCACATGCCCCCTCCACTGGAGTGGGAAATCGGTTTGTTATGACGCACCTAATTCACACTACAACCAGTGCGCATTGAAACATCTCAAAACTCATGGCGAAAAGACTAGCTCACACCATAAAAAAGAGAGGTCAGGTACAAATATATCGCGTCTGCTTCTGGATGGATTTCGCAATGTGCTGTACTGGCTGCGCACTGATCCTCGCGCTTACTGTACCTTCATGGCCAACAAACTGATGAGATAGATGAACTGACAAACAAACCCCACTGGAGATGGGTACCGACGAGACTTATTCCGGTTCACTCAGCACACCAAAAATGGTTGCAGCGTGACACCGACGCACTGGATCGGATCACCTCAATAATAGCAGAAGCACTCCACATTGCCAAAAACAAGCCCTATCAGAGAGTACAACAGCTGGCCCACCACGAGCTGCTCGCGGCCCTAAACGCTGCGACTCTACGCCAGCTGATCACCAACCTGCCGGAATTAGCAGTCTCACCCCGAGCCGAGTCCTGCCATCCCATTTTTCATGATAAGTTATTCCTATATATTTGTTTTATCCCATTACGCACGTATTGGCCAGCCAACCTGCTCACTAGTTTGCTGCGACCGGCCTTGGATGCCGGTGTCAGATATTCAGCAACTCAAGTACTGGCACCAGCTGGCCCACTTCCCAATTTGCTTGCGACGAGATACGCAACTCAAGTAATGACACCAGCTGGTCCACCTTCCAATTTGTTTGCGATGAGATATGCAACTCAAGTAATGGCACCAACTAGCCCACCTCCCAACAAATTTGCAACGAGATACGCCACTCAACCGAAAGCTAGCAAGGCTAATTCTAATTCCAACTTATAATTTTTATTCCAGCTCCACCTTGCAACCACTGAAAAAAGTGCAGCCAAGGCAAGCTAGCTCTGCTCCAGCAGTACCACTGCCAGTGGTACTCCTCATCATCGCAGCCAAGGCCAGCAAAACCTGCACCACTGCCAAAACAGCGCTCTACCTTGCAACCACTAAAAGAAGTGCAACCAAAGCAAACTAGCCCTGCTCCAGCAGTACCACTGCCAGTGGTACTCCTCATCATCGCAGCCAAGGCCAGCAAACCCTGCACCACTGCCAAAAAAGCGGTACTCTCCAAAGTCTCCTCACACGGGGGGAGCTCATAGCCCCATCAAAAAGGACAAAATTTCACTGAGATGAAAAACGCCTTAGTGGCACTAAAGCCAGGACACAGACGCGTAATTTGTCAGAAATGCAGTGCATCAATTGGCGTTGTTTACCACCAATAATACCTCACACGGGGGGAATCTGGGAGAGGTTAATACGATCCGTAAAAAACGCACTAAGCAGCACACTTAAGGAGAGGGCTCCCAGGGACGAAACCCTGCTCATGGCCCTGGCAGAGGCTAAATTTGTTGTAAACAACAGACCACCTCCAGAACTCACATATTAATGGACCCGCGAGATGACGGCCCCCTGACTCCCAACCAATTTTTGAGGGGATCAGCCGGAAAATGTCCCCACATGTCCCTTTATGGCAAAAACGAGGAGGAGGTTTGTCTTTAATTGTCGCCAATGGCGAATCAGCCAACAGCTCGCAGACTTGTTTAGGCAGCGCTGGCTGCGCGAGTATCTTCCCAGTATGGCCGCCTAACCAAAACGGCACCATCCATCGACACCTATCAAAAGCAATGAAATAGTGGTCATCGAAGATCTGACATTACCAGGAACAGCTGACCATGTGGCCGCATCCTCGAAGCCGTAACCACCGCCAACGGACAGGTCAAGACCGCCCGGGTCCGGACCCAGTCCGGAGTATACAAACTCGGCATTATTCTGCCAGCCCCGGCAACCACATCTGAAACACAAAATCACCCCGACCTGACCCACTGCCAGCTCTAGAGGTGGGATCACCGCTAAGGACTAACACGCTCGATAAAACAGCTAGGTGCAGCCATGACTGCACGAGGGGGAGAATGTATCGAACGTGTGATGCAATTAGATGACGCACCGCCAACAACATTGTTGCACCATTATTACGCGGCAGTACAAAAATACTGATTTCATAACATTTATTAAAACGTGAATCGCCTTTACTATAAAAGCCAGTACAAAAGGAGGAGCTTCATTCAGTCACCAGTCATCAGTTATTGTGGCAGTACCTCTACAGAACTTATTCGATTCAAGACGTCAGTATCGCCGTTACAAGTTGGAACTTCAAGACTGCAGTCTCTTTCACCTCAAGAGTTCGTCGGAGCGACATCGCCTGCCGATGTGTCTGAACAATACCTACAAAACGCTGACGCCTGAGCCCCATGGCCACCCTCGGGCTCCTTTGAACTTGCTGATTCTTACCAAGCCCTTGAAGATGCTAACGCCTGAACCCCATGGCTACCCTCGAGCTCCCTTGAACTTGCTGATTGTAACCAGGCCCTTGAAGACGCTGACGCCTGAGCCCCATGGCCACCCTCGGGGTCCCTTGAACTTGCTGATTGTAACCAGGCCCTTGAAGACGCTGACGCCTGAGCCCCATGGCCATCCTTGGGCTCCCTTGACTTGATGATTCTTACCAAGCCCTTGAAGATGCTGATGCCTGAGCCCCATGGCCACCCTCGGGCTCCTTTGAACTTGCTGATTGTAACCAGGCCCTTGAAGACGCTGACGCCTGAGCCCCATGGCCACCCTCGGGCTCCCTTGACTTGCTGATTCTTACCAAGCCCTTGAAGATGCTGATGCCTGAGCCCCATGGCCACCCTCGGGCTCCTTTGAACTTGCTGATTCTTACCAAGCCCTTGAAGACGCTGCGCTACACCTGGCCATCTTGCTCCGGGCTGCTAGCCTGGGGCTCCCTTGCATCGGGCCTTGCATCTCTCTGCCCTGATGATAACGCCTGACCAAGATACATGATATGGACTCCCGCCACACTTAATAAAAGCAGACCGATTATCCTGAAACCAATCAACATGTGAGTTGCTGCGACCACCCCCTGGATGTTGATGCCAGATATGCAGCAATCCACGAGAACATACACCATCTGGGGCGCAGCCCGTCTCGATTTCTAGCAACCAGCGTCCACCGCAGCCTACATGCTCCGATGCAAGAGTATTCCATCTCACAATGCACGGTGGAAGATGCAATACCACTCCACCCCAATGCGCAGAAGATGCCCGTCCAGCATAGACGCTTGTGACCATACTACGGAACTTCAACAGCTGTCAAGGCGAGAACACATCTCTATCAAGACATTTCGATTGTCAGGCGTCTCTGTGTGCCAGCGCTTATTATCTACAGTTTTGTGCAGGCCTAGAGGTCTCGTACATTTCGTATGAGCGAGTATTGTTATTCTCAAAACTCTTTGAATCCCGTGTCAATACACAGTTAAATTTAAAAGTTTCAATGTCAAACTTATGTATTATACTAGAGAAAACACGACAACGTTCCATTTCGATTCTTAAATTTAGTTATTTCGATATGTACACAAAAAGTTTTAAACGTCATATCCAAATTTATTACCAGCGTTTTAACCTGGGACATGGGTTTTCCTCATTCATTGAAAAAAGTACGAAATATTTATATAATTTTGAAGCTTCAATTTCAGTATTTTTTCAGTGAAATTTATTTTCCTGAAATTCAGGCTTAGTGTCATGAGCTCGGCTTAATTCTTCATTTATTCTCATTTAATAAAGCTGACGGGATCGGAGGCTACCGGTTTCCATGTGGCAGAAGGTTCTATTGTCCATTTTATACACGTTTTAATAAGCGCCGCTTTTAATGGCGCTTGTTCTACCTACACGTAACATGATGAAGTGCTCGGCTTACAGAGCGGAAGGCGATGCGAGTCTCTAACGAATAAGCTTAATTGACAGAACAGAAAAATCTCAAGAGTTTCCATGTTTAAGGAATGTTACATTGCTTTAATATTTGAATGTCATTGTGCACAATATTATATAAGGCTAACCATAAAGACCATTAACAAACACCGAACTTACTGATACAATTTGATATTTTCAGGATCTCTAAAATGATATCAGAACACTTTCGAACGTTTGAACTCGACCACTTAGAAAAATGAGTAATTGCCGAGCATTTAATTGAAACGGACCATCACTTTGGATTTGTTTCTCAAGTCCATGGAAGATCCAAAACGCATAGAGTACACCTAATTACAATTCAAAGGCAATTGAAATTTAAAAAAATACCATTAAATTAATAAGGACGGTAGGGCTATGCTCGATAGTTCTTCGTATTTGGTAATTGATTTCTACACTAATGATAAACGTAGAAAATCATTTTAAATTATACTGTAATACTAGCTCGCAGATGATTGGAGCAGGCAATACGGTATTGCCTTACACACAAACCACTGCTCGAAACATTGGTTGAAGAAGGAGGCAGCGCTACACGGCATACTACCCGAAAAATAAATCGCGATAATACTTATTTAATCTCTCATAAATCACCTATATTATTTTTTTTTATTTTTTCATTTTTTTTACCGCACAAGAGTCCCAACTGCTCCCGTCTGGGGCCAGTGGGACTATGGCATCACCAATTGGGGTATGTTGTAAGGCTGAAGGTAGTGGGGAGGGGAAGTAGATAATGAAGAGGAAGGTGGGAAAGTACCTGGCTATGCAGATCTGGTCACCAAACACGGCTAAAGCCATTTCAAGGAACATTTCAATTCTGAATGGTGGTCTTACACCAGGGCGTTACTTATTGTAGCTAATTTAAGGTTTGGTTTCGGATTTTATTGGACCACGAAAAGTTTGCTTGTAAGTAGGTTAGCAAACAGGTTTTTAGGTTTATAGTAGCTAACCTGGGTTTGTTAGCGTTAATTAGCTTCGTGTGCGGTTCGTAGCTGCTAATCCAAGGCTTAGGCTAGGTTTACAATAAGGAACATACGTTATAGGTAAAGTTTTTTCAGCAAACATAAGTTATGCTACATAGTAGAAAATCCAAGCACTAACGGTTATCAAGTTCAATTATTTTTTTATAAGCTTATTAGTGCCTGATATTTTGTTTGCAATCAATAATGTCGGTGGTTTTAAAGCTTTAAAAATAACATAATGGAAAAGCTCCCATTTTCATTAATTTAAGCTCACACGGGTTAAATTATCAGTAAGGAGATTTAAGTTTTATGAACCTCAATATAATTCGATTCACATTATCTTTGAAGTATGATATATCTCGATACAGGAAAGCCCTAGTGAGATGTTTTTATGGATTTCTATTTTTTTAAATAAATAAATAAATAAATGAACTGAAATGTTGTGTTTAACATTATGTTCAAAAGGGAAGTTTATGATAAGGAATTTTATGACGGCTGGGGATTACATTTAATGGACCATAAAAATATGTTTATACTTTGTATTAGATCTTACGTTTAATGACATAATTTTAAAATATTCCTTATTATACGAGAAAAATATTGAGAAAGAATTTCCAGTTTCTTCTCATCTTTTGAGGAATGTCTGACATTAAAACATAATTAAGTACAAGTCTCATGCTACTTGTTTTTGAAATTAATCAACCGAATTCAAGGAAGATCGCTTATTTACGTGGCAGACATCCTTAGAAAACAGATTGGGTGTTTTCTTAGGAAAACATTTTATTTTCGTAAAATAAAAACACAAGACTTCAATATGTAATACATCGAAATTCTAAGAAAAAAATACGAAGAGCGGATCCCTTCTGATCCTTTTTCTCAGCTTGTTCGTGTAAATCGCTCAATCTCACTCGATATTGAAAAAATATGAAGGTACGGAAAATATTGTAAAAAAATTTCTTTTACGTCCATTTTTTTTAAAGCGTAATAAGATCACAGGTGTGATGGTGATTCTTTTCTCAATTTTATAAATCACTCCAAATACTAATATTTTTGAGGAACAATATATACACAGGGTGTTAAATGACGTAATTGACTTATCAGTGATTCCTGACTTTATGTGGAGTAAAAAATGTGACAGGAATTTTGTTCTCAGGTAATTTTTGATATATATTTTAGTATTGAACAGTCGGAGGAGGGATGAAGGATTGGTCGGTTGCTCGCCTGAGTGACCAGATGTGACGCTAGGAAGAATATTTTTGTTTGTTTGATTTTGATGTAAATGTTTTCAAATAGAAAAAAAAAATCAAAAAGTCATCTAAAAACAAAATTTCATTTACATTTCACTCCAAATAAAGTTAGGAATCACTGGTTAAAGTAAATCAACAACGTCCCTTAACAACTTGTTTGTAGAGGTTTGAGTGATTCCTGACATTATTTGGAGTAAAAAATGGAAATGGTATTTTCGTGTCCGGTGACATTTTCGATATTTTTTAAAAACTAAAAACGTAATCAGTATGAATTAGAAAGGTTGGGAAAGGGATTAGGTGGTTACTCGGCCAACTAAAGACGATACGTGAAAGAATTTTTTTTTATTTGTTCTACATATTATGAGTAAAAACATTTGTGTGGCGTAGTACGCTTACTATTTATTAAGCATTCGCTCATGCAATTAATACGCGATCAACTCATTAATAAACATCGCGTTTAATTAATATCATTATTTTATTTCCTGATGAACTTAGATCTTTAGATCAGCCATAGTAAAAAATTGTTAAGGTACACACTATCTATCCAAATCCAAAACAATGACCCCTATTTACGACATCATGAAGAGAACCCTTATGAGTTAGATTAACAAGAGGACGCTAAAATATGTTGGGCATGTAGAGCGAACGAATGAAGAAAGGGGTGTAAGGAGAATATATGAATAGTAGAAGAAGTCGGGGACGCCTAAGAAAAAATGACATGATTAAGGGAATCATGTATTTGAGTATGTGTGGAAAGTATGTATGAGACGATGTATGAATGTGTCTGAGGTAAGGAGTGTGTGCCAAGGGCAAGTTTTCTGGCGGTCCATCCTCTCTGCCTACCACTGCGGGGAAATGGCGTGATGGTTAGTTTGTTATTTATGATTACTTTTATAAATCTTTATCTCACTTTTTGCATATTTATAAAACCTTTTTCTCATTTTTTTACGTTTGTATCTACAAATGCTAAATGATTTTTCAGAGCTTCAGCTGAAATTTCGTTAATGCTGTTTCGGTCAAATTTAAATGTTTTCTTAATACTGTCATCATTGAAATGATTTTACGGCAACTGAATGGGATTATATAAGATTGGAATAATGCAAAAAAAGTCTTAAAAAGAATTTGCCAGAAGAACATACCGAATTTGTAATTCGTAACCTTTTAGTATCCGAAAGTTTGCTCTAACCACTAAACTGAGTACATGAAATAAATATTTAAAAATGACCTCGTATTTTGATCGTAAATTACAAATGAAATAATTGGAATATATAATTTTTATTTTTAACTTTATGAGTAAAACCTCAAATTGTAACATTTAATTAAATGAAGACAATGTAAGCGAAACTCTATCGAAAATCTGGAAACAGAAAAATCAGAAAAAGATATTGGCACCACTGCGCCAAGGTGTCGATATCGAAATCGACACCTTGGCGCAGTGGTTAGCGCGTTCGCCCGGAAAGCGAGAGGTCCTGGGTTCGAGTCACAGAGGTGCCAATATCTTTTTCTGATTTTTCTGTTTCCAGATTTTCGATTGAGTTTCGCTTACATTGTCTTCATTTAATTAATGAAATAATTGGACTTTCTTTCTTCAATAATGTGTGAATGAATTATTGACTGAGCATAACGAAGTTCTGTTTTATCTCGACCCTTTAGAATTTCATGTGTCCGTGTTTCTTTTCCGTTTTCAAAAATCTGCTGCATCCGAGCTATATTCAAGTAAGCCTTAATTTGATTGACCAGGTGAAATAAAATTGTTTCTAATTCAATATTGATTTTTTTTTCAAATGCGAAATATTTGAGTTTATTTGGACTTTGGAATCGCGCTGTATCATCAAGCAATCAGAATAAATAAGTAAAATTAAACAATTTTGCAAAAAAACTATTTAAAAAATATTTTATACAAACCATTTATTATTACATAAAACGTAATTAAGAATCGTGGCTCCCTTATCAGGCATAAGAGCTTCTCTTTTCTGATAAAGTACACATGACCAATAATGACCTTTAATATAATTATTTATAAAATATATATGCATAAATGTAACTCAAATTATTTATATGACAATAAAAAAATATTTAAAAATATTATTATCTTTCTTCCTTTTAAACTTTTTTCAAGTAAAAAAAAACTGAGATAGTGAAATTTCTTTTGGACAAATTGCATATTTTTTTATTTGAAATGTAAAAATATGTTGCATTCAATAAAGGGTTTTTAATTAAGTATGCAGGTATTTAAATAGGTATCAACATACAAATCTTATGTTTTCACATAAAATTTTGGTTCTGATTTATTAAATAAAAAAATTTAAAAACATTATTTTTGGACGCGAGACCTACTGTTCATAAAACTAACTACTGAAAATATTACAATTAGAATAAGAATTCTTTGTTACCCTCCAGCTACACGATCAATTGTTTACTAGCTTCTAGTTATTTTCTTGTTTAAATTGCTACCCCAACTTTAAAACAATCATACTTCGCTCGAATTCAAAATATTTCCGTCGCCCATGAAATACTCTAAAGACACGTTTTAAAGTTCTGTAATCTAAGCTTTAACTCCAGACAAATTAAATTATGTCCTTCTTTACACGACACATTCTCAACATGATTGCTTTTCTGTTGAAACTTTCGCTAAACTTTGCGTGGAACTGGAAGGTAAATATATTCACTTTACCAACTGCTACGTGCTAAATTAAAAACTTGTGGTTTTGCTAGAAGATTTAACAAAGGGAATTGATGCTTCACTATTAATATAGTAACAGTTACCCAACAAGTACATTGTACGTATGTTTTTTGTTTGTTTGTTTGTTTTTGAATATTTATTTATTCAAAAAAAATTTCATACATCTAGTAAGAAAATATACACAATTACAATTTAAAGATACAGTTACATTTTTACAAATACATTTTGAGAGGAAAAAAAATATTACAAAAACAAAAATACATTTTGAGGAAACAGATAACTAACTATGTGACTATAATATTGGTAAGATTGTTATAAATCAAAAAACATTCTTCACATATAATGCAAACATCCTACAAAAAGACTTGAGGCTTCCTTTACGGCATTCGGCAGGCTGTTAAAAAGTTTTTGTCCTTTATAAAACGCGCTATTTTGTGTGCAGGAAAGTTTAGTTTTGGGAAGCCTAAAGTCTCCGCGTCTTCTCGTAGGATAGTTGTTAACATTTTCGTGAAACATAATGTTACTCTTCAGATAATTTGGTAACATATTATTTTCAGTTTGTAAATCATTGTTAATGCATTATATGTTATATGTTGTTTTGTCGTCATCATATTTAGATTTTGTAACATAATTTTGACTATAGTGAACATATTGTCTTTTAAAATCATCACCATTCCCCCTATTTTGTATAACCTGTAGTTTATTATTTTGGGCCTCGTTACATAAGAATAAAACACTAGAACAATAATTTAAATGCGGAGTTACAATAGAATTGTAAACAAAGCGCGTTGTCTTGAGATCCAAGTAATTTCTGATCCTTTTTAAAAATCCAACTTTTTTAGCAATTTTTTTTGTTATGTATTCTAAGTGTTCGTCGAATTTTAATTTATCATCCAATATTACACGCAGATATTTAATACTGCTAAACCCTTTCTTTGTTTTCGTTATCAATTTTTAGTATTGCCTGCTCGTTTCCACCTAGGCTATCCACAATTAAAAACTTTGTTTTCGTAACATTCAATTTTAATTTGTTTTGGTGAAGCCAAAGCGCTACATAATTTAAATCAGTTACACGTACATTGTGTATAATATATAGTAAAAATGTGGTATTAATGACCATTTTAGATTATACAACGAACGTCTTTAAAACTTCAAGATTAATGCACTTGAAATTAGAATGCAACAGATCTTACATGTGTACATAAATTAATTCACGGTCGTCTTGATACTGCATTACATCTTAGTAACATTGAGAAAAAAAAATCCCAATTCATAATCATAGCATGCTTTACTTGAATGCATATAAAAATAATATTGCCCATTTTAGCCCTCTGACCTAATATGTCTAATATATAATAAATGTGCTGAAGTAGATATTTTTCTGGATGATTTACACGAGTCAGAAAAAAAGTTCTGTTTTGTTAAAAAAATAAGTTGTGCTGATTATATTATGTAACACTAGTGGTCTTTCTGTGTGTCTTTTGTGTCCATTGTCTCTTCAATCTTCAATCTTCATATCTCATGAAATAAGTATCGTCGAGTGTTGAAAAATAGTTGTCAAGGAAAGTACCTATGCAAGAAAGATTCGTCTAGGAAAGCGAATTTTATGACGTCAGAACACATTTTTCTGGAGTTTTGATGATTTAGGCAATGGTATTTTTTAGCAGAATACTGATCGGAAAACAATTTTGAATTTAAACCCTATATTTTCAAACCCAACGTACGAAAACATTCACTACACACAATTACCAATAAACAAAACATGTAACACAACCAAATATATTGAAATATAAGAAATGTGTTATCCACAGTTTTTACTGGATGGGATTGTGTTTCCTGGCGTCGCCGATATTGTTAACTAATACTACTGCACACCTTAAAAAAAACAATTAAATGAACAAACTCTTTCGTATTCAAACTATTTTGTTAACCAATGCTAAGGCACACATTAAAAAAACTACTAAGTGAACGAATTATCTCCGTATTCAAACTATTCCCATTAGGCATTAGTCCGCCGAATGTTGGGCGGCCATGTAAGCACATCTCTTGTACATATTTCAATATCTTTGAATACAACCCAATCAAAAATAATCTACTTATTTTTTAATTTAAAATAATATCCATATAAGAATGTAACAAAACATATGATATAAGGTATCTTAGCTCTCCAAAATGTTTCGTATTCAATTAAAACCGAGTAATGTTAAGTTTAGAAACTGTACCCACTGTTAAAAACAGCTTGGTTGTTAACGGTTCGGAATGAGTTTGCCATTCTCCTGAACACTACGTGACGAACACTGAATCCTTGATGAATACCTGTCTACAAAAATCCTTCTACCTCTTTGGTAAAATTGCAAGTAGTTTCCGTGAAATCTCGTCGTAGTGGCAAATGTCCCAGAAATGAGGCCACCAGGACCATTCTCACTCGATAAACGAATCGGTCGAAAACGGGTCATAGGACCGTCATGCATTAGGACCATTATAAATATAGAATTTCGGTTCGCACATAGGCCAAGTCTACTGCTCCTTTTTATCTTCATCTATCAGGTGATTTTTTTTTATTATTTATACATTAGCTCCACACAGGAGGCCCCGAGGAAAATAATTTACCTCGGGGCCTATGTCATCTAACATTGCTACGTTGGCTAACATCGCTAAATTATTCACTCCACCAACTCCATCCCGAAATAAAGAATTCAATTTTCGAACTGTATAAACAATAGTAAACAACTGCAGACCCTGTAAGCTGTACCGCACTGTTGAATTTAACAACCACATAGAGCCTGGGGTCCTAAAGTCCTTTTTTTAAAAACCTTTACTTTTTGCAAAAACGGGTAGTCCGTTTGATAGATTTCCCTATCTTAACAAACGATTGCAATCAATAGAAAACAGACGCCAGATGGGAATGTATTTAAATGGAAGGAGCTCCGAGGAAGTAGAGTCATTGATCCATTCCGCACCGATCAGTAGTCGGGAAAAACTTCAAACAGTTGACAGTTGCCACGTGAAAATGGATAATTTCTTTGATTCATTCTTGAATTGAATAGCTCGGCTGTGATACGACGTACCGGCTATGTTTCTCCTCCTCATATAAGTAATAAGTATCTTCAAGATCTATGTTCACACCTTCCTCTCTTCAAAGAAACCCTGCACAGACTGCACACATCACTACAAAGATAAAAATAGGCCCTGTAGGACATTATTTTCTTCAGGGCCTCCTGTGTGAAAAATGAACATGGGTTAAAGTACATAAGCTGTCTTATCATGGTGATCACGATCTCAATCACGCTAAAGATATCTTCAGAGAGAGAGAAAGAGTTCTAGAAGTATTTCTTTCTTATTTATTTTTTAGTTGTTTTAAATTTCAGTTATGTTTGCACTACGCTAGAGCAACATGAAACGTAAAATTTACTGTTCCGAAAAATTTGTACAAAAAAGAAAAAAGTTCAAAATGGTTCATATACAACAGCAAACGTAACCCGTAGTGTTGTTCGTAAGGCAAGACCAAACACCACGTGTCGTAGATATTCTCGAATTAGGACACAAACCCACGTTTTACATTATTTTTCCACAATTCCTGTCCCATTTTTGTCCTGTGTTTTGCGTTGGACAAAAAATATAATGCGGAGCTTTTTAAGTGTTGCCAGTCACGTACTATTTCGCGCGGGAAACCGTCTCTTGTCTTTTATTTTCATTAGAACTCTGGCACCTCCCGTGGATGCTGGAAACTCGCTATGAAGGATGCGGGAAAGTTTCGAATCTGTGTGGACAAAACTAATAGAGGAAATCCAATGCAGTAAATTTCCAATTTATTTTTTAATGTTTTTCCACTGCAGCATTCTTTGCTATATAAAGTTGAATACTTACTGCTGATTTTGACAAATGTTTTTAAAGGCATAACATAAGCTGTTAAGTATAAAAAGTTGAAATATTGAAAGAAATTCACTATTTCCAAGTAGTTTTAACACATTTACGCGCAATACTCTAAAATAACCTCGATATCTTAACGACGTAAGTGAAGAAGGCTTGTACAAAAACATTCGACACGCGCCCCAGCGAATTGGGCGGACCTACGGTTCAATTTACCCCAGCTGGCCTGGAAAATAGATCTTTTCTCGGGGTATATTTGAATTAATTCTGATAAATGTATTATTAAAAACTCAGATGTTTCTAAATTAAATCCCTCGGGAACTTACTAATTCATCGTCTGGAAAAATGAAATCTGAATCTTTCCGCAAATTTTATTGTTGAAAAATTTTTCAAACCGTTTTCCGCAAAATATGTCAATGGCTAGGGTCAATAACCAATCATCATGCTATTTCTACTCACAAGTAGGCAGATGGGGTCAAACAAAAAAAAACAACTTTCCTGGCACCTTCATCCACATTCATAAATAGTTTTCCGAGCATGACCTAACGGTATTTGAATCGCCAAATTGAGCTTGTTTTTAAGGGCGTTACTTTCATATACATAATGTTACAAAATTACAAAATATATAGGATACTCTTGTTTGTAATATTAATTATCAAGTACCTACTATATTTTTAGTTTCGTCCAAAAGTTTTCAAACCATGTATTACGTATACGGTAGGCAAGCTTTTTATGCAAATATATCTAATAACAAAATTATGTAAGTTCATATATATATGTATAATAAAATTATATATATATACAGGGTATTAAGGGATGAACTTGACTTACTTTAACCAGTGATTCCTGACATTATTTGGAGTAAAAATATGAAATTTTGGTCTCCGGCGACATTTTTGAAGTTTCTTTTTTCTACAAAAACAAACATAAAAAATGGTGGGTACTGAACAGTTAGAGGCGGGATGAGGGGTTGGTCGGTTACTCGGCTGAGTGACCAGTAACGAGATGCGGAAGATTTTTTTTTGTTTAATTTTGAAGAAAAAAATTTTGAAAAAAAAAAGTCACTAAAATATATACATTTGTATATAAAATGTTAATTACCCGCCTTGGAACAGACTCCGTCTAGTGGGACGGGTGAAAAAAAACTATATAAATAAATAAAAATAAAATAAACGCCCGGGTTGCCGGCAGTGAAACTGAAAACTGAACCGAATTTCCATAAAATTTGAAAATTAAAAATTCCAGATATGTTACAACATATTAAAAGATAAAAGTTTATCACCTAAAATAACGACAACAAATATGCCAAGCGTCGCGCCGATCACACAAAACATCAGTTTAATTTAATGGCGGTAAACATTGATAATTCTTGTACTTCACTGTCCGTGGTTTAGATTTTTGCAGTGAAGAATTTAATAATATTGTTTTTTCGCATAAAGAATAATTATCCTCAAGAACTAGTTGTTTTATTTTAATAAATATTATGTCGTTCTTCCTTACCTCTAAAATAATATTGTGGCTGTAAAAATCTCCCGTTTAGTTCTTCCATCCCGTCTTTCCTTCCGTCGGGTATCTTTTCACTTTATGGGCGAGCTGAGGGAAATTGCGGAATTGGTTCCGATGACGGGTTTCAATTACCGCGTGGAAATTTGTTTGAAATGCATTCTAAATTTGAATGGATTTCAACGCTACTTAAACGGCATCTGGCGGAAGGAAATTGAACTTAAACCGTTATTAACTGAAAATTATTATTGTAATAAGATAAATGTTCATGTAAAGTTCTGCAAAACAAACCATTGTCATGAATTATATTATCATAAGAAAATTGATGTTTGAAGTGAAACTTCTTTGGCCCCGTTGGGATTTGAAATTTGTTATTTGACGGGTTTTCGGTTCTAATGTAATGCGGTAAATTCACTTCTCCACGTGAGCCTCCGATAGCGTAGTGGCGTAAAGGGCCTGACTAATATTAGCGGCCAGAGAGGCATCCAGCGAATGGAGGTTCGAATCCTACGAAATCCAAAAAGAAACATTTCTGTTTTTGTAAAATCAATATTCAATCTTCAAACCACTTAAAATATACAGGCAAAAGAAAAGAAAGAGACATCTAGCGACTTTCTATTTTATTTCTACCCGCGTGAATTTCACATTCAATTAATTTGCAATTGTAATTTTTTTTTCATTCACTTTTATATATAAATATCAAGTGAATAAGGTTAGTTCTTACAATAATCTATATTTTTAAAGTGTAAATGTTTTTTTTTAATTTTTAATTTATTAATTTACGCCCTTGAAGCATTTACATAAATCGTAGAACATGGTACTAATAGAAATAGAAACAATAAAATACCATTTAATTAATTTATAGTATTATTTCTCTTCCTTTACAATACAGGTGAACTTATAGTGTGAAGGACAATATACTTTAACTTTGTAATGTAAATATACTAAGAATAAATAAATTAATAGAACGGAAGCAGAATTAAAAATTAATTATGACAAAAACAATATTTGAATAATAATAATAAATTTTCCATCAGAATTTTTGAAATTTCTGATATAAATTTAGGTAAGGAATGAATGTAAATATCAACGGAACTGAATTTATTTCCAAGCCTATGTAGTCTTTGGATTGGGAAGTAATGAAATAGTAAGTTTTAGACGGATAAACAAAGAACAGCTCTGGAAGTCTCGTGTCACGATTTGGTACTCGGAATGTCAGTTTTGTTTTTTTTTATACCAGTTTGATGAAATTTTGCACACTTGACCTACAAAACAGAAAGAAGTTGACTGTATACGAAACATAAAATGAGAGTAAAATTTCTTACTGTCTACATCTGATTTCAAATTGGGCCGTTTTAAGTCGGGCAACGTCAGGGACTTCAGCTTGTTATATATGTTCAATTCGTATTATATATTATATAGTAGTAGTTACTCTCTGTATCGCTCTGGTGAAAAACTCGAATCGAAACTTTGTTTAGTGAATAGGTCTGAATAGTCAAGTATAAGCCGCTTAACTTTTCTTCTCTCCATATCCTTCCCATCATTACTTCCTTCAGCCTCTATTTACCAAGATATAATTTAAATCAATTGCTGAATTTTTAGTTGATATCTAACCACAATAAATTGCATATGCGCAATACATGCATGTATTATATGCATCTTATATGCATTACCTAGTAACAAACAAGAAAAACATTGACAAAAGCTCTTAAAGGATATTTTCTCATCAGCTTTATTTACCAGTGACACAATATTTCTCTAGAACTCTCTAACTTATGTATTTCTTTCTTAATGTATTTATGAAATATTTTTTAATTTACTGCGTTAGTCTGTTTTAAAAGCTATATACACACTTCACTGAACTCCTTTTTTCATTCGTATTCTTTTTAGCAATTCACACATTCGTATTCCTATGTGAAAATATATATTTTTTAAAATCGTTTAATGTCGTCTTTCTCGAAATAAATTCTTTTAAATCCGTTGGGAATAAACTATTATAAAGATAATTTGTATTATTTTCAAAAATATTTATTATAAATTTAAAAAAAAAAAACTTTTTGAGAAATTAAACTGTTTAATAATGACCTTCAGAAAGCGAAAAAGTTGTCCCGAGCAATAATGATTACACAGCAGAACTTGTTTATAAATATACTGTTTTTATAAATTAAATACTTAATATATTTTTTGAATACATAAAAGGAAAATAAAAAATACAAAGTAAGTCTACCAATTAAACTTAACAACAATAATGAAGGCATTTAACTATTTCCTGAAATTGTTAACGACGGACTTTTTTATTTTATTGGAAGTTTCGGTCTCATGTTATTAATTAAGTAACTATCATTTAATTTGAACCTCCTTCTAAAAAAATGAAAATCAATTTTTAATATCTGCAGGATAATTTGAAAAAAAAAGAGATTTTTAGTAAAACAAACTAATTTAAGTCACACAATAATTCTCAGTAGTTAGGCTGTGAATTAAAATCACTGTAAAGGTAAAATATTAGATAGTCTAATTCAATTTGAGCAGCTTTTGAGGAAAACAACTATAGTACAAACAAAACGCATAATCTCTTTATACTTAGTGGAGTAATGAAATATGAATAATTTAAAACCTGTAATCAAAAGTTTTACTTTACTAATATATTATTCGTGGTTAATGTTTGCGAATATTATTAGCGTAAAACGATTTTCAACAAAGTGCGATTGAGGTATGATTGATTAAAATACAAAATATTTGAAAATGTATTACTGCATAATGGTCAGTTACTTTAAAGGTCAAATATATTCTAATTAATACTACCTAACAAATATGTTATTAAAATAATAAAAATGACTGGGTGATTTTTAATGCTCCGTTTCAGTGAGAATTATAATTACGCAAATATTTATTTTTATGTAACACCGCATAAAAGGCCCAGCTACCCGTAAAAGGTTGAACATATTATTAATTTTCAAGGAGTGTTTTGAGGCTATGTAGGAAAAGAGATGAGGTTTGCAAAATACTTTGGTAAATAATTACAAATCATCAAATTTGGCTATTCAATTCAAGAAATATTTCGAATCTGAATGGTAGATGGTGGTCTATCAACAAATACAAACAAATTACATGAATCCGTGATGAAATTTATTATTATAACTTTATTTATCTAACATTAAATAAGCTACGCGCGGCAAGGGTGCGTACTTTCAAGGCTTTAATTTAATTGAGATTTTTTTTTAAAATTTAGAGTTCTGGCATGTTCAAATTAGCTGTGTAATTGTATAATTAATTCACGGTTTATATTAGACGAATACATAAAATAATTATTTAAAAAGGCGTACGGCGTCCGTGTGCCTACGTGATAAAACGCACCTCTTTTGCAGAATTTATGTACGTATTAAATGGATTCACTCACTGCCAATATACGTGGGAATATACTGTTTGTTAGTATATTATAAAGTACTCAAAGAGTAAAGAAAATAATCTGAGAGAAATTATGCATGAAAAATGTTTACAAATAGTTATTTTAATAAAAAACAATATTAAATTTTCCTTAGGGACTTAGAGAATTTACGACATTGGCCGTACATTGCCGTAGAAGAGCGGTCACTGCGTAGAGGCTGCGTAGAAGCGGCGTAGATGAATGACCTTGGAGAGATAAGAGATTTAACGATCATTAATATTACGCTTGAAAAATAAGAAAAGGGTAGGTTGTGGAAACTACAAATTTCTTATTGAAAAGATGAAATTTTCAGTTTAGGAGGCGGGAATGGGTGTCGCCGGGAACCGTTTATTGGATAATCAATACCTCTGCCACAGGTCACCCTAAGTGGTTCGTTATGTTAAGTAAATTAGCAGGGGTTCCCGGATTTATGGGATGAGATTTGTCTGGAACTTGGTGGCGGATTCGTTTGCCCACCAACTGCGTTACAGGCTGGATCGAGTAAGACTGCTTGAGGGAGATCTTTTGATATCGCCTTGCCTCGCACTGGGAGGATTGGATTACACGTCGGTTATTTCTGGACACATTGACCCTCCAGATTCCTAACCACCCTTCATATTTAATTTATCCTTCCCAGAACTTCCTCTCCTTCCTTTTCTTAACTTGTCGAATTTTGGATGATATTTCAAAACTCCTCACGAAAATTTCATAGAAACTTATTTAAAAATAATTCAGAGTAGCTACAATAATCAAATAGTAACTAGGTTCTAGATTAATATTGGCGCAAGCGTTTCTGATTTTGTCCTTCATACATTTTCTTTATACATAAGGGCTAAAATCGCTTTAAAAAAAGCAAAAAAAAATATTACAGATAAGAGGTTAAATAACCCCGCATACAACATCCTCGAAGATGACACAGGCCCTGAGGAGAATTATTTTTCTCAGGGACTTCTGTGTGGAGCGAATGTACAAAAACAACATCTGTAATAAACAACATTACATCCCAACAGTTTGTTGATGAATGAACTTTTCTCCATATGTGTATTAGGGGAGGAAAAATAACGTTGCAAAATCTAGTTAGCTGCGTTGGTCCAGAAATTTGAAATAATATAAGCTGTGATAATTTCGTGACATAAGAGTTGATCGTTCGAAATAGTTTGGTGCTACGTTAAACAGTTGTTTTGCGTAGTTAGGACTGCGACATAATATGAATGTATGTTTTCGTTTTGTTACTATAAAAACAATTATGCGCGTATACCATATTTGGTGCATTGGAATTTTTAAGCAAGGGGCTATGGTAGGCATTTAGCATGACTTTTAAAAATCGTGAGGAACAATGATTTTCATGAAATAGCATTAAAAAGGTGGGATTTAAAAGAAAAAAAAATCTGATCACTGCACAAATGTGTAATTACAATATTTTCTATCATAATCAATGATTTTAAAATAATATAAAAAGTGCGAACTAGTTAGGACGTCATTATGACGCCGGCAACTCTTCTGGTTTCTAAGGACGCATTGTTTTGCAGAAATTCAAATGTAACATTGTACTGAAATGGCCATTCATTTTTTTTTACAGTTTAAAAGTCCCCGTCAAATGCTGATTCTAACTCCGTTTCAACTTGTGAAAAAATTTGATCATCAGAAGAGAACAACTATCATGTTGTTAAGCTAGTCAGCTTATTGCAATTTGAAAGAAATCTGAAACGCAACTAGAATCAGCGTTCAATGAGGACCTTTCAATATATAAAAAAAAATGACGCTGAATGGCTATTATATGAAAATGTTACATTTGAATTTGACAAGAGATCTTTTGTCTCGTCACCGGGACCCTACTATAGTTGGCAGGTGTAACGTCACCAACGCCCTCCGCACGAACATATCGTTTTGACCAAGAGTAGCTATGAGTAGTATATATATATTAATTCAAATAAAGAAAGCAGGGTGTGCAAAGGTATTCTCTTTAAGTAGAATTGATTGATGGATATTTATTGAAAGTCTTATAATTTAAGAGGTGCTTTATTTTCATGTCATTAAAGTTAACTTGAAATTTATTTGTTCCTATATAATTAATACTTTTGTCTCAAGGCAGACTAGGCAGTTAGTTAGGTTCATAATAAAGTAGCCGAGTGTTTGAATAATATTGTTCCCATAATTGTTCGTTCCGCTTATCCTTACGCAGTGGTTTGTATATGATTTGCTGTGGGCTTTGAACTTTGTGAGCGAAATTATTGCCTGAAGGCTTACTCTGGAAATTACAGGGTTGATAAAATATTTCCAGAAGGTAAACGAGATATCTTTGAAAATAAAATGGATTTTCCTTTATCATAAATTGCGAAAAAATAACTTATTACGATTTCAACCTTCTACGTTTTCATAATAAACATTATTTTTTTAGTCGGTCTGCCGATATCACGATTTAAATATACGTATATAGCAAAAACATGTTTTTTAAGTGAAATAAAACAATAACTTTGTTTGTAACTACGAATTATTTATTTAAATTTTTAATACCAACCGGTTTCGCTTAACACAAGCATCTTCAGGTGTTTTTTAATCTTTGTAGTTAAATTGGCACAGTTTTTTCGTGTCCTGTAAATAAACTATCAAGAGATGAAAAACTAAGCCATATAGGTAGTTCTGCATTTTATAATGGTTTAATTTTAAAAAAAATTCTACTTCAATGTTCAAACATGGAAAAAAAACGGGGGGTATTTAATATTCGTCTTATTAAAACACGATTCCTGCATTATTCTCACCCAAACCCACGCGTCGACATATACACATACGTACATATCTATTATTCTTGATATGAACCGAAGTACATACCTATTTGATTAACTTGGTCGTGCTGTCTTCCGTGCGGCGTTCCTGACTTCTTCTACTGTATATTCTCCTGACTTTCCTTCAAACCGCTCATCCGCTCAACACGTCCAAAGAGTACATAAGCGTCCCTTTCTTAACCTTGATAAATAAAGTGCGGATGACAATTTAGAATATTTATGACAATAGTAGTAACGTGTGAACTTTGTTTGAACGTGCAAACTTGAGTGTAGTGCAAATGTTAGAAAATTAAAAATTGATTTACGCATAATAAAATAAGCGAAGTGGATATAATAAACTTAATGATTTTTACTGAAGCATATATAATCCCGACTCTTATTTATACAAATGATCAAATAAATCATATATAATACATATTTGTGAGTAGATATGTGTGCCTACATATTTTATAAATATTGGTATCAGAATCTTTACGCAGTGATAACGCTTTCATACGCTCGATTTTTATTTCATTAATTAAAAGTTGTGGTATTTAATCATATCCAACAATTGTAACACGTTTTCTTATCACTCGACAGTAACAAAGATTATCATTTATATTGCTAACGCCTGTCTCGACGAAAATAACATTCAGATACGCTTAATACCAATATATTATAAAACAAATTATCTGAAAAACATAAAATAGATGTTAATAAGTAGATAGACACATGCGAGGAAATATTAAAGGGAAAAATCTTACCTCTAGAACATCTGATTTGGCCACAGCTGTTGTTATTTTCGCCTGTATTGACAGATGCTCGCGTTCTTTGTGGCTCTGCTACCTTATATTAGAAAACTGACTTGGAAAACCAAAACACTAGAAGTTACACACACAATATACACGCAATTTATATGTAGAACAACAAGTTAATTAATCTCCTACCTAGATACAATTAATTATACACAACAACACCGGATATTAAGAAAACGCCGTTATTATTATTTTTTTAAATATTGCAGTTAACCAATTTTTAATAATAAGCACACCGATTATTATAAATATTGAAATAGATTAAAATTTCACTTATCGTATTCAAAACACTCAACATCAATCGATTATATTCTACCTAATTTTTGTATGTACCTATAATAATTATTATTATATATGTTTACATGTGACTGGAGTTGTCAAAGTATTTGTCAACAGTTTTAAAAAAGTTCAATTGATTTTTAATTAGCAAACAAAATTTGTTTTTCCATGTGTCGAAACTGTCAAAACATGAAGTTTTAAAATAATAATTAAATATATTTTTCACTTTTTTTATTGTTTGGTTAATTTGTTGGCGGTTTGTAGGCAATCCTGTCGCCGTAGACTGCACCGTTCGACTGTCGCTTCACGCTCTAAGGTTGGTCGTATCGCCGTGGTAGCGAGATAAGGGGTCGCAACGCCTTGCCCCGCCGGCGTCGGTCGCGGCACTGCAGAGCGGGACGGAGCTATGCGCTGGCTCCCCGCACCGCGCTACCCGCACCGGGTACCCCGCGATCCCTCGACCGCCCCGGCAGCCCCACAAGGGTGTCTCTGAATTTTCGCGGCCCTTCGCGGAAAACACTCTCGTTAGAACGATCGGGTCTTGCTGGACCGGAAACCGTGTTCATTGCAAGTTCGCTTTTAATCAAATCTTTCATTTGTTAACCACATAGCAGAAATCTCTAATAAGAGCTTAAAAATGTTGGGATTTATAACTATGCTAACTAGAAATTTTAACAATATAAAGTGTATTAAACTGTTATATTTTGGATATGTTATAAGTCAACTTGAGTACAATTCTCCCATCTGGAACCCATATTATAGTATACATGTACAAGCTGTTGAAAGAATACAAAACAAATTCTTACGTTTTATAAATTTTAAAATGGGTATTCCAGCAATTATGTTGAACTACAACAATATTTTAAATGTTATGAATATGCTCAAATTGTCAAATAGAAGAATTTTCACTGGCTTGCTATTTCTGTATAAAATTTTAAAAGATTTAGTTGATCCGGTCCGGTATTGCTTGAATTGATAAGCTTCTGGTGTCCACTACGTAATACTAGAACTAAGGATTTATTTCAGTGCAGAAATTCTGGAACTTACTATCATATGTATTCCTCTTTACTCAGAATTCTAATGAAGGGAAATAATCATACCAAGTCAGTGGACATCTTCAATTTATCTTAAAACAAATACAAAATACTATTACTGAGGCTGTTCAGTTATGTACAATAAAAATTTTACATTTCTTTGTAAAAGCTTTTTTTTTAATTTTGTAAATTTCATATGTAAAAGCCCCAAAAAAGGGCGTAAATAATTAAATAAAATATCAATTCTATTTAATGAATATGACAGATTATTAAAGCTACAACGAACAAGACAAAAAAGCCAGTATTTTGTAAGAAGTTAACACATCGAAAGGTTAAATAAGCTTGAAATTATGTTGTCTTTTCTATAAATGATAATATTACATATTTTTAAAGTAATGCTTTGCTATTTTTCTAGGTGTGAAATGCCTGTAATGTAATGGAAATTTTTAGCAAGGATTTTTTAAAAAAAAATTTGTGTAAATACCATACAAGTGTCCCAACTGCTCTAGTTTGGACCCAGCGAGCTTATGGCATCCCCAATTAGGCTATGTGATGAGACAGAAGGTGCTGGCAGAGAAAGAAGGTGAAGGAGAGGAAGGTGGGAAAACACTTGGCTATTCAAATCTGATCACCAAACAGGCTAAAGCCATTTCGGGCAACGTTTTGATTCAGAATATTGGTCTTACACCATCTGGGAGTGCCTTCTACATTGGCACCTACCGCAAATATGCTTTACACTATTTTAATTTAATAAATTAATATTAAATTATATATATTTAATTTCAAACAGAGACATGATACACCATTACTGTATCAGAGTGCTAAAATTTTACCTGTTAAGGCAATACTATGGCACAAAATTATAATTCAGTATATATTTACCCAGCAGCATAAAGAGAAATTAGAACATAAATACAGCACTAGATTCACGCGCAACGACGGGTTAATAGTTCCGAAATTTAATAATAAGTATGGACAGAGAACGTTTGAATACAACATACCGAAAATATTTAATTTATTACCTGATACTATAAAGCAATGTAATTCTATGAATAAGGTTAAATATATGCTGAAAAATTGGCTATCGGAAAAAAAATATTTATACTTAGATTGATTTGTATGAATAATGTTGAATTTGTAGATATAAGATCTAAAATTATAACATTTAAAATGTATATGTAACTTAATTATAAGCACCTGCTGACAAGCCAATTGAATTGGCTTAGCAGGACTTGTTTGTGATTGAAAAAAAATATACATATATAAATAAAAAATAAAAAAATAAAAAATAAAAAATTTTATAAATAATTTAATAAATTATATAAATTTAACCCGTCGTTGCGCGTGAATCTAGTGCTGTATTTATGTTCTAATTTCTTTTTATGCTACTATTTTAAAGAAATTGATTGATTGTTCATGGGTCTGCGCTAGTGTTATAAAAATGTTATTGAATTATAATTTACAAATTACGTTAGAATTTATATATAATATAATTTAATTTATATATAATATAATATAATTTATATATAATAGAATTTATATATAATAGAATTTATAATATAATTTATTTATATATTTATATATAATTTATAATTTACGTTATAATTTGTTTGTGACATTAAATTAGGTCCTTACGCCTAGTGAGTCGAGCAGGTGCTCTTAAATAGACTAAACTCAGGTAATCAAATAAAAAATAATAATATTTTTTTCTAATCTGAAATAAACGTTTATCGTTAATGCTAATTGTTAAGTTTGCGGTCCAAGCAAATTAGTTTATAGTGGTTAACTTGTCGATTACATATTTAAAGGAAACTTAAAACCTTATTTCAACTTTTTATGTTTGGATTCAAAAATGTTACAAATTAACTGTCACAATTTCACGACAGCATTACTAAATGTAATTAATGTCTTTGTTTAAAGCACCACCATAATAATTGTAAAAAAAATATATCTTCATGTTTCAAAACCAAGCCTACCTTCATTTATATTTTTTTTTGTTATTACAAGTGTTCTTTCAAAAGAAATTTCACACTCACAATATTTCGGAAAACGGGGAATCTGCTTTCTAGATTATTCAACTCAATCTAAAAAGGGGAATTTTAATATGTCTAGACAAAATGATAGTATTGAAGTTTTCCATCTCCGTACAATAATCCACCGCCCCCTACAGAGAATATTTCAAATAAAACAAGAAATGAAGGCTGTCACACCGTCTGTCGTTGGAAGGGCATGTTTTATCGAAGACTTTGTTTGTTTGGAGGTTGTTTCATTTGCATGTTAATTCTGATTAAAGAATTCGGGAATTGTGCAAAAATGTTTAGTTAAAAATGCTTTGCGCTTTTCTACCATTGTTTCATAGTGAAATAGAGATGATTTTTTTTAAATTCTCAGTATTCTCACAGGCTCACTAACTATCCCATGATGTAACCTTAGATGAAAAAAATTTTATGATGTCATTAACTATCTTTGCCCAACAATTTTATAAACACATTGGAGTTAATTGCTTAACCAATTGAGTAATACTAGATTAGAATTGCAATAAAAAAAACTACTATTTAATGTGTTAATATTTGTGCATAAAATTATGAAAAACCAAATGCCAGAATACTTTAAGGATGAAATTGTTTTTATTAGAGACGTACATAATTACGAAACAAGAAATATAAACAGAGTTCGATTGCCACAAATGAAGAAATCAAAATCACAGAACTGCCTAATGTATATGTAGAGGACTAAAGATGTATGATGAAATGCCTGAAAGTATGAAGAATGAAGAAAGAATGAATGTATTTAAAAAGAAATATTATGCTTACTGTAAAAGTCTTTCAATTTATCAAATGAAATGTACATTATGCTTATTAGTTTATATTCATGTAGTATAAACTAACTCAATAAATAATAATAAAAAAAGAAATATAAAATTCCAAACTAGCTGATCCGGCGAATTGTACCGCCTCAGAATCAATACCTGTGAACTTATTAGCTGAATTAAATTCAGTTTTTTATTTAGTTAAAATTGACACAATGAAGCAATTATCGATGCGCAACTATCCGTGTTTTTTTTGTCGTTATCAGAGATGGCGTTGTGTACGAATTTATAAATTAGTGATCTTCTTACTTTTCCACTTACTTACGGGAATTGCATTTGATTTTCTTGGTACGTGTGAGGGAGATTTATTATAATTTTTGTATTTTTCCTTTGGAGGGGTGCAGACATACGTTAAAGGTTTATCCCATTTTCGACTGTTGACATTTAGTCTGTAAGAATCGATCGTAGGATAAGAATCGTAGATGAGTGTTTCAGGCTAATAATGATTACTTATAATAATTGTTACCCTATGTGCTATGCATAAAAATCTTGTCTAATTAATAACATTAGTTTATCAATTGAAAATAATAATTAATATTTGACGAAGCTTGCTTTAATGAAAAAAAAAACCTAAAAATAAACCGACGTTTAAAATGGATTTCTTGCATCTCTAAAGACGTTAATTTCTTTGATACGTTTACGAACACAAGTATTGGGTATTAATATTTAAAAAAAAAACACCACTTTCATGAAATTCTCATAAAATAATTATTGATAATAATATTAACGATTATAGTGCTTATATTTTGACTAAAACTTATGAAGAACCACAAAAAACACGTTGCATATATATTATATGAATAGAAGAGTGAATTGGTCACTATAATAGAAACCATTCAGTAAAATCACAATATTTACTAACAAAATTCCCGCCATAAATAAACCAAACTGTTTTATTCTGCGCGGGCCACGGAGTACAAATGCGCAGGCGCGCTAATTAAAACAACCATTTTTACGAAGTAAATTATAACCATTTACAATGTTGCCAGATGTAAAATGCATTTTAAAGCGTGACCGCGAAAAAAAGCTTATTAGTAATGGTTCGTGTTTTAGTGTATACGGGGTTTATTTATGTTGTTGCAGCAACACAGGTAATGGTCCGTGAAAGGTCTTTTTTAGTAAGGCTGTAAATGTATAAGAGAACGTCAAAAAAAAGTCTGCAAACCTTAAAATGACTCTTTATTGTTGATTCAAGAACAAATTGACGTAACAAGCAGACAGGTTAAGAGATTTTTATCGCAAATAACACCGAAATATCTTTTCTCTCCTTGGCAACCGGAAACCCTTCCTTTAATAATAATAATTGCGCTAGGCTGTTAATTACGCCCCAGTGCTAGCCGTGTATATGGGCCTTACAGTACATGTATTCAAAATTGTCATAAATGTTACAATTTATTAAGTAAATTAAACTTATTACTTAAATTTAGTTAATTAACATCCTTGGAAACATTCTTTTTTAATTAAATTAATGGTTATATTATGTCAGACTTATAAAAATTAACAAAAAAATTGTAGGTAAGTAGTATAATAATTTTAGTGTTTTTTAGAAGTTAGTTCAAGTTAAGACACGTGTTCATACATACTGTTTTCTAGCTAAAATCAACTTCCCCGAAATGGCAACACTTGTTGCTCCATAAACATTTCTTAAATCATCGCAATACTTTTCGTAGCCTTGTGTTATTATAACAAGGTATTTAGAAAATCATTTTGGAATGTAAATTTAATCTAAAACTGGTACGTATAAAAAGTGACATAATACGCTATGTCACGTCCAATTTTATACCTTACGGAGCAGAGATTATTTTAATGATATTTCAAGTTGACTGTAATTTAATAATAAAATATTTTTTCCTCTCCGGAAAAGAATTCTCGTAAGAAAACTGAAATGTATTAATGTCCATTAATTACGTTTTTAACAAACAAATTTATAATAAGTTGTTGATCGCAAGGCAAGGAACTTCTATTGCGGAACTCGCTTGAATGCGACGCAAAAGTTTTATTCAAATAATTGAATAAATTACGGAATATAATCCATCAAACACACCATAAAATAATTTTCTTGTCGGCACATTTTTCATGAATATTTTATAATAAAGCGAAAAGCTTTTAAGTACGCCATAGCTTTATGCAGAGAAAAATGATCCTTAAGTGTGTCAGCTTATAAGAATTCTTAAAGGAAATTATGCTGACAATATTGTTTGAACTGTTTTATTTTATACTTATCATATTATAATCTTTTTATCATTATTCAAATTACGTTAAAAGAAATTTTTAACTTCATCTAGCTTGGTTTACCAAAAACTATAAAGATTTTTTAAAATTATTATTTGAACTGTACAATATTTTTATAAACACACTGTAATTAATATTCGATTTTGCCCGAGAAACTTTTTATCAACTATGTTTTCTTTATCAATAAATGAATATATGAAATTTAAAAAAGTGCTATCTCTTTTAAAAAAAACTTTGTTTAATTACCTTACACACATCTAACAAAATGCATTTCGCTAACGACAACTACTTTCACATAATTCAATTAAATTAATTAATTTCTCAAAGCTACATGGCTAACATCGGAAACTGTAATTCTGAAAGAAAATAGTCGCACTCTGTAATTTCCAGAGTATAGTGTCTGGAATAGTAGAATATGCAATGTGCAAATGCCGTAACCTCAGAACTCATCGAGAGTTTTTGCGGCATCATTTACAGAGATTTTATGCAGGTCTTCGTTTTTTAAATGTCCTTCTATTTTCAATCGGAAAAACGTGTTGTAATTTTCATACCGCCAAAGCTCATCTTTTTCAAGCTTAAGCTTTTATTATCAGTACATGCGGATTTTTCGTTTCACATAAGGGGGGGAGGGGGAGGGTATTTCACTTCCGTCTTATTCATAAGATAACTCGTATTTTTGATTGACGATCAACGATTTATTTATTAATAAAATTCGAGTTTACTATTCAGAACTCGAGCCTATGGATAATGGTTATAGATCGGATAAGTTAGCTGAGCTTTCTACCTATTGCGAGTATTTATATGTTTATTTTTCAATATACGTCATCCTTTGTTAGCTACCAATAGAAGGTGAAATACCTTCTGAATGTAAAAAGTTATAATTTTTAGACAGTTAGAAATAGACAGACGTTTTTTTTATATAAATTACCACTACATAATTTACAGCTAAGGATATTTAGGATTATTTTCTAGATGTTTTACATATATTTATCAGTTTTTAACTAGTACATTAATACTTTTCACAAGAATCTTTGCTGAAAAACGAGCATTAAAAAAAAATCATATTCGTAGATATCAATTACAGCGGAATGTTTAGGGGTGGTGAAAAAATGCGGCGTATTTTTGGAAGTTTTCAGCGTAGCCCAATAAATCTTCCACATTAATAAACGTAAGACGAATTTTGGAAATGTTTTCCACACAATCGTTGGTTTTTAATAATCGGGACTATAAATTTGGAGCCTGCAAAAATAAATATTTGTATAAAATTTAAAATGTTAAAATTGGTAGAACACAACTCAGAATATAATTATTTCTTTACGTCATACTCTTTTGATAAAACTAAACCTTAGAACAAAACATGGTAAAATCCACCCCAGAAAAATGCGAGAAAACACCAATATGTGTTGGATTTGACCACTATTGGAAGGTAAGCGAAAGTTTGTCTTGTTTAGAAAACACGTCATGTGAAATTTTTGATTCACATTAAATTTCTTTAATAAAACACAGATCATATTTTTTGTTATTGATTTTTGTAGTTGAACTCAAGATCGAGTCGCAGAAACGAACCGTTTAAATTTCACAAATTTCAACTGTATAAAATGTTGGGCACGCGTTTGGCGTGTTTTCCAAATGCGCATCACGGTCGAGGGAATCAATGACGTTAGATCATCGAAACATCTTCCTTTGAAATACCGGTAGAACAAGGACAACATTTTCACCCGACACCTTTAATCTATTTGTTAAGATTATTCAATCTATTAATCGGACCGCTCATTTAGTGTTGTAATGTATTATATGAACACGGTAAAGAATTTTTCAGGTATTTTGGAGTTCCAGACTAGAGGTGGCTGCCAAATTCAATAGAAGAGCGCACCCACGATTTGTACAGGGTCAGCCGCTATGAACTTTATTACTTTATTTATTTTTTCTTTGTTTTACATTTTTTAGAGAAAAATGTGTCCTTACTGGGGTACCCCCTTCTAAGGACACATTGTACAAGTTTTTTGTTTAAATATAAGTAAATACCTAAGTAAAAATATTACGTACGAAAATTATAAAGTTGAATCTAAAAGAAAGTACAATACATTAATAATTGTTCGGTTGCAA
Organism: Limnephilus lunatus; assembly: GCA_917563855.2. NCBI lineage: Eukaryota > Metazoa > Arthropoda > Insecta > Trichoptera > Limnephilidae > Limnephilus > Limnephilus lunatus. Next base: position 98,150,920 of record OU830593.1, on the reverse strand, counting down.
AATTGTGTCTATCTTCTTCCTTCCCATGTCCATAATTACTCCATATTTTTATGTTTCTTTTGAAGTCGGTTATTTTTTAAATTGTTTTCATTGTAAGAGGGAGTAAATTAAATAATTTTATAGAGAAGTGCTGCATATTTCTTTGTCCAAATGTCGTTTTAGTTCTAGGTTGGTGGAATGTATTTTGTAGTGAAGATCTTGTGAATCGGCTCGAGTGTGTCTGTGTAAAGTTATCCTGGTTTTTATGCGTACATTAGAATATCAATTAAAGAATCTGCAGGACTCTGTATATTACGCCCAAAATATACCTACTTACATCACAACAAAGTTAGATACGTCTAAAACTGCCTGTCGCTAACCTTTCCGGTTTCTGAGATCCTCCAATGCAACGAAAATGCTTCTAAAGGGTGGAATGCACTCATTCTTAGCGACCGGATGGAAGTCAATGCAATTAATCTGACAACTCTAACTTCAACGCAATGGGTATTTCGATGGAGTCATTTATTGATATCCCCTGAAAATAAAGCGTCCATAAAATTTTCACCATCAACTCAAACCAATGAATTCTTAATAAAAACAAATATTTATTTTATTTTGGTTAAATCTGTATAGCATTCTTATTTACCAGAGATATTTTTTACTTTTTGTCACGAAGTTAGATTCAAATATTTTAACTTGTGTTCGACAGATAAAGCCTTTTTTTTCAATTAAATGGTTATCTGATAAATTAAATTATTTATTAGTCAAACATTTATTATTATGTTCAAATCTTTTATTCAAGGAAGGACTTAATATGCTTCTTCACTGGTTTTAGTGAATTTTCACCGCTTTTGTTTCTGAATTTTCAAGGTCAGCGCAAATATTTACGCTTCAAAAATTGTGAAAAGAAAGAAAAAAGTGCGTGTAACTCAGTTTATACAGAAATCTACCAATTAGAGTAATTACTACGCAGTGCCTGGTACCAACGTTAAAATAATGTATTATATCAAACAAAAATCCTAAAACCACACTTTAAAACCATAAATATTTAAAAATATTTAACATACGCACCCGCGTTGAAAGGTGTATCAAATATCAACAGTGGCAAAAGTATCAACACCCTTTTAACACTTTTAAATATGGCGTTGGCGTAGTATATTCCGTCTTTGTTCTGCTACGCCTCTACGCCTCTACGCCTTACGGACCGCCACAGCAGATGTCTACCGCGATGCGTCACGTTATGATACCAGCTGGTTTCTATGGCAACTGCTCTGTGGCGGGTAGGTACTAGGTACTACGTTGGCACGCCCCGTAGCGACGCGGCTCCCGTGCCAGACCATTTAGCGAGATAATGACTAGATTTATTTATATATTCTCTGATCATGTTACGCATTTGGTAGGCTTTGATTATTTAACCCCTTCAAGTTTTCGTGCTACAAAACTTTGAGATGGTGACATTATTTTTAAATTGCGAAAATATTACACGTCTGGCATTTTAGGGACTGAAATAAAATTATGCAAAAAAATATGGCCGAAACGTTGTTGGCGTGAATAATTTTAAAAAAATATCTGTCTCAGTTAGAGCGTCAGTATTTTCAAGGGAGCATTAAAAAAGTCATTGATAATTCTCTAATCAAATGAAAATCTCAACACTTGTTATAATTTTTTTTCTTCGGTTACGGTAATTTGTTGGCTATTAATTTTTTTTGTTTGTTTTTTTTTATGTACTTCAACATTTTCTTTTTTTTATGTGAATACCTCAGAGTCCCAGCTGCTCCGGTCTGGAGCTAGTGAGACTATGGCATCCCCAATTGGGGTATTTCTGAGGCTGAAGCTATCGGAAAGGGGAAGGAGATGAGAAGAGGAAGACGGGGAAGCACCTGGCTATTCAGATTTGGTCACCAAACTCGGCTAAAGCCATTCCAAGCAACGTTTCAGTTCCGAATATGAGAGTGTCTGGAACATGCCGCCAATATACTATATTATTTTTAATGAATTAATGATTGTGAAAAAATACATTTGTAACAAATAAAATTTATTTGCACACGTCCAGATTTGATTTTGCGACCTTCGGATTGCGAGTCAAGAGCCTTTCCCCTCAACAACAGAGGATATTAGTATTTCCAAAACATAATAAATTTCTCTAAATTGATGTGTAAGTTAAAGTTGCTATCATATTTTTCATATTCAATATTAATTCCATAAAAGGCATATTATTATAAATAATCTTAAAAGCTTTTTTTTATACATTATATGCTGCATGAGTTTTAACTTAATAAATCTAGTGGAACTATAATACCCTATTTTGGGTATTTTTTTTAAACTGAGTGGTAGTGGAGTTGGATTAATAAGTGGTGAGGGAAAGAAGAAAAAAGAGTGGAGAGTGGAAATAGAATGGTTTGGAAAGTACTTAGCCCTTTAGATCTGGTTACTTAATATAACTAAAGCCATTTTAAGTAATGTTTTGCTTCTGAATGGTGGTATTTCATAAGGGTAACAGTAAATCAGTGCTTTAACTGCTTGAACTCTTGATAATAATGTCCTTAAATAATAGAAATAATGTATGTTTGAAAATGAATACGTGAAAAATAAACAAATAAATGAATAATAAACAAATATGTGAGAAAAAGCATAGTAATTGAAAAATACAATTGCCCACCAAAGAATTCGAAACAATGACCTTCGGATTTAGAGCCCTACATAAATAATACTTACCTATTCGAGTTTGGTCGCCCTTCCATAAAATTTATGTTCATAAAGTTAAAAGAATTTAGAAAAATATCTACGTTTCGTAAGATTTAAAAATTACATCCCTCTAGAGTTTTAGACCACAGTTCCACGCGCTTTCATCCCACGACAGAATATCCCCCAAGAAAACATCAACTAAAACCTAACCTAATCTAACAAAAAAATGCTACAAAAATAATGGAGACATCCTGTAAAGACAATAAATTATTAGTAGAGATACATTTTGTCCTTGGGATATTATGTCGAGGAATATTTTGTCGGAGGATGTTTAGTCAGGGGATGAAAACTCAAATTACCTTAGAGCACACACGAGTAAATTACCCACACATTTTATATATTCCAACTTCCGAAAACAGACGAAAAATAAACGAGCTAACCTTTTCATTCAAATTGTTAAACTCTAAATTCGAATGTTGTGAACTTCCGCATTTAATAAATCTACATGTACCTTACACGAACAACTTGACAAACATTAACATTTTATGCATACATCTCATTCCAAATGTATTTTACATTTACTAATACAACGTTTAAATGGTGTTGGTAACAAATGTTCAAACTATATGGGTGTATTTGACAAGAATTTGAACCTGGCAAACTTGAAACGCCCCATAAGCGAGCTATTTCGACTTAGTTTATAAATTATTGTAAAGAACCATTTTATACTTTCATATTATCAATAATAAAGGATATTGGCAGATTATATATACAATTTTACTTGTATTCTGTACTACCTATATTTCGTATTATTTCATATAACCTACATGTTTTTCTTATATGTTATATTTCCTGTATTTATGTCAACTCTTCATTTTCACTGTACTTGATAGTTTATGGCTTATTGCAATAAAGGTCATAAACTAGATAGACTAGAGAAATAAAATACTCGCTTAACTAAAAATTGGACCCTAACTTTGTAATGAATAAATAATTAGAATCATTTGCTAAGTCTCCGCTTTTGTATCCATTGTAATTTTCATAATAATTTCTAAATTAAAATATGTATTTAGTTTAGACCATTCCTACTCCAATATAAACATGTATCATTTCAAAAAGTAACTTTGTAATTATTAGTAAGCTATTAGAATCATTTGCTTAGTCCCTGCTTTTGTATCCAGCATAATTTTCACATGATGTAACATGTATCCCTTCAAAATGCAATTTAAAAAATCTCATAGGTACATCATAAATATTTATAATAATGATTTGACAAAAAAATGAAGTCATTAATAATTCATATTACATTTGAGGTTTTTATCTAAAAAATATTGAAGGGAGCTACAAACCCAAATAGCTTAATGGAATTACCTAAATATTTAGAAAATCGACAGTCTAAACGACTTAGTAACAAATAAAATTAATTAAAATTCTTGTAGACCACCCCTCCACCAAATTTTATGTATATAAATAAGCTGTAGACTAAGAATTATTTGTACCAGTCTGAAGATGGCTCTGACGAACTGAAACCGGTTACGGTCAATAAAATTAAGTGGAATAAAGTTTTTTATTTGTTTTATTGTAATCTATTATAAAGGAATTCCACCACAAATTGTCAGCTTCAAAAAGAGAAATATTCACTGTACTTAATTTTTTTAAAAGAGGCATTTTATATAAAATCTCTATGGGCGTTTGAATGAAATAAATAAATACAATTTAAAGACAATAAAATAAGCATTCAACAAATAACAGTAAACTATTAAACAAAAGTAATATTATAAAGGGATGTGAGAGTCCTGAGAGAATAATTTATTATAAGGCAGAGTTTTATTGCTCCTTTGTCCTGACAATTCTGACCCAATTCTCCTCCTCATTTAGATCAGGGAAAGAAAATTGAGTTAAGCAAACTAATGTCATCAATTTCCAAAGAGCCTTCGGATCTGAAATGTCAAAAGGACAGGACACTCAGGGATAAGCTTTATATCCATTTTAGGGGATAAATCAGAAATTTTTAAGACAAATCATCGCTCATAATCTTAGTACCTGGGTTAATGTTTATAAACTATACTAATGTTTATTAGATTACAATTCAATTATTCCAATGTTTATTAGTATAGTTGAATTGTTTTTCACCTATGGAAAAATTAAGAAATTAATTGTAAGGGACACGAAGTAAGCTCGAGTGTTTCAAATATATTTTAATAATAATGTATTTCAAAAATTTTCAAGTCCCGAAATTATTTCTAACAGATAATCAATAGGCCACTTGCATGGATTTCATAACGACCTGGAAAAAATTGTGTGGATAGAATTTTTTACTAAGATTACGAAAATGTTAGGAATAATTTTTTGAAAAATGTAGTTTTTTTAAATAAATAAATCCATTATTTGTGCTCGTGACGTCACTACATAAAAATGTCCCGTCTCAGATAATTTTCTATTAATTTTATAAAATTTCTTACTGTTTTTTTTTACATGGCAACACTTTTATTTCAGGCGAATTTTTGAATTTGACATTTAACATTCACTAGATTTATTTTTGTTCTCTGCAAACTTATTGTTTGGTTTGACATTTTGACAGATGCTATGAAGAGAACCCCGTACATTTTATCCTTCTGTACCTGTCTTAGAAGTATAATGGTAATGGTGCGGATTTTAACAGAATCAAATTTTATAATTTATTTTATTTTATAATTTTATATGATTATAATTTACAAATACAAGTAAATTGCATTGAATTTCGTCATATATAGACGTTGCACATTATAATGATTAATTATCAATAAGATGGATGAAGGAAAAAAATATTTATAAGATGTAATATTTTTTGTATGCCTCGTTATTTTCCTGTGCTCCTTTTTTGTTACGAATGTTACGAAGAGAACCCCGTACAAATTATTGCTATTCGTGTGGAAAACGTTTTTTGTAAATGATTTTCGGCTATGTAATTATCGTTTTTTCGCACCCATAAAATTATGTTCCGTCTTTTCGGTTTATAAAAAACGGTCTGATTTTTCGGATTGAAATTTTCAAAAAATCGCCAGGTTTTAAAAAATACGTTAAAAAAATACGAAATGTCTCAGAATATTTGCCTAAATCGGAAAAAATAGAAAAAATGTGATGCTAGTGGCCTATTTCATTATTCAGTCTGGGCATAGGAGTGGGAATTTTATAAATAAATGGGTATTTTCTAATATCCCTGAAAATGTGTGGAAGATTTAAAGCTAATTTTTCTGATTTTTTATTACAGAAAATAGGTTTCCTTCTTGTTTACTTACACCTGCAAAGCTACTGCAAGTAGCTTGTCGGCAGGAAAATAGTGTGGACAAAAACACAGTACAGTATAAAATGTCTTACAATAGAAGAAAAAAATATTGTAATTTAATAAAATACGAGTACATAATAGAAACATAAATAAGTTTTTAAAAAATATGAAGACAACGTCTAAAAAAATTAAAAATGCACGAGGAGTCAGTTAATACAGAAAATCTGATTCCAACAGCCATGTTTTTAACAATAGTGCAAATTTAGGTGTCGAGCAACATTTTTTTCAAATAATATGGCAGCATATTAAATATAAGTGGTATAATGTATTCAAAAGTTCGCTGGCCATGTTTATTAGAAAATCTAGGTACTATCATACCTTCATTTTTTGTAAGCCTAGTATTGTGCACGTGATCCACCATTGTTTTGTATGGGCTATCTAGGATATGTTGCATACAGATTTTATGCCAAAAAAGAGCTCTAATAGGTAAAACATTTATGGATTTGTACATTCTTGTGATATTTTGACGCTGGTCATAAACTGCTTTGCCGACGAGAAAATTTGACCATGGCATTTTGAATTGACTGTACATGTTGGATGTTTGTCTTACATGAGTGCCCCCAAGAAGTTATACCATATCTCACATTAGATTCAGCCAGGGACAAATAGATTAGTTTCATGGTTTTGATGGGCACATAATATTTAAGTTTATACAGTTTGCCTACAATCGTTCGAAGGCGCTTACATAGCTTAAAAATATGGATATCCCATTTCATATTACAATCCACCGTCACCCCTAAGTAGACATATTCTTTTCTTTTACTAGGTCAATACTTCAACAAGCGCAGGGCTGTATACAGTTATTATATATGCAGTCAAAGTTATGTGATACTATTGAAGGTGCTATTGTATATCTGGCATGAAGCGATCTTATGTGCATTAGTTTTGTTTTTGTGCATTTATAACTAAGCCAGAGCCGTGAGACTATTTTAGTAATGCTATGAAATCCTGCTGTAGCATATTCATGGCCGTGAGCAGATCCCTATGTGAGATGACAAGTGATGTGTCATCCGCGTATACGTAGTGTTTGATAAAAGAAAATACTTTATTCATAAGAGAGACAAATATTATATATAGTGTTGGACCTAGGATAGAGCCCTGCGGCACACCAGTAGACAATGTTCCCACTTTACTCAATTTTCCATTTATTTTGACCTGAATTTTACGATCACTTAGGTAGTTTTTCAAAAGCTTAAGAAAACGTCCTTGCACCTCTATTGCCTCTAGAACTTTAAGTAATTTTGTAGGATCTATAGTATCAAAAGCATTCGAATTATCTATGAACAAAACTAATATTTGTTTTTTATCGTTTAGTTCGTTATTTATGTAATTTGAAAAATCTTTAAGTAACAGTTCTGAGCTCTTCTTTTTTTAAAAGCCATATTGGTGTGGATATATTATTGAGAAATATTCGAGGTACTTATTCAATTTTATGGAGATATATTTTTCAAGTATCTTTTCTATTGCAGGCAATTTTATGGAGATATATTTTTCAAGTATCTTTTCTACTGATGGGTCTGTAATTTCCTATGTTAATATGTCTGCCACTTTTGAATATAGGTCTTATAATACTACATTTAAGGTCTTCTGGTATTACGGCTTGCATTAATATTGTGTTAATTAAATGTGTTAAAATCGGTCCTAAAATATCTATGTGTTTTTTAATATCAAACATTCTGATGTTGTCTATTCCGGGTGATTTTAAATTTTTTAGAAGTTTTACAATATTCTGAATATCTAGTGTGGCACGTGGTATATAAAGACTATGTGGTAGCTGTGTTGGTTCAACGTTTGATGCTTTAAGATCACATTTATGTACTAGTGAGTTTATACTGTCCGAAAAGTAGTTGACGAAGTCGTCTGCCACTGTTTCTGCAGATTTATCTTTTAGTAAGTACCTTGAGATTACTTCATCGCAATTACTCTAAGATCTACGTTCTAACATTTTATTTATCGCATCCCATGTATTCTTCCTAGTCTTTTGATTAAATGTAGATTTACATTTAAATATTTTTTTTAGTTCCAATATTCCGAAAAGATTTATATTGTTTTTCATAAAAAAAAAATTGTTTTTGTGATCAATGTACTAAAAGTGTGTTATTTTAATATTTGCATTTAGCGCCCTTGAGGTGATTGTTCACAAAAACGGCGCAGAAAAAATGATTCCAACTGGATACAACGTCGTTCTGAAATAGAAAACGCTACTTGCTGGTAAGACGGATATCACCAACTTTGCCCGGCATGACGTCAACGCCGCCCAATTCAATATTGTAAAAATGAACAATCAATTTTGCGGCAAATCGAAAATGGCACTTTTTTTACATTAGCTTCGCACAGGAGGCCCTGAGGAAAATAATTATCCTCAGGACCTATCTCATCTTAGAGGATGCTGTGTGGAGGGTTTTTTAAGGAAAGGAAGTAGAGGAAGTTTTGATAATGAAATAGGTATAGAAGAGTTTGTAGGAATCTGGAGGTCGGTGGGTCCAGGAGCGACGGACGTATGAATCCATCCCACGGACTACGGTTCAAGGTGATGGATTGAGAGATTTTGTCTGGAGAGGATAAAAGACCTCCCTCAACCAATCTATCTGGTATAAGGTAGTGGGGAGATCCTGCCCACCTGGAAGCAACCTGGACAAACATCACCCCGTGAAACCGGGCACCCCTGCTTAGTCACCAAACGTAGCGAACCACTTGGGTTGACCTAAGGCAGAGGTGTTAGTTATCCAATAAATGGTTCCCGAGGCGCCAGTACCCATAACTGCCTCCCAATTTATTAACATTCAATCTTAATTATCGTAATTTTTTTAATATCCATATTATAAAAAAAAACAGTAAAAATACCCTGTTTTTTATATTGCCACACATTTGCTTTCAAATGGATACACATCACACATTCAGCAAATGTCTATTCACTGCTTGCTCTAGTATCCAAATTTAAGAGACACTTAAAAAATAGACAAAATCACTTTAAAATTTTTGAAACAAATAATATCTCTTTTTTACGGTTTCGCGTGTATTCACTTCATTCTCATTGCTTGTAGTAGGTAAAGTTAGTCTCTATAATTTTCTGCTGAAATGTGAACACTTGACCTATAATTCTTTCTGCTCCCCGGGAGCAATTATCCATTTGCATTCCAGTCGGAGCGGGGTAAACACTCATTCGTGCTGAAAACAAAAGAAATGGGATTCTGGTTCAGCAAATAGGATGGGAAATTTTAATTAACCCCGTCGGATCATTTAATCTAGTTTGTTATCTATGTTAGTTTAGTGGGCCAGAATTCATTTGTATAATGCAACTGAATTTTAAATCTGGGATTCAGTTTTAAATAAAGCAATTTTTCTTATGTTGATTATTGTGTATAAAGAGTTGTTTAAAATAGTTATTTATTTTCACGTACAAAATCGTTAACTTTTATGCGTTTACTTTGTGAGCTTTCGGAAATTTGAGAATCCCATGTAAAGCTGCATTACATTTAAAAATATGTACAAGTTTTTGCGGATTACAGATAAATAATAAATACTTCAGCAATAATTGTAAATTCACTATATGGCATCATTTAATTAAATGAAAATAATTAACTATGTTTAAATTTTTTATTAAAATAGTTACAAAAATTAAAACCTGTATTTTGAAAATTATTTTTTTGTTTGTTATGAAATGTTAGACTATCGTGGCGTATTTTATTAGAAGCATTCTTGACAAATCATGTCCAAATTTATCTCCTTTGACCTCTTTGGTTATATATGTTAATCCAGTGAGCCTATCGAATCTCTAAATGGGTATGTTGTGATGCTGAAGGATATGAGAAATGGGAAAGTACCTAGAACAACTCTGATCACCAAACGCGACTAAAGCAATTTCATATAACGGTTCGATTCTGAATGGTGGTTTTTTTAACAGAACAATAATGATTTTAATCACCATTTTTTCTCATGTCACTGTCTACATATATAACAAATTTTCACTATTTTCCAAAGTAGGTCACATGTCAGTATTTGTAACTTTTTCTCAATTGGTACCATTCTTAAACGTTTAAATTCAGGATAAGTCTTCGATCTGAACTATATTGTGTCGGTAAAAATATTAAAAAAATTTATATTAAATACCAACTTATTTATTTGTTCATTGTGAAAGACCGAAAAATTCCATTAAATTGCACATTTATTATTTTTATTTTCTGATGTAATAACGTCAGTAAAGTTGAGACTCAATGTAGAGTTAAAAATGTTTATTAAAATCTTGAAGTCATTAAGTATAATTGGGAAATATCTAGATAACTTAGGTGGTTTAAATGTTTCATTCTACCCAGGGCATGACCAAGTAAATTGATAAATCCTATAGATGTCATATAAGTAGAAAATATGAATTTAATACCAAAAAAACTAAATAGACCGCCGTAAAAAAACATTCTTCTTATCGTCATTTACTTCAGTGCTATATTCTTCATGAAAACAAGCAACTTTTCTTATTTTACAAATCGACTTTAAAACAAAAGGCTTCAACAGATGTTGTATTCAAAATTTTATGATATAACATGAAAACTTTGAAAAGTTTTATCCTCGTAAACTTCAACATCATTTTCAAGTACAGACTCAAGTTCTAGAGGTCGTTAGGTTTTTGATGACTCCTTGGTACCGCAGTTGAGAAAACGGGCGTTTTTTTGACGAGGCGACAGGTTCTATTCCTGTTGAATACATGCAGCATACACACGTTCTCTCGCTTAACACGCATAATCACTGGAAACCAAATTTGTCCCAGCTCATATAGGTCTTGTTGTATCTCTCTTACATTTGAGTAATATGATTTAGACAGTGTTAGAAAGAAAAAAATCCAAGTTTTATATTCAAATCTTTGAATTTAACAATAGAAAAACACCTCTACAAAACCAAAATTTCCGAAAGCAATTTGAGAAAAATGTATAAAATTTCAAGAATTTTTTTAATAAGTCGTTAAAAATCACCCTTTTGTGTCTGTCAATTGCAAATCAAGCAAAAATAACATTTCCCAAAGTTAATAAACTTGTAATTACCGAAATGTCTAGCCTGGAAACGATTGTTATTTGGCACTACATTTTGTTGGAGTAATACCAAATTCTAATCACGGATCGGTGTTGAGCCAATCTTTGAAGCAAGTAATATAAAAACAGCTAGAATGCTTTGGAATAAGCCAAAAAACATCAAAACTGAGCTAATAAAAAGCCAATCCCATCAAATCAATCAATTTTCCAAACACGGTGCAGAAACATCGCTTGCGGCCCGCGTAGCTGTAGATTACTGTACGTAGACCGTAGAGTTCGTAGATCTGTACATACTTCTACGCCAGATCGCGATCGTGGCCGGCAAGTGTTTTATCCGAGAGATTCGAAAACCGTAGCACGTAGCTGAGGGTGAGGATAACAAATGCCGCATTGAGGGGTTTGCGGCAGGGTAATTTTACACACCACTTCACGTGACGTATTATCTCGCCCCGTACCACGCCCAGCACGCCCAGCAATCACTGCCGAACGTACTTGATCGAAGATTGAAGAGGAATTATTTGAATTGAATTAATAAAATTGAAATCGCCGCCATGCCGACCCAGTGGCGCTTACCACCAGACATCCATTTTATAAATGTAAACCTTTTTGTGTGGTAGATACTTCGAGAATTACCCTTGTGAAAGATCACCAATCAGAATCCTAAATGAAGTGGCTTTCGTATTTCGCGACCAGATCTGATTAGCTAGGTACTTTCCACATTTCTCTTCCCCATCTCTTTCCTCTCCTCACTACCTATAGCCTAAAAAAATACCCCAATTGGGGATGCCATTGTCTCACTGGTTCCAAACGATTGGGAGCAGTTCTGACTCTTGTGCAGTACTTATATCTGTTATCTTCATATTTCGCAATTTCGAAAGTTTTTGAAACTAAAAACATTCTCCTCTTCCCAAATTTTGTTTGTACAGCAAAAGTTTTGCAACAAACGCAGTCAATACACTTTAATTTATATTATTATTCATGCAACAATAACAATAATTTAACAATACAATAAAATTTTTAATTCTTTTTGTCCAAGACTAGGAAAATTTGTTGTAATACAATAAAAATTTTTATTATTATTTTTGTCCAAGACTAGGAAAATTTGTTATATGCACTTGACCTGGAGTATATTATATTGATTAGCACCAGTAACTTAACAATAATTAATAAAAATATGTCACATTTATTTTATTTTATATTGAACCTTATGCGGACGCCCTGACGTTGTTCAGGGACCCCCAACTCATCCTGAGTTCCCAGAGTGATCCTGGGGAGCTCTGGGGGTCCTTACGGATCACTCTGAAAACTACTGATTTAAAAAATATATAGTATAAACATTACACATACCAAATTTCATAGATCTATGTGTAAAGCAAAAAGAGTATAATACAAAATCAGTACAATAATGTGAGATAATCAACTCGCAATCTAAAATAATAAGACTCAGGCTTTATGTAGCAGAAATTACTTTGCTCATGGTTAATTTAAAGTTGCAACATCATAAAGGAAGCACATAAAACACCTGCATATTTGTGTTGCCATATGAAAAAGCGAGCATTGTAGGAAACAATATTTTAACTGGGAACAAAACACTTGTGTTGACTAGTACAAAAGGTGTAAAAAGTAAACGACCTGGTGTCAAGTACTGTCCGGCACGTGAAAAAAAATAACACTGATTTTTGACTCTCGGTTTGGATGCACATGAACATTTTGATGAATAAGAATTTTATATAATTATATGCAATCAAGATTAGGTATTTAATATGAAAATAGAAACAGCACGTTCTGTAAGTTTAGTGTTATTTCACAAAATTTCGATCCGCACAATTTTCAAATCGCTGCAATCATTGGTTCAGATGTAATTGGCCAGATGTAATGTTGGGTATTTCTTTATTCTTAAAACACCTTGAGTTCTGTGGAGGACTTCTCAATAAATATAAGTTCACTATAAAACAATCTGGTGTATTTGAGATTAAGTATTTACAATAATAAGGCTGCAAGTCAGCCGACCTATTTACATGAGAGGTAAAATTGTGCAGCAATTAAAATCATTTATTTTATTTTTGTTAATACCGCACAAGAGTCCCATTTGTTCTAAGCTGTCCGGAGTAAATGAGAATATGGCATCCCCGATCTAGGTATATTTTTAGGCTGAAGAGAGGGGAAGAAGTTGGGAAAGGGGAAGATTGAGAAATACCTGGCTTTTCAGATCTGGATCTGACCAAACATTTCGATTCCGAATTGTGGTGTTTAACTATATTCTAAGAGTATCTAGTAAACTAAGACCACCCCCTAGCACAATCGATCGAAAAATATTGATAAGATAACTTTCGGTAACTACTCATCGTTTCCTAACATTACTGAAAATCGCCAACGAATAAGTAACAGTTCACAATGACTGTTTTCTTAATATATTCGACGTCAACAATCGATGTCCATAAGTCTGCAGATGTCCTAGGGAACGATAAGAAGAAGAACAATGAAAGTAATCATATCAATCCTTATCGATCAACCGTGCTAGAGGGCGTAATAATTCGACATCGAAGAATAAGTACTATAACCGCACAAATGTAATCCCTAACTATCGGAAGCATCTTTGGAGCAAAATCGTATGGTGTTCCACCCCTCGTTTTATTTTCTTTTATCCCTTTCCTCTCACCCTAATTCACACGTATTTGCTCCTCTGGGGCTACCGATTCTATCCATTTCATGAGCCACAAATTCGAGAAGATGAACGCCATATATAATCATAATCGCCGCTTGATTGAACACCGCTATTCAGGGATCGTACCTTTTGTGCGAGACTTGGCTCCAGCCTCCAATGGCAAATGATCAATTTACATTCGTTTGTGCTTGAGTCAATCAAAGTTATTATGCTGATTCTTCGTACAGGATGTAACCCAAAATAACTTTCTAACTCCAAATACATAACGTGTTATGATAATGGATTATTTGATGTTTTTTCGGTACCAGTATATTTATGATTTTTTCTTCCAACCAACCAATTTTAGTGGGAGTAAAATAAAATAAAATTCCTAAACTTGTTATTTAAAGTAAATAGCAGTAGGTACGCAAATAAATTTTAGTATTTTTTTCATAATAATAATAATAGTTCTAGAGGGTACATTATTTAATTTATTTTTCATTAGAACAACTGTCTTTTTATAACTTTTGAAAATAATAACGTTTCAAAACTCAGAATTAACAATATTATCTTCGAAATTGTTTTCCATATTAGAAAGGTCCTGGGTTCGAGTCCCAGCTGCGACAGTTATCTTTTTATTTATCTGTGTATCATTTTGTTTCAGTTTGTTTAGATTATAAATGTTATCTTCTTTTCCAATCTAACACATAGTAGAGGATCCGTACTAGAAACGACCTGCACACCTGCACCAATCTGTTTAATGGATGAACAGTATTTTATATCAAATTTAATAAATTAGAAAGTATATCTCGAGTGGGTTATCTAAAAAATTCCTGGCAAGACTATGATTAATTTAAAAAAATATAAATTGTAAGAGAGCGCGTATGCTATTATTCGTGCAACAGAGACGGATACCTTTTTTTGGATGTGTACGATGGCATTAAGCGAACAAAAGGTGGAGATAGTGTGGTTTTATAATAGAACTAACACACCTTAAAATACGTCAAAAACTGATAGTAGGATATGAGATATTGTCCTTTCTGTTCCCACCCATTACCTGTGGCATAAAGGCTGTAATGTCACAAATTCAGTACAATGACAATCTTCAACAACAACAACCGTGTGCGAGATCCTTTATGTATATTATTCAAATAACTAATGTGATTAAACTACGATTTTTTGTGATGTGTGATTAATATCAATAATACCCATAATCTTAACCTGTAAGAAATACAAAAATATTGTTCTTTCAATATCTGTATAATTTTGTGTTATTTTGTTAATTTGTAAAATTATTAACCTCAACACAGGCTTGTCCTAGTGAGGTGACAAATTGTATGGTAAACATTTTACTTGCAGTGAAAAGAAATAATAAATAAATTAAATAAACTAATTAAACTACTTAGCACTTAGAATCCGACCAAAGTTAATGGTGACGCCTCCATTATCCTGCTGCGAATATGAGAGTACAATGCCATCCATGTCTCTCCAAATCCTGAGTATCTCTAACAGGATAAAAATTGACCGGTTAGTGGCTGAGTAGTGAGTAGTGAGTAGGTAACGGTCTCGGGACCTATGTATACAATTGCAAAATCAACATTTACCGCTTATAATGATAATAGCAGGAGTTTATAAAAAATGTCAGATTATTTTCAGGGAATATTTGTCTTTCTTTTTAAAAAGTAAGTGAATTACAATTTAATTAAGTGAAGAAGAAATTATACTTTTATAATGCTTGTCAATTAATTCTCAATCTAAAAATCATACAGAAGGATTTTTGTATTTTGTCATATTTAACCGTACATATATTACAGTATTCAAAGTCGAATGTATTCCAACCTGCCAAAAGGCTGTATGAATGGTATAATAAGTTTATTCATTTTTGATATCCCTATGGGAAATTTATCGAAAAAGAAGCAGAGGAGAACTAGAATTATTCAGATTCAAATGATGTAAAAAATTGTTTTTTTCTCCAAGGAGTTCATATCGTTGATTCGATGTGAATGCGAAATTTATTTATAAAATTAACGATTTATAAATGTGACTTACTTATGTTCACTCAGAAGTTATCGTTTCTATTTTGTTATATTTTTTTATGTGAATAATTTTCGTCTGAAGCCAGTACTTCATACTTCAGTTTAATCCATGTATACAATGCAAAACGATTAACAGCAGAATTATATTGGAATATTTTTCCACAAAAACACAAACAAACTTTTGAGAAATTACAATATACTGTTATCGAAATGATGGTTGAAAGTTCATTGTTGACGTTCGTACATATTCCAATTTGCATCCATCACGGAAAACTGAAAGCAGAATCATGGTAGAATCTTATATAAATTCATTTTTTTTTATAAATAATTAAATAATTTAATAAAACCTACATTCACGGATACCATAATTCACAATACCTCCAATCACCCTATCTCGCATAAGCACTCTTCTTTCTACAGTATGATTCACCGGCTAGTTACTATCCCCTTATCTGACAATATTTTTTTAAATGAACTAATTACAATTAAACTAATAGCTATTAACAACGGATATGGCGCCGATCTAATAGATAAAATCCTCTCAAAAAAACTTCGACGAATCGCATCAAATAAATTTCTGTATAATGACCTACCATTTATAAATAATAATATAACTAAATTAATGATAAATTAAACAAATTTTTTACTTTTTTTGAACCACTTGTATATTTGTTTGAAGCCGACCGGTTTCGGAACGACCGTTCCTTCCTCAGGGCAAATATATACTGATTTGACAGTCACAAAATAGTGGGTGGGTACAATATATTATTACAAAGTGTTTGCAAATTATTACAAAGGTGGAGCTGTGGTTAGGGATTATTTATCCCAAATATAATATGGAGGTGTGGTTAGGGATTATTTATCCCAAATATAATATTTGGGATAAATAATCCCTAACCACACCTCCACCTTTGTAATAATTTGCAAACACTTTGTAATAATATATTGTACCCACCCACTATTTTGTGACTGTCAAATCAGTATATATTTGCCCTGAGGAAGGAACGGTCGTTCCGAAACCGGTCGGCTTCAAACAAATATACAAGTGGTTCAAACAAAGTAAAAAATTTGTTTAATTTACCTATAATGGATTACCACAAAGTTATAGCTACATTCAAAAGTAATAATATAACTTGTCAATGACGTAGAAATTTGTACATTAGTAAATTCTCTTCCCATTGCACGTCGACACTTCCATCAGAAATAAGGCCGGCCTTCTATACTAACAATAATTTAGCTAAACTCCTAACTAATTCTAAAGATACAGATGATAAATTAAGCCACTCTGGCATTTATAAACTTAATTGTAACGATTGCCCAACCACATACATAGGTAAAACAGCGCGTCATGTAAATATTAGAGTTAAAGAACACGTCAGGTGCCTTACAAGCATAGGTTTCTCAGAATTTGCTGACCATTTAATTGATACTGACCAAACATTTAACATAAATACAGGAGTAAAAATAATACATATAAATAAAATAGTAATACGCCTTAATAATTTAGAAGCATTAGAAATATCCAAATCAAAGAAACATAATAGCCAAATTTTAAACAAACAGTTAGAATTAACCAACAGTCCGATTTTAAAGTGATTCTCTTTCTCTCTATGTAACCCCCACCCCCACCCGCCCGTGACTCCGTCTCCTACCCTTCCACCAACCAGTATCTGATGTTCTCTCCCTCTCTTATATGTTCTCTCTTTCTTTTGTGTTTACCTTAGAATCTTAACTCTGTACTGTAATTTAGTGTATATGTTTATTTTCCTGAAGAAGGTTGAGTTCAACCGAAACCGGTCGACAAATATAAATAAAAATAAAGTGGTTTTTAAACAAAGTACTTGTTTCATTCTATATATAGCCTATATTCCTTGCAAATAATGTAGCTTTCGATTAGTGAAAGAATTTTTAAATAACATTCAGTATTTATTGCGTGAAAGAGTAACAAACATCCATACATCCATCCATACAAACATTCGCTTTTATAATATTAAGTAAGATTGGAGACCAACAAATTGAAAATTTTTTAAAAGATCCAGATGTAACGAAAAGGTTAACAGTTTCAAAATTCGACGTTTTCTGATCTAAAAGATGAAAAGCAAGGTATACGGAACTTCTCTTATACTTCTGCACTTGCCTACGACTCGAACTCGACTTATCGACTTAGCACTCCTGCGGTTTCGCTGCATCAACGAAATTATAACATCGAGATTCTTAAATTGCTTAAACACTTAGCCTACTACTTCTGCCTATCTTCCGCGACCCTCTTACTCATCTAGTGATCTTTCAAGTGGATTAAGATCTCGACACAAATTTCAATACCTTAATTATTCAAATATTATACGAGGACGTTCTGAAAATGGGAATGCGAACCAAGTAATTCTGAAAATACGACGGTTTTAATTTTTTCGACATTTTTTTATTAATGACTACCCTCGCAGCGTAATTTCCTTGTCGTTTGACGCAAAATATATTACGGGCCTAGATTTTTCCAGTGCATTTTTAATTGAGAGACTGTGCTTGTAATGGGCTAAGTCCGCCAAATTAGCGTAAGCTGGGGACATCTGCAGGCGCTTTGTAGAAGTAATGGGTCTTGCACTTACTAAGAAGAAAATTTTCTCTTTAACATGTACTTTATAAATCAAATAATAGCTTCGCTACGTAACATTTTCGAAAAGCTAAATACTTCTTTCAATTTCTATAATGATTCAACTTTTTTTCGCTTTGTTTCTGAAGGTGTTTCTTATCAGCAAACATACTAATTTCGTTCTTAGTTCTCCACGAAATTAACTCTAATTTGCTTTGAATTTTAGTGTGATTTTCAAAATTTAAACTGATTGTGTGACGAGATCAAGCGATAAAGTAGATAGCACCTAACCACTCAAAATATTATTTTAATTTATTTCACTCAATGATTTTTCACTGGTCTGCACTTGTTTATTACTAGTTGTTACGTAAGCAATATCAAGGAACTTGCCAATATACAAACTGAGAAATTTTGTTTCTACGAACATAATCAAAAAATATTTGCTGCTTTATTCCCACTTTAATTTTATTTAATTTTGATAATTTACTGTATTGATTGCTTGTATTTGGAAAGATTCTTCTTATAATTTGACCATTTTCTTGACACATACATAGTCTCCAATTTTGAAAACGTCGCTCACAAAATACATTCGCACAAGGAAGCAATATATTTTTGATAATTATCGTCTTTACCGAGGCACGCAATCATTTCAACAGATAAACGCAATTTATTCATCAATAGAATATCTCAGTCTTCCCATTACTTGTGTACTTTTGTTAATGTATTTTATGGCCGTCTATGTGTTTGTTATATTTGTATCGTGTTGTCTCCCTCTTTTTCTTGTTATATATAAGCACACATTATGTACTTATTGTTTAGTATTAATTTGTGCCCTGAAGATGCTTGAGTAAAGCGAAACGAAACCGGTCGGTTCATAAATTAATACATCTCGTGGTTTTAAACAAAAAAGTGTTTTATTTTATTTTATTAAATATAACAATTGCATGCGTGATGGGTCGAGAGAGTCCAGCTGATGAGGTCAAAGGATTTCCTTCAAAAGCTTTTTTTTTAAATTTTATTTGGGAGACCAACAGTTTACATTCATAACAGAGCATAACAGTAATTGAGTCACAATAATTGAACCATTTACAGGTTTCCACATGGGTATTGTATACAAGTGTAGTGGTTCCAGAGATATTTGCTAAAGAAAAAAAAATATATTTCAAGAGACAAGTTAATTAGGGGGGAATAGGGAGGGGGTAGGATGGGGGGGGGAGAATGGGTTAGGTTGAGGTATAGTAATAAAAATATGAGTAAACAAAAAATTAAAAGAGAAAAAAAAGGAATTTAATATAATGGTGACTGGTGGTATTAGAAATTATTGTTAAATTATTGTTATTGCAGCTGGTTTTCGGATGCATCCGCCACCTAAACCTGGACAACCCTGACTCCATGAGCCCAGGCACCCCTGCTACGACACCAAACTTGCTACGACATTTATATTAAATTATTTTTGTCCATTTATTAGAGTGTGTCGCCTAATTTCATAAAACGTTTTATGAGTTCCGCAAGCGTTTTTCTCGCCCGTGACCTCATAACCGCAATGTTGTCTAGGAAACTGCCCACTGGGGAATACAAGGCGTTGTGCAATCCTCGTGTTTAAATTTCCAAGAAAATGAAGTAATAGAGACTGAATAAGATACATGGACAACATAAATAGTCACAGCCCCCGAAGCGGTAATGTCTGCTTCTAGACCAAAAAGTTACTTTAAAAAATACTTGTATACCCTTTGGGTTATTATTTATTAATGTAAATTTATTTGTACAAAATATAAACTTAGAACTGTGTGAATTGTCATCCCTCGGTTCAAAAATAACAAAATGGTTACTAGATTTAGGCAGGACGGAGTCAGAAATATTATTGAAAATTATTACAGATAATTATGTATTAAGAGAGCCTTTTATACCTATTGCTTTTGTTTCCAAAATTAGTATATTTTATTTTTCTTTTTCTTTCTTGTATATACTCACTTCGAATACACTTTTTCTTGTATATACTATGCATTATTGATTCTAGAACCTAGAGCTCGACTGTATCATATATTATTATTATTTTAATGGAATTTGTGAATCTTAACTTTACTTAATACTATATAAATCATCATGTACTTACTACCTACCTACCGAATATGAATGAAATCTGTCAATTTGACTATCCTAGAACGAAAGACCTTCCTAGTTGGACAGGCAAATTTCTGTTCTTTATACTGACAATGTATTTTTATAAAAAATAAATAAATATAATAAAAAAATAATAAATTTGAAGAGTAATGAATACGGGCATAATATGAGAAAAAATTCATTTTTTTGATTATAATTATAATTTTGTATGTATATTTTTCATTTAAAATGTACTAACATAAAAAGCTTTTGAATATATGTATGTGACACTTACAAAATATGAATTGCCACGTGAAGATTAATTCGCATATAAAAATAATAAAATAAAATAAAATTAGCCTTTATTGCTGTTTAACTAATAAACATTTTTCTAATCGAATTATTTTTTTTTTATATATAATTATAAATTATCAGCGTTCGGGTAATTATTTTTAGAAACAGCTTGTCTTGCGTCATAGGCCTCCTCTAAAGATTTCCATTTTTTTCTATCCTTTGCAACTCTGATCCATTCTGGACCAGCCACCTTTTTTAGATCATCTTCCCATCTTTTCGTTTGTCCACCTTTGTTACTTTTACCGTCTCTTATATAATTATTCTCTAATCAATACGTATAATATTTGAATAGAACATATTTTAATAATGATCTTCGCTAGTAAAATAAATAATTATTTTTTAACGACTCTAAACTTTACGCAAATCAAAAATATAACATCCATTTTTGTACCTTTTTCTGAGACATCCCCAACATCTTTCGAACACTTTCCTGTCCAATGTTTAAAACAACCTGAAAAAGAAAAATAATATTATTTATATTACTTTTATCAAAATAAGTAATGTGCTATGCCTGTTTCACTAGGAACTCATGTGTTGATTGCAGGCGCAGTTTATAACGTAATCAGGTTTATATAGCAGGGAATTGAAAATAATAATAATATAAATGAAAAATAATTTATTTTCTTCCTTTTTTTGTTACAAGCACATAATAATGATGTCAACACTGGGATCTTCTGTGCTGAGGATTTCATTTACAAATTACCAAAATTCAATTATGTGATTATGAAAATACTGAAAGAATTGTAAATAAAGCATAACCTGGTTAATACTTTTTTGGTGCGATTGAGTAGTATCTGTTTTAATTTCTCTTATTTGGTGTCATTATTTTTTTTTTCTGATTAAGTTTTATGGGTTATAATGTTTTTGGGATTTTTAATGAGAGTGGGATTTTGTCATAGAGTTTAGTACCATATTATAATATGGTACTAAACAACACAGGTATACATAGCGAGACAGGATCGAATAATATAATGTAAACATCCCTTATATAGATCAATAAATAAATAAAAATTAAAAAATTAAAAATTACAGTTTTTTTGTCCAAATGTTGTATTCGTAGTTGCTTGTTGGATATGTTATTTTTTTTCCTGAGATCTAGTGTTTCTAATATACGTGAACGCGTATTAGTTGTTTTTTTGTCCCAACAACGTGGGGTATGTTTTGAAAGACGGTGGGAAGGGGAAGGAGGTGGGGTAGAGAAGCTGGCTATTCAGATCTGGTCACCAAACACGGTTAAAGATTTTTCAAGCGACGTTTCAATTCTTAATGGTGAGCTTACTTAATGGAGATGGTATAAGTGAGAGTAAAGATATTTTCAGTAAGACGATAATGAGTGTATCTTCCATTCTGGAACGTTGCGCAAACATATTATACATTATTTTAAATTAATTAATTGTGAAACAACGCAAACCAATCAAGCAAAATTTATTGACGCATGTCGGCATATAAACCCCCGCCAGTCTTTGGATTACCTCTCGACCACAGATGCCATGTTGTTGTTTTTTTTAATTTATAAATGCAAAATAGTATTGCTTTAGACTGGATTTGTTCGATTGATAATGATTTATTTTCTAATAAATCGTTGAGTTTAACAATGCCACAAAATATAATGTAACTCAGTGTATTTTTACGTTTTATTATTACTCTGGAAGTAACAATTAGTCGGGAGCAGCCGGTCAGAGAAAGGGCGGAAAGGACTCCAATAAAAACTGAAAGCCTCCTTCCTCTGCTCGGACCGTTACAATCAGCTCTTAACGTTAGGTACAAGAGGAACTGCCTGAAACACGGTATTCCAGCTCATTTGTGGATAATCATTGAATCAATTCCGATATTCTGTTTATTATTTTGTATGTTAACTTTATTCATCAACATTATTAAAAACAAAAGAGAGTTTATAATCATCTAATGCAGTGGTCTTCAACCTTTTCAAGCGGCGTACCCCTTGACTCTTACTACAAATTTGTTGTTCCCAGTACCCTCTATCTATCTTTTGTACACCTGTAATGAAAGTGGTGTTTCATTTGTAATTTTTAATAATTTCTCTATTATGTACATGATTTTAACAATCAAGTCACACAAACACAATTTACGCAATTTTATACAGAGTGCTTCACGACTTCAGGCATTTTAACTACTGATTCTAAATGTGTGCCATGTTATTGCGTACCCCCAATATGACTTCGCGTACCCCCAGGGGTATGCGTACTACAGGTTGAAAACCACTGATCTAATGTAAAGTCTGAAACAGAAAAATCAGAAAAAAATCGCTCGCATATAGGAATTGAATCCAGGACTTCAACCCTGTCGTGGCTTTCGGTAACATTTCTATATCGTGCTACGACTAAGAACTACCAACAATATTTTCATTTTCTTAACGTTTATTTTTTGGCTGCTATTTGAGAGTGGTTTACATTATTTTTAATTATTAAATATTATAATTTGAGATTTTACTCAATAAGTTATTCCACTATAAAAAAATAGTGTGAGAATACACCTGTATGTATGCATGTTTTTACATTGTCATACTTCCTGGGGCCAGGGTGATACTGAAGCCACGTAGGGTCCAGTGTTATACTTCTGGTCTCCAGAAATATGTCCCTCCCGGGGGGGGAACAAGTGTTAAGCAGGCCCCCCGGGGGCAATATGCCTCGGCTTGGAAGGCTCAGCTCAGGGTAGTAGGGCTCCTCCGAGGCTGTCGATGGTTGACTCCAATGAAACAAGGTTTAGGCACAATTCAAATGTATTCAATAATGCAAGGGTGAACATTACAGGCAACCAGGTAAGCTGTTTAAGGCCTAGCATAAGAGAGAGAGAGGCACTAGAAATACTACTGAATTTAGGCTCGGAAATACTATAAGAGGGTTTAAAATCTCACGTGGCGTCGTACGGATGCAGGCAGCTTCCTACGAAGTGGAGAGATCTAGAGCAAAGCTCATAGATCGGGTGCAGGAACGGGGCGGCTCGGGGTGCGTGGGCGGCTTCTCGGCATCATGGTGGGCGGATTCGGTCAGCTTACCGAACCGGTGGGTGATAACGGTGAATTAAGCGGCTATCGGCATGGTAGGCGGATTAAAAGCCGGGCGGCCAGGGCTGCCATGGTATAAAGTAGGCGGCAGTAGGATTATACAGGCGTCTGTCGTGATAGCGCCATACTGGGATCGTAAGTGAAGACTTAATTAGCCGCGTCAAAGGGTGGCATACTGCCCGACAGTACGTAGTAGTACGTACGACTGCTCGCGCCGCTCTCTAGAATAGGTCTGATGCTTCGGTGAACGGTGGCCGGAGTTCTCTGTCCGTGATGAGCGAGACGGAAGACTCGAACGTGTGCCCTATAAGGTAATGTCTTCTGCCATTGGCTGGATTTCGCGCCGTGTAGCCATATATGGTAATGTCTTCTGCCAGCCTGAGAGGGACAGCAATAATCACGCGAGAATGTACATGTACTGAGCACGTGACACACAGCTGCCTGCCGCTTGTATAGTATGTTCGTATGAATTATGGGCAACCCATAACAACATATATATTTATTATAATAGTATTTATATATATACAATAAATATAATAAGTTATAGATATTTTTATAATCTAATCCTTATGTATGTCCTCTTCACCTTCTATTCTCTGCTTTTTATTAAATTTTTTCCAGTTTTCAGTTTGTATACTAAATTCATTTGTTTACACTAGACGTCATACAAAGTAACTACACTCCATTGGTCACCATGAAACAGGCAGCCGTCTAGTATGGTGATTTAACGTATTTATCTACACAATGAAAACTTCTGAATTAAATATCAAGTATTTTAAAAATAAATAAAGTTTTGAAGTTTGATTTGAGTATTTATAAATATGGTTACTCTTTCTTCTCCAAATAAAATGATATAATCGGTGCATCAGTAAAAATAGCAGAGGAATATTTTGAATAACTTTGAAAAGCGAGGAACAAAGGTCAACCACGAAATGCACTCATTCCTTATAAGTTATTGATACCACTCTACATTACTGCCCTTATTATTCAGTTGACGTTTATTCAAGTCTGTGCTACTTTTGTATGCGCATTCGATATGATTGCGATATCATTTCGTATTATTCGAGTGTTATTTTTGAGAAATGCTGTGACTGAATAAAATAACTTTATGCATTTTAAGAAGGGGAAATCTTCTAGAGAGACTTTTTTCCCTACCAAAAATGCATTTAAGGCCATGCACTACGAAGTGATGCAAAATCGCTCTGAAATATTTTAGATGTTTTAATTAAATAGTGCGAGTAGAACACGCCTTTCACATAATGGCGTATCTCAAGTCTTTTTGTAAGCCCAGAAAATAATAAAGCGTTAGGCCTTTAAAAACTACATTAAAATTCAAAATCTCCTACTTACAAACCCTTTTACGGTAATATATTGATTGTATTATGTGCCAAATTAATTTCTTTATAAAATGATCGTAAAACAATTAAATATTTGTGCCTGAACTTCTCAATATAAAATGAATATTGATATTTGCGATGTTATTTTCTAGCATAATCAAAACAGGCAATTGTTGTCAAGTGGGAATTAAAACCTTATCGCCATTTACATAAAGAGTGTTATTGTTAGTGGCCAATTTGGAATATTGACGTGGTACATTGCCTCAAACGAGAAAATGTTGTCGGCTACCAAAATACCCATACAATTTTTGGTTGTTTTTCGTTAGAAAATCGTCAAATCACAAGAATAGTGACATCATGCCATATATTCACAGCTACTCACAGGTGCTTAAATTAATTTTGAAGGTTTAGTTACATTCCACAAACATTTTTAAGAAACACAAGTTTAACATACCATTAAGACGTACAAGCCAAACAGAACTATTTCACACGCTTAATTATAAAACTAATGCAGCAACTAATTCGCAAATCAATCGTGATCTTCATATATTCAATAATATTAATCTAAATTCTAACATCGACATTTTCTCCGATTCACTGCCCAAATTTAAAAAAAGCATCATGTCAATTATACAAATTGTTTAATGCGCATATTTACATACATGCATACACACATATTCACACACACACACACACACACCCTCACCCTCACACACCCTCACCTTCTCATTACACACACTACCCGGTAATTACTTAATATGCACACCACAAATAAGACACTACAATGAAACACATAATAGGTCCTCACCATGAATTATATTTATTAATTGGAAATTTTCACCAACGGATAATATAATGTACTGTTTGTTTTTGTTTATAAATAAAATAAAATAAAATAAAATAAAATAAAATAACACAAAATATTAACCTACTTTAGTTTAATTTTACATTTTCATAAGGGTCTCACCAAGTTTTATTTGCTCCATTAAAACAATACTTTAACCTTACTTTAATAAAGGTACGAAATATTGAAATTTATCTACCCTTAAAACTGTAAGCAGCATTTACCCTCAACTTTAACTCCGCACAATTACTCCGCGACGCGACGTATTCTTCAGGAAATAGGCTCCGAGTTATTATTATAATACCGTCATGAAAAGGGTGTTCTTGTCGGTAAAACAAACCAGCTAAAAAAATATTACATTCTTGTAGAGGCAGTTTTGAGATAAAAGTGGAGGTTTGAATGATTTTTTTATTTATTTATATTCATCATTTAGTGTCTTATATTTTACGGTGCTCCAGATTTTATGTCCGGGTTGAATCTTTCCCAATAATTAAATTATATTATTATTAGATTATATTACGACATAAAACGAGCATTTATTTGAAAATTATATTTCGATTACCAGTTTCTTGAGTACCTATGTTATCGTGATAATTTTTTCGGTTACTATGCCTATTTTTCCTCCTTGTTTGCCAAAGTTTTACAGCGCCCTTGAGGTGATTTTTCACAAAAACGGCGCTCTATAAATTATCCAATTATTATTATTATTATTAACGGCACACTGTTCTAAAAGTTGGCTTAAGAGCGTATAACCAGAGAACACCAGAAATATGTCATTTTTAAATCAGTATTTAGACGTATTGACTCTTTTCCACAAAAAATTATAAGTTGGTTTCAAAAGATTGTTCTTTTATCTAATAAACGTTTGTATTAAATTTTCAGAAAAAAATGATAATTTTTAGTATAATAAAGTTATACCATAGGTCGTTGGCGGATTTGTTAAATTTTCAAAAAAGTACGTTTATTATACAACACCCATTTCAAATCATATAATCATGCAGTAAAATAAATTAATTCATTATCTGGTAAACTTACGTAAAAGAATTTTAATTTTAGTTTAAATAAAATCATAAAAAATATATAAGTAAATGTGTTTCTTGACCAAAATTGGTCCGTTTGTACATTATTTATTTGTGCAGTTACAAACTAATATATTTCAAATTTTATTACGTTCTTATTTGGCTGAGACATTATTGAAAAATAGTAAATACTTATGATAAAAAAATAATTACAAAAAGAACATAATTTCAATAGTTTTATCATCACGCCTTTCAGCATTTTTGGATGTAGGTATAAATTAAAGCAAATTTGGTATGAAATAAAAACGATATTGAGTTATAATTTTAAAAGGCTGGTATCGAGTGTAATTATTATTTCTCCCAAGAAGAATATTTCTCCTTCTTTCTAAGAACCCCTTTCGACGAAATGTAGATTTTCGGCCGCTGGCTGGTTATACTCTCTTAAGAAAGAACAAGCAAAGCACGGCATAATAACCTAATTTAGTACTTTTGATCCTGAAAATCTCAAATCACGCAAGAAACATGTTATTAATGTACATTGTTTAGTGAGGAATAATTGCTTATACAGCAGTATCGATTGAAAGACTTAAGATAAATAAAATCAAATAGAATTTTAAAAAAATTTGACATTGGGTGAATGTGGGAATTCGAGTATTAAAACGATGAGATCAATCGGGGCGGTGACCAGTTGACACAATATTTTTAATGGCTTGCAATTTTTTTCTTGTTTTTAATTGCCGAATAGTTTATTTTTTTAACTGAATATCCGAAAGCTGAATATATGCCAATAAGATTTATATTTATTTACGCCTATTTAGGCTTTTTTACGAAATTATACTCATGAATATTGCAGGAAACGACAGTTTAAAACACTTGCATAAAAATAAATATAAATTAAAAATATTATTGAATTTGATTCACACAGTATGTAGGTACAAAGTATAAAAAATCCAAAATATTTTTTTTCTTTCAGCCGACAAAATACTATTAATATGTTAGTCAATTTAAATAACTTTATCAAAATATTCCCCTACTGGATGAAAAAAACTTCAATAAGATATTTTTCATTGTTTGTTTTTGGGGTGTTATGCCGGGTTGCGCTACTTCCTTCTTTAGCCGACGTTTCGGACCACGTTGCAGTGTCCATCATCAGGGCAGATCCGGCAGATCCGACGATGTGTCGACAACAAACACGGCATAACACCCCAAAAACAAACAATGAAAATGCTTTTTGCAATAAGATATGCTTATATATTAAAATTGATGTACTAAATATATCAACAACATCGGAGTATTTGTTTCCCAGCTGTTGAATCCGTCGCATAGGAGTGTGATATTGGGACATTGATGTGGAATTGCTACAATAATATGATATATACTATCCTGACCTGCCTGGAGTATGAAAAGAGATTGCATATAATAAATCAGGGGTATCAAACATTGAATTAATGATTTTATACAAACAGGTTAAATCGGAAATGATTCTACGATGAGATAATTTTATTAAATTTAATGAAAAAAGTACGTTCTCGTAATTTAGGCATTCACTATATATAGTGAGATTTATAGCCAATTTGGTTCCTGACTGAAACATGTAATGGTGAGAAAGTTTGGTATCATCAAAGATTAAATGCTCTAGAGTTTGATACGAGATTATGCAGCCAGACTTTGTTGGCTCCAAGTATTTTCATCCCTTAATAAGGCACCCTGTATCACATGTTCCAGGGTGTTGAGAGCTGATGCGACCAAATTACTGAAGAAAATGAGACACGTGGGGCTTTAAGTTGCAAAGCCACCGGAGGGACTGCATATACTGGGAGAAAATGTTTCATATGAAAGCATTCTACCCTTTTCATTACAAAAGCTCACCCCAACTGCTGGGAATTCTTTCAAGGTTTTAAAGAATATAATTTCCACGAAATAAGGGAACGACGCGACTTTTCGCATATCTTAATTTTTATGGTGTCTTAGAATGTAAAAAATAAATAATACTCTCCGTACTCTGCTTTCAACAATTTATTCGATTCATTAGTCCAAACGCAAGGAGACAATATTTTATGAAGAAGCACGATCTTCCCATCTCTCTCTCTACAAACAGAGCAAATGAAGGAAGTCATCAGAATAACTTACGGGAAACTATGCATCTGTCTCAGAACCATGGAAGGAAAATTGTCAGACCTGTCTTAAAAATAACAATAACGTTGTTTCATTCGACGGAATAGAGCGGTATACCCATACTATATATAAAAAGAATAGAATATATGATTAATGTTAAAATCCAAGAAATAACATGATGACATAAAATTGAATTTCTATTTTTTATTCGTGAACTCGTGGCAGAATGCCATTATGAAGATTTATTAAGGCGGTACACAATCCTAATAATTTTTGTTTGCTCAAAACTAACATTTTAATCATTTACGGCTAATTCGTAACGATATTAACTTTTTTATTCACATCTTGTCCCGGGGATGTAAGTTCTTCGTATTTAGGATTAATAAAAACAGTACCTTACCATTATTATATTTTACGTACAATGATTTTAAAACTTTATAACCCGTTTTTCGACTATAAAGTTGGTGGTAAGCACCAGATTTTATTTTTCTAGACGATGAATGAATAACTTCGGGAGTGCAACATGGAGACACATTTTAAATAATATTGTCGCTAGTCGCTATTTGTATACATGGCTTCTTTACTTTCGTCGTTAAGATTCTGAATATATTTTAGGGTGTATTGTCGTCTTAAACACTTCTTCAATAATCGCAAATTCACATTGTGGCGTCATTTATTATCCCGACGAAAAATCTATTGGTTTTGAAATATGTCTACACAAAGATGTTTTAATTGAATTTATTAAATAATTTAAAATTTTCGTCCACTTTTAATTTTTTTTATTTACAATTAACTGTTTCACTCTATTAAGGCCACCTTAATACGGCTTCAATTTTAAAACATAAAATTTTAAAAAAACTCAATGCCTTCTCACTGCCAAAGTCTGCACCAGTCAAAGAATCTTGAATCGCAAGCTTAATAGAGAAAAAAATAACACCCTGGCCGAAAATGAGATTATGTAAATTAATGGGTAAATGGAGAAAAAAAAAACAAAAACAAAAAAACTAGAAATTCAGGTCAATTAGGTGCGCAATATTTGAGTTATTCGACGATTTAAACGATTTTCTGCCACCCTAACGTTGATGTATGTTACAACCAATTTATGTTTTATAATTTATTTCCGCTAAACTTTTTATTTAATTGAACATTTTAAAATTTATCTAGTTTCGTCGGGTAAGTATAGTAGCAAGATAGACATCTTGACATCAGGGCCGGTTTTGTGCAAGTGAAATTAGACCATACTTATACTTAATACAGGGCTATTTTTCGAAAAAATCATCGCTAAGACTAAAACCCCACCCCAAGGAGATGTACGTGCGAATTCTGTGGGCCCAAAATGATATAAAAACTTAGGTACTTAATCAAATTTATCTTCTTTAATAGCAACATGTTTGTTGATGCAGAGGGTTAAATTGTATCAAGGTTACACAGGCACTGACCATGTCGCCCAGTTTAACCCGTGAGTGGACGTTGCTTAAGAGTTATGGACAATTACCTCCGTTCGTCCCATTTCACCCGGAGACCTCGTTTGTTCAAGAATGGTCTTGCCAAGGGTTAAATATTTCATAACGTTTAATGTTTATATTATACTACCTGAATACGAAATTTTATTATAACAACATACATGAAAATACGGTTTGATGGACGATGATGTGGGCGAAACTTTGTATAGGTGAATAAAATTTAGTTGTTATGTCCCAAGCGTTCCATCTTTCTATGCTTTGGAAAACTAAATAATGTTTAGTTTTGAGGTTTTCTCATAATCGTGAACCATTGCAAGGACACTCTTCGGAATCGAACTTTTTACTTAAAACGGCTTCATCCAGAAATGATAGTAGAAAATGAAATGATTAAAATGCTAGTAGGTTGCCAGATTTAACACAATTTATTAATTAAAAGTAATATACAATATGTTTGCGGGAGGTTCCAGAGTGGAAAATACTCTCAGTATCGCCTTAGTGAAAAATGATAGACCACCATTCAAAATTGAAACTTTGATTCAAATAGCTTTAGTCGTGTTTGGTGACCAGATCTGAATATCCGGTTACTTTCCTACCTTCCTCTTACCCATTTTTTACCCTCCACATTACCTTCAGCCACACAACACACTTCAATTGGGGACGTCATAGTCTCACTGGTTCCTGAAAATTAGGTCTCTTGTGCGGAATTCGTATAAAAAAGATTCAACTCAATCTTCTCCTACCACATCTCCTTCTCTTCTCCCTTACCTCCATCATCACAACATTCCCCATATGATGCCAAAATCCTACGCCATATTCTCATTGGCTCCGGACCGTTAGGAATAGATACGACTTTCGTGCGGTTTTAATATATAAAAAACTTTTTTCCCTACGAGAAAACTATTTGATGGATCGATAGTTGAGCTGCACGCACCCTCGCTCTGGAAATAAAGGTTAAGGATTCAAATCTCTGTTGAGCCAACAAGAAAAAAACATTTTTTGTTATGTCAATTTGGTTTCACGTAGAATTAAATTAGCTAATACAATTAGTACTTTACTTCATTCCAGAGTGCAAACACTGTCTATGTCAGGATACTGCGCACTGCTTGAAATAGTTCCAACTGTGTTCCCTCCACACAGCATCCTCAAAGATGACACAGTGTGGAGTTAATGTAAAAAAAAAAAAAAAAGTGACCGAATCTGAAAAAACAGTTATTTCCCGCCCTCCTTTTCCCCTCTTACTTGACTCTCATTCATTCATTGCGCCACGTCAGCCCTGATGTCTATATTAGCGTGCTGTTATTTGTTGTGACGTTGATGAATTACGTGAAATATTTTTAAAACAAGTGGTTCCGAAAGCTGTTTGGAAAAGTGGAACAAGACCAATATAAAATTAAAATAAAACTTCTCAAACTCTCTGTGCGTTCACTTCCTACGGTCTACAAGAGGCAGACAACGCACAAATCGTTGCGAAGTGCGCCATATTATGGTGGCACGATGTAAGAAGTGCCTTTTGTCTAAATGTCAAGGGTTGAATTTTATTCAAAAAACTTTCAATGAAGAATATTATGTTTTATTATAGGAGCTCATTGATATGTTATTGAGGTCACGATGTCTAAATTTAAATAGTCACTTACATATTTACAAGAACAAATAGATTTTTAGATTATTAAAAATAGTATTATTAGTTATTTAATTAAATGAAGACATTATAAGTGAAACTAAATCGAAAATCTGGAAATAGAAAAATCAGAAAAAGATATTGGCACCTCTGGAACTCTTTGCCTGGAAAGCGAGAGATCCTGGGTTCGAGTCCCAGAAGTGCCAATATCTTTTTCTGTTTTCAGATTTTCGATTAAGTTTTGCTTAAACATATCGTCTTCGTTTAATTAAATATTACAATTTGAGGTTTTACTCATAAAGTTTAAATAAAAATAAAATTAATTTTTGCACTTGGCTGCATTTCTGAAAATTTACTTCATATGCAATAGATTTCAGAAATGTTTAGTTCAAAAATGTATTCACGACGAAAGCTCGAATGCCCATTTGTCTATTATGTGTATGAATCTATTTTAATGGTGTATAAAACATACTTGTCATCATTAAAAATGAAAAGCTTATTTTATAATTTAAAAAAAAGATTTTCTATTGTTGTGATTTGAAACTCGATGAAACGAAAAATAGCTACTCTAAAAAAAGGAAAATACATACATCTATAGGATTCAGCCTGCGAGAGAATGAGATGACATAAATGGGCCCCTCTTTGTGCGGGGCTTCGTAGCCAACCCACTCTTATCTACTTTACTATTCTGAATGTTTTACTATTACTGCCTGTGAATTATTTTGATGAAAATGTAATATATTTAAAGAGTTGACAATAACATTGGTTTTATATATCCCAAAAATGATGAAGTTGTGAGTTTTCAAAGTGTACTTTTGTAAAACGTAAGTAATGATATTTTTACATATTTTTTATTTTGATAAAGGTGAGAGTATATAATCTCAAAAATGACCAAGTTGTGAGTTGAGTAAAGTGTACGCAATGGTGTTTTATTCACACATTTTGATAAACGTTTCAATGTGTTTGACAGTAAATTGTTTTTTGACACCTCCAAAATGGTGAAGTTATGAGTTTTCAGAGTGAATTTAGATAGACTGTACGTAATTTTTTAAACCTAATATCTAATTAACAGGTAACATCTTTTGGATGGATTTTTAAGGAATAATCATCTCTTTCCAAAAACATGCGGTGAACCATTCTCTATCTCTCTGGGAAATACAAATTAATCTTGTCTTCTTGGAAAGTCCTCGACTCCTCCATCCATTTACTTTAGCGTTATACATTAGTCTCTTGCCACTCCTACCTTCGTCTTTTAATTTCCAATCAATCTTTGAGTCCCATCCAAAAACTTATTCGTGCATTAAACTAGAATCCAGATTCACTTGATTTGAAAAAAATATATTTAATACATGCATTATTACAATAAATGAAGAAAATTTTTTTAAACTTTTCATAATGAAGTACAAGTATAAATAAATAAAAATGTATCTTTTTCTCGCCATAAAGAGACAACGCTTTTTTTTATTTTGGGAGGGTATTCAAGCCAAATATTAAAAATATATAAGTAATAAAATGTTTCAAATAATAATACCAAGTCAATAAATCAGAAAAACTAAAGATTTATCAATAACAGAAAAAGAAGAATTTTAAAATAAGTTTAGTAGCAATACTATTTGAAAGAATGAATTTTGGTAAAGTTGTTTAAGATACCATATACCCTAAAATATATTCAGAATCTTAACGTCGTAAGTAAAGAAACTGTGTATACAAATAGCGACTCGCGACCCGTGTATTGCACGGACCTACTGTCGAATTTGCCCTATCAAAGAAAAGAAGAAGAAGACAAATAATGTGGGAATCTTAACGACGTAAGTGAAGAAAGCGTGTAAACAAATATGCGCCTGCTGCCCGGCGTACTGGACGAACGTACGGTGGAATTCACCCTAGCAGACATGGAGATTAGACATTTCCACCGCGTTCAATTTAATTAATTCTGTAAAACGTGTTACAAATATTGAAAATGTGCAATGATGACGCACTGCCTAATTTATTAATTTATCGTCTAGAAAAATAAAATCTGGTGCTTCCGCTAACTTTATAGTTGTACACGGGTTATAAAGTTTTAAAATCGTTGTACGTAAAATATATTAATGGTAAGGTATTGTTTTTATTAATCTTAAATACAAAAAATTAACATCCCCAGGACAAGATCTGAATAAAAAAGTTAATATAGTTACGAATTCGCCGGAAATGATTAAAAAATTAGTTTTGAGAAAACCAAAATTATTAGGATTGTGTACCGCCTTAAGTCCACTTCATATGAACAAACATAGCAACACATCGCGTAAGTGAATTAATCTTAACAAAATTAAAATATAAAATGCATATGTTTTCGTCTCCCCTGACACAAATACTCACTTTTCATAATAAAAAAGCTAAATATAATTATATTATTTATAGAAGAAATATTCCATATTAACTGTGAAGGGGAGTACGTTAGCAATAAAAATGCTCAAACGCATGATGATAAAATTATTAAAATAATGTTTTTATTACTTTTAGTAATTTTTTTTTGATCATAAGTAATCAAAAATTTTCTTTTGTCTAAGCAAAATAAGTGTGTAAAACAAATCTGAAATAAATTAGTTTTCAAGACCGTAAACAAATAGATAAACTAAAGTATTTTCGTCGCAAAACATGTGCGCCAATTTCATTAAAATTACTTAATTTTAACATTAATTAAAATTCTCAAAAGTAGCTTTCCTAGACAATTTTTTATTTGTTTTATTTTATTTCACTGTATAAAAATATTATTTGAAATGTATGTTGTGTTGTTGTGTGACACAACATTGTGTGTAACAAATCTGCCAACGACCAACGGTATAAATTTTTTATAATAAAAATTATCATGCTTTTTATAAAATAACAATTTTTTTAAATCAATTTATATTTTTTGTAGAAAAGGGTCGATACGATTAAAATTTGATTTTAAAATCACATATTTCCTGTCGTGTCTTGTTATTCTCTGATGATTTTTTAATGCTCCAGAGCTCATGAAAAAAATTATGTTGCCGGCGGTAAACATTTGAGATTCTTGGCTTCGGAAAACCAATTTTTTGCGTGTTATTGAAATTAAAGTAATATAGGAATCTCTATACTTCATAATATCATCTTCTAATCATAGTCATTCTATTTAACGTTATTTTTACAGACTGATTAACTTAATAATTAAGAAACAACAATGATTTTTCATTAAAACGCTACATTTTGCAAGCATAAAGTAAAGCAGAATAATATTTTGTAAATGACTTTAACTGAAACATCACAAAGCATAAACTGTTCACAAAATACTCGTTTAAAGAGCAAACAGAAGCTACTTTGCGCGAGAAGACAAGGAGAGCTTTACGTCTCCTTTCGGAGGAATTCAATTAGCGTCCAGCATAAAAGCCTTTTAATAGTGTACGAACTTGATTCCCGCCCCCGCTAAGTCGGGCTCAATTAACTGTCAAATATAACGACTGTAATAATACAATGCGGCGCGGCGTCGGAAATGCTTTCTTGTAAGAGCTTCCACTGGACTTCTTAACAGAGTTTTTTCGTGTTAATTACAGATATGTCATAAATATTGTACCAATTTAGTAACAGAAAGAAAATAAACCGGAATGTTAGGTTTTTCTGAACATCCCAAAAATTCCGCACAAATCTAAAAATAAGATATTAACAATATCAAACAACCATTAACCAGGTCGTGATTCTCGATATAAATAGTTTAGTATTAGCTTTTATAAACAATAAATTTGATCCCTCTGAAATCGCAAGGTTCGCATTGAGATGCTTTCACTCTCAGGAGAACTTTTAATGTTGAAGAAGCCGTGACTTAAGACTAAATTTTGGGATCATAACGGTTGGTTTTTACTTTGACTCTCTTCAGTTTGGGTTTTAGACCTGGACTCCAAACCAAGCCAACAAGGTAGATATAAGGAAGATAAAATATAGTTATCAAATTTCGATCTTCAGGCGTATCCTAAAAATGCTCTTTATATAAAATGGTCAATCAATATTGCGAAATTCTATAAGTTATAACACAATTAATTGAATATTAAATAAAACAATTAAATGGATTCACCATGAGGGGCTGAAACTATTTAACATTCTGGCTAACAATTATTGATTAAGGATGTGATGGTGACGAGACGGACGAAATTGTAGGTTATCCACCACTTACCCGCCCTGGTATAAGTACCAGATTGTTACTCCTTCAAGGCTCTCGCAACGACTCTAATTTTTTTGAAAGAACGAAGCTACATTTAGTTTAGAACGAATTAAGACTTCCAATGTCCCTGCATTACTGCATACAATATGTGTTAGTATGACAAAATATAGACAAGACAATGAGACAGGTTGGTGAGAGTCCACGAGGTGGAAAGCGCTGGGTGATTGTATCTAGTGTATCCTACAAGCACCTTGTTATGTGTTGCCCATATCCTACGAACAGACTCTACAGTAGCAAGCAGATGTTGTTCACGCGCGCATTGTGTGTCCTGTTCACGCATTTCGGAGCTGTCCTCGACAGGCAAAGAAGCATTACCTTATATGGTCACGTCGCTCACGGCACAGCCAATAGGAAGAAACATTACCTTATAAGGGCACACGTTCAAGTCTTCCCTCTCGCTCGACTAGAGCAAGCAGCTCCGGCCGCCGGACGGGAAGGACAGACACATTCGAGACGGCGCCGCGGGAGGTAGTACGTACACACGAGGGCAGTATGCCACACTTCGTCGCGACTAATTAAGTCTCCGCCTACGTCCCAAGTATGGCGATTATTACAACAGCCGCCTATATAATACAGCAGCCGCACCATTAACTGCCGCCTATGATAACCATGGCCGCCTTGGAAGCGCACGGCTTCTAATCCGACTTAGTTGCCGACGAGCCGCGTATTTCGCAACCGCCGCCTACTTAACTGCGTCCACTAACCGCCTACCGGTTGGGAAAGCTGGCCGATCCGCCCACCATGACGCCAAGGAGCCGCCCATCACCGCCGAGCGCCCAGTGGCCAGGGCACGGTCTGTGAGCAAGGCTCCAGACCTCTCCACTACGTAGGGAAGCTGCCTGCCGCCGCCCATCGCCACGTGAGATTCTAAACTTTCGTATTAGTCTTCCCGAGCCTAGATTCAGTAGCCTTACTAGTTTGCCTCTCTCTCTCCCAAATGCTAGGCCTTAAACTGCTTACTGTCTGCCTATACTGTTTCACCCTTGCATATTGAAATACATTTGAATTGTAACCAAACCTTGTTTCATTTGGAGTCAACCATCGACAAGCACGGAGGAACCCTACTTCCCTGAGATGAGCCTTCCAAGCCTAGGCATATGACCCCCGGGGGGTCTGCTTAACACTTGTCCCCCCCCGGGAGTGACTTATATTACTGGAGACCTTTAATATAACCCTGGCCCCCAGGTGTAACCCTGGGCCCAACATGGCTAGTAGTATAACACTGGCTTTCAACGTGGGGACCAGTAATATAACAACCTGTTTGGGAGGAAGACACAGTACATAAGTAATAAGGGCATGGCAAACGGTTGGGAGTCCTCTCCAACCGATTGGTAGTCCCAGCAAGAATGCGCATGACGTTCGGTCTAACCGTGAACCACACTCAGCTTCCGCGCCCCTTAGCCGGTTCCTCGGTGATACCTCAAAGAAAAGTAAATGGGAGATTGGGGGAAATACCCGACGACCCTAAAGAATTCAGTGTCGAGTAGCCCCAGGCAAGGTGAAGGAGAGCCGAGGTCGACATGGACGGCATACCTCGAGGCTTCGTTACATGTGTGACTTTTAAGATAGCAATTCAGCTGATCTGCTTCGGGTTGCAGTATACACTTTGATGAAAGCCAACTTTAGACTGGAAAGGGCAGTAAAAAAAGAT
This sequence comes from Limnephilus lunatus, assembly GCA_917563855.2. NCBI lineage: Eukaryota > Metazoa > Arthropoda > Insecta > Trichoptera > Limnephilidae > Limnephilus > Limnephilus lunatus. The sequence continues at coordinate 98,112,904 of OU830593.1, read as the reverse complement.
ACTATAAAATTAAAATAAAACAAGATGACGAAAGCCTTTTTTCATGAACAAAAACCAATTTCTGGACTAAATATTTAAAACAAAGTTTTTATTGAATTTCTATCTGACAACCCTTAAATAGCGGAGCTAATTGGCAGTTTGACGGCTGGCATAGCGCAGCGATAAGACGCTTGACTCGCAATCCGAAGGTCGCGGGATCGAATCCCGGCGTGGCAAATAAATTTTGTTTTATTAATTTGTGTTATTTCACAATTAATTGATTTAAAATAATAAATAGTATATTTGCGGCACGTTCCAGAGTGGAAGATACTCTCTGTATCGCCCTGGTGTAAGACCACCATTCAGAATTGAAACGTTGCTTGAAACGGCATTAGCCGTGTTTGGTGACCAGATCTGAATAGCCAGGTACTTCCCCACCTTCCTCTTCCCTATCTCCTTCCCCTCCCCACTACCCTCAGCCTCACAACATACCCCCATTGGGGATGCCATAGTCTCACTGGCTTCAGACGGGAGCAGTTGGGACTCTTGTGATGTATTCAAGTAAAAAAAAAAAAAAAAGTACCTGCAGTATTTTCAAACAAAGTTAACTCTTAAGGTAACAATAATATCATGATATACTAAATTACTCAATTTTAGTCAATTTCTAGAATCCAACGATATGCACAAATAGAAGTAAAATATACATATTATACTTGATGTTGACAACTTTTCTAAAAAGTCACCTTTATTTCCTTATTTTTTTTATTTTGCTTAAATAAAATGTGTATACTCTTTACAGGTTCAAATTCTTCTTTTTTTATTGTAACACATAATTGTATCCTATAACTAAATTCTAGTTGCTATCATACAAACTTTGTTTAATGTGCAATCATATTTTGTTATTATTATAATTACCCTCCTGTGTCCCACTGTGTAATCTTAAGTATCGCTTGATTCTTAAAGCCATTTTATGGCGTTCAAATCTATATATATGTGGCGACCAGAACGGTCGCCCCCTTTAGCCACAATACAGTCACGCCACTGATACAGCCAGCATATTCTCGAAAGATACAACCTCCCTGCAGTTGTAGTGTTTCATGCCGCACGCGGCTACACATTTCGGGAAGCACATCGAAAGGCCTCGACTCAACAGCCGTCACATTCTTACGGCCGCGGTATGTTCCAGAGTCTTCTCTGCTTTGCGCGGGCGCTCGATATTACTTGGCGTTCCGGGTAGCTACTCACATGGTCGGCTATTTAAGCGCAGCGACACAACGCTAGTCAGTCAGTCAGTTCCAGTCTCTGGTATCAGTTACAGCTCACTAACACGCATAGACAGTGCATCAAGTCATAACGCTCCAGTGCGGTAACCCGCCAGGTCCACAGCGACATGTCGGACCTGTGCCGGTGCATCATCAACCTTCGAGGACGCAACATCTCGCAGCTTACATGGTCCATCGCACCATCAGCTCAAGAGACACAATTGCCCACCACAAGTCCCACGGCGGGCCTTCTTGTCACGCAGGCAGCAACTTCTCAGCCACTGAGACTTCATTCTCCTCACGAGGTTTGCCGCAGCCCATCTCCGCGACTCACCGCGTCGAGCATCCATCCTGGACGTCAAGGTCTTTTCCACCACCACGGTGCGGAACAACATGCTGGCGACCTGCAGACCCGTGGTCTGCTACACCACTGCATCATCGACCTTCATCACTGCATCACCTACGAGCCTCATCATCATCGCTCCTGTCTGCACCCTGTTACTTCACACTAAATTTACCATCGCTACGTAGCAGCAATAAAGGCTGACTCAATACATCGACTGACGCCTTTCATTTAACCGTCCCCCGTCTCTGCCGATCCGCGCGTCCGCTCCCTCATATAAAAAAAAATTACGTTCCGTATGTTATTTGCGTTCGCAAATCTCGGAAAGTAATCGATGGATTGACTCAATTTTTTTACAGAACATTGCTTTTCAGAAGAATGGTGTTTCTATATATAATGGTAAGCTCTACCCTTATGAAATTTGTATAAAAAAAATAAAAATGTCGGTTTCGTATGTTTAGGTCGGCAAATCTCGGAAAGTAATTGATGGATTGACTCAAAATTTTACAGAACATTGCATTTTAGCAGAAGTGTGTTTCTGTAAATAATTTTAAGCTCTAGCATTATGAAATTGGTAAAAAAATAACAATTTAGGTTCAGTATGTTTGGGTCCGCAATTCTCAGAAGTAATCGATGGATTGACTCAAAATGTTTACAGAACATTGCATTTTAGCAGAAGAGTATTTATATATATAATGGTAAGCTCTGGTGTTGTCGAATTTTGTATTAAAAAAATATTGCATTTGGTGCGCAAGTGTTTTGAAAGTGCGTGTATTTCTTATATTTTAGCGGCAGGGAGCGGAGACAGGAGGGGGTGGGTAACGAAGGATATGATGTTCAGGGGAGTGACAGGGGAGGGGGAAGGCGGGGAAGGTGAAAGGAAAACGCAGTAGAGGAAAGGGGGGGCGGGAGGGGAACGGGAACTCGTGAGAATGGAGATGCAGGGAGAAACAGTTTATTTTGAATGGCCTAATGAGCAGCGCATGCCGGGAACCAGCTAGAAAATAAATAAATAAATTTCTTATAATTTTTTTGATAAAAGAATTTTGTTCTCGTGTTTGTTTTAATAACTCGCACATTATTGAATTTTAATACACAAATTAGGTTCCAATTTCGGTTGGTACCTTACCCCGACCTAGCGGATGTGGTATTATTTTTTCTTCCATTATTGTGACACCCATCAGGAACAAAAAAAACCATTTGCAACAATTGTATATATGTATATTACCTACACATGCATATATTTGTATTTCCTACAAAAGAATAAGACATTATAATATTTTAAAAAACACCACTTTAATATAAATCTTATTAAATGCACGCGGTAAGAGTCAATAAAAATTTTCAAGAAGGAAATTTCAGTCTGCTGAAATGCAACGTTGCCAGCTCATTCGGACATTTTTTATTAGTACCAAATCGAATCTGACCATGTACAATATTTATTTAATGTATAACTAAAACACCCCATAGGGAAGTGTTTTTATTAGTTAGACTGATATTACATAATGTAAGTTTAACATTTGCTTAACCTTTCCCTTAAGCTAGATAACTGGAGAGAAAATGTGTCTCTGTAATTATTAACATTCAGGTGATAGTAATTCAAAGGTGTTATTTATTTCTATTTGTGACCGAGATTACAAAGCGACGGTTGTTTATGTTTCATTCAGGCAGATTAATTAATACAATGTAATTATCTGCCAATTAACAGCTCCAGAGTCCCTTTAAGGTTTCATGTGAAATGCGAGCTTTTTACGACACGTTGGTAAGTCTTTAGACTTTAAGGCTATTTATACGTTCAAAGGCTTTCTCTAACAAGCGCGGAGATGACTACTTACTACTTCAACCATTAAGCATACTCACTATTTTTTATTCATATTAATTTTCTTGAATGACATGTACTGATGAATACAATTATTTAATGACCTCTATCACAAGACGGTAAGATATTTTTTTTCATAAAATATTAAATTAATGTACATTTTAAAATATTCTAAATATATATATATATATATGTATGTATATAAATTCCTCGCTTACATAGTTTAGCAAACAAATGTACAAATGATACCGACATAATATTTAATGAAAAATTTCAGAGTTTAAAACATATTCAGACATTTTTTTCATCTTAACGTATTATTTGTAATAATTTCTATTTATTATTATCATTTTATTTTCTACAAATTTAACCAATTCTTAACCACTGTAACACGCATTTTTTCTAACGTGAATACTGCACAAGAATGCCAATTGCTTCCAACCGTCTGGAGCCAGTGAGACTACGGCACCACCAATCGGTTATTTTGTGTGGCTGAAGGTAGTGAGATGGGGAAGGAGATAAGAAAGAATTCAGATCTGGTCAGCAAACACGGCTAACGATGACCTATGGCAGAGGTTTTGGTTATCCAGTAAATGGTTCCTGAAGCGGGGGTATTGATACCCGACTCCTAAATTTTAAAAAAATATATAAATTTAAGATATCCGAAGATCAATATATAAATAATCTGAATAAAGTTTAAAGTGGTTATTCCAATAGTTGTTCTGAAGGGTACCAATGTTTTTTTTCCTGTGTGTGAACTTCTGTGAACTTTTTGTTTTTCAAGAGTTATTCTGGCACTGAACAAAATTTTTGTGAAAAGTTTCTTTACAAAGGATTCAATATTTCCCATTTTAAGTTCATGAGTGAACTCAGCGACAAAGGCTTTATCATGTAGTGGTAAATACGTGATATGAAAGCAAACTTACTTTAAAAATACTTTATCGGATACTATGCAAAGTTATAGTTAAAACGACGATATGGAAAGGAAGTTGTATAAGCTTGAAAACAATGAATTTTTTAAATTTATCTTTTTCGGAATCTGTCGATTTTTCATCAAGCGTCGCGATGAAGTCTAGGTGAAGATAAAACAAGTGACCCACAGTAAAGCTATTTTTATAGCTTATTCTAATTTTATTTGTCAAACCGAAATTGTATAATAATTATTAATAATGTTTTTGTAAGCAAATCAAAGCATTTTCATTGAAATTGTAAATTTGTTTTGTCAGGTTTGAAACTTTTTTTACATCAGCTCCACACGGGAAACCCTGAAGCCTTAGGAATACACATTCCTCCTCTGGTATGTTGTCTTTTTAGGAAAGCAAAGGAGACTAAGTTCTGGGAAGGAAAAAGGTATGAGGGGTGAGTAGGTAGCCGGGGTCAGTGTGTCCAGGAGAGATGGACGTATGAATCCTTTCCTCCCAATGGGGATGCAATGGTTCAATGTTCCGAGAGAGTCCTGCTTGAAAGATCAAAAGGTCTCCCTCAACAGTTCTCTACCAATCCAGTCTACCATGCAGTTTGTGGGCAGATGCATCTGCCGCCGAGATCGGCCGATTCAACCCGGACACCCCTGATAAGTCACCTAAGTGACCTATAGCAAAGGTGTTGGTTTTCCAATAAATGGTTTCCGTGGAGCGGTTCCCGTACTCGCCTCCCAAATTAACACTTAATTAACGAGAATATAACTTTTTAACACTTGTAAAATAGTATCAATTAATTAGAAAGGCACTAAGTTTACGTAGAGAAAATTCTAAATATAAAAATTTATTTACCGTTAGTGCGACGATAAGATCTGCTATAAAAATTGGCCAATGTAAACGGTTCTAAAAGTAAATGCTGTAGTAATTACTGCACATTGTTCTTCGAGAGGCTTTCTAAGAATAACTTTTCTAACTACTAATGCAGATCTAATCGGTGCAATTGAAACATTATTCTGGTTAACTGATTATGTGCAAGGTAGGTACGTAATATTATAAGTACGCCGTAATAATCATAAATGGAATCTCAAAGCATCATTTCTACCGATACTCGATGATACCAAAACTTGTCATGTTCTAAATATATCGATTCCTCACTACTTAGACATTGCGCCATAAAAAATTTAAAAAATTTAATTTTTTTTAAAAGGTTAAATATGATGGTTATAAGAAACTAACAAACTTGTTCACAAAACGTCAAAACTACTCTACATTCATTATTTCCCCATATCTCTACCACTTTCTCACTTGTACGTGTAGTGGAGACTGGAGGAAGATTTTGGTGTTCTAACTGACTAACTAACCATTAAGCTGTTTCTCTGCAGGGGTAGGCAGAGAGGACGGACTGCCAAACAACTCAGTCTTGGCACACATTCCTTGCCTCGTTCACATTCATACATTGTCTCATACATGCTCTTCTATTATTCTGACTCTTGACATGGCCGACTCAAGTATCTGATTCACTTGGTCGTGCCATGTATTTCTCTGACGTCCCCGACTTCTTCTACCATTCACATTTGTGTTTTGGTGTTCTATGAACAAATTGGTTAGTGCTTTATAACCACTATTTGTTTAACCCTCTCGTGATATCCAATTTCTCTTACCTTATACATATATATATTTTTTTGGATTGTGGAGGTACCCCTTAGGTATGTACATAAATCCTGTGTGTTATTTGATTGAACATTGTTCTAGATTCTAGATCCACGGCCTTTACGACACTGCGGTACTAAGTGAAACGTAAGAATCGGACCTATACAAACATCCGCAGTTCAATGCCAATTAGTTTAAGTCCATTTTCTAAGTGAGCTTTGCAGCGGACGTAAAGAAAATCGTGGTTTCCCACGGAGTTGGCCGATAGCCAAATATAAGTACACGAACGATCAGAGCGCTCAAATCGACAAATTGCTCTATTTGCTAGATTGATTTATTCGCAAAATTGCACAAATAAACCGCAGTAATGCAAATTACTGGTTAACCTGCATGATAACATAGTTTCACGATGAACACTTCATCTCGGTGCGATGATTTTAACATTCTTGATCAAAATTTACTTTATTATTGAATATTGGGAAAATATTCGAGGTTTTTTAAATGAGATTAATTGTTCATTTTTGTTATTTTGTAAATACATGTAAACGTATTTGGAGGAAAATAATTCCCCTCGGAGCTTATCATCAGGGTCATCTTTGGGGATGCTGTGGGGAGAGTTATTTTAGGAAAGGAAGTTCTGGGAAGGAAAAGGCATGGTGGGTGGGTAGAAATCTGGGGGTCGGTGTGTCCAGGAATGAATCTACATAACCCTCCCAGGCGATGTTCCGAGAGAGTCCTGCTGGAGAAGTTACAACGTTGGAAAATGAAGAAATGAAGTTACTTCAATTATGCACGTTGTGAAATAATTCAAAATTACGTAGGTAAAATATATTTATGCTGCGCCGCACCGGAGTGAACCTGGTGCCCTTGGTAAATACCTTTCTGCAATGGAGGTCAACTATGATAACGTTTAAATTAACGTGAAAATTGAAGGATGGGTCAATATCTACATAAAAATACTAAAATTAGCTTTGTTATATTCTACTACCCTACGAATTCTTGGTATTTAGTGAAAATTCCCATTTTCATCATTGTATTTTTTAAATACTTAATTTATGCGTGACAATTTGACTAGCATAACATTGAAGCACCATTTGTGGGGAAGCATTCTATTTAATTTTTTCGCTTTTAAGTTCAATCCACGTAAATACTATCACTTCTATTCCTGAGACGAACAACTTTACGAACTTTCAGTTACGAGAATAAGGGATGCATACATAATGTATTAATTCCCAATTTAGGGCTGCAGCATACAAGGTAAAGAGTGCTGATGATAAGCCAACCTCCGATTAGAGAAGGAACTAGGAGAAGTAGAAGAAAAAAATAATTTGTTTGTAAAACCAGGTTTTATTAAGTCCCGCATTATTTACTGTAATTTAAGTTATCATTCAAAATAATCGATTAAATTAAAGTATCCGAGTAAAACATTTATTGATTGAGGGTAACGAAGTTTTAACCCGATCGTTTTGCATTTCATTTGTATGTAAATTTATTTGTTTTCTCCGATTATATCTTTCATATCAAGGTGGTGGCCGTTTTAATGGTTCAATGTGAAATCGTCATGGATTTTTGGTTTTTTACACATTTTTAATACTCTGCATGCCTGAAGAAAGTTTGAAAAAAGAATAATCATTGGAATCCTTTAAACAAATTGTGTAATTCATTATTTTAAATTTAAGAAAGATTCATAAATCATATAGTTTATAATAAAATAGGAAGGCATTTAAGAAGTCTTAAAATTTTAGAGGAAATTTTGGTTTCAATATGTTAAATAAAAAATAATTGGAGGCATATTTTTTCGACGTGAGGTCTACTGATCACAGAACTACTAGTATTATAATATACCAGTACAGATGTTAACAATCGGTGGAAAGTATTTTGTCTCCCCAATTTAGAAAAATGTATGGCACGTAATCATTTACTTATTTCGCATGCTGTTCAAGTGTTCAATTTGTATTAATATCCCAAAAATACATATTTAAATATAAAAAATCTTTTACTTTTTTGGTATTATTCATAAAATATGCATCAAATATAAATAAATTTAATTAAAAATTAAAAAAAAATAATAATAAGTCTAATAAGTCCGAAATAGTCCGAATAAACACAAAAACATAAATCGTCTCTTTCAGAATCATCACCACCTGCCGGGCAGGTTTTTCAGGTAGGACAGTCCTTTCAGGTTCGGGTATTTCAGGCTTCCTGCTGAAGTGGAAAGGATTTATAGGCCCGGCTTCGAAATAGCTTTCACTGGGGCAGTGGAAATCAGTGGGGCAGTATTGCAACAAAAAATGTTGAACTCAAAATCCTGGAAACCGATAATAATATTACTTCTTTTAAAGCTAAATTTTTGGTCTAAATTATAATTTGCTTGACTGTCCGGCTTCAACCAAAAATGATTTAAAAAAAATCGGAATCAATAATACGCCTAACAAATTTGACCTGTATCTTGAAATTGCTGAAGGGAGGTAACACAATGCTGGCAGATCTTTGCAGAATTGACTAAATAAAACAAAAATTTTAACAAAACAATGTAAGTTGATTATTAAGTTGTAGAAAAATACGAAATTATTTTCTTCTTTTTAGTGCGTTTTTAAGTCGTTTTTTTGTTTTGTTAAAATTTTTGTTAATTTTTTGATTTTTAGTGAATCTGAAGTACACTAACTAATTTGTCTGAATATGGGTAGACCTACTAAACGTGCTGCTCATATGAGACAGACGCATGCCGGGTTCCTGTTGTGTATAATGTATTAATTTATTTACGGTCAAATAGTGCATTAACAATATAAAAATAACACTAATAACAAGCGTGCGTAAAGACCCGACCCGCCTAGCAATTGATCAACGTTCGCATCGTTAACCGTTCGCATCGATTACCGTTCCCAAGACATTTTTCGTTACAATCACCACTTTTCGTAACGCATTCACCAGCTTACCCCCCAAGTGTATGCTTTTCTCATGGATGCCATTATAAGAACTAAACCAAATTAAAATGGGACGCAACGGAAAGCACCAGCATTCTAATAAAAAAGAATCATCAATTTCGGTTCACCAAATCAAAAGTTCTGAGGTAACAAACATAATTTTTTTTTAAAACACCGTCGAATTGAGAACATCCTCCTTTTTGAAGTTTAAAAATGTTCCAATTCAGAAATGACGTATATTCTACAATTTCTACGAGTGTTTCTGAAATTTTCCTGGTGTTTTCTGTCATTATTATTTTTAAGCAAGACGAGTGAGAAGGAGGAAAATTATGGAAGAATTCAGCATTACGACGACACAATTACAGTTCTAGCACGCAAAGTTTAACCATGGACAAATGCTGGGCGGGTGTTTGTCTTTTCTTTCGAATGTGTTGCGTGTTGCAATTTCGAAAGCTTTAATGAAGTTTGGCACCTTCCTTTGACGTACTGGTATTGACAAAGACAATCTCGTGTACTGTCTATGTTCAAAATAATGGATTTCGTCTATTAAGATATGTATGTGAATCATATAGATTTCGTATCCGCAAAATATTTATCATTATTAAATCCTAGAATCGTTATATGACTATCTTTGTAGTCTAGACTGAACAGTAATTGTTGATTAACTTTGATCTCTGCTTATTATTAAAACTTTAATTAATACGGTTAGTACCACCTTTTTAATTAACCTTATTTAATTAATTTAGTGAGCATCTGTTCTGTGATTTCAAAACTAAATATTTCTAAAGAGCTAATTATTTCTCGTTTCTGACACCGAAAAAAAAATTATCCCCTCAGATAGATTGTATCTCATTAATCAAAGATTAATATTTATTATGTCGTTAGAGTTTAAGGAAGTTGTTTTTAACTAGATTGACAGAAGCTATAATAATAATGTTCCGTTAACAGTGACTATTATAGCTTTGCGGAAACAGTAATATCTCTAAGATGGGCTTTTGCGCCTTCCCAAAATTAACTGCTTAGTGAAAACCATTTATTTTTTATCTATTAGTGAAGATAAAGCTAGTAATTGCTAGTGTAGTATATGTGAGCTTGCTCAGAGAATGTGAAATTATGGAAACCAGAATGGGAGGAGATGCAACCAATTGCGTATTTACTTAATTTAAGATGAAACTTATAAAAGCAGGGATGTACAAATAATGCAATGTTATTAGTAATTAATGGCCTGCGACTTATAAATACGATCCGCGCCTACGATTCCGGTGCCGCGTGTTTAAATAACCGCGTGCGTAAGTACTATACAAGAGAGCAATTATAGTTGAGTAATTTGTGTATTTTCCAATTTATTCATTCAAAATAAAAAGTGATGGACACAGCATCGCCCTGGTGAAAGACCACTATTCAGAATTGAAGCGTTGCTTAAAATGGCCCTATTTGGTGACAACACCTATATTCCTCTTTCCATCTCCTTCCCCACCCAAGGCTCCACAGCATACTTCAATTGAGGTCGTCATAGGCTTATTTATTTATTTCGAAATACACGGCACCACATATGCCATTAACATAATAGTTAACTTATAAATAGTATCCAAAACAAATATATTAACATAATTAACAAAAATATTTAAAGTATAGTATAAAATTTAAAGTAAATAGTACAAAGTATAAAGTTTTTAGTTAAAAGTACAATAAAAAGAAAAAATAATATAATGGAAAGTAAAATATAGAAATATAAGATATTTTTAAATGTAAAAAGTTATCAAATATAAAAGTTATAAAATATGAAACGTTATAAAAAGTGAGATATATATTCTTAGAAGTAAATTTAAAAAAAAATAAAAGTAAAATAATTAAATAAAAATAATTAATCAATTAATAGGTAGGTATTATGGATTATTTCAACTTGATGTCAACGATGTGAACTGTTATGATAAATTTTACAAGCAGGACCAGCAGCCTACCTATGATTTCTAAGGTATTCAATAATTTTAGAGTGCAAGTACCTACTGGTAGGCATATTATGTTTACATGATGTATTATGTTTACGTGCTAGAAGGCTTACTGGCTTCAGACGGTTAGGAGCAGTTGGGTCTCTTGTGGAGTGTTTACTCTGGTTTGAGAAGGGGGAGAGAATTTTTTAAAATAACCTTATGTTGACAGTTATGTATATCCTAATATATTATAATAAAACGAATATAAAATAATGCAAACGAAAACTTTTTTCCGTAAATCGGTTTTGACCCGTTCCTAGAGTCAATGGTCGCAACTTTCTCCACACGGCAAAATTTATTTTTGCGGACTTATTTGGACGATTTTGCAATTAGGAATCATGGGTCAAATTGGTATCAATAAGAGTAAATGGGTAGAAGTTGGAAGTAGGTACCCTACTATACAGGTCTTCTCTCTAAGCTTCTTCAAGTATGTAGGCATAAAAAAATAATGATTTATAAAATTATTTTAATAGGTTATCAGGTGATAAAACAAATGATTATTGAGAAGTAATGATGTGTTATTTCTTATATTTCTATGGAGAAATTCAATTTATAATATTTCATTGCGGTTAACATTAATGTAGAAGAAAAATTCTCAGCCTTTGAGGATTTAGATCATCACTGTTCGCCTTCATTTCTGTAAAATCTCGAGATATTACGAACAATACGGCAGACTACCGCAGTTGAAAGGTTTGGGGGAATTTCGCTAGAGACCAGTTACAACAATTCAATAATTTTACTTTTTTTCAACCCTTAATTATGTGCATATCTTTTTTTTTGTTATAAGTTTTTATTCCAGTAAAAAAGAAAATAACATTTTCACTTACTTAACTAGAATATTGAATTTATACATAGTTTGTACATTTCATAACCTTAAATTACATTAGATTGCAGTACTAACATTTACATAAAATTATATTACCATATGATATTATTCACTTTCACTACTTTGTTTTTTGTGAATAAACATGAATATTTTTTTTTTGAATTTGCACATACTTTTTTCGTTTTTGATATCATCTGGAAGGCAATTATATAAGTTGGCCCCCTCGTGACTAATTGATTGCTTACCGTAGTTAGTATGAATGGTGTTTAAACGTATGTTATCGTGTTGTCGTGTAAAATGTTTGTGTACTTGGGACGTTTTTATGAATTCTGTGTTTGTATGTATGAGTTTATTATTTATTTTGTATATAAGGAGACATATATTGTACTCGTATAGTTTTCTTAATATTAGCAGTTTTGTTTCCAAATATAATTTTTTTGTGGATGTTTTGGATTCATAGTGAAATAGTTTTTTGATTAGCTTATTTTGAATAACCTGTAATTCATTGATGTATGTTTCATACGCATTTCCCCAGATTTCAATCAGGTTATTTAGGTGTGAGTGTACGAGACTATAATATAAACTGTTTTTTAATTTAATTGGTAATAGATATGATAACCGGCTAAAAACGCTAATTAAGGGTGTGATTTTATCTTTTACATCTTGTATGTGTTGTTTAAAAATTAAATGCTTGTCGATGCACAGCCCAAGATATTTTTCCTGTATCAGGATTTGCAGATCGTTATTTTCAATTTTTAAAGGTACATGAGGAGGAATTATTTTACGGTTTGAGCTTAAAATCATGTATCCTGTTTTTTTAATATTCATTGTTAGCATATTTGATTGGAGCCAACTGCAAATTCTTTCTAGGTCACTTTGTGCATTTTCTAGTAGTATGTTTAGATCTTTACCCCAGTAGAATATTGCAGTGTCATCTGCGTATAAAAAAATTTCACCGTTTAATTCTAATTGCGAAATGTCATTGATATAAATTTGGAACAGTAGTGGCCCTAGTATGGATCCTTGCGGAACTCCATAGTTTATTGGAAGGTGCTTACTATTTTGATTGTTAATGCTTACGAATTGCTTTCTATTGCTAAGATATGATTTGAATAGATTAAGAGCAGGACCAACTACACCAAGTTTCTCGAGTTTCTTGAGAAGTATATCATGGCTTACTGTATCAAAGGCTTTTTGAAGGTCAACTAGTATAGATAAAATATAATTTCCACCATCAATACCACTCCTAAGTTTACTGATTAAGTCGTTTATTGCCGCAAGTGTGTTCGATTTTTTCCTAAAGCCATATTGTTTTTTATAAAAGAATGATTTTTTTAACAGAAAATTGTTTAATCTTTCGTAGATTACACGTTCAAAAATTTTTGATAAGATTGGTAAGATTGAGATGGGTCTGTAGTTTGAGGTATTTGTTTTGGACCCACCTTTGTGAATTGGTATCACTTTGGCAATTTTACAGCTGTCTGGAAAGGTTCCCTCTTTAAAACATTGATTAATCAATTTTGATAATATAGGAACCAATTCCGTTGAGAGACTTAGCACTGTCTTGTATTTGAATTTATCGTAACCGGCACTCGCATTTGCTTTCAATGATTTTAATATTTTGCTTATTTCTAATTCTGTTGTTGGTTGAAGATATAAAGATTCTATACTATCATGTGCTAATGTTATTTCATTGGGCGGTTTGTGTACGACTTTGTTACGTATATTATTAGCTAAGGAGGAGCCAATGTTGCAAAAGAAATTGTTAAAGTGGTCGCATATCTCTACATTGTTAGTGACTATTTCATCATTAATTATTAATTTAGTACAAAAATTATTCGAAGTATTAGACTGATTTTTAAGAATATTATTCATTAACTTCCAAGTTTTTTTACTGTTATTTTCGCATTTTTTAAAAAGATCATTGTAGTGTCTTTGTTTTAAGTTTCGTTTTTCTGTAGTGATGTTATTTCTTACTTTTAGGAATTCTGCTTTCAATAATGTGTTATTGGGTTGTCTTTTTAATTTCAGATGCAATTTATTTCTTTTGTTGATCAATTTTATAAGGTCTTTGGTTATCCACTCTGGGTTATTTATATTTTTTGTTTTAATTTTAGTGGTGCTATTCGAAATAATTTTATTTGTGAGGTAGTTTACAAGATTATCATAAATTAATACCGAGTCATTATTCATATTAAGATTAAAAGGATTTTGGATGACATCATTCTTTAGATTATCAAGATTAATATGTGTGTATTTTTGGGACGATTTTAATGATGTCTTCTTAACATATGTGTGAATTACATCAAGGAGTAGTATATTGTGATCTGATATAGAATTATCACAGTTCGTTAGTGAGTATGATAGTTTTGTATCGGTAAGTATATGATCTATTATTGTGTTCGTATTTTCTGTGATGCGTGTGGCGTGTTTTTTGTTTATTTTGTTCAAAATAGTGTAATTGTTCAATCTAATTGTATTTGTGTATTTACAAGTTTGTGCATTGGTTGGGTCGAGCAGATTTACGTTGAAGTCTCCAAATACAATACCTCTTTTGTATGATTCTAGATGAGAGGATAGTGTCTCCAGGAAGTCTTTGAAAACCGTGTTTGGTTTTTTATACACTAAGCCTATTTTTATATTTAGTTTGTTTAAATGAAGCCATAGAAAATTATTGTCGGAGTCGCACGTGTTATTAATTACATCGTATTCTAAGGAATCTTTTATGAAAATGGAGACTCCGCCACCAGCTCCCTGCGGCCTGCAGGATGCTTCATGTTTGTATCCTTCTAAGTTGATGTACTTCAGGTCCGCTTCTTTGAGCCAGGTCTCACTCAAGAGGATGATGTTGAAGTTTGAGATTGTAGATTTCAGTAGGCATTTAATATCATCGAGTTTACCTTTCAAGCTTCTCACATTTAGGTACATAAAAGAGAGTGAGGTTTGTCCTTTTGATGTAGTTGGATGTTTGTGGCATGATATTTTTTTAATTCTGATGTGTTTTTTCAGTTTTTCTGAAGAAATATTTTTATGAACAGAAAAGGTCTCGATGGAAGGTTGTTTACTTATTGTATTATTCATAAAAAAATTCTTTGATTTTCCAGATATAGTGTGTTCCTGTCTTTGATCTGATTGAGATTAGGATCTTAACATACTTATACGTGTGATTTTTGTATTTCTCAAATATACATCGTTCCACACATATAGTTAATCATTCGCTTTGATTATTAATTTTAATATTTCTGAAATACGTTTTAAAATGTCTGATTTATAGAAAATTATTGATTCCTTTGAGAGCATGAACATCATTGTGCAGGGTAAAGGTGTTAAGTCTATATTATCAATTGTTCAGGAGATCCAATTTTTTTAAAGTTCATGCTGGAAAGTAATTCTTGAAATTTCACCGTGTTATTTATTTTTTGTTCTGAATTTTACCTCTCAATATTTGATAACTGACGTCTTTTTAATCATAAAATATACATCTGGTGCTAAAGAAATAAGACTTAAAACGTTTTGGCATGATATTCAAAATATCTATTAAAATAAATAAAACAATGTACCTACCCTGTCCCTGTACGGTAACTACAGTTTTTATGGAGATAAAATTTTTTTTTTTATTTGGTTTTCATTTTGTGTTTGAAAAAAATACTGTAGACCTTATGTCATAAGTCATGCAAATTTTCGATCAGTCTATGATATCGAAATTTTTAAAAGATGTAGTAATTGGAGTCTACGACTAATGCCAATTTGTTCTATGATCGTCGGACAAAAAACCAATATTTTATATCTGGATATAATGTATCCAAAAAAATCATATTCGTGTACATTATACCACCAAGACTTGAGACAAATTTACCAAAATATGTATAGAAAAATTTGCTTCGTGACCATATTCTTAATCATTTTGACCATTTTCTGACTTCAGACCTTTATCCTGCGTATGAAAGAAATAACTATGAGTTATTTCAGTGAATTCTTCAAAACGAAGCACTGATCCCTTTGACTCGCAAGTTCCAGCTGTAAAAGCTTTTAAATGTCGAGGATTTATATTCTTAAGATAAGCACAAAGGCTTCGCAGCGGGCCTCAGCTCTGAGCAGGTTATGGTCTACTTGCCACAGTTTATCAAAGGTACAGGCGCCTCCAACAATATGTCTTTCTTCGTGGATTATATCCCAGATTACATCCTTACAATGATATCGAAGATAGCTTACTTTGGTGCTTTTTATTATATCGTACATGGGACAAGGCTTTTCTCTTAGAATAATACATATACAGAACATTTTCAGTTCTTGCTATTTTGGACGAAACTTTTTTTCAATTGCCATTAAACAAGAAAAATACCGCTGGCAGATAAATCCTATTAAGATATGACTGAGTTTCATTCCATTATTTTTATTATATTACTAGCTAAAGTGTACCCAGCGTTGCTCGGGGTTGTGTGGTTTGAAGTAATTTTTTGAGGTTGATGGTTCTAGGTACTTGAAAACTAGGTGTATTTTAAAGCTGTAAATCATATTTATTGTAGATAATTGAAAATTGATTGATTTACTGGATCATGCTGTGTCTTCCTAGGACGTCCTCGACTTCTTCCACCACTCACTTCAACGTCATACATTCTCCTTACACCCCTTCTTCGTTCATCACGTATACCTCATTTTACCACACTTAAGTATTTCGTCGGCCTACTGGCAAAGTCCACTAAGTCACTTAAACACAATCCTGAGATAATCGCATTTCAATATTTAGCAATTTTGGAAAGGCTATAAGTGGATGAATATCTCCAAAATATATATTTTAAAATATTTTATAATTTAAAATGAACCCTTAAGTACCTTACCAATACCCAACATTAGTTGAAAGCAATAACAGCAACCTTTAATCAAAGATTTACAAAAAAATGAGCCGGACTTAGTGGGTTTTACCAGTCAATAATTACTTAGTTTACTTTGTTTGTTAAGATTACTGTTAAATTGTTGAAATTAATCCCGCGAAATGCCTTTAAGATTATTTTAAAGCTGACTTAGTGTATTTTGCTTGTATTTTAAATATTTTAAAGCTGACAGTGGATTTTTTTTGCGTTTTAACGGTCTAATTGATGTATTATTGACATTTATACTATAATGTTTGACTTAATGTGTTTTGCGTGTCAATAATATCGGATGTATGACTTATGGTAAATTTATAAACACTTCTAAACCAAAACGATTAAATATACGACGATTTTTTACATAAGACCTCATACTTAAGTCATTTCATGAAAAAACGTGACTTGATGGACTTTGCCACTAGGCCGACGATTTGTTTCACTTGATCACGACATGCCTTCCTCGTGTGTCCGACTTCTTCCACCAATCTCTTTCACGTCTAACGTGTTTCTTACACCCCTTTCTGTATTTATCACGCACGCCTCATTATATCAAGCATAATAATTTGTTTCACTTGATCGTGCCAAGTCTTTCTGGGGAGTCTCCGCCTTCTGCCATTCTCTTCCAAGTCATGCATCTTTCTTACATCCCTTCCTTCGTTTATCACGTATCTACGCCTCATTTTACCACACTCGTGACTTTTCATACATTTCCGTTACACTTCGTTCATCACAATCGCATCATCATATCACTAATAAATATTTGATTCATATCTTCCTCGGAGTTTCCGACTTTTTCATTCTCTTCATGAAGTATCACGACTTTAATTCGACTCTGTATCCGGTTCAATTGTAGAGATAATGCGTTAAGTCTTCATAGGGCATCCCAGATTTCCTCTACCATTCTTTATTGAATACCGTATTGTTACTGTTATAAAACTACATTATACTGACTTTCATTCGATTCTCATTCCAGTGCAGAGATAATGAGTTAAGTCTTCCTCGGGCTTCCCGGATTTCTTCTATCACTCTTTAAACATTCCTGGTACTAATAAGAATACACTTCGAAAGTTTCAGCGAAATCGGTCCAGTTGTTTTTAGTCCATAGGGTATACACATACGGACATTTTATTTATTTATATTTTATGTACGTAAGCTTTACAGATTTTTGTTCTAAAACGAAAAGCTTTTATGTACATCTTGATGAATGTCGCAAAGTGATTCTGAATGAATTTTGAAAATTCTATTAGAATTATTAATGGTTTTCTTTTGTACCGGCTTTATCTGTTTTCGGTAGGAATAATTATAAAATGGTTTCCTTTAATATTTATAATATTTCTTATGTTGGAAACCTAGAAACATAAAACTTTTAAAACATTTGATGGTGAAACCTCAAGCTTCAAATATTCAATTTGGGAGGAATACCGCCGCCCCTGGAATCATTTATTGGATAACCTCTGCATAGTAGTTCGCAAGTAGTTCGCCACGTTTGGTAACTTAGCAGGAGTGCACGGGTTAATGGGGTTTGTTGGTTCCTGTATTGACGGTGGATACGGGATGAGGCCCGCCAACTGCGTGGCAGGCAGGATCAGGGGAGACTGGTTAGGGAACCTTTTGACCTCTCCAGCAGGGTTCTCTCGGAACATCTACTTGCACCACAGTGGAAGTGACGAATTCATTCGTTCATCACTCCTGGATACACTGAACCCCAGATTCCTACCCACACCTCATACCAATTTTATTTCCAGAACTTCCTATCCATCCTTTCCTAAAAAGATCCTCTACAAAGCATCCCCAAAGATGATATAGGACCTGGGGAGAATTATTTTCCTCAGGGCCTCCTGTGTGGAACCAACGTAAAATAAGTTATTTTGTCGACTTCCTGCACAGATCTGTTTAAAAATCGTAAGTAACTAATACAAATATCTTATCAGAGATATTTCGAATTTCCTGACGATATACTTACATGAATTATTTAAAAATGTGGTTTAAGAAAGTAATACAGTAAGGACATAGATGCATTGCTAACTTAAAATTATTTTATTTTATTTTATTTTTGTTAATGTTGAAATTTTGTTAAATTAATTATTATAACACATGTCATGTAAACCTACTTCAAAATCTTAAATTAATATCAACTTGTTAAAAATTTAAAGACAATAATATTTATTATTTTTAATTGGTAAACTAATGTTTAAGACAAGATTTTTATGCATAGCACAAAGGGTAACAATTATTATAAGCAATAATTATTAGCCTGAAACACTCATCAACATTGAAAAAATCTCCCAAGAAAAGTTAAATGCCGCCGACAATAATATTTGTTGTAAACGAAATTTATTGAAATTGGTGCACATCTTAGCCACTTACCGAAATAATATAATAATATTCCAAAGAAGTACTATATTTATTAAAAAATAAACAAATTAGAGAACTATTAATTGATTTCATAATGTTAGGGAGAAAAAACATCTTAAAGGCTTCGCTAAGTCCAGAAGGCTAGCGTAGACGACATAAGGTTTGTTAGTAATGATAAAGGGTAAAGTTTATGTTGCTTGAACATAAACCTGAAAATATGAAAAAGATAAGTAAACGTAGGCTTTTGATTATTTATTTTGTATTTCCCCTTTGCCATGAGGTTTCCACAAAACCTCTCAAAATTGATATTTGTATTCAATGACAATAATAAAATTCCTCTCATAATAATAATAGAATAGTAGGGAAGATAGGGTACTAATAAAAATTGATAGTCTCCGAAGTCAGAATGTTTTGGGCATGTAGATTAAATGAAATAAAAATGAGTGTAAGACGCGGATGATCCATATCAAGAATGTCAGAATCCATGTCAGAATAACGGAGAGTATGTGTGAGAAAATTTATGAATATATAGTATCTATGCAATTTCAAATTACGTTTCGATTCGTAGATTATAATAAAACAAATAAAAAACTTTATTCCACTTAATTTTATTTGACCGTAACCGGTTTCAGCTCGTCAGACCCATCTTCAGACTGGTACAAATAATTCTTAGCCTACGGTTTATATACATAACATATGGGGGAGGGGGAGAGGGGTAGTCTACAAGGATTTTAATGAATTATTTTTGTTACTTAGTCGTTTTAGACTGTCGAATTTCTAAGTATTTTGGTAATTTCAGTGGGCTAATTACTTTGGGTTTGTAGCTCACTTCAATATCTATTGATTAGGGAAAAACCTTACAAATAATGTGAATTATTAATGGACTAATTTTATTGTCAAATCGTTATTATACATATCTATGACATATGTTATGTGTATAAACCGTAGGCTAAGAATTATTTGTACCAGTCTGAAGATGGCTCTGACGAGCGGAAACCGGTTACGGTCAAATAAAATTAAGTGGAATAAAGTTTTTTATTTGTTTTATTATAATCTATTATAATGGACTTCCACCACGAATTATCAGTTTCAAAAATAGAAATATTAAAAAGTTTCAATTCGTGTTATTCACTATCCCAATACTGAAAGTATCTACATTCCTGAAACACAAAAAAAAATTTTTTTGCCTGTGACGGGATTTGATCCCGTAACCCGGGATTCGTAGTTGAAAATTTTAACCGCTCGACTTTAAAAATTTGGGGATTGTTGATAAACTGAAGATTCTAGAAAGCAGGAGTCGTGGAATACACCACTGTACTATGTGAGTCATAAACATTGCGTCCTTGAGGTGATTTTTCACAAAAACGGTGCTCAACAAATTATCCATTTATTTATTTTTTTCTTATTGGATGTGTGTCGGTAGGAGTTTCGTAATAAACTAAGCTCATACCAATCTGAAGCTTACTTTTTTATTGAATCACGTCTTCGCAAATTTTTTTAGCATTTAATAAAATAATACACATAAGAATATTAAAGTCCCCAAATTCAGATTTACATTTACGAGAATTTTGAGCATGCTTGTAAACATACGTATGTAAATATCCTATCACATTTGAAATGGAATAAGGATAACAGGCAAATCCCATGCAAATAGGATCCCTACATACCAATCCTTTGAAGGTTGTACGGAGAATGTTTTTTGGAAGGAAGCGAGGGATTTTATTTTTGTCGATGAAAAAACTTAGTTAACTTTGTAAAACTGTAATATTAAAAAATAAATTCCACTTCACTTCAGTTTTTACATTAATGTTTATCAATGATACACTAACTCTCTAAATCCATGTTCTCTTTCCTAAAGATATTTTGCAAACAATGCTACAACTCTTGGACTAGTAGTGCCCATTAAGAAAAAAACAATAATATGATACCGTCCATATGTACCAAAAAAATAGGCAACTGAAGAGAACTGGTCTTTTTTCGCTTCTGAAGCAGTTTACGTAAACTATACTTTCATATGCGTACATGCCGTACGCTTTTCAGGGATATTTAAACCTCCATAAAGTCTATAGAAGAATCTATGAAACAATTCACGAAAATGTTGTTTGAAGAACAAGGAGCACACAAGAGCCAGACTAATTAATGTAGTTACCAAAGACATATTAATTCAGGCGACTAGTGAAAAGGATTCTTTAAAATAAACTTTTAAGAATAAGGGGTATTGGCATAGTATACCTAAATTAGATGACTGGATAGTGTAGAGGTGAACACTCTATTCTCGTGCTTAAAATGCTTGACGGAGGAGTGAAGATATGAGGCGGCCAGGACTCCTATAGGCCTATAGTTTTATTGAAACTAAATAATTTTAACCTCATTATTTAACAATGAAATTCCTCTCAAATTCTCAACGTTAACTCACAATTTTTTTCACAAAAAATACTCTAAACGTTTCGTTAATTCAAAAAAGAATGAATCCTTCAAAAAATTCTCTTTTCCGGTTTCCAATTTAAAAGTCACCTGATATAAAATGGCAATATATCAATTGAGGGCGGCGTATTTCCTATCACGTATCGACACATAGAATATACACGGTGGGTAGGGGCTCAACGGGAAATTCACGTTAACGTTCTGCATAAATAAAGGGTAGGTACGTCAAGCGCTTGATCACCGAAGTTAACCCCTACTACACTTCTAAAGCACCTTTTATTACACTAATTACTTTATTCGTAAGAACGATTTCATAATGGGAAATAGGCTGTACTATTAAAAAATGTAATTGAAAAGTTATAAAGTTCACGAGTACATATCATTTATTTGCTCCAATTTCTGTGGCTTCATTTTTCGTCCTAGTTCCTGAAATAAATCGTTAATCTAACGATTCTTTTCAGATGTACCATATAATTAACTTTGGCGGCGAAGACGTGGATTTTATTCAGCAGTTCATTTGGTCATTTTGCTCTCCCTTCTTGACAATTGGATGTTGACATACATAACATTGTATAGATCATAGAAATTTGAAATGCTGTAAAGGACAACATGTTAATTGTTCAGGAGAGCAAAAAGAATATTTTAGAGAGAATTTTTTATTTTTTCAAAAAATCATTTCTTCTGTTTTTGTATAAGAATAATTATGAAATTTTATTATAAAATAACACTTAATAGGTGTTTCAGAACACTTAGCATTTTTGTGTGAATGTAGTGTCTTTGAAAGAGACGTAGTTTCAGTTGATATCAATAAATGTGGTTAGGCTTAGAACTTCTGTCAATTTCCGACAGATGCAAACACTTTTTCAAAGTAATAAATAAAAAATGTTATCTACAGAGAAAGTGTCCAGGTCCAGTTAGTGTTATTATTTATTGGTATTAAAGTGTGAGGGAAAGAAATGGACGAGGAGAAAGATAACGAAAAGTGAACGGATATTTGGAAATTCATGGGTAATGGTGTTAATGGTGTAATGTTTGGTGTTAAAGGTATGTACCATGTATTCTTTAACACAAGTGTTAATGGGTACATGGTACAGATCTTTGTAATTTTACGAAAATCTTGCAAAGTCTTCGATAAGCATGAATAAGGATATATAACACTGTCATTTCTGTGGAGATAGTTTTAATTTTATTCTTAAATCGCGTACACGAATATTTTTCATATCATTGGTATAACCACAGCCGCATAAGTTAATTTACTTGATCGTTCTATGTATGTTTTTTTCGTTCTTTCCTGACTTCCCTTACTATTCACTTTATAAGAGCTTTATTTCACAAACAACTAGTATTATTGAACAAATAACTAACTAATAATAACCGAGAACAATATAACTATTAAAATCCATTCAGCACAATGCGAAAATAAAAAGGAATGCAACGATGGCAATTGCTTACCAATAACATGCAAAAATAGTATAAAGTATCTGGGTGTCATTGTGGACAGATACTTAAAATGGAACGAACAAGTCGAAAATACGGTAACCAGAGTAAGAAAACTTATTTATATATTGATTAGATTGAGAAATATCCTATCATCTAGTATGATTAAAACTATTTATGTCTCTCTTGCTCAATCTATTCTACAATATGGTATAATCGGGTGGGGGGGACTTTTAAAACTAACCTTCAACCTGTAGAAAGGGTACAGAGGTTGATTCTAAAAGTCATTACACGAAAACCATCTATATTTCCAACAATACAGCTGTTTGACTCTTTTAGGGTTCTTAGTCTTAACAAAATTTTCAAAAAGAACTCACTGTTGCAAATCCACAAAGATCATTTCAATACTACAACAAAAATCACAAAAATAAGTAACCGATCAAGATCACGTGGCAACCTAGATATCCCTAAAATTAAAACTAGTGCTTTTCAACACCACTATACCTATCAAGGTATAAAATTTTTTAATGCCCTCCCATATAAAATCAAATCTGAAGAAAATTATAAAGCCTTTAAATCACAAATAAAACAACTACTAGATCAACCCAACACAAATTATAAATTTTAATTTCACAGAACGAATTTGAACCGATTAGTAGTAATTGATCAAGTCTTAATTAGGATATTTGATACTTTAGTTCAAAATTAATCATTTAATTCCTTCATTAATTAACAAAAAAAAAAAAATTATAAATTAATGCATTCTTCTCATTTGCACATATCCTCTTAAAATATTTCATCAGCATTTGAACTGAAATGTAGCGATTATTGTTGTAACTAACAATATTTTGTACCTACTCCTGCAATTATTATCAGCTAATCCAATTGTTAGAATCAACTATATGTACTTACCATCTAACACCTACCTATTACGAGAAATGTAATAATATTATTTTTACTTTTAATTATCTATACAACATGTATCATGTATATCTATTTTAGTAACTGCTATGTCAGTAAATTTATTAATCAATATTTGTTATCATTCATAAGATTATTTTCTTAATTTAAAAAAAAAGATTATATATATGTATATTATTTTTTCTTTATCTTTTGCTATAATAGCACAACTCCCCAATTCAAACACGAGAAATGTTTTCTCTTTTAAATTGGGTAGATTCATTAACAAGAAATAACTTTATCTGTAATTAGTTTTTTATGAACCAAATATTTTCTTTCTGTAAATCTGTTATATATATGTATATTTCAAATAAAAAAAAAATTTAAAAAAAACTAGTATTATTGAACAAATAACTAGTATTTTTGGTAAAGCAAGCAGAGGGTTAAATTCCAGCCTCTCCGCTCCTGTTTCCAATGACATATTAGCTGGAGATCAGAGATAGGTGAAGTGGACAAGGACGAGGACGGGTACACTTGGCGTGGTCCGGACAGTGCCCGAATCACAAGGCTCTCGAGATAAATAATTATCGATGGCTGACGAAATCGAGTTGACCAATTGAATGCAGATTAGCGGAGGTGTGTCTAATTGGATTCCTGACTTCCGGAATATCGGTGTTGGAAACGGTTGCCATCGATGTTCTCTAGGTGTGACAGCTTTAGTTGATACTACATACTTAGCGGTCAAAGTTCTAGTAATTTCTAGTTTGAGGTGTGAATCTATTTTAACAAAAATGTTGATCTGGAAGACGAAGTTGCTAAGCAAATTTCGAACAAGGTTTAAGTTTAAATAAAAAATAAAATAAATAAATATATAAAAAAAATTGTGGTCTTTTTAACTAGGGCGATACTGAAAATACCCACCAGTCTGATTGTGCTGCAAGTGTACAATGTGTTATTTTAAATTAATCTTGCAATAATACACAAAGATAGCAGCCAATAAAATATGCGTTAAGAAAATTAAGAAAATGTTGGTAGTTCTTAGTCGAAGTATGATACATTTAAAAATGACCGAATCGGATAGGGACACCTTAGTTCAGTTGGTTGAGTCGCAGCCCGGAAAGCCGAAGCTCCTGGGTTCGAGTCCCAGAGGTGCCAATATCTTTTTCTGATGTTTCCAGATTTTCGTTTGAGTTTCGCTAATACTGTCTTCATTTAATTAAAGAAAAAATTTATGTTAAAATAACACAAATCGACCAAATAAAATTTACTTGCGCTCTCCGGAATTTGAACCCGCGACCTCTAGATTCGTGGCTGAGTAACCACTTAACCATGGCAGCCGTAGTTGACATATCTTTAAATTTTTTGTACGTATAACGTAGGCCTCCGTTACCGAGTTTATATGTCTAAAAATATTAATGATAACTAGATATAAAAATGTTCAATAAGCGAAAAGCTCGTAGCATCAACACATTCGGAATGACAGAGAGCAGGCTCCTTGGAAACGCCACTTTAAATGGTAATTTTTCAATTGTAATTTCCATCGGAATGACCGATACTTATCTTAAATTTAATGCTGCGTAAAATTGCTACGGTGGTTTTGACCCTTGACCGTAGTACCTATAAAGTATTTTTTTCATGAAATTGTTTGGTCCATTTGTGAAAGTATTACGCCGGTAAACAATTTTTATGTCGGAGGATTACGAGGTGAAAAAAAAGCATTTTTAATAAACGAACGAAAGAAAGCAAACAGTTTGTGGCTTGACATTAAATTGTAATAAAAATTAGTAAGTTAATAACAACATTATTGACGTAGATGCGAACTTTAGTCAAATATTTTCAGTTGCTCTCCGCCTTTAGTAGAACATTGAAGACATGAACGATATAAATATGCCGTGGACCCGAAGTAAGGTTATTTTTTCTCTCTCTGGTTGGAATTGATAGACATTTTCAAATATCGTAATTATTACTTCAATTGAAAATCATTTTCATTTTCATATCTGCAGGACTCTAAGAATTTTATGTAAATGCGTTTATAGGGCAGTATGGTAAAAAAAAGTGAATACCGCACAAGTCTTAATTGCTCCCAATGATCTGGAGCCAATAGGACTATAGCAACTTTGCGATTTTTGTGTAATTTACAATCAACCCAATTTGTTCTGTGGGGGTACTTCTTAATAATTATAAAGTTCTTGATACAGACTGGTTGATTATGACTTTACGTATTTACAATAATATTATACTATCGGTCACACGACCTCTCTATACGGGCTGCTAATTGAATCTGATTAGTAGACTGGCGAAAGCCCGCTCTCGACAGGCACTGCCTACTCGGCACCTCTGCTGGCAACTATCGTCAATTGATAGAAGCTCTTTCCCTGCTGGCATCTGTCGGCAATTGATAGAAGCTTTTTCAGTATATTACAAACTCCAATCGGGGTATGTTCCGTGGCTGAGGGTAGTTGGAGGGGGAAGTGACCAAACAGGTCTAAATTCTTTTCGGGCGTATTGCGAGTATCTCTCACTCTGAAAGATATCCGATGCAAAACTAAAACCGATGTTTCTAGCATTAATTCTGGGGTAACACTACAGTATGCAATCCGGTTAAAGTATCGGTGGGGTGCTGGTGCTGTCACGTGCGATTGACAGTTCGCTTGGCGCGCAGATTTGTGGCGCGAAACCATCGCGTTAATTTTAACGTGACCGCGGCCAGCCCACTGACAGGTCGCGATATTATCGTAACTCGGTGCGGTTAGGAGTTTGGAGAATTTATTGGTGGAAGGTGATAAATGCGAAGTAATTTTGTATTGGGGTCATGAAATTATTTTTTTTTAAATCTGTTTCTGAAGTTATGTGAGTTTTTAAAATAAAATTAACGGATCTCAACTGAAATATGCTCCATTTTCCCAAATGAATGTTTAAAAAAAACAGAAGATTCGTTGAAATCATTTTCTCAGTATCTTTAAATATTTGGAAAATTCAAAATAATGCAATCGTTTTGTGAATATTTGAAACAATGATATCTGAATATCACAGATATTATTAGCACCAGATGAGTGATGTTTGGTTAAACAATATAAACCCATATAAGAACCTAGTTTGCATCCAAAGGGACTTAATAAAATGAGTCTAGTTTTTGCACTGTTAATTCGTGGTGGAATTCCATTGTAATAGATTTGAAATTAAAAAACTTTTTCACTTTGTTCCACTTATTTATTATTACCAGGACCGGTTTCATCCTACTACGGACATTCAGTCTGACCAGTCTGAAAATGTCCGTAGTAGGATGAAACCGGTCCTGGTAATAATAAATAAGTGGAACAAAGTGAAAAAGTTTTTTAATTTCAAATCTATGACTTAATAAATTATTATTTAGACGGTTTTTTGAAACTGCACATCATCAAAAAGACTTATTTCGGTTGTCTGAGCGTCCTTCATAACTCTGGTTCAATGAATTCAAATTGCTTTAAATTTAAGTACCGTTTTAAAAATTTGGATTAATTGTGTTAAGTATTCAGGAAAGTGATAAATTACCTACCTAGTATAGCTAATACTTTGAACAAAAAATTATTTTTGTCATTTTAAAAATTGGAACTGATTTTCACGGCTCTGCAGTTGTAAGAAATAAACATAAATATTTAAAAAAAACCTACCAAAGGTGACAATAATTAAAGCGTTGGGATACGAACAAAAATCATTACGTTAAACCATTTTTTTCATAAAAGCTTGCTTGCCGTACTACAATAAACAACAAATCAAATAATGAGCATTAAACGCACGAGTAACATCACAGTACCCACTGAATAGATAAAATAAAAATCCAGCGATCTTTAATTACAACATTGATAACCATGCCTTAGAGAAATTAACATAAATTAATAATTTTCAATCAAATTTTCAATGAAATCTCCAACAAGGGCTTACAAATATAGGGAATTGTAACTAGGCTAACTAGAAATTTCAACAATATTAAGAAAATTAAACTGTTTGATAGAAGTCAGCTTGAGTACAATTCTCCCGTCTGGAACCCACATCACAATATTCATGTACAAGCTATTATGTAGTAAAAAATAATCAAGATAATATAAAGTAAATTCTTTCGGGTATTGTTTTAAAATGGATATTCCTATAATTTTATTTGAACTACAATAATATTTTAAATGATATGATGATCCTGAAATTGTCAGGTGGAAGGATTTTCATGGACTTGGAGTTTCTAAATTAAATTTTTAATGATTTATTTATTTATTTATACTGGGTTTTACATGATGATATCATATACATATCCATGATGTGATAATTCAAAATTGCTTGCATTGATAAGCTTTTGGATTCTAATACGTAATTATTAACTCCAGTATTCCACTGAGTCGGTATTTATTGCAGTGCAAAAAATCTGGGACTAGTTACTATATTTAATCCTCTTTGCCCCGAATACTAATGTAGGGAAATAATTATTTCAAGTCAGTGGACATCTTCAATTTATCAAGAAACAGTAATACAAAATCTCGTTACTGGGGCAGTTCAGTTATGTATGTCATAATTTTTACTATTCAAATATGAAGTTTCAGTTTTTTTTTCAATAAGATATGGATCACACTTCTATAGATTTTCTGTTCAGTGGCTGTATCCAATGGAAGAATTGAGTTATTTACGAGCGACATGCTTCTGGTTCTGACGATTCAAAGGCCTTTAAAAAGTGGATAACATTTTCAGCTTTATATATCTGAATTTTATTTCGGACAGACAATCATCGAAAAACCATTTACCATAAAAAATACATATAAAATATTGGAATTTCTAAAATGTTGGTATTTATATATATTCTTTAAATAAATGATAAACGTATGTATGTATATGCTCGCATTTATTAAGAGGGGTTCTTCTTTAACCACTTGAGCGTTTGCGTTAGTAATTGAAATCCTCGTCCAGCGTCCGGGAGTTTTAAGCGTCCGATTTTGAAATTTCCCACCCTCGTTAAAAAATTAATGCCTCCGTATTTTAATATCGAGACAAATTAACTATTTGTAGTCATAGAGAGCCATTGAACGCACCTATATTTATCCCCTTTAATCCCATATTTTTAGGATTCATAAAATTTTTTTTAAAAAAAATGGTTAAATTTTAATTAAATGTATAAACTTTAATTCTGCTTATTATGTATTTAAAATTGTACCCATTCGGAGAATATTGAGTATTATAAATTCTATATGTTTTCTATAGGCTAGTTGATAAAATCAAAGATATAAATTTTAATTCGAACATGTGTGACACGTGATCAATGATTTGCAAGAAAAAATATTTCAATTACTTCGGTTCGCGAAATGTCAGTAACAAATATTTCGGAATAATGCCGGACATCTCTTGTTGAAAATTGAAAACAGTTAGTTATCTTTATTCGAATTATACAACATGCGGTAAATTTGAAATAATTCCAATAAATGTTTTAAAATATCTCTCCAAATTGACCACATTTTGGCCAGGGAACGCTCGAGGGTGTTTACAAATTGGCAATAATGTGGCCGAAAATGCTCCAGTAGCAAAAACTTTATCAGAACCAAAGGGTTAAAATTATTATATCAATAATTGCATTATGTTTTCATGGATGTTGTTGCAGTGATGTTTCAAGTAGGTGTTAACGTACCTACCTACTTGAAACTAATAATATTAGCTTCCTTTTGTCAAACTTGCCTACAAGTAATTTATTAGTCATAAGGCTATATTATATTCGTTCTTAATGTTTTAGTGGTTAATAACGACATACGAAAGTAATAAGTTTGAAGTAGAACATGGTTGAGGGAGTCCCTTTGACTTCTACATCCATACTCTCTTATACATTTTCCTTCCCAGAACTTCCTCTGCTTCCTTTGCTAAAAAGACCCTCCACATTTCATCCCCCAAAGATGACATAGGCTCTGAGGGGAATTATTTTCCTCAGGGCCTCCTGTGTGGAGCTAATATAAAAAAAATACTATAATATATCTCCTTTAATAAATTTTATTTAAAAACATGCAATTTTACTCACACCCTTTATTCTTCGGGGAAATATTAATGCAAAATAAATTTATACCATTACACATCAAACAGTTTATACAAAGCTAAGGAAACATAATTTTTCTATTTATTAAATAATATTTTACCTTTTTTATTCAAATTTCGAAAGGCTAGGTTATCTCGCATGTTGTTTACAAAAACCAATTGGATTAGGTACTACGGTTCCCGACAGAAAGTTGATCCTCGACATTGAATCTTCCGACAATTGTTCCCACGGCCAGTGGATCCCTGGACAGTTTCTCTCGTACTTCCATCCTGGCTGGTCACAGAGAAGATATAAATTATGATTCGAATTTGATATAGTTACTTATATTATATGCAGGCATCTTGAGTGCACAAATATTTTTTCCTGTCAACAATGTCTCATCCCCGAAATATACCGCTACGTAACAAAACAAGACAATACATACGGGAGGAAGTTAAACAAAAATATTCCTTCCGGGGTTCAAGTCTCAGAGGAATCAACAAAGGGACCAACTGTACCGGGATAAAGGGTTATGGAATACATTAACATACCTACATAATATTCCAGCAAACAAAAAAATGTTTTTTGTTAATTTTCTCCAATATAAATACCTAATTATATTCTGTGTATATATTTTTACACAAATTGAAAATGCTTATGTAAATAAATTTGTACAGAAAAAAAAATGTCAGCAGCTTTCAATGTGTTTTTACCCGCAAAGGCGTATTCCTATAATTACATTTTCAGTTTCTATTTCACTTATCACATGCTCCCAAACTCACATACCTCCATATGTACAGTATCCTTCCAATAGGGTAGGAAGTATGTAAGTGTGACGTATTCAATTATGTAAATGCACATACCGTAACACGCCCGTGACGTCAGTCCTGATATGGGACACGTATTTAATGAAGAACCGGTTATGTGACGCTTTTACTATTGCTTATATGTTATATTCCACGGACATAAAGCACTTATCATCGGAATTATTATTGTAGACTGAAAGGCTTCTTCCATATAAGCCTTTGCATTGGCCAT
The DNA here is from genome assembly GCA_917563855.2 of Limnephilus lunatus. Taxonomy (NCBI): domain Eukaryota; kingdom Metazoa; phylum Arthropoda; class Insecta; order Trichoptera; family Limnephilidae; genus Limnephilus; species Limnephilus lunatus. The sequence goes on along the minus strand of OU830593.1, from coordinate 98,082,152 downwards.
CATGTGAACGTAAATATTATCTTTTGACGTTAACGTATTTCTTCAGGTGGCATATATAGGCAGTGTGAGACTCGTTATTAATATTTATAGCTTTTATTTTTATGTATATTCGATGGATCAGGTAGAGTGAAATGTTTATATTTTGAGTCCTAGAGTACCTACATCGTTAAATGAAAGATTTATAGGATTAAAGATTTTTATTTGTCACATTATGCTAAGCCAAGTTACCAGAATTCTCAAGAAAGTGGACAACGTTGACACCACACGCATTTTTTTACGTGAATACTGCATAATAGTCCCGACTGCTCCCAACCATCTGGAGCCAGTGAGACTATGGCATCCCCGATATGGGTTTGTTGTGAGGCTGAAGGTTGCGGAGATAGGAAGGTGAAGGGAAGAAAAAGGTGAGGGAAATATTAGCTATAAAGATGTGGTCATCAAACATGGCAAAAGCCATTTCAAGCGACGTTTCAATTCTAAATAGTGGTCGATACCGGGAGAATAAATTGTCAATAACAAAAATTAATCAAATACAAAGTACCTGCGCACGACGGGATTAGAACCTGCGAATTTCAGATTGCTAGTCGAGAGCCTTGCCCTTTGACCACGGAGGCTGTCCACAATTACCCGTCTACAAATTTACAGATTTGTAAAAAGACATTATCAAAAAAACACTATCAAAATTGATCATAACTTAATCATACTGCAATGCCTACTACAAATTATAAGCTTTTGGAAGGAGTTGGATAATAGACATAACAACGGTAAAACAAATTTAACCATCAAGTATAAATTCAACACCAAAAATAGTAAATTCATTTCCAAAAAATATGTCAATTTGACGCTAAGAAGACTCCACTAGCAGAACTTCAAAGGAGTAAAGGACAAAGCCAAACGAATTTAGGATAAATGCCACGATTATTTCACACGATGTCATCGCTCTTGCGGAAACCTGGCTAGAACCTTCAATCAACTCAGCGGGGCTTGGTCTACCCTTTCACTAGGTTTACCGACTTGATAATATCAACACCAGTTCCAGATCCAGAGGTGGAGAAGTCCTTACAGCAATCTACAATAAAATGCCTTCAAATATACTAAAAACCAAAAATTGTGAAGTAAAAAAAATATCACTATGATAATCGTTGAAAATCAAAATTATATTATAGGTTACGTGTTTATTCCTCCATTAGTTAATATGCTCGTATGTACGTATGTAGATGATGCTAAGTGTATTTGATTTTGGGTTCGTGTTTTATGCTGGTGTATATCGGAATTAAAGGCTGGTTTAGTGTTAGTGTTTGTTCTTCGAATTATTATGACCACCACTCCCTACTGTTAGAAATTATTCCAATCAAAGTAGTCATAAACTAACAACTCCTTGTTATTATTTCATATATGCCAACTAAAATGAAATTATTGAAAATCTCGGCAAAGTATACCTTTTCGTCGTTTCTTCAGTTAGGCGATATGAACTATAATATGAAATCAATTTATTGCAAACTTACTGCAATTTTCAAAGACTGTATATATTATTCTAAGAATCAAAGCATGCAAAATGGTGTTAAAAAAATTATCCAATTAATAGCTTATAAAAAGTTTCTCATAATAAATAGGAAGTGGAGAGAATTCTTCAAAATTATCTAAAAAAATTTACAACAATTATTAAAAAGCAAAGGTAAAAACGTGAATAAATGGAGACATGAAATATTTTTGGAACTACACACAATCTATGAAAAATTAAAATGTTAATCTAATCTCTAACATGCGCTACTCAATTCAAAACTCAATTAAAATAATTTTACTTATTATTAGGTAGAAATCGAATCGAGTAAAACTCAACAGTGTGGCCACCAAATTATGCTACGCATTCATTCCTGATGGAGTGAATTCAAAATATTTTTTAGTATACATTAACTTTAAAATGGGGAATGGATATTGCAAGGGTATGTGTCAATTATGATTATCTACACATCTACAGTGTCATCTAAATTTATAAAAATCATCCCAACGTAGAATAGTTGCTAATGATTTAATTTGTTTATTTACAATCACTAATTCAATAATTGAGTACCCAAAACAATTATATCTGATTTCTTTCCATATACCTCGCAAGCCAACATCGAGGCTATATCTACCCTTCTATTGTGACAACTCCATCACGGATCACAAATGTAACGCAATATACAGAATATGGGTAATGACTACAAGAATGTTGTTGACGTACTTAATATATCGATCACTAAATATAAACAAATTTTCTTAGAATTTATATCGGAAAGCAAAACAACAAATCTAATTTAACAAACTGCCTAGCTCTGCTTCGACTTGTTCATTTAATTATTGTGCCATTCCCAATGTACTATTTTTATCTTACAATATTACTGAAAGTATTTTGTTTTTGTGATGTTATGCTAATTTAAATGTTCATCGTGTTAAAAAAATAATAAATATGTAAAATCGGTAATATACAGGATGTTAAGGGACGTACTTCACTTACTTTATTTGGAGTAAAAATTGCAAATGAACTTTTTGAGTTCGGTGACATTTTGGATTTTTTTCTATTAAAACATGAAAAATCAGTATGTATTGGATAGTTAGGGGAGCGGTGAGGAGTTGGTTGATTACACGGCTGAGTGGCTAGTGCGGTAGGTGGAAGAATTTTTTTTTTGATTTATTTTGAAGAATTTTTTTTTTAAAGACACCCTTAAATTCACGAGAGACCAAAATTTTAATTACATTTTTACTCCAAAAAATGTCAGAAATCACTGGTTAAAGTAACTCAATTACGCCCCTTACCACCCAGTTATATGTAATATATTATGTAAAAATAAATATATATATAGGTGTGAAATTCTAACACCCAACTACGTAACACGTTTCTCACATTAATTTAATTGTCTAATTATAAAATAAGTTTAAATGTGTAATACATATTTATGAATCTACATAGGTGTACAATATATCTACAATAAATATAAGTTTTATGTGATTACCATACAAGAGCCAAAACTGCACAAACTATCTGGAGCAAGTGAGACTATCGCAACCTCAATTGGGGTATGTTGCCAGGCTGAAGGTAGTGGCAAGGGGAAATAGACGGAAAAAAGAAGGTAGGGAAGTAGCTGGCTATTCAGATCTTGTCACCAAAACACAGCTTATATAATATCACGTAACTTTTTGATTCTGAATGGTGGTATCTCAATAGGGCAATGCTGAATGCCGCAAACACGCTATATGTTATTTTATCATCACATTTTTACTGTGTAAAATTATTATATATTGTAGATTTATAAATATGTATTCATTTTGATAATACTCGTAATAGTCTTTCTTATTCAACAACATGAGATTACTCTATCAGCACAATTTTACCCCCGAGCAAATTTTAAATACATTCACCATTTATGTAAGCGTATAAATCACTTCGTGAAACTTAAGTCCACAATTAATTTGACTGGTTCCATTCTGAGGTGCGCTGATAACGGCCAATTCAGACGACTAAAGTTGAAATAACATGGTGTAATAATACCTCCATTATTGGTGCACTGTGGATTGTGTGTAAACTGTTGATAGCGGTACTATTTTGATAGTGTTTGTTCCGCACCTATTCGGTATTCAACTGTCTCTCGCAATGGAACCTGGCCACAAGCAAACACCGGCGACTATGGTACAGGGAATGCATTTTGTTAGATCAACACACATGGTTGCTTTCAATCCTTGATGGTCAGAATCAACTAAAAATTAAAATAGGTAGATTTTTTTGCAATGACTAAAGTAATAAATGTGAATCATAAAAACTCTATAAATGTATTCATTAAAAATTACGCCTTTTGAATTTAATTCCAATATTTCAGAATTTAAGACAGCGAAGAGAAAAACTCTTTGTAACATGGAGTCCAGGATAATGTCAAAATGCCTCGGTTGACAGCGGCCGCGAACAAATTTTTTGATAATGATGTGAAATGAAAAGTTTATTTACTGTGGGTACTCTTTACCAGATAAATGATAAATAACTTTTATTCATATAAGATGCTCCCTTGGACATTGTCATTTTCAACGTCACTTACAGACAGTTTAGCAACTTAACAATTGAGTGATAAACAAGAAAAATAAAAACAAGGTATGCAAGGAAAATGGATAACAAATCACTTACCTTGTACATCTGTGAAGGAGCGCACAACATAATCACAATAGTTATTTAGTTCCACCCTGACACCCCAAGGTAATTTTGGACACAACAAAACGTTATTATTTTCTTCCGAAATGGTCAAAGTGCTCATTTTTACTTGAAACTAGAATGCTTTCGAGTTAGTCCCAAATTTTCTTCTATTTTCAAAATAAATGCACTCGAATTTGTACCATTTTTTACAGTTTGATGGATAGGGATTAATAACATTCAAGAAACTAAGCATATTCTTATTTCGAAACCAAACAACAATAATGTCAGCTTTTGCCCGCTCATTTGATATTATTTTATTTAGTATTGTTTTAAAGCTGCAATTTCACTTGGTACCACCAAGTGTTATTTTTTTCTACCATTTCAAATTTACTGTATCTTTATGCGTACTAAATTTGTAATCTCTGTAATTTATTGGTGAAAAAAACTGTTATATTGGGTCGATGAAACATAAATTCAATATTACAGGGGATAACTCAATTAGCACGGATAATACGAATGTTTTCAATAGTGAGGGGTAGACGGAAGTAATCGAGGGATGATTGCTCCGCTTATAACCAGAGTCTTGTTCTTATTTTGATGCTGTCAGGCTTTTGATTGCGTCCCACTGCCCTTGGTTTATGGAAAAAAAACTTTAACCTTTTTTTTTTTCTTAATGATGTTTGAAAAATCAACGGATTGTCTAAATAATCGACAAATCAAATGCAACTTTGAAAATGGCAAATAAAGTAATTTTCTGTTAAACATCTTGTAGGTATTACGGGTAAGTGCTTTTTGGCTTGTTTCAATTCTCCAAAATTACAGTTTGAATTTTAAAAATGATACTTAAAGTTAAAGCAAATTCCGAGTTCCGGAATTCATTAAACTAGAGCTGTAGACATACTACCGAAATAAGTATTGAATAAAAAAGAAAACATTTCGAATACACCCCTAGCAGGTCGCCGTGTGCACCGAATGAATACCTACATAAACCTATATGTGGACACAATTAAACTTGTCAACACACGGCACCGGCGGCTTGCAGACCTGATGACAATTCCCCGCAAGGACAACCAACGGGAAGATAAATAATTATCAGAGATGCACACGTTTGTAGACCTACACACCAGTGTAGATCTGCACACACGAATATGTAGGTATCGAAAACGTCAATGCAATTATGCCTCTAAATTAGGTACTGCATAATGACTTTGAGCCCATAATGTTTCGAAATGTTAATGTTATAAATACAGGAGGTATCAATCTCACCACAGGTTCTCCCAGCGAGGTGCTTACAAAACATTACCACTTAATGATTTACGTGCAAAAATGTAATTCGTGCTTTAAAGCACGATTTACTATTTAATAATTATTTTAATTATTAAATAAAAGTCTATTAGGCGTTCATAAATGACTCTTAGTTTTTCCTATTATTTTGATATTTGTGTTTGTAAGCGATGACATTCGATTCGCAAAATTTCCTGCGACCTCTTAACAAAGATTACGGGGCAAAAGCGCCGCCTTCTCCGGCGTTAACGTAACTTATTTTAAGAGTTGATGTATTAACACATGCATAGTATTTAGCTTGTAAGCGTGATCTTCGATATCTTCGATAGAACCTTGAGTTGCTTGAAACTTTTACTCGAATTTGGTGACTAATGTGACATCTTTTTTTTCTGAGGATGGAATTTGTGTATTATATTGTCTCATTCAGAAATATTCCATTCATTTAGCGTTTGACAGCATATCCCATAAAAAACTTATGAAAAAATTAGATAATTTGAACATTAACGAAAACGTAGCAAATTGGATAAAAAGCTACCTAAAAAATCGCATCTGAATCGCATCCGCAAAGAGGCATCTGAATATGGAATTCCACATGGTACTGTGCTAGGTCCTATATTATTCATCTTATATATAAACGGTATATTCTCACAGTCACTTCATGGTAGTATAACCTCTTATGCCGACGATACAGTACTTATTGAAAGTGGAATCACATGGCAAGTTGTAAAACAAAAAGCAACAGAAGACATAAACATACTTAAACACTGGTTTGATATAAATCTACTATCTCTTAATAGTGAAAAAACTCACGTTATACCATTTGCAATAAAATCAAAGGACGTTCCGGTAAATTTTGATATAATTATACATGACAATTCTAAAGAAAACAAAAAAAATAACTGTAAAATAAACTGTTCCACATTAAAAATTTCGAATAAAATCAAATACTTAGGAATAACAATAGACAAAAACCTGAACTGGAAAGATCAAATCAACCTTACCGTTAACAAAATAAGGAAATTAATTTACATATTTTTAAAAATCCGAAACTTTCTCTCATTAGAAAATCTAACATCAGTCTACCATGCTATAGTACAGTCAAATCTCCAATACTCTGTAGTAAGCTGGGGAGCTGCATACAAAACAAATCTACTCCCTGTTGAAATTGTGCAACGTCTAATTATAAAAATTATATTGAAAAAACGAAGAGATTATCCAACTCACCTTATTTTTGAAGAATTTAAAGTATTAAAATTTAATGATCTAGTTCTAAAAAATATAATAATCCAAATAATAAAAGAAAAACAAAATCATAGCTTTTTAACTGAAAGTCGAACTCGTCAAAAGCATATATTTCCAACACAAAAATGTAACACCTCATTTGCACAACATCATTACACATATCTAGGAAAAAAATACTTCAATAGCCTACCTGAAAAAATAAGAACAATCGAAGACGATAAATGCCTACTAAAAGCAATTAAAGAGCAATTTAAAGTAAAAATAAACAATTGATAAAATTTATCATCATAACTCATATAACTGGTAAATTTGTTTTTTTTAAGTATCTACCACAATTAAATCAAAAGATTCAAAATATATTTTGTTAATATATTTTAAATATTTTTTCATCCCGATAATCGTACCTCTTCTAATCACAAGCGTCTGCTTCTATAGAAGAGAAATATCATACAAAAAAAAAAAATAAAAAAATCAGTGAAAATTTATTATATAGTTTATTTGTATCAAAAAAAGATTATTTTGAAATATAAATATTATATTTTATATGTTATTTTTGCTGTATAAATAATGTATCTTCTGTAATAAATAAAAAAAAAAAAAAAAATAAAAAAAAATTACTATCTTTACTTTAAAAAAAAATAAAATAATTACAGTGTCCAACATTTGCCCTGATGATGGACACTTAACACTGTCCGAAGCATTGGCAAAATTAAGAGGTAGCGCAACATGGCATAACACCCCAAAAATAAATAACCATAATACTCTTGGCCGTGAAAATATAAAAACATATCCAAACGTTAAATGCATGTTTTTTCAACTGGCATTAATCAAACGATGGCAAGGAAAATTCACTAATTTAATTTAGTTAAATCGCGTTCATAAACTTATTTCTAATATAGACGTAAGTGGCTAAAGCAAAATTTGTGCCAAGCGAACAATACAGTAGCTCTACGAGTACTCTCTATGGCGTAGCAAACTAATGTAGAGGAACGTAGTACTAGGATATGCAGAGATTGCAAATAAAACGCGTGTTGCGCCTCAGAATAACATATCTTAACTTCCGAATCATCTACCAAAAACATAAATTTAGAATAACAAATCTGCGAACAATAAGAAATATAATATGTCTCTTAATAAAATAAACCCGTACACACTTCACTCAGAACACATCAAAACGTCGCGTCGCAAGTATACTCACTTCAGAGAACAGCATGATAATTTTCAGTTGTTAAGCATCATGCAATAGTGATACTTCAAGTTATTCGTTAACTACGAATGGTCTGTGCCTTTCCATTAATTAAAAATATTAGTTTTCCATGGTAGGCAAAAATAAAAGCAAGATAAATTATTGTTGATCAGACTTCTGCTTTTTGGTAAAAACTTTCCACGCAGAATAACTTTTACGCAGAATAACTCGAGTTATTTTCACTGAAACAAGCGTTTTCATTATATTTTCTCATGCCCATCACATCAACGTGCACGTGTGTTTAAGTGTAAACGAGTGAAACATTAGTTACATTTCAAGCGACCTCGACGTACCCTTTCATACCAAAGCCCGCTGGCCTTGTGAATATTCTGTCAGGTCATAAAATTTCCGCTTTACGATGAAATCAAAATAAATGGAATATTTATTAATGTATCCGAAAACTAAATACTATTTTTGAAATTTGAAGAAATACGGTTTTAAATGTTGTATTTAGAAATAAACTTATAATTTTAGAAATATTAAAACTTTGATCGCAAACTTAAAACAATTTGAAAAATGGATCACCAATTTTTTTTTCCACGACCTAAATGATGATTAGCAGAAAAATTAAAATTAATATGTCGTAACGGGTAAAAATAATTCCAATTAAAACATGAAGATAACTAAACTTGCTGATTTAAAAAAAAAAGAAAAACACACACATTTTTTATTAACATGTATTATTCTAGTCTCACTTTTTTCTCGTTTCATAGAAAAAATATAAATTTAAAATTTGAAAATTTCCTAAATTTTTCCCAAATTACGATCGGAAACTTTGGTTTCATAGAACTGCGCAAATATATTTTTTCTGTGGTTAAATTCCAGATTCGAATATAAATCGCAGAAATTTTCTTCCTACATAACACCGTTTTGATCATATTTATCACCATGACAGTGTGATAAATATGTTCAAAACGGTGTAAGAGAGTATGATCAAAAAGGGAGATAGAACGATTTCTATGAAATTATAGCTGTTCCCAAAAGCGAATAAATTGTCCTGAGAGGCTAGTAAAAGAGCTAATGAAATTATTCTAGTTTTATTGAAAATCAAGTTTTATTATGATCCACAAATTAAATGGATTGTTGAATTGTAATCTACCATTTTTATGTAGCATACTTGGTCGAAGTATGCACCCAATTATAGCCTGACCTGGCGTGTTTGGCTTACGATTAGCGAAACTGCGTAAATCTTGATTCTTCAACGATCACTTTTTCAATGATCGCCTTGGAAAAGTCGAGTACATTGCTCATTGTTTATGAAGATAGTAAACACTTTAATCGCAAGATACATAACAAGGTAGATTTAAATACATAAACCCGCACAAACGCTTTACACAGCACTAAAATTAACAATGATCAAAAAAAATCTACTTAAATCAATTAAACATTCGTCAGAACCTGTGTGGTTAAAGAATTCTAATTCAGAAAACTAAATGCTTTATACTGCTACCATTCAATATTGCAGATTTATAGTAATAATATAAGGTTGTGCACTATCAAGGAAAGTACAAATGAGTTCAATAATATATTGTAATAACGAGGGTACCAAGATATAAGTAGGAAATATTAGTCATTAAACTCGTAACTGTAAAAATAAATACGGAAAGATTATAATTAGCAACCTTTATTAGGCATATGTAATGAGTTTTTGAAGATCATGGCTTAATTAATATTACGATAAAGGTTTCAAACGCTGGAAATTTATAGCTTTATTATAAACCAGCTGACCCAGCCACGCGTTGCTGTGGCTAACAAAACACAACGCCGTCTACTATTTGGTTACCCAACCTTTTGACTCACACTACCATTTTTTAATTTGCTTACAAATCAAATCCACATCGCCCGCTTGCCAGCCCGCTCGTCAACCATAAACAGACATTCTCCTTTAATTACATATTTCAACCAATCTACACAAAACCTTGACAGATTATACACCCAAACCTTCCTCGTGAATCACTCTATTGGGGAAAACCGCAAGAAAATCCGTTTATTACTTTTTGAGTTTATCGCGAACAGACAGACAGACGCGGCAAAGGACTTTAAATTATAATATGTAGAGATATTCTAATATGTGGAAGATTCTAATAGGCTGAGTATTAAAGCCAAATCATTATTTATTATAAACAATAAATCTACTATCAAGTTTTACGAAACCATAATAATGTTCATTTTAACATCGAAGTCTTGCTCATTGTTATTTTATTCCCATTGTATTTTCCTTTGTTAATTTGCGCAAGCTGCTGTAAAAAGATTCCCTATTTCTGACGTAGACTTTATTCAAGGAACTCCACTACAGTAGACCGTTCACCTCGCAATATCTCATAGTCTCGTGTAGGTAGACGTTATAAGAGGATGAGGCAGCCTATATCTGCGCGGTGCATCTCGCTTGAGGCTGCGTTGGAAATTTGAGCTCGGAGCCTTGGGAATTTGTTTAATTAAAATTACATAACAGAGATGCCCCGGAAATTTATATAAGGCATGCACGCTTCTTAAACTTGGCAACCTGACGTATAATGGAGGCTTACTTGCCTTGTTGGAATATATAATAAGTACTTAAGTAATCGAGAATGAAGATGAATTGAGTGAATGAAGGATCTTGAGTACCGGGAAAATTCACTCAGCCGCTAAATTGAAAATGGAAAATTATAATGTTGTAAACATTGCAGTTTAATGTTGGCGTACATTACATTTACATAATTAATGATAAAAAAAACATCAACCAGCGAAAAACAAAGTTTTTTTCTAAACGGTGGTCCAACCATAACGCACGATGTTAATAGTAAATAAAACAAAAAGTAATTTATTTTAAAATATTTTTTTATCATTATCCCTTATTATTTTAAAATATGGCAATCTAAGTTTTTAAAACTATAATGAAATAAAAAATAATAATAAAGATAAACGAAAAAATAAATTTTTTTTTTAAAAAACTTTTAAAATTCGTAATTCACTTTGATGACGTAATTTTTTCGAAAAAATCGCTCACTATTTCCATGACTGCACGACTCCTGCCAAGAGGCGCACCGGCAGACCATCTTTTTTAAGGTTTTCCAAATGTCCACTATCACTACAAAGTAGTTTCATCCGTGTAATCAATGATGTAAGGTTTACCTATCTCGTTTCCTAGTCTATATGGTTGGACCACTCTTTATAATACATCTATTTTCAAATGTTTTTTTAAACATAAAAAATAATAATTGACAGGTTTTAACCTTCCTTCCAAATGATTTGAATCAACCGCGCTACTAGATTTTTAAAACCGACATTTATTTCTTGTGTTTGTGAGTTATTATCAAGAAAAGTTGACAGAATGTATTATCATTGACAAAAATGTCTATCTGCCAAGTTACAGTTTTATTCGGATATCGGGAAGTGGGTTAATTTTCAAGATTTCGCGACATTCATTCAGTCAATCAAGAAAATATCTGTATGCAGTTCACGTGCGGTAGACGCCACACAAAGAGGAGACCGATTATTCTCATTCTCTCGCACGCTAAATCCCATAAATTAATATTTTTGTCTTTTTTAAGTGTCGCTATTTTCATTTCATCGAGTTTCAAATCAGAACGGTGCTCAGTTTAAAAAAAGATGTAATTTATTAAAGGAGAAATTTTTTTTTTTTTAGCTGAGTTTCATTAAAAAAAAATAACCGTGTAAAAACACCAGTAAAAAGTCGGTCATTTTAAATACATGTAGGATTAAGAAAGATTTTTTAAATATTTATATTGAGGGATCAGTAGGATTTATCGGACCAGTTAGGATTTCATCAGAGCCGAACCCTCTGATATGAAAATATCTGGAGTCGGTGAAATATTTTCCCATTATGTTTCTGGTGGATTGACGTATTGTTCTTGTATTGTTTTGTATTTATTATACTTATATAGTGCACTTACATTGCATGAATTTACTAGATAATCGTTAATGGAAAAGTGTGTGGAAGGGTTTAGTCTTTCATTTGGGAAAGATTTAACCCGGACATAAAATCTGGAGCACCGTAAAAATCAATATTAGCAACATATTTCGAAAACCAAGTTTATTTAATTAATTAAGAATAACACCACAAAGTGTATTTTCAAAGTTTGAAGGAGTTTAATTATTGTATTTAAGTATATTTTTCCTATTGTTTTAAGTATTTTCAAGTTTTGGTAAGCGCCCTGAGGTGATGTTTGGCCCGCATGATGATTTACAGTGTTTTCACCAACACTAGTCAACTATGGGATCTCGTGCTGCTTATTTATTTTATGCTAGCTTTATAATTTGGATATTAACTAACTAAATAACTAACCTGAACGCCGTTTTCCACAGGAGTAGGCAGAGAGAACGGACCGCCAAACAACTCGGTCTCGGCACACAATCCTTGCCCCGTTCACGCATACATCGCCTCAAACATGCTCTTCTATTATTCTGACTCTTGATGTGGTCCGATTCAAGGATGTGATTCACTTGGTCGTGCCATGTCTTTCTCGGGCGTCCCCGACTTCTTCTACCATTCACATTTGAGTCATATATTACACTCATATAGTCATATTACACAGTCCTTACACTCCTTTCCTCGTTCATTCGCTCTACGTGCCCAAACCATCAGAGCGTCCCTTTCTTGATCTTACCCATTACTCTTAGATCAGCCTTGCATTCTTTGCGGATCTCCACGTTTCTAAACGATCATACTGGTTTTACCACACATACGCTTCAGGGATCTCATTCATTTCACTCGGGGATTCAATTTAGAAATAATAGTGATTAATTATAAGTTTGTCTACATTATTTTTTTAAATCATTGAAGACAATATTTAAGAATCTCAAACGAAAAATCTTAAACAGTAAAATATTCCGTCACATACAGGAATTGAACTGGGTTCATTGGGACCCCTTGCTCTCCCCAATGAGAGAGCCGATATTTCACAATGGTGAACCATTTTACGGCATGGTTTTACTTCACCTTTTAAAATTAGACCAGTTAAAATAGGGTTGAATGTGTTTTCTTGTGTGGTTTCGCATCCGAGATAAACGGTTTATCCTGCCAGAGAAAATTAACTGTGGCTTCCAAGGTGAGTGAGTTAATGATGTTATATCGCATCCCTAACCAATAAGGAAGATTCCTTTAGCAAAGGGTCGTAGGGGCGCGAGTATATAATTATTTTTACGGAAAGGTTAATTTAGTTTGATCTCTTTGATACGCTTTATTAATTTTTTGCCGGGTTGTTTAAAAAAAAACTTTCTTTCTTTGTTAGATCTAGATAGTTCTAGTTAGATCTATACAGGAGGCCCTGAGGAAGATAATTCCTCTCACTATCTTTTTCATTTTTGGGGATGCAGTGTGGAACGTCAGAAAAGAAAGATAAGGATGTTCTGGGAAGGAAAAGGTATGAGGGGTGTGTATGAATCTGGGGTCAGTATATCCACGAGTGACGGAAGTATGAATCCATCCCCCCCTGCGGTTTAAGGCCATTTGGGTCGAGAGAGTCCGGCTGGAGATGTCAAATGTCTTGCTCGTTTTATTTACTCACTATTTATCTCACAGGATGATTTTACGTACCTATGTAAGATTTTTTCAATCGGAGGTTGGATAAAAACAGTACTAGCATATTTTTTCTATATGATTCGTTGAGTTCCAATATCCTCTCTAATGAATTATGGTCAAAAAATAGGTGTGAATGCCATCTGATGTGGTTTCTCAATAAATCGTGTTTACATAAGGGCCTATAATAATTAAAACAACATTTAATTAGAAAATAACATTTGTATCAAGTTATTACAAGTTCGTTCTAACGTGTAAAAAATAAAATAACTGGAATAATGAAAACTCATCAGCTTACTATGCCTTTCTTGATTTACTACACTACACGTTTTTCTTGATTTACTCGTAAATATAAGTAAGAAAATCCATTGGGGAGGGTTTTGAATCTCAACGATTCATATCTTCAACTCATTAAACTACACGCCCCTTCAAAATGTTAAATTATGTACCTTTTTTATCTCTAAAAATATGTGTAAAGCAACGTAATGTGTATGAAATAACCCCCCCCCCCCTTGTGTGTGTGAAAAAATAAATAAATAAAACTATTTTTCGTACCGCAAGTAACATTTAACCAATTTGATTCTGTATTTTGAGTTAAGTTGAGACGTAAGATTGCGTGACGTCAGATCACGTGACATGGCGGCTCGGGTTGCCAGGCAACAACACAGAAGGCTCTACCCTGCTGCAGGGGAGGCTGTATTTATGAAGAGCTTACATAAATTAAACATGACACCAGGGCTGGCTGGCTGGCGGGCCGCTTGTCAGACATAACGGGACTTGTAACGCGTTATAAGATCATTACGCGAGGTGGCGAAGAACGCCATTCTAAAAATGTTACTGAAATTTTAATTAACATACTTCACACACTAGCTAGAATTTCTCTACGCTCCTTCTGGAGCTTTTAAGATTCATTTTCAATTCATGATTGTAGGCTTCTGTACAATATTTAATTTCACTTACATTGACGGCCGGCGTGGTCTAAGGCTCTTGACTCGCAATCGCGAGATCGAATCCCGGGGTGGGCAAATTAATTTAATTTGTTTAATTTGTGTTGTTTCGCAATTAATTCATTAAAAATAATATGTAGTATATTTGCGGCACATTTCAGACTGGAAGATACTCTCATTATCGCCCTAGTGTAAGCCATTCAGAATTGAAACCTTGCTTGAAATGGGTTTAAACGTGTTTGGTTTCCAGATCTGAATAGCCAGGTACTTCCTTACCTTTCTCTTCTATCAATCTCCTTCCCCTTCTCTCTACCTTCAGCCTCACAACATACCCCAATTGGGGATGCTATAATCTCACTGGCTCCAGACGGGAGCAGCTGGGAGTCTTGTGAGGTATTCACATAAAAAAAATATTTAAAAAGATGGTAGAACCAATTTTAACCAATGTTGCACAGTGTATGGAGGGTGTTAAGGGACATACCTGACAAACTATAATGAGAGATTCCTATCCTTAATTTTGGTGTCCGGTGATTTTATTTTTAAATTTGTTTAATTTCAGTTGCGTTAAATAACTCACCTATAATGGCACAATAATAGAAACAACCCGTCCTTACATCATATTAGACACAGATGAAAGCGAAAAGGTTATGTAACCAACAGCAGTAATAATTAAATCGGGAAAGCTAAAAATACCAATGTCTGCATTTGAAAGGGGTTTGTTAGGATGGACCGTTTTCCCTTATAAATAGAGTAATGTAGAATCCATACACAAAACTCGTGAGCGTAGTTGCTTCATACTGCATTATACTTATTAAGCTTAAAAAGTTTAATAGCTAAGTTTATAAAGTTTACAAAACTATGTTTTACTAACGTAAATCCGTCGAATTCTGAGCTATGGCATTAATAAATTGGCTTCTTTTTAATGTGTATACCGCACAAGCCCCAACTACCCCTTCTGAAGCAAGTGAGACCATGGCATCCGCAATCGGAGTATGTTGCGAAGCCGAAAGTGGGGGAGGAGATGCGGAAAGGAAGGAGGAAAAGTACCTGGCTATTCAGATCTGGTCACCAAACATGGCTAAAACCATTTCAAGCCACGTTTTAATTCTTAATGGTATCTTCATATGCATTATTTTTAATGAATTGTTTGTAAACTAACATAATTTTTTTTTGTGCGCACACTAGGATTTGAAAATCAAATATGATACAAAAAAAAACAATAGTACCTAATTCAAATTGTTCCCAGTACTACTGGGTTGAGGTTCATGCTGCTTGCATCCATCAATATGATATACATCCCAGGTTTTTAATGGTTTGTATAGCAAACAGGGTTTGTCTAACGGGTTGTGTAATTATTTTAATACCTTTCTTCCCATGTCCTTCTGTTACAAATACGGGTTCAAAATTGTCAATAATGCATTCACTTTACAACATGAAAAAAAACTATTGTTTTTTAAGACAATAATATTTTTTCTATCATATGCAGCAATGATGTTTATGAAATGTAATATACATATAAATATGGCGTAGCGAAGTTCGTTTACCGCGTATGAGAATTATTTTTTTTTTTAATTATGTAACATACATATTTTTTATATATTTTTCGTCTCACCTGACATAAATCCTTACTTTTCGTAATAATAAAGCTAAATCTAGCTTTTTAATTAAATGATGACAATATTAGCGAAACTCAATCGAAAATCTGGAGACAGAAAAATCAGAAAAATATATTGGTACCTCTGGGACTCGAGGTGCCAATATCTTTTTCAGATTTTTCTGTCTCCAGATTTTGGATTGGGTTTCGCTAATATTTTCTTCATTTACTGAATATTACAATTTGAGGTTTTACTTATAAAGTTAAAAATAATAAAAAAATCTAACTGTTTTAATAATAAATAATCTGTATTAACCAAGAAGCGGAGTAATACGTAAATAATGAATATGATAATAATGGCTTCACGTGTTTCCTATTATGTCCTCCGCGTGCAAACTGTATCTAAATTTTCACTAAATAAATTGTGTTAATCTCAAGTGACCTACCAGATTAGTATGGTCCTGTATATTTTCTGCCTGTACAGAGTGTAAAGAAAAAAATATATAAAAGCATATTTATACTTAGCTTCGCGTTTATTGGTCATATGCAATGCATTGTAGTTTTGTATCACTGATCGAAGAACCGGTGGATGCAATTTTGTAGCCTTAAGTTGTTTTAATGGTTTATATAGTCTGTACTTAAAAGTAAGTTTCTAGAAATACCTATATTATAAATTCGTACAGCGCCTAAAGGTGATTTTTCACAAAAAGAGCGTAATACAAATCATCCAATATTATTATTATGTACTTCTTTCAGCTCAAATTGCCATGTATTTATTAGCTAATGAGTCTTGAATTGTTATCACACTGTGATGCCAATGTCCCGCCCTGCTGGGAACAAGACTCAGATACCTGGGAAAGCACAATGTGAAACCAGAAGACATAGACACATATCCAATGACAACACTGGTGAACTCTATCAAAGGGACTGGGTTACAGTTAAAGGAATGAGGTTAAATGGGAGATAGCACTATAGGACTGAGATCACACGGAAACTATACTGTTTAAACCGTCTCCTCTTAAGAGGAAACCCGGTCGCCGAGAAATTTGATCAAGAGTTATTCTACCAAACTGTTGCTATCACTGTCGCTTTTACTCCCCCGAATACCGAGTGAAAGAGACAACTGCACCTCAGCCTGATAATGCCTAAATGAAATCATCAAAATCGAGGTTTTGTGTTCCCCATTTTTCTCCTCTAAATCTGGACCGATTTTTTTTACAAACTATGTTAGAAGACAATTCTCTATGTCCGTACGTTTTGCTTTTTTTTAGGTACATTGTCTAGTTTGTATACTGAACATCTGGTGATGGCATTTAAAGCAGGTAATTTTAACGATTTTTTCTTGTGAGACATGCATAGGACATCACAAATAGAACTCTAGAATTAATGAAAATAAATACAATTTTTTTTTTTGAAAAATGACTAACTGACTATCGGCTCACTAACTAGGTATAATTACTGACTGCCTAATTTACAATTAATTTTTAAAATCTGGAAAAGAATCTGGGTTAGTTGTTAAATTTATTATTATAAGCAATAATTATTAGCCTGAAACACTCATCAACATTGAAAAAATCTCCCGAGAAAAGATAAATGCCGCCGACGGGACTTGAACGATTTTTTCTAGTGAGACAAGCATAGGACATCACTAATAGAACTCTAGAATTAATGAAAATAAATACAATTATTTATTTTTTTGTTTAAATACCCTATAATAAAAAATGACTAACTGACTATCGGCTCACTAACTAGGTATAATTACTGACTGCCTAATTTACAATTAATTTTTAAAATCTGGAAAAGAATCTGGGTTAGTTGTTAAATTTATTATTATAAGCAATAATTATTAGCCTGAAACACTCATCAACATTGAAAAAATCTCCCGAGAAAAGATAAATGCCGCCGACGGGACTTGAACCCGCGTCCTTCTGATATCCGGTCAACTGCATCAGAAGGACGCGGGCTCAAGTCCCGTCGGCGGCATTTATCTTTTCTCAGGAGATTTTTTCACTGTTGATAAGTGTTTCAGGCTAATAATTATTGCTTATTATAATTGTTACCCTTTGTGCTATGCATAAAAATCTTGTCTTAAACATTAGTTTACTAATTAAAAATAATAATGTTAAATTTATACCTGGCAATAAGTTCACCTTGCATATATATATTATATACTATTTGTACTATATATTTATACTACATATATATTTATTTATATATTAAAAAATTATTTCGTATTAATGTATATTTCAGCGCCCTTGAGGTGATTTTTCACAAAAACGGCGCTATATACATAAATCGTCCAATTATTATTATTATTATTATTATGTACTATTTCAGGAATCTTACCCCCAACCTGATTCACTGCCTAATTCGTAGTCCATTGGCGAGTTAGATGGTTAGTTAAGTACAGTTCAGCTTCAATTTTAACTTCATTTTTATAAATAAAACACGGTGAGTTGTCATGAAAATCAGTCACTCAATATCCTTTAAAAAAATTCACCCCCCCAATACTTTATAGGGATTTATAAAGGCCCTTCGTCCCGGATTCCCAGGGCAGGCGACCCGTTAATTTCCCAGGTACACTTGGGTTAAGGGCTTGCCTTGGGCGGGCCTGCCCTCGAGGCGGGTAAACGGTTTAATTCAATTTGAAATACTTACAATTATTACTACGGTAAGGGATGATTTGGCATTCCGGGATGTTTGAGTTTTGCGTCTCGGGTGATTGCGGTTGGATGGCGCTCGAATTAAAACTAATAGATTATTCATGAACTTTATATTTAGGTTCATGAAATGCTTGAGTTCTAAATATAGACTTTACAAGCTGATGTTGGTGTTACGTTTTTTAATAATACTTTATTACTAAAAGACTTTAATATGTTTGTTTATAAATTATGATTTTTCTAATCGATACTGTAATTTACGAGTGTATTATTAGCATCGTCTTATGACGATCTTTAAGTAAGTTTTTTTGCCTTTATTTTATAGAAAGTCTAACAGTTCGAGTTAACGGATATTACGTGATATTATTTAAATTCCTCCTACTGCAAACATTATAAGCCGTAAATGCTGCTTCAACGATGATGGTGGACATTGATAGGTAGAGACATAAACCATGCTTGGATGAGACCCGAAGCTTAATCCATCTTCATTGCATGATGATTCTGGAGGATTGTATTCTGAAGGTTTTTCTGAAAATGTTATATTTTTTAAGCTAAACATTAAATTAACATTAAATTCTTCAAGTCTGTATATTATCAAATAACTGGACATTTTTTAACATTGGTCGATTTGATACTTAGTTATAATGAGAGCAGATTTGTTCTAATACGGGCATCTTCAGATGACACTATGAAAGGGATAAAATCTATTTGTAATATTTAGGTCAAAGGTCAAAAGGGTGTTCACTGTATTTAGCCTTGACCGAGATGCTATAAATATCCTAGCAAGGTTTAATATATTCCAGTCAAAAGATGCCCCTGGAAAAGTAAAACTTGCCCATTAAAATCGTTTTAACCACTTTCTGCATGCAATTCGCACTTTTTGCATGCAATTATAAATAAATTCACAAAAACAGATGACAGATTAAGATGATTTACTAACTCTTATAATATTCAGGATCGGGTTGCTAAAATTAACACCCCTTCAGTATATGGCGATAGGTTTTATTTACGAAAAAACATCGCCAAAATCGTGTTTTATTTTATTCTGCGAAACTCGGGTAAAAATATAATAATGTATTAATATCATTTTCTAAAGAATTTAATTTTCAATATTATACGATAAAATCATAATCGCTAAGGCGTTCGACGTAAGGAGATTTTGAATTTTAAGTTTTTATAGCCCGATACTTTATTTTTTCTGGGCTTATTGACTAATCGAAATACAGTAGTGAAATACATTTTTTACGAAGCTTGGGTAGGCATCAGACAATATTGATTATTCCGTTCCCATTGACAGGTATCATCCAACATGGCCACCATCTTGAACCGGAAACAAATTTACAGACAGATGAAAACTGAGTAAATTAAATAAATATATGCAAATTGCTACACAGCTTCCAACTAAAATGTAATCATAAGGTATACCTGTTTCATGCATGAAAACCGAAACACGAAAGCGTGCCTTTGGTATAAAATACAAGATGACAATATAAAAATAATCTCAAGCAAGACAGATAATACGTACAGTTCATTAACGTGCTCTCAGACATTTTTCTCGGTGCATTGTCTCCGGCAGAGATAATGAGCGGGAAGAAACCGAACAAAAGAGCGGAAAAGCCGTCCCGATCCCGTAGAGAAAGTTTGATGTGTCACCTTTTATAGAGCTTTCTGATCCGGAAAGATAAAATTGAACGGGGTATGAACCATCTTTTATTTTTTAAGTTGAACCGAGAATGTACCTCGTGAAAAATACACTGCAGCTTTTGTGTGGGAATATGGATTTCTGCTTACATTTTATTAACATTTTTTTGTTGGAGTTTATCATTTGCTTCGGTACTAGAAATCTACAAGAATTTTTACAATGTAAGTATACCTAATCATAATAAAATCTGTAAGATAAATAAAATAAAAATTGATTTAGATTTGAAAATGTTTGAGTGAAATACGCACCGAAAATATGTGTACTCGGTTGACATTTTCCGCAAGCGAAAGTGTCTCATTCTTAGGTTCAAAGCTCGTCTCTGAAATGATTTGTCTCCCTCTTAAAATATCAACGCGGGTTTCTTCAAGACTTTATACTCCTTATTTTCATCAAGAGGCCCTCCACACACCATCCCCAAAGATGACAACAACCCGGACTATTAGGACTCTTCACGTTATTTCTTTTCTAAGAAACAAACAGCTTTTACATAATATACAGTGATAAATATACAAGTGAATTGAAATCAAGCCACAGAAGTTTCTTATGCGGAAGTTCGTTGGAAATAAGGTTTTAATATCTTGAAAATAATTTTGGGTTATAGGAAGGGAAGAGGAAGAGAAATATAGGAAAAGGATAGGAGAGGCTCCCGATACATTTCATACTCCCATGTTAATAATAATCGATCGTACGCGTTACTTCGTATCGATTTTTCTTTAGGTTATTCGATATTTCTTTAATAAAATAAAATACTGTTTTGTTTAAAACCACGAGTTTTATTAATTTTTTGAACCGACCGGTTTCGCTTTACTCAAGCATCATCAGTATTAATTTGTACCCTGATGATGCTTGAGTAAAGCGAAACCGGTCGGTTTAAAAAAATCATAAAACTCTGGTTTTAAACAAAACAGTATTTTATTTTAATAAATATGTCAAACCACAAAGTGTGTTTTCTACAATGATATTTCCTTAGGTTATTACTAAAAACGTCAATGCTGTGAAATTTTGTATTTGTGCACCTACACGAGGAATTGGGGATTTGTTTCTAATATTTGTTCTAAATAAATTAAATCAGATTGTCTGGTTGATTTTGACGGAATATAAAAATTTTATGAGCTGGTGAGCTCTGGTGAGTCCAGACCATTATTTAGGATTTTAAACAATAAGATTTTATCAAAAATTAGACGGCGTGCATGGAGGGAGTTGAAATTGTGAAATTTAATGGATTTGTGGCGACCATAACGGTTGCCCCCTTTAGCCACAATCCTTGCGCCGCCACTGATATAGCAAGCACATTCTCGAAAGGTACATATTACCTACATTGTAGTGTTTCACGCCGCATACGGCTACACATTCGGGAAGCGCATATAAAGGCCTCGACTCACAGCCGTCACATTCTTACGGCCGCGGAATGTTCCAGAGGCTTCTCCGCTTTGCGCGGGCGCTCAATATTACTTGGCGTTCCGGGTACTCACACGGTCGGCTATATAAAGCACAGCGACACAGTGCTAGTCAGTCAGTCAGTTCCAGTCTCTAGTATCAGTAACATCACCAATATATAGACAGTGCATCGAGTGATAACGTTCCAGTGCGGTACCGGCCAGACTCTCGGCGACTCACTGCCGACTGTGCCGGTGCATCATCAACCTTCGAGGACGCAACATCTCTCAAGAGACACAATTGCCCACGACAAGTCCCGCGGCGGGCCTTCTTGTCACGTGCGCAGCAACTCCTCAGGTTCACCGCAGCCATCTCCGCGACACCGCTTCGAGCATCCATCCTGGACGTCAAGGTCTTCTCCACCACCACGGTGCGGAACAACATGCTGGCGACATGCAGACCCGAGGTCTGCTACACCACTGCATCACCGACCTTCATCACAGCAACACCTACGAGCCTCATCATCGCTCCTGTCTACCCTGTTACTTCACTAAATTTACCATCGCTACGTAGCAGCAATAAAGACTGACTCATACATCGACTGACGCCTTTTCATTTCAACCGTCCCCCGTCTCTGCCGACGCCGTCCGCTCCCTCAGATTCGATGAGAATTGGAGAAGTATAAATTTAGTCTACAATTTATGTGTTTAAAAAATGTAATAAAATGTTTTAACGTAAAAAATACACCGATTACATCCTCTTAATAACTGTCAAAATTACTGTTAATAAGATAGCGTATATTTTCGCTTTCAGATTTACGATCTGTTTATTTATAAAGTCCGATTTTATAATTCTCCAACCTGTGGCTAAACATCGGATAAGTTAAGAATTCATAGGTAGTTATTTAGATATCTCATCCAGAGGATGGTGAAATAACCTTTAAAATATTAATGATTTCATTAAAAAAGATAATTACAAAAATTACAATTACGTAAAATAATAAAAATTTCATAAAAAATATATTATTGTTGTAATAATATATTATGTTATTTCAAGAACATCATACTTATTTTAGAATAATGGAGAGTAAATATCTACTTGACCTATCGTACCGCATCATGTTACAAAAAGGATGGAAATGATGAACCATACTAGTGAGTTAGTAGATAGGACAACTGTAATTTAGAAGTATTCGTCTCTTTTTAAATTATTAACAACTTCCCATTATTGCTTTAAACTTTACTCCTTTGCTCCCAGCTTGAAAAGTCAAGATGGCAGAGTAAGGTTGTAACCTGAAAGTACACAGGAGAGAAACTCTTGAAATTTACTTAAGTGACAGTCGCAATTTGTAAGTGCCACAATTCGAAACTTTATCAACTAATGAAATTCTTTGAATGTATTGAATAATACCTAGGTATACAAAATATCGCCAAAATACCATAAATGTCCTGAAAGTTAATGTTTGGGAATATTCCTTTCCTTTTTTTCCTAATTCATACCCACCATACCTACATCTAGTCCCTCTACCTACACATGTGAAATCAGTGCAGTGACAATCTTTAACATGCAAGCAGTGTTTTCCATGATTCAATGTCAATTTGTGATCTTGAGTACGAATGATAAATTACTGATCATGTAAAATACAATCTGTGCACAGTGGAAAGCTTAATGTGGACAAAGACACAATCATCCTGCCAGTGGCGTAGCGTGGGTGTCGCCCGGGGCGGGGGAAGATTTCGCCGCCCCCTTATTTGGGTACTTCAAGCAGCGGGTGTGAGGGGGGGGGGGGGTGGGGGGTTTGTGGAAGTTTTAAATATTTTATTACGAACTATTTACATACGAGCCGATTTTTTTTAATAATCACATTTGACGAGTATTCTTCAAACGAAAATCATGTTTATACATAGTACACGATGAATCTGACACTCTTTATTTAATTTATCATGGTATTGTGAAAAAAAACTGCACTCAGAATATGGAAACGGTTTTTTTTTATTATGGCAATAAATAAATAGTCTAAAACTAGAATTTTATGTCTGCACATCGAATAAGAGAATGTTTTCCTTCGAAATGTGTCAGCAGATGAAACCACTACAGAAATTTTACATTCTGAACACAAAACTGGTTTTAATTATATTGTATGCAGCCAATTAAAACCACACTCAGAACATGAAAATGGTATCTCTTTGATTCTGGTAACACATACATATGTAGTCTTCAACTAGAATTTCATAAATAAAAATGAAATAAAATTAGCGTTTATTGCTGTTAAACTTATAAAAATTTGTCTAATCAACTTAATATATATTGTCACGTAAATAATTATCAATTTGTTATATAATTATTTACCTGACCACTAACCTGGTAATTTGAACAGCCTGTATTGGACTGGCAACACTTTTTCTCTCTGATTTTTGAACCGGGTCTTTTTCCATGCACTTTCTTGAAAATTTACCGTCAGGGAACCGGTGAATTTTTGACGAGGTCACTCACAAGATGTTTTGAGTTTATTATTTAACTTTTTCGGGCTGGATTTTCGGTTAATAATGTTTGTGCCGCTTGTGAAATGGTGAATTCGCATTCTCCGCATGCGTAACCTTTTTGGGTTGTTTGAATTTGAAGTACGCCGTGTGGCTCGGGAATCTTGCTGAGATTCCGGAAAAATCGCAAATCATCTGCTTTGGAGATGATAAATTCCGCTCAAAACCACTACGTGGATATGCTCCGGTTATAAAACTGTGACGGTAACGATTTATTTGTGGCCCACCGTCGGAGGAAACAGCCTCGCTAAAATCACCACGCTCTGGCACCAAGATGGCGTCCCTCGCGCCTGTAGGAAATAACCTCGCATTTGGCCTTTAGCGCCCTCATCCCGGTACGTGCTTGACGGAGATCCATCTGGCCCGGACTCCTGGCCGTCTGAAGATTCTTCACGAGATGTTTGCCCCCTTCATCCGGAGTCCTCCGTTGGTGATCGCGGGATTGCGTGTCGTCACCTTCTCTTCGCCGTTTTCCGTACTAGATTTAGAATAGCACCGTTTGCGTTGGTCCACAGGTATGAGGGTTTCTCTGTTATTAATTTTGTTAAGGCATTTGCCTCCCTTGATTTGTTGGTTAAATATACATTTATGGAACCTTCCCAAACAATCTTGTTTTTATTATTTGGAACAAAAAAGCAGAACCTTACATTTTCCCACATTACAGATCGCTAGGTCCCACATCAACCTGAGAGAAAGAGACATGGTGATCTACATGCATTGATATAACCTTATAATATATATATATATATATATATATATATATATATATATATGTGTGTTTTTTTGTTAAATATTATTCAAAATTATCAGCGTTCAAGTCGGGATTGCTCCAGCAAGTAATAAATACAATAAATACAATTAAAAAAAAAATTTAAAAAAAAAGTTATTTTTAGAGCTTTAGCTTGTCTTTCGACATAGGCCTCCTCTAAAGATTTCCATTTTTCTCTATCCTTTGCATCTCTGATCCATTCCGGAAAATCAACGTTCATCTTTTTAATTCCTTTTTCTTGTAGAAGCTGTTGAGAATGCTAAGTTTGTTTGTTAAAGCGAATGTGACTATCCTTGCACCATTTTTACTTTTTTTGCCGTGTCCATATTTGCCAATTGTGTATTCTTCTCCATTATCGCATGTTCCAATATGGTCGTTAAAACCACAATGATTTGTTTATATGTTTTTTTCTATGGTTGTTTGCAAATCATGGTAGAACTTTTCTATCTTCATTATATCTTCTTTTTTATTTGATTCTGTAGGCGAATATGGTTGAATGATTGATCATTTTTCCTCTTTGCTAACTGGTAGTAATATTTTTAAGTGTCTATATGTTTATTCTTAGGTGTCCTTAACGATCTTGAATTATCTGAAGTTCTTTTGTTTATCTTTAAAGGGTCTTGGTCATTTTCCCCTACGAGGACCAGTCGACTTTCATAACTGCACTTCGAATAAGAGAATGTTTTCCTTCGAAATATATCAGCAGATGAAACCACCCCCCCCCCTTGGGCTGGACTTAATAAAATACCTACTTTTTTTACTTGAATCTATTATTATAATAATTAAATTTTAACTTTTTGTGACTTCACCACGATATGACCCCCCCCCCCCTTCCCCCCCCTGGCGCCAAAGTTGGATTTGCCCAGGATGCGGCTTATTAAAACTACACTCAGAACATGAAAATGTTTTTTATTTATTTTGGTAGCACATACAGAGTCTGCAACTAGAATTGTATAACTGCACTTCGAATAAGATAATGTTTTCCTTCGAATTGTGTTAGCAGATGAATCCATAATGGAATTTGACATTCTGAAAACTGGTTTAACCCTTCGAATAATAAGAAAAAAATATCTATAAACTTTTGCCTGTCAAGGTTTGCGCACAAAATTCCCGGTTCTTCCCATGCATTTTAAATGTTCCTTTTTTTTAGTTTTTTTTTTACCCTTTTGCAAAAACCAAAATTGTTCTTAAATCTAGATAAAATAGTTTTTCCGATGTGCTTACTGGAACATTTTTGTTTCTAAATATTAAAATTTTGATATTTAAAATGTAAATTGGCTAAAAAATACACACCTGCGAATATTCGAATTAAAGTAGTTAAAATAAAATTTTAAAAACAGATTCTTTTTCTTAATTATTTTCGATAAAACTGTCTCTTCGTACATTTAATCTTCTACCAAAACACATTTAAATGGCAGATAAAATATCACTTTACGTAAAAGAATTAAAATTATGGTTGAATGATGCAGATATTGGAACATTTTTTCTATAAATTATTTGTAAACCTTCATGTTTCACTTTTCAATACAATTCTAACTTTATTAACTTTCTTTACTATAACAAAAAATCAACAAAATTTATGTTTCACTATTTTATTTTATTTTACTATAATGTTTTCACAGATTACTATATTTCTAAACCTTTAGTTTAAAATTTACATTTTTTACATATACTTATTGATGTATATATAGCAATCTTGTTTATATTACCCACACACAGGCAGTGCCTTAGTGGGTTCCCATTGCCTACTCTTTTCTATTATATATTTTACTTATTGGTAACTTTTACATTACTTGTACCTTATATTTACTCTTACTGTATTTAGAAATTATGCAAAATTACTTTTGTATGTATGTAGATAAAATGGGAAAAAATAAAGAAAAAAAAAAAAAAAAAAAAAAATCGCATTCATACAATTTTATTTTAAAATTAAATGTGTGGTACAGTTTGGTTCAGTTGTGTGGAGTTAATGTAAAAAATTAATAAAAAGCATATGAGAAAAATATAAATTTTGTAATGATTAAAAATCAAGAATAAAAATATGGCTGAAAGAGGTTAATGAAAAAACACTATTAAAGACACTAAAAACGACATACAAGAAAAATAAACAATAATTAAATAATATTTAATTAATTGAAGACAATATTAGCGAAACTCAAGCGAAAATCTGGAAACACAAATATATGGGCACATCTGGAACACGAACCCGGGACCTTCGGCTTTCCGCACCGCAACTCTACCAACTGAGCTAATGTATCCCTGTCCGATTCGGTAATTTTTTAACTGTAACTTCGACTAAGAACTACCACTTGTGATTATGGTGCTTAGACGGGTTAAATTAAATCTGTATGTGGCGAATTAAAACTATACTCAGAATATAAAAAATGGTTTCTTTTTGATCTGGCAGGATCCCCGCACGCTACGTCACTGAGCTACAACGATGTTTACATTATGTTTCATTCTAATGATAATAATTATTTTCTTAAATAATTTTTAAACATTATTGTGAAAATTTTCCTCCCTCCTAAAAGTGCCGCCCCCCCACGCTACGCCACTGCATCATGCCCTTCAGTGAGTTTTTACGCTTCGTTATTTTCCCACCTTCAGATAGTTCTTTAACAGGTATCAACATATGTTTTTTCATGTTAGAACCAATAAAAGCATGTTTTGCGAAATTGTTTTCTTACAATTTGAACATATTTATTTACAGTTTTACATCGGGACAACAAGAATACTAGATTTTTTTCAAATTGTCTAAAATTGATAATATTTAAAAAATGATTCCTTAGAAAATTAAGGTCTTAGTATTTTCTTTAAATTAAGAAATTTGTGTTATCATTATAAATCAAAATTATTTATTCCAAATTATTGCAATGATTAAAAAACAAATTCGTTCTGAAAATATTTTATCCAATTGGAAAATTTGATTTTTCAAAAATTCATTAGCACTTTATGATTCTCCCAAATTTCACTACCTATAAATACGCAAATTGATGTTAGATCATTTATAATAAATATGGTGTAGTTTTATTAAACGTTGCCGCACGCCGTTACACTAATGGCGGTGGTTCCACAGAAATATATTATCTATCCTCTCAACCAAGAGGAACATTAGCGCCTTTCATTCTCTCGCATGTTCCAAGTTCTAATGCAGACGCGTTCCTCCATTTAACCCTTTGTCTGGAGGGCCTACTATCAAAGAAAGCGTTAACATTAGTTTTAAGGATTATAAACCTTTATTAGCAAGCATTAGGGAAGAGAGGAAGATGCCAGCAGTACCACCTTGGTAATAGACTAATGAATAGTGGTTTGAGGTACATAGCTGAGGAACTTGATCTTTTCTTTATTTGTCTTGCAAAATGCTGGTAAAAATGGATAGTTTTAATTTAGGTACTGTGCCTTACCTGATGATCAACAATTAGCAAAGTCTCACACCAACAGTCAAATACATTTTCAAAATCCAAACTTCTGCTATTGGTATTAATTAACTAACTGTGTTACCGACACGCTTATTTGCTTTTATATTATAAAAATATAACGACAATAATTATTGAAGTATTATATAAACCTATGTTTTATCCCTATAAACGTTTATTTTTTTGCCATGAAATCTATCGGATTTTATGAACACTTTTTCAGAGCGCAAATGTTCCAAATTTCGGCTAAAAAATCATTATGTCCATTGGAGGGCGTTGGTGGGGTTTCCCGATAAATGTTATACCTGCTGTTAACAGGCATAAGAAAATCACCCTTCTCCATTTTAATAAACCAATGAAATCTCCCAAAAAGAATTCCATCAGAACAACAGCCAGTTCGTCTTGCTATAACTCTAAATCTCCATCAGAATTATAAAGTGTTATGTACAGATTGAATAAAGCAATAAGATCTAATATTACAAAAAATTTTAGTATTGCAAGATGCGAGTAGTCCAGAAAATCTCCACCTGCGGACAAAACACAAAGAGCCCAAAAACCATGACATAAGTGTTTGATGACCAAGTCCTACTGATAGGAGTTCCAATGTCGAGATAGACGTAGAATCTGAGTTTAAAAAAATGCCGTGATATTTGAGAATTATCTTTTGATTTATGGAAACTCACTGCTTCCTCGAAGAAGTGCTTCCTCGTGATTAGAGGTAAAATTTGACGAGTTTTCAAATAGATGAACTATTAGAATCCTAATACTGTTCGTGCGATCATTCAAAAAATATTTGCATGTAACGGGGATCGTTGAACTCATAGTAAGCTGACTACTATTAAATATATCATGTAAAAATAAACATTTTCTAGACATGGCATCAATCTGTTTATTTTATTTTAAAGTAAAAAACATAAAACAAACCAATTTGCGTAGTTTGTTATTTGAAAACATTCATTTGAAGATTGAAGACAAAAAGTTTAAAAAATATATCAGAGTGTTGAATTCACACGCGATAGAAGTGAAACCTTCATAAAATCAAATAGACAAGAATGGGGAGGCTACGAAGCACCTCAAAAAGAGGAGACCGATAGGCTACGAATCACCGCACAAAGAGGAGACCGATTATTCTATCTCATTTTATCTATCGATGTATGTATTTGTCTCTTTTTAGTGTCTTTATTTTTCGTTTCATCGAATTTAAAATCACAACGGTGCTAAAGCAGTTTTAACTTTAAAAATATGGTTATCGAAACTGTAATACCGGGTCCAAATACATGGCAAGCCTCTGCAAGCGTCTACAAGTCCCAACGTCTGGAGCGCGCGTGTGGCTTGGCTTGCGTAGGCTTGCAAGAGCTTGCGAAAGCTTGCGAGAGCTTGCGAGAGCTTGCGAGAGCTTGCCGCCGATCCGATCGAGGTCGGATATTTTGGCCACAAGCGGCAAACGCTGGCGTGGCATCCACACGTTGGTACAACTTACGGACAATAAACAAAATATTAGAATATTAAATGAATTACCTAGTACGATTTCTATGGATTTTAATCATCCAGTTCTTCTGGCGCGCTTGCAAGTGTGGGGACGCCAGCCATTCGCTTTCCAGAGCTTGCCTGAGCTTGCGACAAGCAGCTTGTCGCAAGGGTCTGGACGTAGCATTACAATATTGTATACTGTAACAATATTGCGCCACGGTGGATAACTTGCGCCAACTTAGATAAAAATGCGCCACGTGCGTGTCGAAGGGTTAACTCCCCTAACTTCCCGTTATGTTATGAGCACGGTTCGCCACCTTCCTCAGAATCGCATGTGACTTCTTTCCACTCCATTAGGGAATCAACTGCGGTCAGGTACAAGGTACGTGGCAGGGGTAGATTTAATGTACAGGGGGGCCGGGGGCAGCAGGAGTCTGGAGGTTAAACGCCAATTCAATTCTGGACGCCTGGACACTTTCTAAAAGATAACTGGAAATTACTTCGAATGAAATTTCTTGGAATTGCGATGATCTTATTGCTTTGTTCAATGGTTTAGTTTGAGAAGTTTCAAACATCCTAGGAGATATTTATTATCATTGTCCCGATATCGTTGACTGGCTGAATAATCTCAGCGTTGCACTTTGGCCCTCGCAATTTGTTTGGTAAATTTGTGTTATTAATTCATTTATTCATTAAAAATAATGTATTTGTGGCACGTTCCAGAGTGGTACTTTCATTGTCGCACTGATGAAAGAACACCACTCAGAATTGGAACGGTTTTTGCAATATTTGGTGACCTGATCTGAATAGCCAAGTTTTCCTTACCTTTCTCTTTCTCAACTTATTCCCCTCCCTACAACCTTAGGTCTCACAATGTACCTCAATTGATGATGCTCCAGGCGGTCAGTGAAAATCACCTTCATCACCATTTTCGAATAATCTTTAATAAAAATAATAATAATAATTGGACAATTTGTAGAGCGCCGTTTTTGTGAAAAATCACCTCAAGGGCGCAAATCGGTTCACTTTATAAATACAAAGTACAGTGTGCGGCAGAGAGGACGGATGGTTTTAAAAAAAATCATAAAATAGTTAATTTTTACTCAAAAATAAATTTATTGATGGAATCAGGTTCGCAAAGAAACAGCATTTGAGACAGTCAAGTGTGGAAAATCACATCAGGCATGTGGTTACCTAAATGGTTAACAAGCAGAATTTCCGTTATTGGGCTAATGAAAATCCGCAACAGTTACACGAAAGACCGCTGCACAGCCCAAAAGTAACGTTTTGGTGCGCTGTATCGCAAACTTGCATCATTGGCCCTTACTTCTTCGAAGACGGTAATGGTCGTGCTGTTACCGTGAACTCAGAGCGCTACGTCGAAATGATCCCCAACTTCTTTTTCCCTGAATTACGACGGCGACGTGTTCCAATCCGACGTGTGTGGTTCCAGCAGGATGGGGCGACCGCCCACACAGCCAGAGCATCAATGGAGTTTATTCGCCCTCTCTTCCCAGGTCGCCTTATTTCCAGGTTTGGCGATGTTCATTGGACTTCTCGGTCCCCAGATTTATCCATATGCGATTTTTTTCTTATGTGGACTCCTCAAGGCTAGAGTATACGAGAACAAGCCCCGAACTCTGGACGAATTGAAGGACGCAATTCGCGTGGAAGTCGCCCAACTTGAGAGAGCGATGTTGGAGAGAGTCTACGCGAACTTCCAAGAACGCCTCCAGCACTGCATCAACGATTTCGGCCACCACATGCCTGATGTAATTTTCCACACTTGACTGTCTCAAATGCTATTTCCTTGCGAACCTGATTTTTTTTTTTTTTTTTTTCTCATTTATTTATTACAGAAGATACATTATTTATACAGCAAAAATGACATATGAAATATAATATTTATATTTCAAAATAATCTTTTTTTGATACAAATAAACTACATAATAAATTTTCACTGATTTTTTTTTTTTTTTTGTATGATATTTCTCTTCTATAGAAGCAGACGCTTGTGATTAGAAGAGGGACGAGTATCGGGATGAAAAAATATTTAAAATATATTAACAAAATATATTTTGAATCTTTTGATTTAATTGTGGTAGATACTTAAAAAAAACAAAGTTACAAGTTATTTAAGTTATGATGATAAATTTTATCAATTTGTTATTTTTACTTTAAATTGCTCTTTAATTGCTTTTAGTAGGCATTTATCGTCTTCGATTGTTCTTATTTTTTCAGGTAGGCTATTGAAGTATTTTTTTCCTAGATATGTGTAATGATGTTGTGCAAATGAGGTGTTACATTTTTGTGTTGGAAATATATGCTTTTGACGATTACGACTTTCAGTTAAAAAGCTATGATTTTGTTTTTCTTTTATTATTTGGATTATTATATTTTTTCGAACTAGATCATTAAATTTTAATACTTTAATTTCTTCAAAAATAAGGTGAGTTGGATAATCTCTTCGTTTTTTCAATATAATTTTTATAATTAGACGTTGCACAATTTCAACAGGGAGTAGATTTGTTTTGTATGCAGCTCCCCAGCTTACTACAGAGTATTGGAGATTTGACTGTACTATAGCATAGTAGACTGATGTTAGATTTTCTAATGAGAGAAAATTTCGGATTTTTAAAAATATGTAAATTAATTTCCTTATTTTGTTAAAGGTAAGGTTGATTTGATCTTTCCAGTTCAGGTTTTTGTCTATTGTTATTCCTAAGTATTTGATTTTATTCGAAATTTTTAATGTGGAACAGTTTATTTTACAGTTATTTTTTTTGTGATCTTTAGAATTGTCATGTATAATTATATCAAAATTTACCGGAACGTCCTTTGATTTTATTGCAAATGGTATAACGTGAGTTTTTTCACTATTAAGAGATAGTAGATTTATATCAAACCAGTGTTTAAGTATGTTTATGTCTTCTGTTGCTTTTTGTTTTACAACTTGCCATGTGATTCCACTTTCAATAAGTACTGTATCGTCGGCATAAGAGATTATACTACCATGAAGTGACTGTGAGAATATACCGTTTACATATAAGATGAATAATATAGGACCTAGCACAGTACCTTGTGGAATTCCATATTCAGATGTCTCTTCGTCGCTATAAATGTTATTTATTTTGACACATTGAGGGCGATTTTTTAGGTAGCTTTTTATCCAATTTGCTACGTTTTCATTAATGTTCAAATTATCTAATTTTTTCATAAGTTTTTTATGGGATATGCTGTCAAACGCTTTTCTCAGATCTATAAAAATACCTATACATTTATTGCTCATATCAAGGTTTTTATATATGCGTGATGTGACATTTGCAATCGCGTCTTGTGTGCTGCGCGCTTTTCGGAATCCGTATTGATTGTCGTGAAGTATTTTGTTATTTTCAATAAATTCCATTAGTTGAGATTTTACGATTTTTTCAAATATTTTTCCAATATTTGAAATGAGGGAAATTGGTCGATAGTTAGTTACATTTTGTGCGTTTCCACTTTTGAATATAGGTGAGATAATTGTCCTCTTATAATTAGACGGAAATATTCCATTTTTTAAACTTAAATTAATTAGGTGAGTTAATGGTTTTATAACGTGGCTTTTAATAGATTTTAACATATTTGCAGTTATGTTGTCAAAACCCGGTGACGACCCTCCTTTCATATTTTCAATAATGTTTAGAATATCTACTTCCTTGATCATTTTAAAATGGGACAGTGAGTTTATACTGTGTATATCTTCAATAATTTGTTGAGTTGTCGCTCCCTTTGTTACATTAACTTTTTTAGCGAGGTTTTGTCCAACTTTCGCGAAGAAGGAGTTGAATATATCCGCGCATTTTTTAGGGTTTTCCTCTGCATTTATTTTTACGTCATTGTCGTCTATAATTACCTTGATTGAATGTTTTTTTTTATTGTTATCTATTGCACAGTTAATTGCTTGCCAGATTATTTTTGGATTGTTTTCAGAACTTATTATTTTATGTTTGTAATATTCATCTTTACTAATTTTTATTAAGCGTGTCAATTTATTTTTATATTTTTTATAATTAAATTCTATTTTTTTGTCGTTTGGGAATTTTATTGTTTTTTTGTAAAGCTTACCTTTTTCTTTGATTGAATTTAATAAACCCGGTGTGATCCATGGTTTTAAGTATTTATTTTTATCTAAATTACGATATGGAATGTCTGTTTTTGAGTTTTCTACATGTTTGGATAAAATGTTTTCAAAGTACTTTGAGCATATTTCAACTTCTTCGCAGTTGATTACAGGTTGCCAATGTTCCGTTTTCAAGTTTTCAATTAATTTTTGCAGATTTATTCTGGTATATGATTTTTTTATTGATTTATTTTTTGTTTGTATTGTTTTTTCTTCCTCGTACAAAAATATACACGTATGATGATCGGTGATGTTATTTTTCCAGACAATGGTTTTTATTTTATGAAGATCTTTTATGTTAATATTCGTCCAAAAATGATCTAGGCAAGATGGTTTCTGACCTTGAATTTCGCGCGTATTTTCATTTATACATGATTTAAAGTTGTTTTCAGTCATACAGTTCAAATATTCATGTTTAATTCTATTGTCTATATTTTTGTTAATATTGATATTAAAATCCCCTGTTATTATGCAAGTTTTGTTTTTTAAATTTGATATTATAAATATTTCGTATTTGTTCGATAAATAAATAAGCATTCGATTCATGCGTTCTATAGATTGCTAACAAATAATAATTGATTTTGTTGTGGTTAAGATGGATTTCTATGCAGTTTGATGAATCTAAGTTGTGTTCTGAATGTGTAACAATATTATATTTCTTACTTACAAATATCGCAATGCCACTGTTTTTATTTATGTTTGTGTTTGTTTGCATGTAGATATAATCACTTAAATTATAATGTGGTGAGTCACTGTTTGTGTATGTTTCAGTTAATACTATAACATCCGGCTTTACATTAAGATTATTTATATTGAGTATAAATTCTTCTGTTTTTTTGAAAGCTGCGGATGTTAAGATGGAGTATTTGTATACCAGAGAATTTGTCAGTGATGATTTCGTTGCACTCTTTTGCACTTTGACTATTGAATTCACTGATTTTGAAGCAGTTGTCCAGTTGCATGTTTACGAAGTCATCCATAGTTGTTTGTTTTTTTTTGTTTTTATGATATTGTAATATATTTTTTAGTTCTTCTATGTATGTGGTTAAAGCAGAAGAATGTGTCCGATAAATAATAATTATATTAAATGAATAATTTATTAAATTTATCTCTAAGTTTAATAAATTGACAATATTCACCATTATTTCATTTACACTTGTGACAGCGTAATTACATCAATAAATTTGTTTTTGAGTAAAAATTAACTATTTTATGATTTTTTTTAAAACAGTCCGTCCTCTCTGCCGCACCCTGTATATGCTTTTGGTAAATTGAAGCTTTTTATACCGTTTCTATTGTGCAGAATTAAAATAATATTGTTAATTTCGCGTATAAAATATAAGCGTAAACTGCAAAAAATAATTTATTTTTTTCATAAGAAATGCTGAACGCGTGTAAGAAACAATTTAAAAAATATATAATTATATGGCAAAAATTATGTCACAGTTTCCACTGATAAACTTTTTCTTTCTTATAAAATTATTCACAAAATAATTAAAAACCACTTTTGAGCTAAAAATCGTGACCTCTAAATTCTGCTTTCCTGGCGATTTTTATGTCTATTACCTATATTTGTGGCTATATAAGGCACACAAAGAAACACACTTGTTTGGCATGTGGCTTCCTCTTAAGGATGCTGTATTGGGTTATTTTTATTAATATTTACCTAGAATAGGTGTGTAAATTATCTGATAGGTAGGTATGTAAGTGTGACAATAGCACAGCGTTAACCTCCTCCCAATTTAAATAGCTCTACTAACGCCTAGCAGTTACATCTCGTGAAGCAAATAATATATATATATATATATAGTACCGTAACAACGTGCCTTTCTTAATATCAATTCAACGAAAATATGTGAAAGTGTTAATTTATTTTATTATATTATTATTCATTTTCTGAACGGCTTTGTGGAAGATAAGTTTATATAAAAGAGACGAACACTTTCACCGCCCTTTACATAACCATAACTTGAATAATGATGGGTCATAACACAGTTTTCAGATGATAACGGAGTTCGATTTCTCTTTGCCGAATATCCTCATATTTTCCGAATCGGATCCAATACTCGCTCGAAGAACTTTCGCCGTTCAATGTTGAAGTTTAAGCACGGAAGGTTATTGTTCGTAGACTTAACTTACGACATTCCCTCATCTTCCACATAGTTCATCCCAAGAATCTAATCCCGTAAGGAATTGCTTCAAAATTCCTGTTCTTTGAGCAATTGCTTCTCTGTGAAAGATAAACGTATTTTTTATGTGATAAAAACGTATTTTTAATAACTGATATTTTATTTTTCGTGAGAATGCACAGAAAAATGTTTTTCATAATATGAACTTCAAAAACGTGGCCCTGAGATCTATCTTAGCTTTTTAGAGTTCATGAAATATTTGTGAATTTTGTGATCGATTTTATGTGAGTGAATTTTTAGGAGGAAAGAAACAAAACACGATCACCACCCAGACCAATGGACTTGTTCTTTGGAAAAAACACACTATAGGTAGCATGTGTCATCAAATTGTCCTTTAAAATAATTTAATTTTGATATTATATCATCGCTATCGACGTATCTTATTGTCAAAAAAGGATACTAAAACATTTAAAGAAAGGAAGAAACAAGTAAATTGATATGTACTTATCAACATGCTGGTTATGTAAGTTGAGTTTTTCTGTCAGTTATTTTTTATCTCGATCATTAAGTTTTCGAAGGAGAAGAAAGTCTAAGATACAAGAAAATGTAGGAAAAAGCTAGACTAGCCAACAATAGGTGAGAAATTGAAAGAAGAAACAGTAAAAACAAAGGTGAATAAAGAAAACCTAATAAGAAGCCAATTTTAGACGATAAGAGACAAGGAGGAAGTAGAGCCGAAAAGATACGAAAAGATCCAAGAAAAGGCAAGAAGAGACAAGAACCCTCATTAAGAAGCAAGAAGAGACAATAACATTCAAGAAGAGATAATCAGAGACAAGAAAAGACAAGCAGATGCCAGAAGAGACAAGAAGAGAGGAAAATTTCAAGAAGAAGTACGAAGAGCCAAGA
This sequence comes from Limnephilus lunatus, assembly GCA_917563855.2. Lineage (NCBI taxonomy): Eukaryota > Metazoa > Arthropoda > Insecta > Trichoptera > Limnephilidae > Limnephilus > Limnephilus lunatus. The sequence goes on along the minus strand of OU830593.1, from coordinate 98,045,031 downwards.
AGAGACAATCCGAAAAGAGACGAGGAGATCCCAAAAGAGAAAAGAAGAAATAAGAAAAAGCAAGAAGAGACAACGAAAGCTAAAAAGAAGCAAGAAGAACCAAGCAGAGCCAAAAACAGTCAAAAAGATCCAAGAAGATGCAAGAAAAAACAAGAAGATTCAAGAAGAGCCAAGAAGAGCCAAGAAGAGGCAAGAAGAAGAAAGACATAAAGAAGGGGGAAAAAATATATGTAACGCTCAATCCATTCCTTTATTCCTGCCCTTCCTAAATCCCAATATTGGCTTATTAGGTTAAAGGTATACCGGTCGATTAAACTCCATTCTCAGAGCAAGTGTTCCTAGTCTTGACAAATCAGTGCCCTCTGGTGTACCGGTCTCACCGGGACAGGAGTGCTCCTGGCTGGGGTAGTACAATCGTATCGTATCGTATCGGTAAATCGCTATCGACGCATCTTATTTTCAAAGATGGATAAAAAAACATTTAAAGAAAGGAAGAAACAAGTGAAGTGAAATGTACTTATCAACATGCTGGTTATGTAAGTTGAGCTTTTTCTGTCGGTTTATTTTTTATCTCGATCATTAAGTTTTCGAAGGTGTAGTCACCTATAATGGATTTAGGGATAAAACTAAAATACAGAGTATTCACATTCGTGATATATGTATTTAGTTAAAACAATCAACCAACATCACATCAATTCAACGTTTTACGTTAATTTATTCTAAATCGACCCAAAAGTTTTCCTTTCTCGCGGATCGGATTTTAGTATAATTTATTTATTGGGTATCTAAAAAGCTTTTCATTCACACACGTAAACTAAACTTTTTTCAGTTTTCGACAAAAAATTAAATTGCTTATTGCAATGCAACGCTAAGATTTCGATTGGCTACATTTTCTCTTAATTTTAATGCAAAATTTTATATTACCTTCGTTAGCACTGTTTGAATGAATGTTAAAAAAACTATTTACCTGCCTTTAATTATTATGTTACGCGAATATCACTTTTCATTGCACTTTCGTAAAAAATAATCTTACTTCCCATAGAGTGAATATCACGGATCAAGTCTTGTCCCAGTAAATTGATACGACAATAGTGACACCATAATATTAAATAAAAAATCTTTGATAATTATATGAAGATTCATTCATAATACGCGTAATTAACAATACTTTTTTTCAATTTAATTACTGTGAAATATGTATTAGTCCCAAGGAAAGATCGTTTGCATGTCATTTATCATCTATATCGTCCTGAGACCCGTTCTTAAAAATATTCCTTCTCACACGTCTTCTCACTCGTATGAAAACTAAAAAGAAAGGAGATACTAGAATGTATTTAATAAATAGTAGAACTGTTAAGGTATTGGCAGTTATAAAAAAAGCTATATTTAATGAAATGCACACTGTGTAATAGGTAGGGGTGATAAAATTATCACACGTTGAGTTACACATTTTACTTTAATTTCATACCCATTGATTCATACTTTTACTGTAAATATAATATGATATATACAAGTAATACATACGAAAAACGTCAACTATATTGAAAACATTGTACCTACCTACTAAAAAAACAACATTAGATACATAGGTAGGTAAAAATAAAAATAATAACAATAAATAATGACAACCTTGCGTATATCGGACTTATGTCCTCTATTTTGACTATAAAAATACGGGTGCTGGGTTTCTAGTCGGCGGGCTGCTGTGCATGCTCAGGGCCTGGTCCGGCTGCTGTGAGTATCCGAGGAGAGAGAATTCAGCGGTCCAAGGAAGTGCAAGGTCGGAAGTCAAAGGCGATTGCAGAGTACAGGCAGGAAGAAGCGGTCCAAGAAGATAGAGGCGGTCAGAGTAGAAGCGATGATGAAAGACTGATTCGAATGAGACTGATTTGAACAGAGTTTGGCGCTCCATACATATGCTGCGGCTTAGCCGTGCGCGATATTGGTTCGCGCTGCACAGAATTGCCCTTTGAATGTTGGTACATTTCTTTGCAGCTTCGTGTATCCTTATATAATAATGGAATGATAATATTGAATTATATAAACAAAACTACTCTTTTGCTACTTTATCTCATGTAAACCACTTCTTTCTAGCATTTTTATTAAACTCAGTAAAAAATTTACAATGTTTATCAGTGGGCATTCACATATTTAATTTTATCTTAACAGTATACACGCGAGTCCAGCCTTTTAATCTATTTATTTTTATCCAGCAAGACTTGCGTAAATTCAATATTAATTTTACACAAAAATGTTCATAAAGAGATAATTTGCAACCATTTTAAGAACGAGCTCTGTGATTGGATGGCCGTTCTAGAGCGAGGTAGAGGGAGGGGGTAAAGTCAACCCTACGGCGGGCACGCGGTTGGCTGGAATTCATGGAGGGGGTAATGGCGTAAATACCCATGACATCTTGAAGACGCCATCATTATTTCTAGGACAGCCATAGAGTTCACATATCGCTGTTTGTAGATGACATGACAGAATGGTCAGGGAGGGGGTGGACCGTAAATACCCAACGCATGTGGATGCCATCATTATTTCTAGGACAGCCATAGAGATATAAAGCTTTTTGCTGTTTATTGGTAGATTTCACGTTCGATATATCGCGCTTAACTAAAAAAAAATCTCAGGATTTATCACGAGATTGCAGTAAAATCATTTACAAATAATACATATGACACTTCTTCATAGAATATGGTAAGCGGGTACGGGTACCGCCACCCCGGGAACCATTTATTGGATAACCAACACCTCTCGCCATAGGTCATCCAAAGTGGTTCGCTACGTTTGGTGACTTAGCAGGAGAACCCGGGTTCATGGAGTGAGGTATGTCCAGGTCTTGGCGGCCGCGTCTGCCCACTGGCTGCTTGGCGGGCCGCATCGAGAGGGACTGGTTGGCCTCTCCACCCAGAATCCCTCGACCCATCGCCTTGCAGCGTAGTTGGAGGGATGGATTCATACGTCGGTCACTTTTGTACACTGATCCCCCATATTCCTAACCACCCCTCATAGGACTTCCTCTCCTTTCTTTACTTAAAAAAAACTTCCACACAGCAACCTATAAGATGACATAGGCCCTTAGGGAAATTATTTTCTTCAGGGCCTCCTGTGTGGAGCTAAGGTAAAAAAACTGTTTTTTTAAGACTCAAAACACGATTATATAACTAATCGCTTATCATCACATAATTTTTTGTTTCCTTCGAATGTTTAGAAAGACGAAGAAAGTAATTAAGTACCTAATGAAATAATAAGAAGTACAATGGGCACCAATATAAAGATGCAAGCATAAATTAATACTAATTATTCTTTTTGATACCAACGTTTCCTAAATACGATTTATTTGTCTTGATTATTTATTGAATCATACTTCATACATTATGTGAGCAAGTTTCTCAGATGAACGACAAAATTTCCCACCTATTCAACACATTCGATTCCTCGGGGAAAATACTGAATTTGAGTAAGTGCACAGTGACATTTTATTATTCAGTAGACAGAATATTTCATCACACACCGAAGCCAATATCTTAAAAGTTCTATTGAATTTAATTCTGGGCTTCTGGGATTCAAAACGAGCATGCCCGCGGGCAAGGAAGGGACCTCTTCCACAGGAATAATTGAAAACCCCAACGATAGAAAAAGGAAAGTCAATTTTTTTGTGGAATTTCAACTTCAGCTAGAAAAGAAATGCGTTTTCTAGCTTCTTTTTTTATTTTAGGTTTAATTGAAACAGCCCTTCAATTAAGCCGACAGTTTAAACTGAAAATATTTTGGAGGTTCCCCCTATTTTGGCGGACAGATGGTCGTATTTTAATGGTGTTTTCTTTACATTAACTCCACACAGGAGGCCCCCAGGAAAATAATTTCCCTCAGGGCCTATGTTATCTGAGATGCTATGTGGATAGTATTTTTAAATGTATATTTTTAATTGATAAACTAACGTTTAAACAAGATTTTTATGCATAGCACAAAGGGTATATAACAAATATTATAATCAATAATTATCAGCCTGAAACACTCATCTACATTGAAAAAATCTTCCGAGAAAAGATACTGGCCGCCAACGGGAATTGAACCCGTGACCTTCTGATTGCCGGTCAGGTGCTCTTGACCACTGAGCTATGGCGGCTTATCTAATACCCGCCAAATAATTCAATATATACTAGTGTTTCATTCGACAATTACTTATTATTACATTTTTCCAACTGAAAACAACCAACTTTATTTTTGTGAGAGAGGTATTGTTAATACTAAATCTCCCGCTAGGTGGCGTCGAGACTAATTATGTCTGCATTTATTGCTGAAATACTTTAACTTGTCAAATATTAATTATTATTTTTAATTGATAAACTAACGTTTAAACAAGATTTTTATGCATAGCACAAAGGGTATATAACAAATATTATAATCAATAATTATCAGCCTGAAACACTCATCTACATTGAAAAAATCTTCCGAGAAAAGATACTGGCCGCCAACGGGAATTGAACCCGTGACCTTCTGATTGCCGGTCAGGTGCTCTTGACCACTGAGCTATGGCGGCTTATCTAATACCCACCAAATAATTCAATATATACTAGTGTTTCATTCGACAATTACTTATTATTACATTTTTCCAACTGAAAACAACCAACTTTATTTTTGTGAGAGAGGTATTGTTAATACTAAATCTCCCGCTAGGTGGCGTCGAGACTAATTATGTCTGCATTTATTGCTGAAATACTTTAACTTGTCAAATATTAATTATTATTTTTAATTGATAAACTAACGTTTAAACAAGATTTTTATGCATAGCACAAAGGGTATATAACAAATATTATAATCAATAATTATCAGCCTGAAACACTCATCTACATTGAAAAAATCTTCCGAGAAAAGATACTGGCCGCCAACGGGAATTGAACCCGTGACCTTCTGATTGCCGGTCAGGTGCTCTTGACCACTGAGCTATGGCGGCTTATCTAATACCCGCCAAATAATTCAATATATACTAGTGTTTCATTCGACAATTACTTATTATTACATTTTTCCAACTGAAAACAACCAACTTTATTTTTGTGAGAGAGGTATTGTTAATACTAAATCTCCCGCTAGGTGGCGTCGAGACTAATTATGTCTGCATTTATATAATAATAAGTATATTTTTTATTGGTCTTGAAGAGATCCATGTTGTAGAAAGGAACAAATCGTTCCACGGCCAAGCTGTTGAACTCAATAACAAGTCGAAGAAGCGACCCATTCTCATGTGACAAATGTCAACTGTATACACACATGTTGGGCGCGCGTTTGGCGTATTTCTTGAATATGCACCGGTGCCGAGGGGATCAATCACGCTAATTCCTTGGAGCATCTTCCATTGATATACCGGTAGAACAAGGATAGCATTCCCATCCGACGCCTGTGCTCTAAAGATTAAGTTAAGATGGGAGAACCTATCAAACGGACCGCCCGTTTCTGCATAGGTGGAGGGTTTTTTCAGGTTTTAATGCTGTATTTAGACCGATCAGTGGCCGAGTCAGCATCTCATTTGGGTTCCACCCAGACATCGTGTGTTCAATTCCTCAGCTGGCTAAGTCCTCAACCACGACACAAGTAGCATTTTCCATTTACTGTGGTTATAATAGTAAATTTTCAAATATTGTCAGGTTATTCATAAGCCGGAAATGTTTGTTTTTCTTTATAATTTTTTTTCTTATTATTATTTCATAAATGTTTACATGTTACATTTTAGCCAATTTTTTTACTACCATACTAGGTAGGCTATTGCCCGTGTTGTAGTAGTCATACAAGAAATATTATTTCATATAAACAGATAATAAAATATAAGAAGAGGAGAGAAAAAATAACATATTTAAGTATAAATAAAACTAAAAAAATACTTTTTTTTTGTACATGAGCTCCACACAGGAGACCATGAGGAAAATAATTTCCCTCAGGGCCTATGTCATCTTTAAGGATGCTGTGTGGAGTTTTTTTTAAGGAAAGGAAGGAGAGGAGAGTTCTGGGAAGGAAAAGAGTTTAAAGGGTGGGTAGGAATCTGGGGTTCAGTGTGTTCTGGTCATCCGCCTCCAAGACCTAGAAAAACCTCACCCCATGAACCCAGGCACCCCTGCTAAATCACCAAACGTGGCGAACCACTTGGGGTGACCTATGGCACAGGTGTTGGTTATCCAATAAAGGTTCCCGGGGCGGCGGTACCCATTCCCGCCTCCCAAATTGAAACTAATACAAATTAAAATATAAACAGAAAGCTGAGAAATAAATAATAACAAGACATTTTAAAGAAGATTGAAATAAAAATGAAAATGAAATAATATTATTTAATAAATATATATCAATAATTATTACATTGGTGTTTCAAAGTACTGACGCCTCAGTACTTGATTCTTTTGAATGTCACTCACAAGGTGATTTTCTGAAATAGCGTTGATCATGGATAGCAATCACATTTTCACATTATACAGTTTTATTATACGAGGGCAATTATTTAAATCAACTTCTTTTTTTTTTTATCAGTTATTGGAATGGTAGTGTTCTTTCATGGGGTGTTTCAATTCAGACGTACATCAGATCCTGCTTGATTGCGGATAAATAAATAATAAAAAAACGTTGTGTGGATAAAGCTTCGCCTTTCGAAAAGTTGGGTATCGTTTGCTAGGGTAATATTCAAGCGGTTTTGTGTGCGTGGGCATAAAAAATGTGATTGGAATACTAAATTCTAGGTATGAGAAATGGTGGTTGTATTTAATATGTACCTACTTATTTATTACGTTTGTCTACAGACTATCCAACAATAACACAAAACACAACATGTAACATGAACTGAAAAACAGTAGAAATGAACAAAGAGAGTGGTAGGTAGGTAGATATAGTCTGTCAAATAGGAACAAATACAAAAAAAACAACATTTTTTTCTTCTTAAAGAAAAACCCTTAAAATCTAGAAGAAGGACTGTCTTTAAGGTACCTACTTAATAACAAAAATTTGATAAAATAGTGTTTTACAAAGTGATTGGCTTTCATTTAATTCAACATAAATTTGAATTTAACAGGAAGTAAAAAGGAAGAATCACCGAGTGAGTTTAGTTAACGAGTTATGCAACCTAGATATCGATGCCACTTTTATCAGTTTCACCGATGACACTCTCCTACTCTTCCAAGCAAAAGATTGGCTTACCGCTTATTCCAAAGCGGAGGAAGGAATTCAACAGGTAAAATATTGGCTTGACTCGAACATATTAACTCTAAATGTACAGAAAACTATATACTTACTGTCTAGTCTCACCAATATCCCAAAGTCAAACCTACCCCCGCCATTAAAATTACACGTATTTAAAAATTCATCTCTAAACCGGAACTGTGACTGCCCATGCCTAGAGCAAGTAAACATTATCAAATATTTAGGAGTAACCTTCGATACACACCTAAATTGGAAGCAACATATACATAACACTACAAACAAAATCCGCAAATCCATATACTTTTTCAAACAAACACGCAATTTCCTTAACCTTAAACTTTTAAAAACAGTATAATACTCACTGTGCCAATCTCACTTCGAATACGGAATTTTAGCCTGGGGTAATGCATATTCCAATGCCCTTGATCCCATCATGAAAGCACAAAAACTAATCATAAAAATAATTCTAAAAATGCCACTTACTACCAGCACGGATACTATATTCAATTCCTTCAAGGTTATGGACATAAAACAGCTCTACTCAAGATCCATACTAATTAATTTACACAAAAACAACAAAACACTTTACAAAGCTACACAAACAATACACAATACCCGAGCCAAAAACAACGAACTTCTCCAAACTCCTTTTTTCAAAACCACCTTCGGGCAAAGACACTCTACATACATAGCTCGCAAACTATACCATACTCTACCAACTACGATCAGACAAACTGACTCCTTTACAAAATTCAAACAAGATATTAAAAAATGGATCATAAGTATTGGACGCCTCACTATTACAAACATCTGTAAAATAAATCACACATAGACAAAAATAACTATTCACTTACAACCTAACCCATATAAAATAAATGAAAATAATGGAATCCTGTCAAATTGACCTTTAAATAGATGAGGCAGAATTTACTTCTCTACTTCATCTCCAACATTTATAAAATAACTCTCTTTAAAAGATTTACCACCCTTCCAATCACCTTTCTGTTTTAATTCTATTCAAAGTGATATGTATTTTACCTTAAATATCCTTGTAACTACAATATTCATTTATATACCTGCACGCCTGTCTCGACACAGGTAATAATTAATGAACAACAGTGGCGCCCTCCTATGTTTTCTACTATTATTTTGTTTTCTACTCTTATTTGACAAACTGTATCTACAAATTAAGTACACCCGATAAAAACAATGACAAATTACACAAACACATTCCTACATCGGTAATGTGATCTCTGAACATGGTTTTGATGAAATATGTACATGATTCATCCAATATCATAATTTTTGGAGGTGAAACTTCTTTAGCTCCGTTAGAGTGTTTGAAATTCGAATGAAACGGAAATGACGCACTATGGCACCTGCGAAGCATCAAACTTCGCTCAAGGCTCCTAGCTCCTATTGGTTGAGACATAAAATGGAAACGACGCTAGTTGCTACAATTTTTAACACAGTTGTACCTACATACTACAGAGGTAAGAACTAAATTTTCTCTTCCATTTGCTGAGAAATGTGTGCATTTGGAATTATTTGAATACTTGAAATCTGAGAGGTTTAAAATAACCAAACATAATTATACAAAAGTCTTTCAGCGAACTCCACGAAGTGACCTATCAGATATAATATTTTGATCACTTTTATCAAGTTTTGAAGGTTTGCGGGAATTTGATTAAAATCACTGGAATATATTTATATATTATTTGCTTTCATTCCTCGAGTGCTGCGAATCCTGACAATTCAACGATATTTCACACTCTGTTACGCGGGATAGTTAATCAATATTTCAATCTTATTTTTGAACGCACTTGGTAAGTATGTATACAGAAAAGAGGGACACGGTTAGTAGGTACACTTCTACCGCGTGTGAACTGCAAGCATTTTTTTCATTTGTTTTGGTGTTGTAGTTAGATGAAAAGAGAAGAGATAAAAATTATGAACATTTACAATCCATGACTTTTAATCCATTTTTTTCTTCCCTGGAAAACTTACACTAATGACTAATCATAAATAGTAAAGTAAATCGACTACAAAATTAAGGGTACTACAAAAAAGTGACAAATCAGAACACCTTTAAAAGGTGATATAACTTCATTAAAATTGTTGAAAAATCTAGTCTACAAACCTAACCTAACCTTCCTTCCGGTGCTGAGAACTGATTTGACATATGCCGGATAATCGGGAAAAAATTGTTAAAATATACTATTTCTGCTATTGAAATTATAAAAATTGTTAAAATATACTATGTATCCGTTGATAGGTAACTTGCCGTGTGGTAAGATAGTGAGCAAGAGGGGTGGGGGGTTTCGCTCACTTGCTCGGTTGTCAGTAATAGTAACGGGCTTATGGTGCGTTTTGTGTATTATGTTTCATGCCTCCGATGTTTTTTCCTCGTTTTCGGCACTTATATATAATATTTTACTTACATCAATGTGTCCATATATGCACCATGAATAACATGATTTATATAAATAACTAGCTGGGTTACCCGGCTTCGCTCAGGAAAACATTTGAGAGTGTTATGGAATGTTTCACAATGATGATCCAGATTCCCTATTCCCGAACATTCCACGACATACTCCGCCACCCCTTCTAGAACTTTCTAGAGTTTTATAGAACCTTCTTGAACTTTCCGAAATTTCAAGAGGGCGAAACTTCCAGCCCTTATATCTTCAAAAGCACGCCCTTTAGGTAAAACCGGGTACCTTTTTTCCCGAGAGGGGACAGAGATCTACCACACCTTATAACTCCCTTGATCGTACCGGGACTCGTTTCTGAGTTTTTGCGGTCCGCGCGTTTTTTTGGATTTCTTTTATAATATACAGCTGTTTCCCGGCATGCGTTGCAATGCCATATTCAAATAAATAAAATGTTACTCCTTGCATGTCCTTTCCCGTGCGTTCCCCTCCAGCGTTCCACTTCCACCTTCCCCGCCACCGCTCTCCCGCTCCCCCGTCCCGCCAACCCCCCTGGCACTTCATTTCTTGACTCCTCTCCCGCCCGGCCCGTAGCCGAAACTTTTTTCTAATTTATTTTTTTCTCTAACATTATTAAACTCGTGATATCTTTCTAAATAAATAACCGAATTGAAAAATTCAAAAATTTAAATAAAGGTATTGAAGGTGTCTTGAATATGAAGTAATTAATTTTGATAAGGATTAACACCAAGATACAAATAAAGAGCCTTTTCAAGCAACGACATATTAATTAAATTTTTAAAATAAAAGAATACTCATTTTGGCATAACCATAATAGTTAGACATACGTTGTTGCGACTTTTTTTGTAAATAATAATGTGTTCTACAAAGTCGTAGTACATTATTTTATTCTATCATTAATAGTTTTCGCAGCGAACGCGATGTAAAGAATATTTTAGGTAATTTTTTTACACCTTGGGTTGCATTATTGGAGTTTTAGTAAGGATCCCTATTTTTTTGAAAATATAATATAGCCTATGTTACCCGGGGATAGTGTAGCTTCCCAACAGCGAAATAATTTTTCAAATCGGTTCAGTTGTTTCGGAGCTTATTCAATGCAAACAAACAAACAAATCTTACCTCTTTATATAGTGTATATATATATATATATATATATATATAAGTAGATAGCAGATAGATAAATCATGGTTATCCTGGCAAAAAAACTTTAACTCTAAAATCGTTGCTCTGAGAAAACAAGCATTTATGTGTTGCACCAACTTAAAACTTTTAATCAAATTCAATTGCATTTTGTGTTGATATAAACAAATATTCGTATAATATCGTGATGTGTGTTCATTTAAGTTTATCTTTTGTGTAATCGGTTTTTTAGGTTTATTTTCAAAATGGTAGCAATTAACGTACTTTTCCAGACGTTTTTTTTTCATGGCAAAACCCAATAAGTTACTAAGTGCCAGCTTATGGAGCATAAATAACTTCATAATACTGCATTATTAAGTCAAAATGTCAAATATTCTACTTGACGTTTTTGCCAGTATGCCCACAAAATGACATGTAAACTGTTCATATTTATTTAATGTAAATGTAATTGATTTTGAAGTTGATGTTGTATTTTTTGGAGAATGAGAAGTGTGACGAATCAATCCAGTCTTAACTATGAATTAGGAACTCTATTTGAGAGTCCCAGTAAATATCCAACTATTTTCAGGTGATAAACGACATTGACGTTATATTTCGCAAAAGAATTTCAGATATTTGGAAAATTGTGTTTAATCTAAGGTAAAACCTGCTAGCAAGTAATAATTCCAGCTTTAATATAACTAAATAAACATAATCTATGAAGAATATAACCATAGATTAGAGCAATACTTCATACAACTATAACTTTGTGTAATAGTTCAAGATAAATTTTCATAGCCGCTATAAATCAGTTCATAAATAATGCATTTTCTGAAAGCTAAAGCTCTCTACTTGAGTATTTTTCATTTATAGAGTCATACAATTTATTACGAACATTTCGCAAAATAGAACAGGCGTAAAATAGATAAATCAGAAATAAAACCGACAAAAAGTTGATAAAAAATCCTGTTTTTTTACCTAGAAACAATTTTCAATAAAGATTAATGGTATAGTTTCAACTGACTGAGCATTTTGATCTGTCCAGTGGTTTCATAATGCCAGGTCAGGTGGAGTGGATAACGCGGGATAACACGTCATAGTGACGTCACAACCCAGATTCGATGGGTACAGAGGCTCGTGGGGACGTAGGAATTTCAACTTATTTTTTAAAAGTAATTTTAATGATGAAACAATACAAAAAAATAACCGACAAATTATTTACTAATCGCCTTTAGAAAAAAAAACATTTTTAAAATACTTCTCAAAAGTAAAAATCTCAACTAATAGAAATCATTAAATAATGAGAGCTATAAAGCAAGGGTTAGATATCTCGAATTATTACTGGACATGGTAAATACACTCAAATTACCAAATTTGTACCAGTTTAATTACAATGAGAAACAACCATTTAAGTCACTGGAAATAGAAAATAATGGACCGTTTAAAATTGGATAATTTGCTGTCTTTTACTCACGCCTTGTTTTGGCATAATAATATGAAAATACAAAAACTAAATACGTCTTTGGCACAATATCATTACAATTACCAGGGAAGAACTTTTTTCAATCGTCTACCAGAAAAAATTAGAAGCATTAATGATAAAATCAGTATACTGCTTTCTGTCAAGACGTCAAGAGACATTTTAAAAATATTCTTAAGAAAAAAACTACTGTCACTTAATTAATTTTACAAATACAAATATCCTTCGTTTTCCATAAGATTCTTTCTTTTTTTATACGCACACTATTATCAAAATAAATACTACGGCAAACATATATTTATGTACAATGAATTATTTAAGTACTAACTAATAACAAAATTTATGTACACTCCCCTTCCATACACAAGCAAATGCTTTCAATGGAAGAGTAGTAAAAAAAAAACTTAAGATGTAAAATTATCATGTAATTTACCATGTAAAACATATTCTAAAACTTATTTTAGGTTAAATAAAAGAAAAATAAAACATCCTTAAAACTACCGCGTCAATAATAACGGCTGCCAAGTAAACAATAATTTTTACGGCTTAAGTAGTTTCTTGTAGTTATAAAAAAATGTGGTTATTAACCGTGTCCAGTAATCATGAATATTTACAAAAGCGGATAACGCGTCATAGTGACGTCAACATCCAGATTCATTGAACAATGACTCGTGGAGCTGTGTTAGAATTTAATTTAAGCCTCTTTTAAGGTATTTTTAATAAAACGGCGCTACAAAAAAATAATCCAACTAGTAATTCTAAGAATAAAATAAATCATTGTCTGTATTCCTTCACTTCATTCTCTAATCGCGGTTATCTTCACCGTACATGCTGCAGCCCGGATCACCTCACTCGCTTAAATATATACCTGAATGCTAAAAAAATTAAAACCAATCTAAAAAATGTTTGTGGTGTGGTAAAATTTTTAATGCCAGTAATCTACTCGGATGCAATCTGTTAGCCAAAAGTTATTATAATAGTTCATCTAGTCTATAGTTGGTAATAAGATAGAGCATTATAGAAATATATTGGTGATGGTTAGTTAGAGCAACATAGAAATCTTTACATAGTATAAAGCAAGTCGCTCCCGCTGTCTGTACGCTTAGATCTTTTAAACTACGCAACGGATATTCATGCGGTTTCACCAATAGTTGATTTACGAGGAAGGTTTAGGTATATAATTTGTCAAGGTTTTTTGTAAATTGGTTGAAATTTATAATATATAAAGGGAGCGGGCTGGCCAGCGGGCGATGTGGATTTGATATGTATGCAAATTAACAGATGGCGTTGGTTATAAAGTTTGGTTTTGGCGTAGTCAGTAGATGGCGTTATGTTTCGTTAGCCACATAAAAGGGTCGCCGGGTCTGCTAGTAAGTATATTATATATTTGTGCGGCGCCCTTGAGAAAACGGCACTAAACAAATCATAAAATATTATTATTATTTTGATCATTACTGGGAGTGTAGTCTTACAGTAACGATTAATGTTTAATAATTACTAATTGATAACTATTCTTAATTTTATATTTGTTTATATTCACGATTTCTTACCATGGAATATGTTTATGAAAAATATTAGCATTTATTTTTTTTGTTTTAAATCTAACAGCATTTTATCACATCAAAAATTCGCAAGTTTGAACAATGTAAATATGCTCCAATTCGCATTTTCAGGTGTAAATCCGATGTTCTGCTAGGAAAGGTTTTTGTGGAGGATTTCAACAGAAATATTCCCCTATGAGTCGAGCGCACGGGGATTATTCTAGTGTGGAAAGGAAAAGCAAAACTAACGAACCCTATCAAGGCCGGAAGGCTTTTTGCTTTTGTGTGCCTAGCTCCTAGTTGCCAGTTCCTATCCCGGCGCGGGTGTATGTGGGGAAGTAAATGGAAAATTCCCTATTCGATGCTCTTATTTTAGGATGATTTCAAGGAAGCTGTAATACCTATTATATGGGCAACATTTTGCTTTAACTCCAAGGTTCTTGGAAACTTGTACCTGCTAATAAGATGTACGTATCTTTATTTTTCTTTTTGTAGACATTATTAGATAAATATTAAAAGCAAAGACAGGTACATACCAATTAGTTGCTCTCATATTGCATCTCTTACATAGAACACAAATTGGATATCATGTCGCACAGTGGAGTATTCTGCATCGAAAAGTGGCAGGAAGTGGTCAGGATGCTGACCAAAATCGTATTTCACTCTTTCAAAATTCGCACGTAAATTTGGAGCAATACCTATATAATGTTCATTGTACTGAACGGTGGAATTCGTCAATTCGGAGTTTCGGATTCGAAAAAACAAATTCAGCGGAGAGCGGTCATAGTATTTTTCACGAATCAAGAAAAGAAACCATGATTATCATACACGAAATGGCAGCTGTCTTCGGGGTCATATTTTTTTCAAAAATAATGATTTACATCTCTACATATGTATGTATTGTGGAGTATTGTTATCCAAACATGGTCGATAGCGTTAAAAGTCGTTGAGGCAACAACTCCGGAAAACATTAAAAAGTAGAAAAGTAAATATTTAAGGACATAAGACAAGAAAAAAACAAGAATTGTTATGTAATGTATCAGATGGAAAAGTTTTTAAAATTCATCATGACCATCTTGGTGTGCCAAATGTACGTCTTATACCGGCTCCAAACACATGGCAAGCCTCCGCAAGCGTCCACAAGTCCCAGCGTCTGGAGCGCGCGTGTGGCTTGGCTTGCGTAGGCTTGCGAGAGCTTGCCGCCGATCCGATCGAGGTCGGATATTTTGGCCACAAGCGGCAAGCGCTTGCGGCAAACGCTGACGTGGCATTCACACGTTGGTACAACTTACGGACAAAAAACAAAATATTAGAATATTAATTGAATTAACTGGTACGATTTCTATGGATTTTAATCATCCACTATCTTCTCTTTCGAATTCTTCGCTTTCTTTCGTTTTGTTTCGCTTTAAAATAGAAATAGGTTAGCGCAAAAATGACAGCTGATGCAGCTGCTTCGACGCCCGCCATCTTTGGGAGCTGCGCGCGCCGCGAATGTACTGGCGCGCTTGCAAGTGTGGGGACGCCAGCCATTCGTTTGCCACTTTTGCCAGACAATGCCAGAGCTTGCGTGAGCTTGCGACAAGCAGCTTGTCGCAAGGGTCTAGCCGTACTGCCGTAGCATTAGATGGATGCCAAGAATGCTCACACCACTTCTAAAAAAATTCAGACACCATTTAGCAGTTATTTTATTTATTTATTTAGCATTTTTTATGACTATCTAGGGGTGGTTATTAATAAAATTGTGAATGAAGATAAAACCTGGATCTATTACTATGACCCATTAACCTTACAGTCCAGATCTGAGATCTGGCCCGAAGTGATATCGGAAGAAACACCTTCAGATTTGTTATTGATATAAAAAAAGAGATTACACTGAAAAAAGATTTATGAATTTTTTATGACGCGTCGCGGTCGTAGGTATCTAAAAAGGTATATCAAGGGACCTCGCAGTTTTGTACAAAATCAAAAACTTTTTAGTACTGCCATCTAACGGAGAAGCGTCGAACGTTTATGGTTACCATTAATGATTTGCGTGAATGCTGGTAGGCAAAAATTATACAAAATTTTCACGGAAGCGCTAAAAAAAAGGAGTATCCATGTTTCGAACCTAAACTCGGCCATAACTTTAAAAATAACCCCCTCGGTTCAACACTACTCAAGATTTTTATTAAATTATTTTTAAATCCCTATTAAAAGCAGAACTGTTTAGATTAAATTATTAATTAAGTAAATAGTTTAATTAATTTTATTGTTTAATCTTAAAGATTGAGACATCTCTTGACGAGTAGCAAAACAACAGTTTACAGAAAAAATGCCGTTATAATCTACGCGTTTATAGATGGCGCAAATTTAAATATTTAAGGAAAACAATGCTATAAAATATTATTTTTTGCCAATTATACAAAAGAATTCATAATCTACTCTTTTATAGTAATTATTTTATGGAAAATCAACGCCTTTTACAAGTTATGCTTTGAAATAGATGAATTTTTTTCTCCCATACATACGTAAAAAGAATATGAATTAATTGTTTTGTTCATAAAAAAACTCAAACTTTCAAAACAAAGGTGAACAAAAAATACAATTTTAGATCACATCACCGATGCAACATTGTTTTCGTTAGCCTTTAGTTTCTTAAGATAATTTTCGTATGGACAAAACTATTTATTCATATTCCGTATATACATATTGTACATCCGCATCCGCAAACAAACAATTCAAAGCGTAACTTGCGAAAACTTTTTTTTTCTAAAATAATTCAATTGGCGACATCTATGAACGAGCAGCTAATTCTATTAAATTCAATCAATCCATTGATTTTAGCTTGAAAGAATTCATAATCTGCTCTTTCGTAGATGGCGCTAGTTTAATTATTATTATTTTTTGCAAGTTGATATAGATACTGGATATCTAAATACCTACCTATAGTACCTATACATGGTGTCCGGAAACTAGTAGGTAGTACAAAAGAGAAACTGATACATTACGTTTGGAGTCGATTTTGCGGTACAGCTTTTTATGATTTTACCTTTCGTTTTCGAGTAAATCGCGTCCAAAATTGGAATTCTTAATTCGAATAAAAAGACACAAAAGCACAGTAAACATATCGTCGCTTCATTTGGATAGGATATATCTAATTTAGTATATTTTAATTGAACATATTTTAAAGGAAAATATTTCAGTAAGACGTATTTACCATTTTAGAACATACCTAAACATGCAAATAGAATCATACGCAACCAGCTAGGGATAGTAATTCATTGCACAAGATTCTAATTGCATCTCCCTAATGCAATTCCAACCCAGGGCCACGTCCTATTTCAATATTTTTCATTAAAATATGAATAACTAAATTCTTTGACCAAAATTGTTAAAAAGATTACGAAAATTCGTCCTTACAAACTTTGAAACCTTGAAAGTAAGGCGAAGTTAGAATCCTATCCAATCAAAGTGACGAACCATAGTGACGATCAACTGTCAGATACAAACAAAATGGAGAGTGAGTGAAGTGATGTTAGAGTCTTGTAAAATAAATTATTATTAAAAATGCTTGATGTTAGAACTTTATCAAACATACATCTATGAAAATACACAGACGTCTATGAAAATTATTTAGGGTATAGAAATGAGCAAAAGAAATGCTTTGGCATTTAAAGGTCATTTTTGAAAAAATTGTCAGTTAGAACCCTATCCAAATGGGGTGACGATATTATGCTATTTTAAACAAAAAGCGTTGAAGCGTAGACCCGGCTGCAAAAGGTTTTTTTAAGTCTTTAGTTGCTGAAAAAAAAAAGAAAAAATAAAAGGGTTTTGGGTTCCATATGTGATGCAGACTTACCAGTTTCCCGCTTGTATTCTGAGTTTTCGGAGACCGTACATAAAATAACGCCACGATAAAAAAAAAAAACAGTTATTAAAAAAGGGAATTTGAACATAAGTGCATAGCTTTTACCCACGGCTTCGCTCGCATAGTATATGTGGGAAATAACTGGCATAATTATTGGCATAATTGTTATTATTCTTGCTATTTTGTCTAATAGAAAATAATTATTGTTATTGTTAAATTTCAAAATTTCAAAATGACATTTCGCAAATAAACATTCTATTTTATAAAATATTTAAATTATAGAAATAGAAATTTATTTTAAGTACCTACTCCCTTTATTAGTATTTTATTCATATTTGAATCCACAGTAACCTAAAAAAATAAGAAAATGACAGTCCACTTCAAACGCTATGCTTTATAGCAACGTTATGCTATTTGTTCGGAGAATAAACATTTTTAGAGATATGTAGATATTAACTACTACGCCAAAAAGTACTCTTTTTAATCACAACAAAGCACTCTTTTAATCCTAAAATTAAAATAAAAAAACATTGTTTCCAAGGTAACAATTTGTTTGACGTTTGCAATAACTCGATTTTGTTAGGGACAGAAAACGTGTGATATATAATTTCATAACGCCACAGCTCATTCATTACGCCAGAGCTTACCAATATATAAAGCCGATGTTACTCGCAAATAATGTAGCTTTCGATTAGTGAAAGAATTTTTAAATTCCATTCGATATTTATTGCGTGAAAGAGTAAGGACCATCCAACCAACCAACCATCCATACAAACTTTCGTATTTATAATATTAGTAAGACTAGCTGGTTCGCGACATGCGTTGCAATGCCATATTCAAAGAAATAAATTGTTTCTCCCTGCATGTCCTTTCTGTGCGTCCCCGTTCCCTTCCCGCGTCCCCTTCCCCGCTGGCGTACCCTTTCCAACTTCCCCGCCTATCTTCTCCCCTGTCCCGATCCCCTGTCCCGCCGACCCCCCTCCTGCGTTCCATGTATTCATTTCCAGTACCTACATTCAGTTTTCAAACAGCTCGCGTGCCACCTATTACAATTTTTTTAATTCAAATTTTCATTTTTCACGTATTACAAATATTCATTTTTGTATATTATAAGTACAATCAACCAAATTTGGTACCTAACGTAGGAACCTACCTAAAATATATATAATTCTTGATTCGATTCAAATTATTGTGTAGGTAAGTAAGTAGGTATTTTAAATTAATTCATTGATGTAAAGAGTTCTGAAAATAGAATTTTGATCTAATAATCATTGTATTGCAATAGGTCATTCCTAAATTTTTGATAGTTTAAAAGATTTTTTTTTAAATGATAAAAAAAAATCATATGTATTGTCATGTGATTATAATACCTAATCCATAAACCTTCGCGGAGGTTTAAAGAAGGTATTTTGACAGTTTAAAACATTTCAATTGCTTCATTAGCAATACACAATACACTAATCCCCAAACACATTTGAATTTTTATATATATATAGATTTCCTATTTAAAAAGTGTTGACGGCAGCAAGTTTAGCGAAACTACAAAAATATTTGATTTTACACTGCATGGCTATATCAGCAAAGCTCCGTGCCTACATTGTTACCCAAGTGAACTTACATTATTAATTTGATATTTACTCTAAACAGTTTTCCATCTGGTGCATTTTATATTTTCTCTACTTGCGTGTGATAAATCTTTTTAAAAAATAGTTAAGGAAAGGTATAAGAAAAAAGCGAGTTAAATTCAGTTATGTACTTAAATTTTGATGTACCCTTCAGGGCATATACCCATTCATGGAAATGGTGATTTTGAACAAAAACGGCGCTGTGGAAAATATCAAAATAATATTTATTTTTGCGAAAAAAAATATTTACCGCACAAGAGTTTCAAATGTTCCCGTCTAGTTCATTGTTATGTTTAAAGGCTGAAGTGTTGGGGAGGGGAAGGCGATGGATAAGTGGAAGTACCTACCTGGCTATTCCGATCTGGTCACCAAACTTGGCTAAAGTCATTTCAAGAAAAGTTTCAATTCTGAATGGTGGTCTAACACCCGGACGATACTGAGAGTATTTTCACTCCGAGTATAATAATAATAAACATTTCTCAATCATAATTGTAAAATTACTTCGTGATACTTATTATAAGTACTTAATAATAATATCCAATTTTATTTGAATAAAAATGCAAAAGTCGGTCATTTTAAATACATGTAGGATTACGAAAGATTTTTTAAATATTTATATTGAGGGATCAGTAGGATTTATCGGACCAGTTAGGATTTCATCAGAGCCGAACCCTTTGATATGAAAATATCTGGAGTCGGTGAAATATTTTCCTATTATGTTTCTGGTGGATTGACGTATTGTTCTTGTATTGTTTTGTATTTATTATACTTATATAGTGCACTTACATTGCGTTAATTTACTAGATATTCATTTGTGGAAAAGTGTGTGGAAGGGTTTAGTCTTTCATTTGAGAAAGATTCAACCAGGACATAAAATTTGAATTATCTACTTTTTTACTTTTGAAGGTTATATATACCCAGCAATGTAAAACATTATTGAAGAAAAAGAAATACTGATTAATCTAAACAAAACATGAAACACAGATTCGGGGTTGAGTTGAATTAGTGTTATTATTCTTCTTCAATGAAAAAATAATAATATTTTTACATCATCATTTAATTACACACACACCATTACCATTTTTGTTGTCGAAATATTGTTATTAAATCCTACTAATATTATAAAGGCGAAAGTTTGTATGGATGTATGGATGGATGAATGGATGGATGTATGGATGTTTGTTACTCTTTCACGCAATAAATACTGAACGGATTTTAATGAAACTTTACAGAAATATAGCTCATACATTAGAATAGTCTATAGGCTATAACTAAGAGCTCTGGCATTATACAATTTGTATAGAATTATACGTTTATTGTCCAGATGAAAAGCAAAGCATGCTACCTAATTGTTTGACATGAGCTGTCATTTTGTTATTTGTTTAGGTTGCTATGGAGATCCCTTTGATAGTCAAGATTTACAGTGCATGTTTGATTTTTACGTTGAGGGGGTAGGGTTAGGGGGGAGGGTGAGAAGGGGGTGGGGAGTGGCACGAGCGAAGCCGGGGGCAAAAGCTAGTTACAAATAAAATGATAAATTCTTCCACAATATTGAATGACCTTACCTTAGCAAAAAAGTGTACCATCAAACTCGAGGCGCAAAAACCTTTATTTAGGCAATGACATTATAAATGGTATGACACGTGGTAGAAACCTCAAAACTGGTAAGCCAAAGACAAGGCAATTGTATTTGTCTTCGACTTCGTAGTTTTAATACTCAACTGATTCGCGTCCTACCAGTAAGTAAATTTTTTATTAAAAAAGCGCCAAAAAGCGTGTTTGACGACAAAATATCTCCACTAGTAAATGTCAATGAATACAATTTCATTGAAATTCACGCAAATTATTTAGTATTATAAAAAATACAATTATTCTGGGTTTCCGGAAGATTTTTAGTGCCATAGAAAGTGAGATAGCAAAGAATTAAGTATAATGACAACTAAAGATATTGAAACATTAGAGATGTGCTATTCATAGTTTTTATTAGGTGGGACTGTGATACCTGGCGTCGCCGATGTTGCGTATTCAAACTATATTGTTAACCAAAACAATTGCACACATTAAAAATATTAACTAAATGAACGAATTCTTTCAGTATTCAAAGTATATTGTTCACCAATACTATTGCACACATTAAAAAAACTACTTTCTTTATTCAAACTATTTTCATTAGTTAGTAGTCCGCCGACGGACGGGCGGGCATCATAGTATATCTCTTTTATTTCAATATCTTTGAGGACAACCTACGACAGTTTATCATAGATAAATAATTTTTTAAATAAGATTTTACTCGAAACACTACAATGTTCCTTACTTGCCACCTTTTATCTTGAGCTTGTGAGACAATTGCGAGTCAAAATATTATATATATATACCTAATGTCATTTTATTTAGGTCACAAAACTGACGAAATTGCGTTTTTCACCTTTTTACATAACACTTTGTGATAACTTCTTCGCCGCTAGCCAAAATACCTCGTTATAATTTTGAATATAATTGTAATATTTTAATTTTTCGTTGTTCGGGAGGAATTAATTGAATCTAGGGCCACCTAAAATTCATCTAAAATGCCCTTGCAAGCCATCATAATACATGTAGGCACTGCTGAAAATCAACTGCATTCTAGGAGAAATCCTGAATTATTGTAGCTGAGCAGTGACCTTTTCGTCAATAGAATCAATGAAAAGAGAAGCAAACGTTTTATTTTTATTATTATATCACCAATATCACCATCATATAATATTAATAAAATACCTACATGCTATTAAAATCGAATTTGGTTGAAAATTACAAATAACGTTCTGTTCAGGAAATTAGTGTGTTTTGTGAAGGAAAATTATCAAATTAATCACAAACATAATTCCACAGAAAACAATAATTTCGTTACTAATAATAGAAATTTGAACAAAAGAGTAATGATTTAAGGAAATAATCAGTTTTAGTTAGAATAACCACCAGAAGAAAAAATAAAGTTTTTAAAACGTTTTATAAAAAGCAGGGAAAGATTTTTTGTTTGTCGTAAAGTCACATAAATAGTTTAATGGTGTGTGATATAAAAAAAAAATATTAAAAGCATTTTTATATGTGTCACAGGAAACATTATTTCATATCTACACGTCTTTTCATATAGGTACCTAACTACTTAATACTTGCCGCAGACAAAAAACGATATTTTTTTAATCTTATCTAATCCTCATTAAGGTAATTTGTATAGCGCCGTTGTCGCACAAAATCTACTATAAAGAGTACCTGTAAAAGAGGGAAGGAACATATATGATAATATATTAAATCTACTTTTAAAATAATTCAAATCTTGATGGTAATCTTGAAAAAAACCATCTAAATTTTCTACTGAAATTCTCTTTTCAATGCTCAATGTACCTTCAATGGACAAAATATATAAAAAATATTCAACACTATTTTTAATTTTTTAAAGAAAGTCAGTTAAATAACTTACAATTCAATATATCAGCAAGATATTAGAATAATATTAAAGTCCAAAAATGTTATACAAACACATTCAAAATACCTATATCTATCTAGGTATAACTTATTTTAACATCTCCCATTGAATCTAAAAATTTTCACGAATTTCAGCTTAAGTTGAAAAATTACCTAAAACAATTTTGCGTTTTTCTTACATTTTTTGTAATTATTTACAATTTTTATTATTTACCTACTAACATAATTTTATAACTATGTATGTTTGAGCAAGAATTTCTTCGCCAAACACACTTGTCTCTTTGTGGTAAAGGAAGCTATATTTATTGTCAAAATTAATAAAATACTTAGTTATAGCACCTTTTATTGATTAAAAAATCAACATGTTTCGTAAGCAATGCTTACTTGATGAGGGTTTACTTAAAAGTTTTAAGTATCCCCAATCAAGCATTGCTTATGAAACATGTTGGTGTTTTTTTACAATAGAAGTGGTCAAAACTTAGTATTTTATTAATTTTTAATGAAATAAATTTGCTGTGTTTGAAGGAGTATGTTTTTACTCTATAACGAATATTATATATAACGCCGTATTTCATGTAAAAATTGTATATTTATTGTAAAAAAACAAATATTATTAATATCTACATAGATAAAAAATAAGAAGAATATTGCGTATTTTCAATGGGTTATATCAACAATACTTAGTAGCACATATTTTTAGCGTTAATAAACAATGTTCGTCAATCATAAAATTTTATCTGATGAGGGAGAAAGCTTTCGATTTTATCCTTATTTAATCAGCTGTAGGTTCTTGGTTTTTTATAAGCAAGTTTAACAAAGAAACATGCATGTTTTCTAAAATGCAGAATGATCAGCTTGTTTCAAAAAAGCTTTTGAAAACGCAAAATAAAATTATCTGAGTCCGACGGAGCGAAGGCAGTAGCCAATTATAATATTATGTGTAAGAACTTTCAAACAAGTATAGAATGTACCTTTCAAATCTTGATTCCGTGACATCTGCACTTTGCCCTGTCAATTATAACTTACACCGTTTAGATAAATGACGAATAGTTAATTACGGAAACTGTTAGACTAACGCACTAATTACCCTCGATTTCTGTTGCGTGTCAAAATAACTATCTGCTTCAATCACGTTTGCAGTAGTTGCCATTAGTCTGGTGTCATTAATGGTGATCAACAGTTCGATAATCGCAGCTTAAATGCTCTGAACGATGCAAAATACATCATTTACATCTCAAATTATCGTCTCGAAGGTGGAGTCAGTCAGTTCTGCAGATAGCCTGAGGAGATCTCTTCTTATTGGTCCATTGAACCTACGTGAGGCTTTTCAAAGGCTCGGTTGGTCCACAGCTCAAAAGGCAGCCTCTTTCCAATCATCTTGCGTGGAGCCAAACTAATTGCTTCGTCGTGTTATGTATGTTTATTTTTTTCGCTTGCAGAATATAGTTGTATCTACATAATTATTCTCGCTGGAAAATTGACTGAATGCTTTTTTTTATTTCCCCACCGGTGATTGGCAAACTGGACTCTGGGATGTGTCGAGTAATAATGTCTTATATCTTGTCGATAGTTTGTTATTTATTACCTAGTTTTGGTCGAGCTGCGAGATTAACAGCCGCAAGTTCGTTGCCATCAGTTTTTATGCGAGTTCAATCATATCAAATTAATTTATTATATTTAAAATAAGTGTATTGAACATGGCTTGGTAATAAAGATAATCAATAAGAGTGTAAAATTATTTCAATCGCAGTCAAAATAAAATTTTATCTAATAGAATGATTTATTTGAAAAAAATTAATTTTGATAGCACCTGTCTAAATAATATGATATTTTTTACGGAACTATTTTTTTAGCAACTTTGTACCTTCGCATGATTAATATTCTATTAGTGAACGCTGTTTGTAACCACTATAAATAAATACGTTGATAAATTTCCGATGAACACCGCAACAAAACCAAACACCACCCGCCGCAAAACCAATAAAGTTCTAACATTTTGGTAAAAGTCAAATGTTCTATTTCACAATTAACCGAATATTTTTATTTTTATCACTGCACTTCACAAGCCGTTCATCGCAAATATATATATATATTTTGTTTTCGTAGAAAACGACACTTTGTGGTTTGATATTAAAAACTTAATAAACGCACAATATTTATTTTACACTATTATTTATGAAAAATTTCTACGCCTAATGGGTTTCTGTTGACACTAGCGTCATAATGTATTTAATATTAACTTAAATTACAGTACTATTCAGATTTGATTTCCACAGGGGTTTGCTTTAAATAAAGTATCGTGGGAGTTTAATGAAGCTAATAATTATATTTTACAAAAAATGTGTTAAGCCCTGGTAAAAGAAAAATCCAGTTTGCCAGGAAAATATTGTGAAATAGTCTTGTAAAATATAGAGAATGTGATTCAATCACAATGAATTGACTTTGGTATGATTCATACATTAATCACGTTTTTATCAGACACTTTTGAATTTAAATTTCTGAAAAATGGGCGCGAATTCGAATTTCATGACATCGTTTGACACAATAAGATGGGTTGTTAATAACAACATATTTTCCGAAATAAAATTTTCACTATTTTGGTCGATCATAAATTTTCGTGTGAATTGAATGAACCTGGTGGTCCACCGTAGTCGACGATGTCTTGCGAAGATATAGCCCCTTTAAATGTTTTCAGTGCGGTGAAAATCGAGGTTTTTATACTCCCAGCCTGGGGTTCGATTCCTGGTACGGAACCCTCGATGGAGACCGTCCAATTCCCAAGAAGAACGGATTTTACTAGGAATCTGGGTTTAATGATTTTTAATACGCACACAGCTGGCTTTCCTGGCCATACAAAGTCTTCAATACTTCAACGTATTGGTCATTACTCTGCCAGCTTTATTTGGAGATGAGTTATAACAAAGCCACTAGTTGGGCTTGTGTTAGTTATTAGATTAATATCCCTGGCGTCAATTACGATGGCAATCTTTGAGCTATCTCATGAAGGCTTCAATGGTTTTCCAGGGATTCGTGGACCGTTTCGAAGGCTCGATAGTTAATCAAATAGTGGAGTGTTGATCTAAAGCGGAACATCTGACGAGGCATACTATGAACACTTATTAAAGGTACCGTGTATAACGTTGTATATGTATACAGGATGTTCTGTAAATAATTTTCAAATTTACATCAAGTGGGTTTACATTTGCACAAAATTTGTCAATTTTTAAGATTGTATGATTCGTTGCTATTAAAAAAATGTACCCTGTTTCTGAAAGAGATTGCAGATTTTTTTTTAAACGGTAAATGAATTCTTTAGACATGGCTTGATAAATTTATTGAATCAATAAAGCTGTTTTTTAATGTGGAGAATAGTGCAAATTAGTTATTTCAATTGTTTTGAATTATTAAAACTTCAACAAAACATGCATATTTTTATTGAATATATTTTGTGTAATTACAACTTAGTCACTTTTAGAGGAGTTTTCTAAAACAACTTATATCGCAGTTATTACATTATAACACAGCACTTTCAATGCATTTCACAAAAACAATTTAAGACCTGAAAACTTCAATCTAGTAGTAGACAAAAGTAGGTAATGGGAACCAACTAAGCTAAGGTATTGCCTATGCGTGGGTAATATGAACAAAAGTGTTAAATTACATCAATAAGTACAAGTAAAAAATGTGAATGTTAAAGTAAAGGTTTAGAAATGTATATCTGTGAAAGTGTTGTAGTAAAAACGTGACACAAATGTTTGTTGATTTTTTGTTATAGTTTCAAGAAAGTAAATAAAGTTAGTCTTGAAGTTACAGTAGAATTGTATTGGAAAGAGAAGCATGAAGGTTTACATAGAATTTATAGGAAAAGTGTTTCAACATCTGCATCATTCCGCCATCATTTTAATTATTTTATGTATAGTAATATTTTATCTGTCATTTGAATGTATTTTGGTAGAAGAATAAGGACCAATAAAACTGCTATGTATTTGCATAATTTGCTATTGGTCTGGAGGGTGAAAACCCTATCCGTCATTTTGCTAACTCTATTATCAATTTTTGTTTTTAAATACATATTTCATAATAAATATAATATATATAAATAATATAAATTATTTACGGATGTTCAATTTAGTCTCTTTGAATAATAACTTGGTCAAGAATATTTTATTTCTATTATACATAGCTTTAATGATTCGTTTTAGATATTTTTGTAAAGTCTTTATATATGCATCAAGTGCACTACCCTATTCTATAATGCCCTAGATTATTGTACCAGGGAAAAGTAGATCATTTTCAATTTGTCAAGATTGAGTACCTCCTTAAGTCTATAAAATGTGTACGTAGATATCTTAATTTCGGGATGGTTTTATAAATTTGTAATTCCAAATTTAAATGTGTATCAATAGATGCACCTAAATATTTAATATTTTCAACTTAGACGAGTTCATTGCACAGTGAACATGTTTCTTGATTGCAACATGTATCGTGGATTCTAATTTTAAGTTTATCATGAGGTATGTTATAATGTTTTTATAAACAAACTTATAAGTATTTACCATTTTGTTCGGGTTACTTTTAAATATTAAAGTTAAATGGAAATATGTTAAAGCTTTCACAAATGAGGGAATACTTTTGGGACGCACTGTTTCTGGTATAGGTATATTAGTTAAATATATATATTAGCCTCTAGATAAATACTTGGAAGATTAATTAAGATACGTTAACATCCAGTAAAAAATGCCTATATATTTTTTTTAAAGATAAAATACAAGTATTGAAGTGTATTTATATTTGGAAACTATTCAAATATTATTTTGTTGCCGATGTTATTTAATTTATTTAGTTGGTGGATTTCAACGGAAATGATTTATGTTTTGCACATTTAATTTTTTATTGTTATAATTTTCCTTTACAAAATATTTCCAAATCT
Organism: Limnephilus lunatus; assembly: GCA_917563855.2. Lineage (NCBI taxonomy): Eukaryota > Metazoa > Arthropoda > Insecta > Trichoptera > Limnephilidae > Limnephilus > Limnephilus lunatus. The sequence goes on along the minus strand of OU830593.1, from coordinate 98,017,389 downwards.
TCGTCATTCTCCACAACAAAAATAAACTACATACTTGAATGATACATTTAAAAATACGGAGACATGGGTTTTTCCATTCTACAAGGAAAATGCATTCTTATTTATGAGTCTAAAATTGTCAGATTACCGATGACATATTACCGTTGTTTCCACAAATATCAAATGTGCTGGAAAAAATTTCCCCTATTTATTCTGACTAACACTTGCAGTATCACTGTAAAGGTGACCAGAGAGATATCACGCTCAGAGTTAACTCCCTAATATCTATTATACTGTTTTTCGGGACAATTTGTCACGAGTTTTCGTTTAACAGAGTCATTCCTTGTTTTGCTGGGACTTACTCGACTGCTTCACGTTTCAATTTGGGAGGCGGGAATGGATACCACCGGCCCGAGAACCATTTACTTGATAACCAACACCACATATCACCCCGAGTGGCTCGCTATGTTTGGTGACTTAAGAGGGATACCCGGGTTCATAGGGTGAGTTTTGTCTAAGTCTTGGCGGCAGATGACCTGGACTCACTGAACCCCAGCTTCCTACCCACCCCTCATACCTTTTTACTTCTCGGAATTTTCCCTCCTTCCTATTCTTAAAAAGGCCCTCCACGCAGCACCCCAAAGTTGACATAGGCCCTATGTGAAATTATTTTTCTCAGAGCTTCCTGTGTGATATTACACATTCCACATCCCCGTAAACATTTCGTTTACCACATCTAGATTTTCATTAAAAAAAATTAAAAACGATAAGTTGAAATTAATGCGTTTTCAGAAACCAGTTCATTTTCTACAAAAATTATTTTTAATTTTAAATTGATTTCCATGAAAAGGGAAGAGCTTACAATTATATGTAGGGTTGTAGTACTTTTCTTTCATAAAATTTATAAATATACAATATTCAAACAAAATTTATAAATATACAACCAACATATAAATATAAAAACAATTTTTTTTATATTTTTTACGCTCTCTCGCTAAAATAGCCAGTATTCCATTATGTAAAAAATACAATAGTATATATGAAGTATGTAATATGGAATATGAGTGATTTTTCTCTAATTTCGACTTAACCTACGAAAGCTTAGATATTTTACAGATAGGTAAGTAAAACAAAGTATCTTTCTTGAGCCTATCAAGGAAGATACTTCTTTTTTACTTACCACGGCAGTATTGCTCTTCGTTCCTTTGCATATTTTTTTTATAATCAACATACAACAAACCTACAACTCAAAAACAATCGACTTCTATTCCTCTAGGCCTGATGGTATTCGTGATGTAAATAAAAAAAAATAGTAATTAAATTTAATCACTATTTTATTAAACTGAGCATCTTGGTTAAAAGCCACTAGTAATAAATCTTAGATAGGTTGAATAAATTAAGTTGTAAAGCGCTTATGCGGTGATTCTCCACGAAAACGGCGCTATACAAATAATCCAATCATAATAACCTACGATACATAAAACGTTTTTCCACCATAATACCTTAGAGATTTTCTCTCGGAAATAAAAAGAAATGACGTAAGCTGAAATATTAGATATTTTCTTACTCTGTGTATACTCATATTGATTTGTATTATTGTTATTACTTTAATTTCAAATAATTTTCTGTTTTTATTTTAGTTTGTACAAAATTGTATGCTAGATAGTATTTCGTAATATACAATTAGAAAAATAGGATTGACACTCGAACAAACCGGTTGGTAAATAGATACTAGTAAAACTTAACACAAAAGTAATTGATCACAAAATATCACCAATACAATAAATACATAATATTTTATATATAACTGTCTTTTACCCAAAATGCACGTTTCTACCTACCTACCTAAGCAATGCTTTAGTACATACCACCATACAACACAAAGGAGTTCATGTCTTCAGCTTGTCCCAAGGATCAGTCGAACAGCTCGCAAGATCCAACAACGATCCATTATTGGAGCATCATTCCTGTAATGCACCTCCGACAGAATGCTATCACACCAGAGTCGTTTATTGTATCTTGCATCAACTCCTCGCTCAACTGCGGTCCCTATCAATAGGCCAATTCCTAGAATCACAGTACTCGGTTCCACGTTGAAAAACGAGGCGGCAAATTAAAGTGACTTACTTTCGTTTACTTTAAGGTCTTCTTGTTGTTTTTTTATAAGTGTTTCCATCAGAGAAGACCCGGGTTGATAAATTGGATTTATAAAATCTCTATTATCAAACGAGATACGAAAGGGAGTTATTGATTTCATTAATAGCGTGGGGAATGCCTTTGTGATGGTTGTGAAATTCTCACGTTACGTCTTTGACATTTTTACACTACCGTAGGTACGTGTACAAGGTAGGTATGGAAATTTAACAATATGCTTTAGTGATGTTTCAAAGCAGAATTATGTATAACATAAACCATTTTAAAGGTTCTATTAGAATACACACATGTTTAAATTTCGATGAATCTTGTCAGTGTCCCTACATTGAGCGCACTACACAGATGAAGTACCTCGGCCTCACAATTGATCCATATCTCAAATGGAATATTCACACTCAAATAATTGCAAACAAAATAAGAAAAACCATGCACTTTTTCAGTACAATACGAAACTTTCTCGACCTACAACACTTGAAAATGATTTATTTTGCAGTCTGTCAATCCATTATTGAGTATGGTATCATAGCATGGGGAGGCGGTACTGCATCAGCACTAGACCCAATCATAAAGGCACAGAAAACTATTATAAAAATAATTCTTAGACTACCTCTACTTACAGACTCGAACTTAATCTTCAAGAGTATGAATGTGTTTGACGTTCGGCAGATATATGCAAAAACAATCCTCACTCATCTTTACACAAATATGCATAAATACTATGAAAAAAGATTGAATACTCGCTGTACTCGTAACAATTACAAAGATCTACTACAAATTCCCATAACTCATACTACTTTTGGTCAACGAAGTTTCATATACCTTGCAACAAGACTTTACAACATTCTTCCAATTAGTATAAAAAAATGTGATACACAAAAAAATTTCAAAAAAAACATAAAAATTTGGATAAAAAATAATGATAGAGCCTTTACCGGTGCACTTACCCAAATTCGAAACTAGTAATGAACCAATCCTGCTATTATTGTACCAATGTTATTTTTATTAATGCAACATATCTATTGTGTGATTATAATAATAATAAAATAATAATAATAATAATTATAATCTAATATAAGTGTAGGTATGTTTCACAGTATTATAAATTGATGTAAAATTACTGCCTCAACACAGGCAAAGCCTAGTGAGGCAGGCTACGTGATACCTAAATTTATAATTATAAATCTTTATTATTTAAGTACCTACTGTTTATATGCAAATTTTTATTTTCTTTTATTTACTTTTGTACTTAAGCAACACTTAAACTATTATATGATGTACTTCTTTTTTTGTAGTTATAAATCTAAAATTTAGATTTATAACTACAAAAAAAAAGAAGTACATCATATAATAGTTTAAGTGTTGTTTTGTAGTTATAAATCTAAAATTTTTTGTTCAATAAAGATTATTATTATTATTATTAAATATATGGTACAGCCTGACAATTCACAAAAGCTTCCCCGTTCGTAATGTGCATAACAAATTGTTAAAAATGTACAGAAACTTATCTATTAAATCAATAAATTTCTTAAGACGTGCTAATTACTTTAATAATAAATAACTGAAACATCAATGGCCAGCAGAATTACGCAAGTCATTCGTTTACCTGCATGTCCAGTCTTTTTCTAGAAAACAAACCGTTTGTTTTGCCAACAATAATAATTACCCGCAAAGAACCATTTAGCAGTATGATTGATGTGTCGGATGCGAAGTATTGATTTCTTAAGAGATTCCCATTTTTTACATCATTACACACTCCGCCAAAGAGAATAAAGGACTTCGCTATCCAATGAACCCTTTGGTCCTGATGGTATCCCGCTATTCTTTGTTTGCCACCTGTTTAGGGAAGAAATATTTCTGCCATAGGCGTCAGACTGTCTAGGAGAAACATCAATCCAGAAAGAATATCCCACTTCATTGATTGAAAATCCTTTATTAACAGGATATCGGTGGTTTGCTAAACGAAACCTACTTTCAATCATTTAATCCTGGTAGAAGCCGAGACGTGCTGACAATAAAACTACTTTGAACACCTGCAACCTGTTTGCTGTAATAATTTACGGTGAGGAGGTTAATGATTTGGTATTATATCAAATTAAAACAGTATATATCTTCCGTATTTCTTTCATATTTTTTAGTGAAGTCAGCGGTAGTTTTACCAAATTCTTTAATTACGCAATCCTAGACAATTTATATTATGTCTACGTGATATTAATATCATACGGCAGGTGTCTTTTTGGTTTATAAAATTAACTTTAGTAATTGATTTTATGTTATTGCAGGTTCGTGCCAGGGAAGTAATTCCTTTTATTGGACAGTTAGATGTTTTAAGCAACATTTAAAATCACATCAAACATGATAGGTTTGTCCCTATACACAAATATCATCGGAGACCATATTTATGGTCTGACGGAATTTAGTAATCTTGAAAATCTGACTAAATCGTTGGCCATAAGTATAATCTACACATAAACGGAGACATAATTAATAATGAATAAGTATGCAGACGGTGTTTAACCTAGATATCATAAATTTACAATATCCAATCAAAGTTTTAGCGAAGGTTGTCTCTGATCTGGGTGGTGTACGTGCTGGAAGGACTATAAGGATCTTGTTCCTCTAAAGGTCCTTCTACTTTTGAATAAATCTAATTTCAATGGAAATCTTACGTACATATTTATCGTACCATCATAACACAGTGAACTTTAAGTGTAAAACTCAGTCACCAAGGATTCTCATTTCCAAATTAATGTTTCCATTACATATATTTCCATTTTTATCAAACGTAAAAAATACCCAGATACGAGCGATTATTTACGACGGTGCGTATCTTAAATATTTCGAATATCATATATCTTCAGACAATATGATAATCGTTTTTTGGTAGGGTTTTACTGATAAACATTTTAAAAAATGTACACATCTGATAAATGACCATTTATGTTCAATTTTTATAAGAAAAACGTTCTTTTTATACTTTTTTGAAGGATATTCCCCTCAGTGAAATATATCATATTAGAATAAGTTAACAATAATAATCTAAACGAAAATAAAGAACAAGACACAGAAAAACAGAAAAAAGACAATGGTCGCAACTGGGACTCGAACCCAGACCTCTCCGTCTAATCGGGGCGAGCGCGTTAACCAATTTCGCCATTGCCACCTTCTGTCAAACCGTCACATTTGTCATTGACAAACCTAATCTAACGTGACCTATTTAACAAAGTTTTTAACATTTTTAATGGCTTTTCAAAGGTGTGATGAAGTTGCACATTATTAAGTTGTCTGGTCCCCGTATTTAATAAATAAGGAAGGATTAGTTAATAATTATTTAAAAAAAATTGTAAATACATGTGTGTAAAAATAATTCATATTAAGTTAAGAGTTGCAATCTGGTCGGTAGATGTAAAGTTAAACCTTAAAGTTAAATCTTTATTGTTAATTATTGAAAGATTACCAAAATTAATTGAATTCGTACATTCCAACTTTAAGTCAATAGACGCCATGGATTCAAAATAATGCTGATTATTTTATGTCTTAATCTTTATTCGGGACGTCGGCGTTGTTGGGATGAAAGAAGGGTGAATTTGCATTCAATTGGTAGAACATGTGCATAAAACACGTTTGTGGTAAATTGCAGAACGTGAAATGAATTAATATTATTTAATTATTATTAATTGCGGAATTCAAGTTCAAAGGGAATTTTTCAAATTCAGCCATTTTCAAAGTTTAATCCTGCGTGACTTGTATCTTGTGTCCCCATTTTGTCTCAGAAACAGTTATTTTCCAACGGATAGGAAGCCGATTAACTGAACACCAAGAAGGACAATCTCAACAAAAGGGTAAAGTAAATATCAAGAAGAAAGATCGATGCAAAAGCTCCTTTTGTCGAAACAGCTTCAATTGCTGATTTGTCAAGTCAGAGTAAATCCGTCATTACAGATGCAATCAAAAGCACGAAGGTGGTCAATTACCCTGTTCATTATTATATAGAATTATGCAATTAAAACCCTTAGCAAAAACTGCAAGCAGCGAACTGTAGCGCGTAGAAAAAAGCTTCAGACATATTTTCGCAAATTCAATCCCGTAGGCTATACGACTGTCGTCCAATTATCGAGACGAATGCTTGTGCTAATGGACATTAATTTGTCCAAGTTTGTCCCTGCTTTCAGAGGCTGTAATGGTGTTCTAGGAAGAGTCGGGCGGAATCGAGGGGTAATTCTGCAGGCATTCTGCACACCACGCACCACCGATGCCACCGCCACCACGGCGATATGTGTATTACACGGGGACCAACACTGGTGAAGACATACTTACAGAGATGTCTTTAAATTGTGTGTAAAAATCACAAAGGCAATGCTGTTGTTTTAAAAACCTTGAATTTAGAAAACGTACGTCAATGTTCTCAATTACAACAATGTGAGATACACCACAAGGTGAACTTCTCAAAAGATTCGGCCGCAGCTCAACATGGCAACTCATGGATGAAGTATTGGTTAAAAATACCAACATTGGTTTTCAGCCTCTGACAGGAGCCGATCTCCCAAAAATTCAAGTATTTTAACAATTACAGTGTTTATTTAACTTAAAAGTTTTTTTATTACAATAATGGACAGTACTCTATTTAAATCTAAAGACTGGAATAATGCGTAATATGGCGGGATTAGAAATCACGCGAGTATAAACATGGTTAGTGACAAACATACTTATACTAAACATATGGAATATAAAATTATCAATTTGCAGTATAAATACCACGGAAGAGCCTTTAAATGAAGTATCTAAGGATCATGATTGACCATAACCTCAGATATACATATCACAAATAAACTACTAATATAAAACATTTTTGACGTACTAGATATAGTAATAATAATAATTGAATGATTTGTGTATCGCCGTTTTAATGAAAAATCACATCAAGTAATACAATACGCCAAATATAGTTAAAAACCACAACATTTTTGAATAATAAAGAAAACTCTACCAACAAACAAACTAACATTTATACCATTTAGACAAGCGTATGAAAAACATAAAAACTCCGGCCATAAACACAAGCCTTGCGTGGGCACCATAAATACATGGCAATAAGTGAGAGAAACAAAAAACATTAAAAAACAAAGCCGAAATATTACAAAAACTTCATAACGTAAATGGATAATACACACTTCATTATATTATACAACCGTTCCTCAAAATGTTATAGCCAATAATTTTTTTTCATTACCGCCTTTATTATTGTACTTTTTCTTAATTCGTATAATTTTATTTTAATTTATCTCAATTTATTATTTCATTTTACCACTTTATTGAATTTTATTATATTTCAAAATGGGGTTACAGCACGCGGGCGAAGTACCCAGTGCCTACATTATCATATAGGTACCGTTTAAAAAAGATGTTCTCTACTTTAAGACATTGTGCGATGATTAATTAATGAAATATTGACAAAATTGTGTTTCACAAGGTTGTTAGCGAAACAAAAGCACAACTTTTGAAATAATAGTACAAAGTTAGGTCAGAAAGCTAGTAGAAAAGTGAGAGAGAATTTTAAATTTGTCACACTTTCTATCTTTTACCGCCATAATTATCTGTTTAAACAAACCCTTGAAAGCAGGCTGTCTTTACTAGTGCTGAACCTTGTGTCATTTGATCTCAGTCTGTTCCTTCTGCTAGTAGAACCTTCTGCTTCTTTGTCGCTCAGTAGAGACTGATTTTTTGTACACGACACATAGCTGTCATAGATCCACTACATTTCTGTGAAATATTTTTATTTGTTGAAATGTGTGAAATGCGATATTCCTATGAATTGGTAGTCAACTTTGTCCACAGCAATTCTCTGGACATGAAAAGGGGGCAACAATTATCACGATTACAAAAAACCCTAATATTTTGCCCCATAATATATAGGCAAACTTGAGCAGACCCATCTAAATTACTCTAACGGAAAAATCAATTTAATGGGAAATATCTGTTTTACATGAACCAAGCTTAACATTTTTATTTTCGTAAATTCGTAGAAAGCCAAAATACATCCGATTTACAATAAAATCCAAATAAATAGAATAATACTAAACGTTTCCTTAAGTTTAGTTTTACGTAAAACTAAAGTTTTTTTTTGAAAGGCGATAAAATACGTTTTAAAATCGAAATAAACATGTAATTTTTTAAATACAAAATTTTTGCGTGCAAACAAAAAAGTTTTTAAAATGGCTCACCTGCTTCTAACTAAAATTATTATTATTTTTTTTTTTTTTACATGAATACCTCACAAGAGTCCCAACTGCTCCCGTCTGAAGCCAGTGAGACTATGGCATCCCCAATTGGAGTATGTTGTGAGGCTGAGGGTAGTGGGGAGGGGAAGGAGATAGGGAAGAGGAAGGTGGGGAAGTACCTGGCTATTCAGATCTGGTCACCAAACACGGCTAATGCCGTTTCAAGCAACGTTTCAATTCTGAATGGTGGTCTTACACCAGGGCGATACAGAGAGTATCTTCCACTCTGGAACGTGCCGAAAATATACTATTTATTATTTTAAATGAATAAATTGTGAAATAACACAAATTAATCAAATAAAATTTATTTGCCACGCCGGGATTCGATCCCGCGACCTTCGGTGCGCTAGTCAAGCGTCTTACCGCTGCGCTACGGCCGGTCGTCGAAATTATTGATAACGAAGAAAAATAAAAATATGTACATATTTTATGAGATGAATGTATTATAAACGCTACTATCACCTCACTTTTTGTCGTCTCATGTAAAAATAATAAATAAAAAAACTTCCCAAAGTTTTACAAACTTTTTTTAAATTGCGATCCGAATCTTTGTTTTCATAAAGGATTTTACTTTGTGGTTAAATTTTCTATTTGAATATAAAGCGTAGTGTTTTTCTTTATTCTAACATCGTTTATATCGTGTTTCAACTTAAGACACGATTTCTATGAGAACTATACATAGATACGAGTTGTTCCGAAAAACAAACAAATTGGCCTGAGGTGTTAAAACATATACAGTTTTAATAAAAATCAGCAATTTAAAAACTTATATTGTATCACATAACCAATCCAGTTTTTTATGTAATTAATTATGTAGGTGACTACCATATTTAATTTAAAAATTTATAGTTATTTATAAAATTCTAATTAAATAGAAATAACGAACCTTCTTTTAACAACCATTTACCTACTTATTGGACAATTTATTTATTGGATAACCAATACCTCTCACATGTTACCTCAAATGGTCCGCTGCGTTTGGTGACTTCGCAGGGGTGCCCGAGAGACTGTTTAAGGTAGACCTTTTGATCTCTCCAGCAGGGCTCTCTCGGAACATCGCCTTGCACCACAGTTGGCGGTTGGATTCATACGTCCATTACTCCTGGACAGTCCTGGACACACTGACCCATAGATTCCTTCACACCCCTCACATCTTTTTCCTTCCCAGAACTTCCTCTCCTTATTTTTCAAAAAGATCCTCCTCATAGGCCCTGAGGAGAATTGTTTTCCTCTGGGCCTCCTTTGTGGAGCTAATATAAAAGAATACTATGTAATACAATTTATCTACATGTTTCAGAACATGTAGATAAATTGTATTTGATAAATGATAATTGGTTCTCAAAATACAAAGGATACAAATAAAGAAAGGTACTAAAAACTAAGACTGTAGCCGTAGACCATCGAATTATACTAGGTCGTTGCTGTAGACTGAATAGATAAAAAAGTGTAAATAAAATTATAATAATGAGTGGTAGGAGATAATTAATTAGGTGTTCAGGAATCATAAAATAATTATTTTACCTAACTTTAAATAACAAAAAGTACATATTCTAAATTCTGATACGAAGTCGGTATCTGCAGGTATTCGCTTAGCGTTGAAACATAACGCAAAAGCATCCGTTCTATTTTTTTGTAATGTAATTTTTATCACCCACAACTCACCTTAATAAAGATTTTTTTTTTAATTTTTCGGTCATATTACATTAATAAGTCTTAACTAAAACCGCCTAACGAGCATTTGTCCTTTCAAAAGTAGACTGTTCATCCTAACTTAAATTAAGTATTGCAGTCCGTACTTAAATCTGAAGTTTTTTTGTCTATATCACTGAACTAATAACCTTTTGCCGCAATTTTCTAGGTCAAAGCAATATTTTTTTAGATCCCAGTGTAGTTTTCCTCTAGTGCTTTACATCCTGGAAGGGTCAATGGCATCAAACATTTTATGTTTATTGATATCTATTAAAATACGACAACTTTTCCTGCTCATAAACATATCTATCACGCCAGGGAAAACGATGTTAAAGTTTAACAAATTCCAGTTAAATCATGAAAGCATGAGTCTCCGAGACAAACGTGATACAACGTTTTCATGTGGATTAAAGTTGACTAATCTGTGTAAAATTTAAATAATATACATCAGTCGTCAAGTTGATTATTCAGATATGTCCGACGATGTATGTTTGACGGCCGGCATGGTCTAGCGGTAAGGCTCTTGACTCGCAATCCGAAGGTTGCGGGATCGAATCCCGACGTGGGCAAATAAATTTTATTTTATTATTTTTAATTGATAAACTAACGTTTAAACAAGATTTTTATGCATAGCACAAAGGGTAGATAACAAATATTATAATCAATAATTATCAGCCTGAAACACTCATCTACATTGAAAAAATCTTCCGAGAAAAGATACTGGCCGCCAACGGGAATTGAACCCGTGACCTTCTGATTGCCGGGTTCAATTCCGGTTGATTCCCTTCTGATTCACGGGTTCAATTCCCGTTGGCGGCCAGTATCTTTTCTCGGAAGATTTTTTCAATGTAGATGAGTGTTTCAGGCTGATAATTATTGATTATAATATTTGTTATCTAAATTTTATTTTATTAATTTGTGTTATTGCATAATTAATATATTTAAAATAAAATATAGTACTCGTATATTTCCGGCACGTTACAGAGTGGAAGATACTCTCAGTATCTCCCGGGTGTAAGACCACCATTCAGAATAGAAATGTTGCTTGAAATGGCGTTAACCGTGTTTGGTGACCAAATCTGAATAGCCCGGTACTTCCCCACCTTCCTCTTACCCATCTCCTTTCCCTCTCGATTACTTTCAGTCTCACAATATACTCCAATTGGGGATGCCATAGTCGCACTGGCTCAAGACGAGAGCAGCTGAGACTCTTGTGATTAGATACTAGAAATTTAAAAAAATGTCCAAATACTAAGTTTTGTGATAATCTAAGCTAAGGAAAGCAATATTTGAATGCTCTCCATAAATCAAATATTATTTACACGTATGTGTTTTACATCTTAAATATGCTATAAAATATCACCGGGAGGCATAACTGTCCGGAACATTAGAATTTTTTTTTGAAATATCCTACCAGTGACCAAAACAATATTTTTATTTTATTTTTTTATTGTAGTAACAATACATTTATTATATTTTACATTTTTTATATGAAACATGTTAGGTATAAAAAAAAAGAAAATATATTCGTAGTCCTCCTCACTAGGAGATCCTGTGCTGAGGGGGACTATGCTTTGGATAAGTTTTCAGCGACTTCTATAGATTAACTTATTGTTTGGATAAGGTTTTCCAGAAACTTCTATGACGATGTTTTAAGTATACATGTAAGTTCATTTTCCGATAGTTCCTTCAGCCAACATTTAATGTCCTTAATGTAGCTATTTTTCGTTTTAATTTGTTTGGTACTAAGTGGGAGTTTGTTATATAACTTTACTGCTAAAAATTCTGAACTTCTTTGTCCAAATGAAGAGTTACACTTTGGTATATTAAGTATGTCTGTTTGTTTGGCTCTGGTTTTATGAGCATGTGAGGTGTCTGCCTCTGAATAATTTTTGTGGTGATGTACTAGAATGTTTTTGGCGTAGATTTTCTGTATGCTTGGAACATCAAACTGTTTAAAAATTTCTGTTGTTGACGTCCTTATGGGGACCTTCAGTATGGTCTTTATGATGCAATTCTGAGTTACCTTAAGTTGTTTTATGTGATTAGATGCTGCTGCGCCCCATCCTATTACTCCATATTCTAGTCGAGAGTGGCATAAGGCATAATATACTCTCTTTAAATCCCTCATTGACAAGATGTTACGTAATTTTTTGAAGAAGTAGATGAGTTTTGTTAGCTTTTTTGAGGTAAGATCAATGTGTGAATTCCACTGTAGTTTTTCATCAATTTCAATCCCAAGATATTTAATGCTTTTTGTTTGGGTTAAAGACGGGCAGGAACATTGTGGAAAAGTTTTTTGACATTCATGTAATTTGAGGTTATGCTCATTCATCGGTTGTCCTCGTTTGTTTTTGGAGAAAGTTAGATATTTAGTTTTACTAACATTTAATGTAAGGGAGTTTACTTTTAGCCAGTTTTGAAGTACAGCCAGGCCATGTTCCGCCTCCTTGTAGGTTCTTGTCCAATCTTGTTCGTGGAATATAATAACAGTATCATCTGCAAAGCTCATTATGTTTCCATTGATGGGAAGATTCATAAGGTCATTTATATAAATCAGAAATAGTATAGGTCCTAATACGCTTCCCTGGGGGACCCCGAATTTAATTGGTAGAGATTTGCTCTTTCTTTTACCAATTTGTACAATTTGTTCTCTTCCAGTTAAGTAACTTCTAAGTAGATTTAGGGTTGATTCGGTTATTCCATTTTTTTTTAGTTTTAAGTACAGTATTTCATGGTCAATTGTATCGAAAGCTTTTTGAAGATCAATGAAAACCGCTAAGCATTTTTTGCCTTCATCCAGTTTTCTAATAATTGTATTTGTTACATTGGCTATAGCGTCACCCGTACCAAGGTTTTTCCTAAAACCATACTGCGTAGGTGATAATATTTTATTAGTATCCAAAAATGTAAGTACTTGTTTTTTTATTACTTTTTCCAATATTTTCGATAGAGGAGTTAAAATGCTAATTGGTCGATAATTTGATATATCATTTTTGGGACCGTTTTTATATAATGGTATGATCGTAGCAATTTTAAGACAAGCTATATTAAATATTGAAATTTTGTTTAATTCACTTCAAGCAATTCTGCATTACAATTAATTTGGTGGTGTTTATGAGTTATCTGAGTATTGTATTAGATAGAGGGTACACTTTTACATATGACTGCATATGAACCCAACAGAAATTTCGATATCTCGGAGATGTCTGCCTAATCACCTAGACAAACGATATGTAATTAGTATAACTCACAACATATTTAAATTATCATATATAAGTATTATCCTGAATAGAATATTTTTTTTAAAAACTTTTTTTTCTTTCCTCAAAGCATTATACAGCTCTAAAAATACACATTTATATATTTACGTATTATGTGCAGGGTGTTACGGACGTACGCGAATTACTTTAACCAGTGATTTCTGACATTATTTGGAGTAAAATATGCTGATGAAATTTTATACGGTGACTTTTGAAAAAAAAAAACTCTTCAAAAGCTAACAAAAACCCTGTGTCTCCACTGGTCACTCAGCCAAAACCCCCTTACCCCGATGTCCAATACTAGTGTTTTTTATGTTTTAGGTTAAAAAAAATTAAATGTCACCGGAGACAAAAATGTCGTTTACATTTTTTACTCCAATTATTACCAGGAATCACTGGTTTAATTAAGTCAACTATGTCCCTTAACACCCTGTATATGCAAAGAACGTTGTGAAGGTCGGTATCAGATATTTAGGAGCATCTTTTAAGATCAGAAATGTCATCGTAAATAGAAAAACATAACATTTTTATTCCTAAGAGTCGAATAACGCTCAAATACCCCACAGTTTGGCAGAAATTGCTTCCTTCGAATTCAAACGTCATAATTTCACGAATGGACCTATAAATTTATGTGCTAGTTAATAAAATAAATGTTCAAGTTGAAGAATAAAGAACTGTGTAAAGACATGTGCGAAGCCTTGCTCGAAAGCTAGTTACAGATAAGAATAATTGAATAGGTAAAATGGTGGATTGTTAGTTCCGTGTAACGGTAGTATCTTGTAACATGGCATGAAAATGCTGTAGTCAGTAGATACATGGTTACTACATACATACTGCTAGACAATCTTACAAGCGGTACATACTGATACATAGCAATTACCTGTGGAAAAAAGCTTCATATTTACACGTTAAGAACATTCCTGTTACCAACATACTATTTTTTTAGTTAGGCTTACAAAGTAATATTTTTTTAGTTTGTAGATAACTGTTTTTGCAGAGGAAAAATGATAATTTTAATTTCTTATTAAGGTTTAACGGGACATACGTTTTAATCTACGCATTCACAGATGGCGCAATTTTAATTATTTTTGGAAAAAATGCTTTTACAAGTAGTGATTCAATTATTTGTTTGCGCCCGTGCGTACGCAATATGAATAGTGGATATGGATAAAGAGTTTTGTCCGTATACACAAGCTTTTTTTTAATACAATATGCGATCGAATCAAGAATATCATGTCTTTAGACTTTAGATCATGAATTTTAAAATCACCGATTTGTATGCATTTAGATCATAAATTTTTTGTTTACCCTTTAAAAAGTATTATTTATATCTTCGTAAAGCACTAATATTGATCTACAATCCGTTATTATATCTCCCTAAAACATTTGGAGTTTTTAAGCTCTTAAAAAAATATATGTTATTTTTGAAGATAATATCTAGACGCGTTCCACGCCGAAACGCAAATTATAGAATATTCCCTCGATAGAAAAAAATGGCACAGTATGCTCCGAAAATTATTATTAACAAGTTTGTTTCAGTTATTTTACAAGTTATAGTTGTGAACAAATTCACAATGTTTCTTTAAATGATACTTAAGTTACGTTCCACGAGATTTTTGCTCTATTATCTGTTTTATTAAACATTTTCGCAATTTTCGCATCGATATTACCGCTTCAAATATTAGTGCGCTCCTCTAACATTCGTAATTTCATATCCCTCCATCTTCTTTTTGAGCTCGGATGCGGAGCCTTGATGGCTAAATTAGGAGGTAGTGCGACACGGTATAATAACCCAAATATAAATCACGATAATACTTTTGGCAGTGAAAATCTCAAATCATATCGGGTGGTGCGTGTTCGCTTTCCGCCGAAAGTAACTAAATTGATTTTGTCATTGTTGCTAGCTTGCGTGTTTATGTTACTTGCGAGTTTGTTCAACCTTACAACGATGGTTTTGCAGCTGATATGTAAAAAAATAATAATAATTATTGTTGATACCTAGCGAGGTGACAAGGTATCAACAATAATACCTAAAATAAATAACAATATATTATTTCAAAAATGCAGTGGTACCTTCACAAGCTGGGGCTTGTTACTGTCTTATGGCTGCAAGGCATGATTTTTAATAGTATATTGCTTTTTGTTCTTAGTGAATGAAGAACACTCAATTCACATTTCAAAAACAAAAGTATTTGTCATTTTGAGAAATGTTATCTTTCTTACCACTTTCTTTTCCAGCAATTGATAATCACACTCACTTTCTAAAAATAATAAGGGAGCCATGTGTCTAACCTATTATTAGGTATATTAGATTATTCAAAACTATAAACAATCACAATTATTATTGTAAATTTCCTAGGAAATCCGATTCTGTATCAGGCTGGTTCAATTATTTTTCAATACATCCTCCGTTGACGAGGCATGTCCAGACATTATCACAAAGCTGTGCGTTTTTCCAGGAACTAGTACAATACACTCTGGATCGTTAATCTATAGCCTCATCTAGCGGAGAAGTCTGTGAAGAGAAAGGTAATACAAAAGCCCACAGTAGAAATGAGCTTTCATTTAGTATTTCATGTTTTAACGGGTTTATATTAGGAATACAGCTTTTTAAATTCAATTGGAACGCGATGGTGTTCTTACATAACTTAATTTCTTTGTCTAATACCAAGCAATGTACTAACAGGCATAGAAGTGAAAAATTAAATTAGTTAGGTAACCAATATAATGTTATCAGTTTGTCTAGTCAGTACACAGGTACAAACTTTTTCTTCTCTATAATACCCTTTCTTTTGAATCATTTCGTCTACAGTTCATACAATTAAAAAAAGGCATACTTATATTTACCTAATTTAAACCTATTTGTGTGAATTTTTAAAAAATTCACTAAATAAATTTTAAAAGTTTATTTTGGCTTATTTAATAAATAAAATAACGAAATAAAAGAGACTCATCTGCACACACCTATAGAATTTATTAATATTTCAAAGCTTGGCGATGGTCTAAGGAAATGTGAGTTAATCAAATAAAATAATTGACCAAAATTCTCAACAGAAAATTTCATGACGCGAGTGTTCACTGCAGGATAGCTTTTTTTTCTTAAATGAAAATGTTTTCTACCACCTAGTTGAAGACAATATTAGCAACTCTCAAACGAAAATTCGAAACAGAAAAATTGAAACAGAATTGAAACCTTGACCTTAGTCTTATCGGGGCCCTGCTCTGATCATAAAACTAATTCAACCCTACCCCCTTCGAATATATTTAACTGTATCATACTTCGACTGAGAACTATCGACAATATCTTCATTTTCTTAAAGCATGTTTTAGTTATATAATATAAAGTACGATTGCAATTTTCTTTCAGAACTAAATGTAATCTAGATAGTTCTTATATATATATAAATATATTCATTTTTATTTTAATGTGCTACTTCTATTGACTTTTCTGCAGGACTAGTGGATGAATTTTTTTTTTCGAATTCTTTGAATTATTAAGTTCTGCAAATTTTTTGTGTTATAACATTATAAAAACATAAAGTAGGTATGAGAGTATCGGTATCATGGTCGAAGGGTATCATTTTAGGTGCATTATTATGGTTATAGGGAAGCTACATTTTTATATGTAAATGTGACCATGATAGAAATAAAGGTATTTGAATGAATTTGGATTACTTTCACCCTAAATCTCTAATACAAACATATTTTAATTTATTACAATATTCAAATTTATGATCCAATTCTGTCTTCTAGAACCGCCGTATCCATTCATCTTCTTTGTGCTTGGTACATCACATCTGATCTCACAGGTCTGGTACTTACTGCACCTGTGGGTATTTGGTTCGATTCCTGGAAATGTATCGGCCTTCGATGGGTTCAAATCAAATTACGATCAGGTTTAAGACTCGGCCGTTATTTAGGAAGAAGAGAGTGGGTGATATGGGAAGAACTGTTGTAACATTCTATCGATATGAGAAAGATCTTCTGTAAAGAGAAAAAGTTTTATTACCTGCCTAATAGCCTTGCAGATTGATTATTTTAAAATATATAAAAATGATGTATTTTTAAGTGCATTAATGTATCACTCTAAAAGGTAGTGAAAACCTATAATAGAGAGTAATTTTATCAATTATAATTAGCCTTTTTGGTACTTCACCAAATACATATATTTTTAAAGTACCTAATTGCTGTTCTTAGGTATCTACAAAAAACAAAATACGTACTCTCATTAAGACGCTTCTAATGATTCTTAAAGTTATATTTTAGGAGATGTAGACATTATCTTTTTTTCTTCTTTATTGATAGTTTATTTTACATTAGCTTCATACCTGAGGGAGGCTCTGAGGAAAACAATTTCTCTCACGGCCGATATTATCTTAGGGGATGCTGTGAGGAGGGTATTTTTAACGAAAGGAAGGAGAGGAAGTTCTGGGAAGGAAAAAGGTATGAGGGGTGGTTAGGAATCTGGAGGTTAGTGTGTCCAGGTATTAATCCATCCTTTCAACTGCTAGGAAATGGGTAGAGAGAGTCCGGCTAGAAAGGTCGAAAGGCCTCCCTCACCCAGTCTCTCTCGATCCGGCCCGCCACACTGTAAGAGGGCACACCCACCCGCCGCCAAGACCTGGTCAAACCACACCAAAGTCAACGAACCGCTTGGAGTGATCTATGGCAGATATGTGTTGATTATCAAATAATCTTTTCCCGGGGCGGTGGTACTAGATTTTCGCCTAGCAAATTATTTAGAAGAAAAATTTTTGTGATGCTACGCATAGGGCAACCAATTTTTTTTACGGAAAGCAATAGGTGCTACTTACCATCTCATTTTCTTAGCGATGCCTTGGAGGTTTATTGGCTTCACTTTTTGAACATCATCTCTAACTATATTATTTGTTTTTATTTTATTTTTTTGTATTTCTTGGGCATTAACTATAATAACTATGTCACAATTTCTAGACATTTTGTTTGGAAGAGTTTTAATTTTCAATGTTCATTAGTTACTTTAATTTTAAATTTACTGCGAGTTTTAAGTTTGCTCGTGAATGACACGGATGTGTCGAAACCGGTCGCAGAAAATAAAAATTAAAGTAACAAATGTACATTGAAAATTAAAACTGTTCAAATCAAAATATATTATTTATTTTACCGGTTGTTAAAACCGTAAAATAAAGAAGAACATCAACAAAAAAGAAGGTCCACGATGTCTGGAGAGGTCAATTGAGAAGAGTTCGTGGATAAGTAATTGTAAGTTGTAAGCATTTAAACTTCTCGCTTAATAACATTTATTAACCTAATAAGGGCATATTGAATGGTTTGTGCAGTTGTGCACGTAGAGCGGATTGACGAAGAATGTAATATAATATCTACTATTTGGTGATCGGACAATTCAGAATCATGTAAATTCAACACCATCTTTGAAAAGTCATTAAAAGTTATGAAGAACAAGAGCACATTATAACAAATATTTATATGAAATTGATTTTACCCATTCGACCATTATTGTATGTTTAAAACAAATAAAATAATTTTATATTCTTATATTTATTGGACGCATCATCAAAATTGTTAAAAGCTGGTCCAAAGTTCATTATATTATTTGTCACCAAGTTAGATCATCAGTCTCATCTCTAGTGATTTCATCTACATCAGGTATCATCATTACTTTTAATAAAAAAATCATCAGCGACTATTAAAAAGACAATATCAATAAAATACTTTTGTCAATGATACAATACAATAACATATTTTTATAATTACGTTACAGCTTAAGCGGGGGAGGGGCTTAGAGAAGTTTGACATTGTGTGAAAAGGGGTATGGGGGGGGTCATCAGCTCTGTCGTCACATGTAAACAAATTTAACTACTGTTTTGATTATTTTTTGGTAGAATTGAAAAATATGTGACGTCACACTAGGGGAGAGGGGGTCTCACAAAATTGACGATTTGCCACACTTCTCTACAGGGATGAGGTGTGGGGGGGGGGGGGGGTAAAAAATCATGAAATTCGTGTGACATAATTTAAGGATGGCCTCTAAGTGTGATTCATATTTTCTTTCAAACATTCAAACAAGGGCATGTGCCTAGCATGGTTGTCGAAAAATCCCCAATTTATATAAGTAATAAAAAAAAATTCAATGAAACAAAAACAAAAAAAATAGACATTTTTTTTTTTTTTTTAAATTGTTTACCTTGAATCAATTCTAATTTTTAAAGTACCATTTGCAATGGGATTAGATATATTTAATTATAATTTATTAATTATTAGTCCTCAAAAGGAAGAAATTTCGGAATTATTTTTGTAACATATCGTGTGCAAATCGAAATGAATGATTCCATTTAATCATCTATTTATTAGGTGATTAAATGGATTTATTTTTACTTCAAGCAAAGAAAAATTTTATCTACCAAATTCATACCCTATAATGGTGCTACTAACCAAATCGAATACGAGAAACTGGGTTTTGTTCAAGATTACACTTTTGTAATAAGCCTTGAACTACCTGTATTTTTTAAAACATTTTAATATTTAAATATATTAAATTATTTTCTATATAACTTTTTTTTCAGAAATTTTAAAACCGAACTATCTAGAATTAAAAAAAATGGTAGTTTTAATTGTTTTTATTCTTCGTATTAATAGTAACCTACCTATTATTTTTAATGCATAATATTTATCACGAAGGGGCTACAAGGGAAAAAGGATATCTAATAATTAATAATATGTAGTGCTTACAGCTTTCTTTCATTTTCCACGTGTTTCATTTTTAAATAAAATTTGTCGTGAAACAAATTATGTGACACATTATGTCAAACCACAAACTTTTGCTTACCAAGATAAAATAAGGTTGGATGGCTGAGTTTACATGCTTGAAAATGTTTTGATATAATTCTATCAAAAAGGAGGTAGCGCAACATGGCTTAGTAACAAAAAAAATCACGATAATACTTTCGGCCCTGAAAATCTTAAATCATATCGGATGAAAAGTACATTGGTAATTGTGGAAGGTACTCAGTTAGCCAGGTATATTAAATAACTAGCATCATAATAAGTAAGCGTTGTAAGTGTCGTTAATAATTTCTGAAGAAAAAAGGTTTATTATATTTATTGTATATTTCGCTGATAAGGTTTTGTCACCTTTTGTTCTATAACAGTGTAAAGACATCCTTTAGGTATATACAGAGGTTAATATTTTTATGTAACTTATTAGGAACTTGTTAACACAATAACCTTGATTTTAAATGAGACCTAATATCAACATAAAGTCTCAATTCAAATATCAAACCCGATCAGCGTCGGGTAATTTATTTAATTTTATGAAATCTTTTATAGTTATTTGAAATATTTCTATAAAGTAATGCTAAATAAGATAACTATGTACTTTGATGCCTTAATAGGCGAAATATCCTTTAAGCTTCAACAATATTCCAGTAGTAGGTACCTACCTACTTTCAAAAACGTTATCGATTTCGCTAATAATAACGAAAAACAGCGTGTTATGCGATTAACAAACTATAACTAATGTTGTTAGAATTTATTTAAATTCAACTTACATTTTATTATATCGTCTTATTCCAGGATGTAGGGAGGATAGCGGAAACCTACACATCTCATACAGTTATGTACATATTTTTATGATAATTTGATAATTATACACGAGAATACAGGAAATTTAAGGAAAATTATCAGCTGGAATCTGGAATAGAAAAAAAATGGAAAGTAAAACCTAAAATACATAAATGAACAATAATAAATAATAACTTATGTAGGACGTGCTCATAATGGTAGTGAATATAACAGACACAAACTTTCATCTGGCACAAAGCACTCTTTTTTAGGGTGAATTGCCAATTTAAATAAAAAAAGTTCATCTGTTCCATGCAACAACCATTTTTGTTCGTTAAATTCAGATATTCAATTTGTAAATACAGATGCGGACCAAAGTTATGACAAGTGTCATAAAATTATTTTATTTTTAAAAAACTTGCATGTTTGAAAAAGAGTGAACTTATGGTTCATCGGTAAAAATAACATATACCATAGCCTACATTTCCATAATTCATCTAAATTTAAGTATATAAACTTCGTGAATCATAATTTGGTTTGAATATTTGGATGCAGATTTTGTTGTTCGACTTGCGACTGAAATACATCATTCAAATGGAAAAATGGAACGCTGGAATTTCCGCTTCCCAAAATAGGTTCTCAAGTGATGCACCGGAAATACAATTTTCTTTCATGCAGCTAATTATGTACCTACCAATATAATGTTCAATTGGGTAAACTTAAAATAATTTCAGGAAACCCATTTTGTCAGTTAATTAAAAAATAAGTTAGCAGAAAAACAAGAATAAGTAAATAGTTTTGTCCGTATAAAAACCAAGTTCTTTGAAGAAAGGCATACAAATACAAAATTGAACGGTTGATTCAATCGAATATTATATTCGCATGCCTTTCTTAGAAAAAATGAAATTTTATATGAACTCAACCATTAATTCATATTCATAAAGCGTATTTATGGCCGCAAACTACAGCATAACTTGCAAAAATGTTTTTTTCACAGAATAATTAAATTAGCGCCATCTATGAACGAGCAGATTATGATTTAAAAATTAATAAAATAGTTGGTTTCAAACAATTTTATTATTTAAAAAACTAACATGTGTCGTAATCAATGCTTACGTCATCAGACCCTGATAAAGCAGCATTGCAAACGAATCATGTTAGTTTTTTAGACAATAAAAGTAGAACTAAGTGTTTAATTAATTTTGGCTATGTTTAAAGAAGATATGATGAATGGTTTTAAGTTTACTCAGTGGAGGCCCCAAGCTTTATCACAGTTTATTAATGAGTTTAACGAACGTTAATATTTCTTTGATGGAGAAAAAAAATAATTCACCTTATAGTCTTCTTATCCGAAAAAGTATCGTCGCGCGTCGGTAGCACTTAATTAATAAATTTAATCGAACTGTTGTTACCCTGGTGAGAGGGTATTTCAACATCCTCCCGATAGCTTATCTATACGATAACGAATATTAATAAATAAACAAATTAAAATTCGTAACAGGTAAAAAAAATCGGCTAACTTATCCTATATATAGTCATTATTCATAGGTGCAAGTACCGAATAATAAACCTGGACTAAAATGTACGTTATCGTACGGATAATATATCAGAAGGATGGTGAAATATCCCCTGAATATATCGTGTCCATAAAAAGATATTTAGATTGCACATTTACCTAGTAAATAATAGATACCAACTGCGAGTAGCGGGTTTTCAGTATCGGATTTGATAGCGAAGATACGAACCAGCGGAAAGGTGCACCACCTACCGGGCAATGGTGAAACTAGAATGCCAGCCTGATCGAAAAAACATATTGCCGCGCGTCGATTATCTGACACCTAAATTAAGATACATAGTTATTTTTAACGATTATTTTCACATAACAATAAATTTATATTTTTGTCACCTTGGGTTTCCCTAGATTCTATACAAGGTCAAATCATTTTATATTTAACAACATGTGATTCATAAAATTTATAGAACCCGCGAACCTTTTCACTGAACGTAGGTAAGGTAGGAAAACCAAGTTTAGCATAACTCACGATTTACGATTATATCGAATTCGATCATTCTGACTGTTAGACGCCAGTTATCTCCAGTAGTTATCGAAACGGAGTTAACCCGAACGCTGTTCCTGTTTTCTTTTTAATCAATATTACATTTTAGTTATCAATCTTAGTTATAATATAAGCCACTTGTAGTATAAAGGTATAGATTAAATGTATAAATGAATTTATAAAGCGCCCTTGAGGTGATTTTCTCACGAAAATGGCGCTATAAAAATCATACAATTATTATTATTATTATTACATATTATAGGTAGGTATGTATCCGTCCTGTTCTTGCTTAAGCCTCGTAGAAAATTTCAAAACCTTTCAATACGACCGGAAAAATATTTCTGAAGTAAAAATTTCTTTAGTACCGTTGCGATTTGAAACTCGATGAAACGATAAAGCGACACTAAAAAAATACAACACATACATCTATAGGATTTAGTCTGCGAGAGAATGAGATAGTAGGTATAATCGGTCTCCTCTTTGTGCGGTCCTTCATAGCCTATCGGTCTCCTTTTTGTGTGGTGCTTCGTAACCTTCCCACTCTTGACTACCTTAGTTTTCTGAAGGTTTCACTTCTACGGCGTGTGAATTGTGATTTTTGAAATGTTTCCTCCGTTGTTTGCCCTGAGTTAGTGGGACTATGACATCCCCAATTGGGGTAAGACTGCAGAGCATGGGTAAGGAAAGGAAATAAGGAATACTTAGGTTGGGAAGTACCTGACTATTCACATCTGATTACCAAACACGTCTAAAACCATCTCACGCCTCGTTCCAAATCTGAATATCGGTATTTCATCACGAAACTAAAAGTACCTACCACTACAGTTTGGAAAACGTGACTAGTGATATATAATATATATATATATATATTGGTATCATTGGCAAAGTTCTCTTTTCAATAAAATCTCGAAAACTATCGACTCGAAGTTAATATAACACATCTGTAATATCTGAACGAAAAATGTAGCATTCATGAAAGGCTTTATCGTATTCCGATTACTATAACGTTTCACCAAAAGTGAGTTGTTGTGTCAATAACCTTCCCATTTAAGCAGGGTTCGTGTCAAATTTGTTTACATTTGGGTAAAAGCGTGGAGGATAGGTATGTTTGTTTTTCTTTCAAGGCTCTATGCTTTAAGATGTTATGGGTAAAATCGAAGGTTTTGGATTGAAGACTTCATAATACACCGTGAAAAGGGACACAGGTCACAAAATAAACGCTTTAAAGTTGAAAGAACCTTTGTTGAAAGGGAGCGAGAAATTATTGACACTGAGAATAAATCAACCATGATGACTTTGCGTTATAAGAAATATCCATTTGATTATAACGATGATATGATCATTAGTATTTTTCTGCGTCATGATGCAGGAAAATGCAAAATACAAGTGCACATAATATAATCATATCATCACGTAGATCATTGTTAGCACAAAGTACGTTGATATTGTACCCTTACCCGGAATAATGTTGTATCCAAGAGAGTGTATAAGGGGGGGGGGGAGGTTCAGGGGTTTCAACCTCCTTCCCCATTGCTATCAGTATTGCGTAGGGAACCCCCCCCCCCAGGATATAACCCTTCTTTGATTAGATTTTGGAAACCCCTTAGAGTCCTCCCTCTCTTTAGAGACGAAACCCCCCCCCCCCCCCCCTTGAATTATATAACTACGCCCCTGGTTCTATTCCTAAAACTAAGAATGTTGAGTTACAGATGTAATATTAATTTAATTGCTTTTCTTCACCACTCCTCATTAAAATTAAAATAAAAGTGTTTCAGAATCCAGCAAAATATAAAACTAATGTTTTTATTTCTTGTCAACTATTTTTTGTTTTGCATTAGGTATAAATTATTTTATTTTTATCTGCACATGTAGATATCGTATCGATTAAAAATAAACACGTAATAGCCCAGCTGGGCGTGTAAAAAATGTTTATTGTATTTTAAATGTAAAATGTTATGAAACATGTTTTCCATCTTTCTCAAAATAATAATATTTTTAATGCATCATTATTCCGGTTCAGGGTGCTATTATCATAGATAGGTAAAACCTTTGCAAATACGGATGTTTTATAGACAATATTGCTAAGAAGTTTATAAATTTAATTTAAAAAATTCTTGCAATGATTTGCAAAAGTCTTCATTATTTTATAAATTTTATGGTAAAAATGTGAATATTTTACAGGTGTAATAACTTGAACGTTATTTTTTTGCACTGCACTAAAATTTAAAACGTTTGGGAACACATAGTATGTTAAAAAGATTCTCAGTACCTACCAACCAATTGCCTTGCTGAGATAATATAAAAATCTATATTGTATACGCAGAGAAACGTTTAGTGATCAGATTCACCTTGTTAGATTTTTACTAACTTTTATTATTTAAAAAATCTTTTCATTTTCCCTCTATAATTTCCAGATTTCCATAGGGCAACACACTTTTAGCATATCCCCAGTTAGAGATGGTAATTCTGAATAGAAATATTATGTGTTCCAAAGGTTTATGTTATCTTTGTTTGGTGATGAGATCCAATTAAGCAGTTTATAATCACCTTTATCTTTATTTTACCACACTCCTTTCTCTATCGAACTTCCTTCAAATTTATTTGTTTGTGAGAAACAAGTAGCCTTTATAATACACAATATAAATATACGCTATTGTTGGTTAGAGTTGATTTTTTTTTGCCAATACTAATATGAAGGTAAATGGGTGAGGAATAAGAGATAAGCATAGAAGATGCTACGCGATACATTCTATAGTCATGCATTAAGAGGCCGGTTTTTCGAATTTCTACCGATTTCTTGCAAACCTCCCTTAAACATTTGATGTTTTTAAGCTCTTAAAAAATATATGTTATTCTCGAAAATAATATCTTGACATTAGTCGCGCCCAAACGCAAATTATATAAAATTCCCTCGATAGAAAAAAAATCGCAAAGTATGCTCCAAAAATTATTATAAACACTTTTGTTTTAGTTATTTTACAAGTTATTTGTATGAAAAAATTCACAGCGTTTTTTTAAATGCTGTTTAAGACAATTATCGCGAGATTTTTGCTCTATTTTAAACGAGTCGTGTTTTATTGAAGATTTTCATGATTTTTGCATCGAATTTATCGTTGTAAATGTAAGCGCGCTCTTCTAACATTCGTAATTTCATATCTCTCCGTCTTTTTCTTTTTGGGGCCGTGAACTGAGCCTTAATTAGTAATTACCTAATTTCCATATTTCTGAAAGTTATTGTTAAGAAAGTCCATATTGTGTGATACCTACTGCGCACATAATATGAGGGGATTTGGGAATTTTTATTCGAGGGTTAGAACTGCACGCGAGCAAATGAAAATATGGTTTGTCGGGTTGGTCTTGATATTATGTGAATTTTAGAGCATTGGTAAGCTCAGGTTTTGTGGTAATACAGTGTATTTATGTTGATTACTGCGCATACTTATCTCTGGAGGGACTAACGAAATAACAATCTGTTTTCTAAATCCGTAAATTTAGACAAAAATTGCACTCGAGACTGCATAGATTTATGTCGCATCAGTACTAAAATTCGTACCTATAATCTAACAACATTACTGAAAATAAAACAAAGCACTCTTTTTAGGGTGAATTGTCTATTTCAAAAGTGAATATTGAGTTTGCGCGCCAATCGTGAGCAATATATTCATTAATATTAAAGATGTTTGTAACCGAAACCTCTTATCCTATTTCATAAAACGGTTAATTTATTATTAAATATTCCTAATTCAATATATTTACTTATTTGTGCTTTTTTTCATTACTTTTATTCCAGAAATTATATATATAAAGTAATTGCGTCATGTAAATTGAATTTTCGTGCTGTCAAAATTTTTGGATATAGCCTAATAATTTTTTAATTTTATGGGTTACTTATCAAAGTATTTCTTGAAAGTGATGTTTTTTAAAACATAAATGCCTAATACATGTGTAGGTAAATGTATCAAAGAAATGAACGTCTTTAGAGATTCAAGCAATCCGTTCGAAATGTCAGTTTATGTCTAGGTTATTTTTTGAGAATTAAAAACAAACTTTTTTTTTTTTGTATGACTATGAAAAAAGTGATGTTTTCTTTCAAATTCATTGAATAAAAGGATTGTGTTTTTTGAATTTTGTACATTTTTTTTTCTACATTTTCATTAAAAATATGTTGAAAGTTATTTTTTCAAATTGTTCTCGTGTTTGAAACCTAAAACAGAGCAATGTTCAAAATGTAAAGTATATTTCAAAATCAAACAATTAAAGGGTAATTTTATGTAATTTTTGTAATGCTATTTGTTTTTACGACTTCTTCAAAAAATATATAATAAGGTATTTAAAACGGTTACCGGCCAACTAAGAATGAAACCAACTCAGAACTCCCTCAGTAAGGTATAAAGAGTGACGATAAAAAAATATTTAAAAAAAAAGGTTAAGTTAGATTAGGGTAAAGTTAAGGGCTATTTTATTAAATTTATTTTTTTCATAGATTTTAATGACTTTTCAAAGAATTGTTAAGTTTACTTGATTCTGAGTTGGCATGGAACCATTTAAAATACGTTGGAAAATTCCGAAATTCGTTCAGAAATTATCAATAAAACAAGTATATACAAAGCATACACAACCCCTAACCCACATGACTGTATAAGCCATGTTTATATCTTTCCACGAACAATTTTTTGTCATTTTTTAATTAGTGATGTTTTCACACCCACGGTCTTTATCAATTGAATAAAATTTTCACGACGTTTTTTAGTAAGGCTGTTAACGTTTACTCTTGTCTAAATGCTACAACGGCGATGTAATAATACAATACGAGTATGGCCCCGGTCACCATTTCCTGGAACTGCGGTGACCAGACATTCCGGACCCGTTCCCGCTCCGGCTCCCAATCGTCCCATCATCTCTTCACGCATTATCCGAGAGCTAATGATGGTACTCACACCTGATAAATGATCCGGAGGTAACAATGAACGTCAAAAGTGAGGATTCATGAAGTATACACCCATTTAAATATAATGTTGGTAAATTGAAGTAGATATCAAGAGCTAATTAATTAACTTAATATATTAAACAAAATCGGGTTAGTTACACCATTTACAACTCAATAACGGATTTGCCTTCGCCCCGAATAGCAGAATAGCTATTAAAATATCGGAAAAATTCACGAAAAAAATATGAAGATTTTTTTTTTTCTTCATACACTTATCCTTTGAAAGAGCTGCAACAATATTGTGTTAAGTATAATATTGAAGTGTGAGTGAATTCCAAAAGTACATAAAACGTCAAATGTCAATGCGCTGATTGTTTTGCTTTTGTTCTTAAATATATAATGCGGCCCCCCTTTCTTACACACTAAATGACAACAGTCGAAAATGAGACAAACGGTGAACGTATGTCTGCACCCCCAAAGAAAAAATCTTCATAAATCTCCCTCAGACGTATATAGAAAATCAAACGCATTTCCCGACGCAAAAAGTAGTTCTTTGGAGGAAACAGTCACACGTGTTTTGTGTGTCTCACCATTATTTAATGTGTAAGAAAGAACTGCAGCATTACAGCGATAATAAACGTTTGTTTATTGTATTATATTGCCCTAACAGGATCGTTACCGTGAATCGTCACAGTAAATATAAAAGCGTCCAATTGATGATTTTTTTGTTCGTCTCGGCCTCGAGAAGTTTCCTCGCACACTGGAAAAGTAAGAAAAAAATGTACACATATAAATCCGTACACAACGCCATCTCTCATACACGACAGAAAAAAAGGAAAAAATGATTTTGATTTTTGTACATTTATTGAATTCATTTTGACTAAATAAAAAACTGAATATAATTCAGCTAATAAGTTAACACAGCAGTTATTGATTCTGAGGCGGTACGAAGTTTTCCGGGTCAGCTAGTTTTTTATATTTTATTGATTTTTTACATTATTTTTTTATTACTTGATTTTTTTTAAACTTTTTTTTAGAATTTTTTTTTTAACTTGGCACTACTTATTGGGGTATGTTACGAGGCTAAAGGAAATGAGGAAGGGACGTAGGTGAGAAGGGAAAGGTGGAGAGGTGCCTGGCTGTTCAGATCTGGTTACCAAATACGCCTAAAGCCATGTCAACCGGTGGACTTTCACAAGTAAGATATATGGAGGATCTACCACTCTGTAAATCAGTGGTAGCGACCCGCGGCCCGTGAGCCCATTTTGTGTGGCCCGCGAACCTTTGGTAACTTCCACTTTGCTAAACAACACATCAAAAAAATTGCGTTTAGAATTTCAACGGTTTCTGTTGTTTTAAAAAAAGGTTAGAGCGGAAAACTTCAATCTTTCTTAAGAAGTTAGAATCAGAATCATAAGATTTTCATGTTGAAATCCGTTTTTAAGGCATTTTAAAGGTTTCCGTTTTATTGACTAAATTATAGTTAACTTTCCGAAAGAAAAAAATCAACATTTTCCCAAAACTGCAAATAGTTGTTTTTAAAATGTTCTTTATTGGAGAATGACAAAAATCGACAGTATTTATTGGTTAGGCCTTTGACATATAAAATTTGCTTTTTGCGCTTTGCTTTTGATTCTAGAAATATTTTATTAAAATATTAATAAAAACTGCATTGCAAATTTAACATGTTAAGCTGTATGATGTATGCAGTACATTCTATGTACCATGGAGGAGATTACGGAGAGAAGATGGCACTAGGGCAACTGGGCACAATACATGAAACAAACTCAACTGGATACAATTGGGCGTGGTTTACTAAGCCAGTATGATTTTCACCGCTTGGGGTGAGAAGACTGTTAGTTCATAAACTATACAGTGAGTTGGTTGCCTTTAAAACTTTAACCGGTGAAATGCGGTGTGAAATTTCGTTAAAATACTTAAGAAAGTTAAAAACATTCAGGTATTTTTGTTTAAATAAATATCAAAACACCTTTTTGTTTGATGATGTACCTTGTCTGGTTGTAAAATATTATTATATAAATAAGATATTTGTTTTTTTCCTTTGTACACTATGCAACTAGTTTTATTCAAAGTTTAAATAACTTTTGTATTTTAATTAGCACCAGCAATTGCTAATTTTAGGGTTCGTCAAGATGAAATTCCCTTCCTGCACCGCAGGCTTCCATTCCCAAAGCTAGCGACAAAATTTTCGTATGACCACCTCCGTTCCCTTCTTTCCTCCGTAAAACCCTCTCCAATGCGGTCCGCGAACAAATTTAAAATGGTAAAATGCTAAAAAAATTGACTAATTTTGGAACTGATAGTACAATTAAAAAAGGCGAATCAACGTTATTAGGAAAATCCAACTTTTTGAGCTAGTTTTCAGATTAAAAAGTTAAATTTTTTGCAAAAAAAAAATTAATATGGTGAAATAATTTTGTGTTTTAAAAAAAAAAGGAATTAACATTTTTTAAATTCTGTTATCATAGTGTAGAATCACCTCCCGAAGTACATACATTCACTTTTCCCCCGAAAATGTTGCAATTCTTACTTTAACCAGTGATTCCTGGTAATATATGTTTTTTTTTAGTTTGTTTTAAATATAAGTTTCAGAAATTTTCAAAACTGTATATGTGTCTTGATACAAATTCTTGAACAGCGATAAAGTTTATCTAAGAATTTACATTTTTTTTTTTTTTTTTTTTTTTTTTTTTTTTTTTTTTTTTTTTTTTTTTTTATTAGCTTATAAGTTATAGTATACATTTTAGAAAATGTTATAATTAGCATACATGTTCATGTTCGAATGTTAATACCACTCTTCCATAGAAGCATTAGCTTGTGTCTGGAAGAGTAGTGTACATTTTTTAATGCTATATTATGTTATGAGTTCTTAAATTACTATGTGAATGTAAAAAACAATAAGTTGTAAGTTCGGTGATATGTAATTAAAAGTATTTTTCTACTAATAAACAATTTTACTATTAGAATAAGGTATCTTGAGTAATTGTAATTAGTTGTTAAAAACAAAACAAAATTAATCAATAAATTAGTTTAGATTAATTATTAATTAATTAACTAATTAGATTAATTAGATTAGATTAGTCGGAAACTTTTTTTTTTTTGAGATTATCTTTAAAAAAATTTTTAATAGAGTTTATTAATTGGATTTTATCATTAATTTTTCTAATTTCATCCGGTAATCGGTTGAAAATAAGTCTTCCTTGATAAGTATAATAATTTTGTGCGAAGGAAGTGTTTAATTTTGGGCATGAAAAAATATATTTATGTCTAGTACGATTTTCAGTTATAAATTGATACTTCTCTTTTTCTTTTATAATTTGAATCAATGTATTTCTATTGTACAGATCTTTGAAAGAAGGTACTTGGAATTCCTTAAATAATTTATCCGTTGGGTAGTCAGATGGTTTTTTTAATATGATTTTAATAATTAGCCTCTGCACAACTTCAATTGGGGAAAGATTAGTTTTGTATGCGGATCCCCAGCTAATGATAGCATATTGTAAAGTTGATTGAACCAAAGCGTAATATATTAGATATAAATTTTTTACAGATAAAAAATTTCTGATTCTTAAAAATATGTAAATCAATTTTCTAATTTTTTTTACAACTTGACAAATTTGTTCCTTCCATTTTAAATTTTTATCGATAATAACTCCTAAATATTTTATTGTGTTTGTTGTTTTTAATATTGTGCAGTTTTGGATACAATAGTTTTTACTATGTGTTGTAGAATTATCATGAATGATGATATCAATGTTTTTAGGGGTATCATTTTTGTGTATTGCAAATGGAATTACAAATGTTTTATCACCATTTAGTGATAGTAAATTTACGTCGAAGAAATTCTTTAAAATATTTATGTCTTCTGTGGCTTTAAATGTTACTTTTTCCCAAGTTTTATCGCTAATTATTAGTACCGTATCATCGGCATATGAAGTTATTTGGCCATGTAGTGGTTGAAAAAAAATGTCATTAACATATATGGTAAAGAGGATTGGTCCGATTACTGTACCTTGCGGGATTCCAAAGTCTGATATTTCTTTATCGCTATTAATCTGATTTATTTTTACGACTTGCGGTCGATTCTTTAGGTAGTTCGAAATCCATTTAATCGCATTGTCTTTTATACCTATATTGTTCAGTTTTTTTAGGAGAATCTCATGGGATATACTATCAAAAGCTTTTCTGAGATCGATAAATATACCGGCACATTTTTCACCTTTATCCAATGATTCGTTGATGTATGAGGTTACATTAGCAATAGCATCTTGTGTGCTAAGTGACTTTATAAAACCAAACTGGTTTTTATGAAGAATTTTATTACTTTCTAGGAAACTGATCAATTGGTTTTTAACAATTTTTTCAAAAATCTTTCCAATGTTTGAAATTAGACAAATTGGGCGGTAGTTAGTTACTTGTTGTGGATCTCCAGATTTATAAATAGGTGAAATAATTGTATTTTTATAGTTTGTCGGAAATATTCCCTCTGTTAAACTTAAGTTTATCAAATGAGTAATTGGTTTTATCAAATAAATTTTCATAGATTTTAGAAAATGTACTGTAATATGGTCAAATCCGGGAGACGAACCACCTTTCATGCCTTCTATTATTTTTAAAATTTCACCTTCTGAGGTTGTTTCAAATGTTAATAAATTATTTTGATTTTGTACATTTTCAATCGTTTGTGTTTTCGGGTTAAAAGATTTATTGATCTTTTTCGCAAGATTTTTTCCTACATTAGCAAAAAAAGAATTAAAAATGTTTGCACATTGTTTAGGTTGAATATTAGCATCTATGATTTTATTTTCATGTTCAATGTATTTTATTTTTTGTGTTTTTTTAGTGTTATCCATGGCTAAGTTGACTGTTTTCCATATTTGTTTACTGTTATTGTCTGTAGAAAGTATTTTATTTTTGAAATAGTCTTCTTTATTTTTTTTGATACAGTTTGTTAATTTATTTTTAAATGTTTTGTAAAAAGTGTATGCTTTTTCATTTAGAGGATTTTTCAATGCTGTTTTATAAAGTTTTTCTTTGTTTCTAATTGATATTATAAGTCCTTGTGAAATCCAAGGCTTTAAAATTCTTAGATTAGGTTTAATGCGGACTGTACTTTCAGTAGTTGAATTTTTTATGTGTTGAGATAATATATTTTCTAAGTTTTTTGAGCAAGTCTCGGTATCATAACTATTTAACACGTTGTTCCATTGTTCATTTTTTAGTTTTTTGAATAAAATTGTCATATTTGTGTAGGATTTTGTCTTTGTTAGATTAATTTTTTTATGTTTAATTTTGTTATCATACAGAAGAATGCATGCATGGTGGTCAGTTATATTAGTTTTCCAAATAATTGATTTCATTTTGTCGATATCTTTAATATTTATATTAGTCCATATATGGTCTAAACAAGATGGTGTGTGATTTTTTATTTCTCTCGTATTTTTATTAATGCACGATATGAAGTTAAATTCAGTCATACAATTAATATATTCATTTTTGAAATTATTTTCTACGTTTTCATTAATGTTTATATTGAAGTCTCCTGCAATAAAGCAGAGTTTATTACTGAATTTTAACAGTATGTGTTTAAATTCATTTATAAATGTCGAGATATTCGAGCCGTGTGTTCTGTAAACAGCTATTAAGTGGTAGTTTGTTTTGTCGAGTTTTAATTGTATTTCAATACAATTTACTAGATGTATTGGATGTTCAGTTATTTTGACAATACTAAATTTATCGTGAATGAATATGACGAGACCACTATTTTTATTGATGTTAATTTTGGTTGTAAGATAATTATATTCTGGTAAATGATAAGTAGGTGATTCGTCATTAGTAAATGTTTCTGATAATATTATGATGTCCGGTTTTTTATTTAGATTGTTTAATTTTAGAATTAATTCATCCCAATTTCGTTCCATACTTCGTATGTTTATATGAAAAATGAAAATATTATTGAGATTCTTTGAGATTATGTCATTACATGATTCGGTGTATACACACTCATATTCTTGTATTTTAAAATTATTTTCTAATTCATTAGCTATGAAGTCATCCATTTAGTAAAAATATTAATGTGATATTGATTTCTTTTAAATATATAGAGTATTTTCAAAGTAGAGTGTGACATATAGTTATTAATCCGAATACAAATTTTATAATGTGTAGATTGTTGAAGAATATTTCGTTTTTTTAATGTATAGATCTAAAAATTATTCTTATTTATATCTTTTGGATATTCAGATGTAATTATATAAGACATTGAGAATAAACATAGGATACTTTTATAAACAACTCTTAAATTAATATTAATATTCATTCTTCTGTTGTGTAGATGCAAGTAATTTTTTGTAATATTTACAATTAGTTGGAACAATAAAAATATATTTTCATTTTTTAGCACACAAAGTTTAAAGAAGTGATAGGGCAAGATATGCGCCAGTAACGTAAATAATAATAATTTTACTATAATAAATGTATAAATAAAGCATAGAATCTTAATATTTTTCAGTCTTTCATACTGGCATGTTGTCATTATTTTATCTATTTTCTGGTTATAATTTTTTATCCTCATTAAATATGATGTCTTTAAGTTGTTAATTTTTATAAAATTTATACTGATTTTATTTTTTGTAGACTGAGAGATATACATATTATGAAATGAAAATAATATAAAATGCTTATGTTTTGACACTGACAGGAGATAAACAGTTTTACATACGAGTAGATGAGATATTGAGAACGGACATGAAATACTTTTAAAGGAATATCTAGTAGTCAATTTTTTGTAGCGCAAATGCGAGCATTTTTTTGTAATATTTACAGTTAGTTTTATCGTTCGCATTATGATTGACAGGAAACGACAGTTTATATCTATTGTTTTGATCGATGCAGTTGGAACAGTTTGGCGAGGTAGCAATATTTACGCAGTCCTTATGTTGGTGGGCTAGGCCACAGTGCGAGCAGGTGGGCGATTCATTTTTCTCCTTCTGTTTGCAGGTACGAGTACTGTGTCCGAAACGTAAGCAGTAGTAACATTGCCTTATCGGACTTGCGTCGACAACGGTGATACGTTGGTAGCCGATATTTATTTTTTCTTTGTTTAGTAGAATATTCCTGGTCGTCTTGTCTACTTCGACTATATAGTTTGCGGTTTCATTATATTTATTTTTTATTATTGCCTTCACATTGAATATAGTTTTTTTATCCATTTCCTGTGTTAGGATTTTGATGTCTTCATTTTGTTCTATGACGTCATCAGTAAAATCTTCTTTGGTATAATCATTATAAATTCCTTTGAAAATCATCGTCGGTTTTTTTTTTGTTAGCTCTTTGCTTTCAATATCCTGGATGTCTTTTGAGAATACTGTTTGTAATTTTGTCGCGTCATCTTTTTTTGCACATTCTATTATGATCCTGTTGCGGGAGATTTTTTTAATACCTTCGATGTGTATTCCTCGTTCGCTACTTTTCATGTGTTTTTGAATTTTTTTCTGTATTTCCGTGGATGTTTCATTATTTTTTGGAGTAATTAGGATGCAGTATTTGTTTTTAATGGCTTTTTGTTTTTCAATATCATTGTTTTTAGTGTTTTGCCATGGTTGGGGATGATGCGGTTTACTTTTCAGGGCAGTTAATTCACCCTCGAGCGATGCCATTTTAACAGCCATTTCAGTTATTGTTTCCAGTATTTCATTCGTTTTGGGAAAAATTTTGGCAAGTTGTTCTTTTGTAAATTTATTATTTGGGTCAGTTACCATTTTCGTGAGCAAATTTACCGCGTTCTTCGCCTGGTCGGTGTAGGTCAGCGAATCCATTGTTACCCCTGTTTACTTAATATTTAATCAGGCGGTCACGTTACGCGCAATATGGCGATTCAATTCACGCTTTGACAAATTTGAGTGTAGGTATTACAACTTGTAACTAATTGCACTTGCACAATTAATATATTAACTGTCACTTATTACACAGTGTTTCTTTAAACGTTGTTTGTGTATATTAATATCACTGCAATGCGTTCTTAAGTGGTTTATTAACTGTTAATTTTGTGGAGCAAAAATTTTACGTGTTTACCGTACTTACGATTTCAATTAATTATTTTAATTGAAAATTATTATTATTGCCATTTTCAAAATTGCTTGTCTGCCCCTTTTTCATTTTCAAGAAAGCTTTATTTACTAACTAGTTTTACAAACATAATATACATAATTTTTCACGGGTCTGAGCTAGCAGAACATAAAATGGAAAATTATTCTAATCATATAGAAAAAGAAATTTGAGACTACCTTATCAATTGTTTTTATTGTAATATAATATAGTTACATGTAAACATATATATTTTACAAAATATTATATTTAAGGTCATCATTGCTCATGATAGAAAAGAGGAGCTCTTGTGTCTGATAAGAGAGCCACGATTCTTACTTAGGTTGTACGTTATAATATGTTATGTATAAAATATGTACATATCAATGTTTTCTCTTTTTAAATACATTTTACAGCAAACTTTAAAAAAAGTTGCACGATCGCTGGATGCACCGCACTTCCGGGAAACGCGATCGGCCGCGGCACTTTTTCAAGGAAGTCCGAAGTGCCCCCTTTATATTGGCACCCCATTGTGCCCCGTGGTGCCCACTTTGTATTCCTGCCACTTACAAGCCACGTTTACACCGCGTCATCGCCGGACCGGGCCAAACTAACCCCTACTCACCAGTTAGCTCCTGCTGCTGAGAGCTTCACCGTAACCTCTTTTCTGTTCCATGTGCGCCGTTTGTGAGAAAGAGAA
Source organism: Limnephilus lunatus (assembly GCA_917563855.2). Lineage (NCBI taxonomy): Eukaryota > Metazoa > Arthropoda > Insecta > Trichoptera > Limnephilidae > Limnephilus > Limnephilus lunatus. The sequence continues at coordinate 97,980,679 of OU830593.1, read as the reverse complement.
AGGTTACAACGGAACTAAAGTGGGTTAAGAGTTAATCCTATAGTAAGATTGATTAATACTGTACTGATTTGAGTAAACCCAGCGGATAAAAATAAGACGATTAACACAGAGGAAAGATTAGAAGTACTCTTCGATGTTTATTTTATTAATTAAATCTTTTTCCCTGGATTGAACCAATCATATCAAAATATATGTATTTATTTATATTTATTAACGCCCTAGTGGGCTTTTACAAGCATATAAGGAAAAGTATAATAACATTAATAATTATTTACTCATATGTTAGTAAACCAATAAAACGGAATAAAAAATAAAGCAATCATCATCACAACGTATAGAACATCGTAACAGAAATTACAAACATTAAAAAAATTAAACATCATAAAAGAAATGAAAAAGTATGAGTAATAAGAAAAATCAGTAATAAGACCTGAAATACAATAAAGTACAATGTGTAAAAGCTAGTTAGTAGGTATAAACAAACAATTATATGTGTATAATAATGTAGGATGATAAAACAGAACTAAATAGAACAGCAAAATAAATTACTGGTAAGATTTTAAATGAGAGGAGGTTTTATGAAAAGAACAAAAATAAAAAAAAGTTAATTATTAGCAGATAAAATAGAGATGAGTTTTCTCTTGAAAATTGCAAAACTGTCAACACCAAATATATCTATAGATTCACAATGTTTATTTGCAAGGCTATGCATTCTAGGGATTGGTGAATTAATAGAATAGTTAGTATTGAGGGTTTTGTTAAAATTAAAAATATCTTTATTGCGAGTTTGTCTGGCAGGTATATTAATACAGATTAGTTCTAACAAATTAGGGCAGTCAACTAAAGATTTGATAATTTTGAAAAAAAATAACAAATCAATTAACAACACTCTTCTATCTGATAATTTAAGGAGTCTGGTTTCTGCGCGTAAGATATTATAATTTATAAGTTCGATTGGAATTTTCATTTTAAAATTAATATACCGAAGGAATTTGTTTTGTACCTTTTCCAATAATTGAGAATGGACTTTGTAATATGGTGACCAAATGGTGGAATTGTACTCTAATTAGCAATACAGATTTTTTTAAAGTATATAGTAATCATCATCATAAATGTGTTAGATACCATTTTTAAATTGACATAATTATCTAATTTTTAAAAGTGTACTACGGATGTACAGTTTGTACAGGATTATTTTCTAAAAATAAAAATCGATTTTTAATCCCGTTTAATTTGATTTATTGATAGCACTATTTGATAAATTAATAATTTTAATTTCCCTCTAAATAAATAAAGCATAAAATGTTTGCAGAATGCTTTCAGTTGTCGGTGCATGTGTGCATGCATGAAGTGATTTAAAATTGTATTCATGCGTAGGTAATATGTTGGAAAAAATATTCCTGTTTAATGAACATTTATTTTCAAATTTTGAACCGATAAGCAAAAGTAAAGCGGTAAAGTAGGTACCAAAATTATTTTATCAAATAACAATTCTTTATTTTCGTGTGTATTTAGTTTGTTTAATTGTTTGATAGAAGCCGTATTTTTCAAGTTTACTAACATTCAAGGGGTAATTTTTTTCTTTTGAAAGTGAAGCAAATATATTTTTTAATAAATACTTCCTTCTTCAAAAATCCTACAAATTTAATATTTCCCAAGACTTTAATAGTTAAATTAATCTGACTGCTACTAATAAATAATTAACTTTCTCACATCGCTAGAACATTACTCCACATTTTACATAATTTCCGATAAATAGGCATAGCTAAGAAGTGGTGGTCGATTTTATATACGGAGCATTAAATTATGAATTTTAATAGAAATAAAAAGAATTTAAAAGTATATAAAATAATATTAAAGTATATAAAAGAGTTATTGGGCATGAAGAGCGAATGTGAATAGTGGAAGAGGTCGGGTACTAATGTACTGATATGGTACGGTCAAATAAACCACGCACTTGAGTTGGACCATGTGAAGAGTCATAATATCTATGCGAATGTGAATGAAGCAAGAAGGGTGTGTCAAGACCAATATGTCTGGCGGTTCATCCTATCAGCATCCACTTTAGGGTAAAGGGCTTAATGATATTTAGTTATCAGAATGTTATTTAGAAGGAAATAAGAAGGTGGTCAGAGTGAAAAGAACAAAAAGTTATTTATGTCACTAGAGAAACGTAATAATTGACAACATTGTTTCAAAATTTTTATAGTCCTAATAATCAAAAAGCACCCTTTTTATGGTGAATTTCCTATTTAAAAAAAAGTCATAATAATAATTTGAATTTTTTGATGGTTGAATGTGATAGTAGCGTCTGCTTCTTGTACTCAGATCTAGGGGTGTAGGTACAATGTTTTTTATTATGTGTGAGCACTTATGTACATGTATGTATATATATGTGTGCATGTAAATCTATACAAATATATTTTTTCGTGTGTGTATGTGTGGGTATATGTGGGTGTGTAAGTGCACATATTTAAACATGCATGCATGCATGCACACATATAAAACAAAACCAAAATAAATTTTGTTTGTGTATATCATCTAAACCTTGTAAATATATTTTCATATTTTATATTTTCTATTTTCTATTATAATTAATTTTTCCAATTTCCACTATTTTTACATTTTATTTATTCCAGAGGTTTACACTAGACTTCACACAAAATAACTATATTTGTCACCATGAAACAGGCAACCATCTGGTATGATGATTTATAACTATTTTACTTTCTATTATAACCTATTATGTGTAAACGTCTTAATTAAATATCATGTATTTTAGGTATAAATAAATAAAAAGAAAACTTTATAACTTTTAAATCCCGACATCACTGCTAAGTTTGAATGTCATCGAATTGTTTCTACGCCTTCGATACTAGAGCTCGGGTAACTGAGATTACACAGCTGTTTCTTAAAATAAAATTAATTGGTGGCGTACAACGCTGAACATTTTCAAATATTGGCATAATTTATTACCAGAATTTTTCTCTGGTATTACGGACTGGTGATTTTCACAAATTTATAATCAAGTAAAAGAATCTAATATTAAAGGTAATTAATATTAACATATTTATTGTCGTTTATTTTTTTTTACATTAGCTCCGCATGGGAGGTCCGAGGATTTTTTTTTCTCAGGGCCTATGTCATCTTTGGGGATGCTGTGTGGAGAGTGTTTTTTTAAGGAAGGGAATGATAGAAAGTTCTGGGAAGGAAAAGTGAGGTGTCGGCAGGAATCTGGGAGTCAATGTGTCCAGGAGTGACGGACGTATGAATCCATTCGTCCCACTGCGATGCAAGGCGATTGGTCAAGAGAGTCCGGCTGGAGAGGTCTAATCTAGGTTATATCTCCCTCAACCAATCTCTCCCGATCCGGCCTGCACGTTGTAATAGGGAAAACGCATTGGCCGCAAACCTAATCCTATGGTGCTAAGTCACCAAACGTAACGAACCACTTACCTTATTGAAAAAATTAACAAAATTTCGCGCGGAGCCGATTGGTCTTGTAAATTGCATATATTTCTCGATATACTTTTGTTCGTTTTTTGTTTGGTTTTATAATTTTTTATTAGGTATATATGCGCTGGAATTAGATAGAGTCACGTGGGGTAACCGTACGCGGAGTGTAAGTGTTCGCAATTATGTTTCCGACAAGATTGTACCTATTTCGCGCCCGTGCGTTCCTTAATTCCGTAGCGTTTTGGGTCGCATTGAAGCAGGATATGAGTATAGTGAATCCTAATTTGAAAATTAAAATTGGTAGGTAAATTACTTTTTTTCGTGTTTTTCTTAAAATTTTCAACTCCATTACCGATGTGTGCTATTTTATAACCAATTGTGGTCTATGATAATTTTTGGTGTAATATTGTTAGTTACACGAGTGCAAAGCGGTAATTGTAATAAAGATAACCACTAATCTGATTTTTAAAGTTTATTGAATTTTGGTGTGATGGGATAAGTGTGCTGGGGTAAGCATACGCAGTTGGATGAGTGCGAACACTTATCCCTCTACATAAAATTGATTTTGTAGCATAATATTTCAACTCTCGTTATCAATAATTAGCACGAACATTTTGAATAATCAGATCTCTTGCTATGCCGAAATACATTCGGCACTGAGGAGCCCACAAACATCTGTCAGACCTAATAAAAATATTATTCGACTGGTCTTCACTGCTCCGATTGAAGATGTAATTGAGGTTCAGGCCCGCTCCCATCACAAGCTCAGTCCTTCACGTCCCAATATTTGATATACGTCCTCGGCCAAAGCAACACATACACAAAAACGACGAAAAAATACGTGCAAGTCTGAAAAAATTACCTCAAGACCCTAAAAAAAGAAATTTCAGCAGAAACAGAGATAAGCAGATGCAAAAATGATCCAAAAACCGATAAATAAAACCATGAAAATCCGACGACCACCACTTTTCGAGAGAGTCTCACCACAACGATTCACCACAAAGCCGTAATGCGGCAGATTAAAGAGTGCATAACTGTTTTAAGAGCACAAAACAGGCTTGTAAGGACTGTTTTTGCCTACAATGCGAGGAGAAATATCGACATTCACCAATAAAACATTGGAAAGAATGTATTCTGTGCAAAGCATGGTGGCATGAGAACATGAGAACTGCACAGCCTACGATAAGGGGCAATATAAGTGTGAAAATTGCAAGGGGGAAAACTTACCCTACGGTATGCGAATACTTACCCCGCACATGGGGTAAGTGTACGCAATCGACATGCACTTAAACTTTTTTATATAATTTTTTTTTTATGAACCGTATGAGGTTTTTATGTTTATTTGAGATGCCTTAATAATCAATCATATTAATAAACAAAATAGTTGAGTAAAATACGTATAGATTTTTAATATAAAAATCCCAATGTAAGAATTGCGCACGGTTACCCCACGTGACTCTACGGAGGTGAACTAATCAACATGTTGTAATTTTTTAAACAATAACACTTTGGTATTTAAAATTTATAACAGTGTGGTATTTATTCAACTTGACCTACGAATTCGCCGGACGCCGCAAAAGGTTAAAATAAAAGTTTTGGAATACTGTGGTCACACTGCATAATGACAAAATGAACTGCACCCACCCTCCTTCCCCCAATAGTCCCTTCCCCAATATATACTTCCGCCGCGATAAAGTCCGCTCTGTTATGTTATAGTAATTAGGTTATAAGTGTTTACAAAAAAAGTATACTGTTCTACTTTTAACAATTATAATGCCCCTTTAATTATGCGTGGCCATCAATGGGGTGCAATTATCAGTCTAACAGTAATATACAAAGAGGTTTCCGGGTTCAACGGCAACACGAGTTCCGCCTATCCATCGTTTCGGACTATTGTTTGACATTCCTATCATATCCTACATAATATTATAACCAGTGTTACACAGTACAAAAAAATTCCTAAGCTTTTTAAATTACAAACTAAAAATACCGATAGAACAATTAAACTACACCTTTCTACTGCGTTTATCTAATCTATTAAATTTGACTGACAGAAGAACCATTTTCGATCCAGTATTTTTTATTTAAAATCTTGCATAATCAAATTATGCAGTACTAAAATTAGCCCTGAAGTCTTGGCGTTCAAAAATATTTTAATGTGCCAGCCAGAAACATAAGGTCAGTACTACCGTTTTATTGTGGCAATACTATACCATGTCCCTTTTCAATATACCACTACACATAATTCAAAACTTAGGCAATATGCATTCGCACATAGATTTAAGGAATGTATCGCTGATAAAATATAATCATGAAATCATAAACCATTTATCCTCTTTAAGTTAAGTTATTTGCATATATTATATTTAAATATATGTATTTTTCATTGTTACAATATTGTAATATTTAAATATCGTAGAATTTATTTTCGTTTTATCATCTGAATATTTACATATTATGTCTTTCTCAACTATTTCTTACTGATTTACAAACTCACTAGAGCTGTATTTTTCATGTTCTTGCTAAACACCAGGGGTCTCCACACTTTCTAGCCTTAGGGCCATACTGATAAGTATGATACTTACTCCAGTAAGTTCCAAGGGCCAATTGGGTGCAAAATTCGCTTTTCGTGGGCCGAATTGATGATACTGGTGGGCCGGATGTGGCCCGCGGGCCGTAGTTTGGAGACCCCTGCTATACACTATGTTATATTATGTAAAAGCCGAAAGGCGTTAATTTTATAAATAAATTATATTATTTTCACCTTAAAACCCAGTTTAATAGAAATTATAACCTGAAGACGTTACCCCTAACCATTCGACGGCCTGGGTGGTCGAGGGGTAAGGATTTTGACTCGCAATCCGAATGTCACGGGATCGAATCCCGGCGTGCGCAAATATATTTTGATTGAATTGTGTGATTTCACGATTAGGTAATCAATTAAAAATAATATATGTTAAATTTGCAGCACGTTCCAGAGTGCAAGATACTCCCAGTATACACCCAGTAGCCCTGGTGTAAGACCACCATTCAGAATTGCTGTAAATGTTGAAATGTTGCGGGAAATGGCTTTAGCCGTGTTTGGTGACCAGATCTGTATAGCCAGGTACTATCCCACATTCATATTCCCCTTCTCCTTCCCTTTCCCACTACATTCAGCCTCACAATATACCCCAATTGGGAATTTCACATTTTAAAAAAACGAGTGTGCTTTAGTCAACACGACTGAAGTAAAACTACAAGACAAACTTCGCCCCATGAACCCAGGTATCCCTGCTAAGTTACCAAACGTAGCGAACGAGGTGACCTATGATCTAGGAATGATATATGACATTGGGGTGAAATATGACCTTGGGGTGACTTACGACATTGCGGTGACCTACTACCTTGGGGTGACCTACGACTTTGGGGTGACCTACGAACTTGGGGTGACCTATGACCTTGGGGTGACCATCCTTATCCTTATCACTCCCCAAGTTAGGGCCCGACCATTCGCCCCGCCATCGATCACCGTTCACACCAATTACCGTTCGCATCACACTTTTCGTAACAATCACCACTTTTCGTAACGCATTCACCAGCTTACTCCCCGAGTCGAGCGTGCGTAAAGAAGCTTTACTTCAAAAATTAGAACTCCGAGCAAGGCCGGAGCAGGTTAGTTAATAAGTAATAAATCTGTTTACCTTTTCAAGACAATTTATATGACAACTTTAAAAATAACATCATCAAATTAAAAAAACGTTGCATATTTTATTTATTTATTTATTAATTATAATGTATTACAAAAATATGACAAGTAACACATTATTCCCAATGAGTTGAGAAGAAAACTCATTACGGGAAGGACAGATAGATATAAGTACATTTTACACAGATATTACACGTTTAAAAAATACAATATATTGAAATGGGAAAAAAAATAAAAAAATATATATAAATAAATAAAAAATGCATTGTCAAGAATAGAGATTTTAGGAATAAGGGAGACATCCATACACATAAAACATAAAAAACAAACGTATGAAGGCGAGCCAATATTCACTGGTTTAAATACATTTTCAGGAAATATTCTTTAAGCGTTTTAACAAATATTTTTTTGTTAGCTACTGAATGCTTTATTTCATTAGGTAATGCATTGTATTGTCTATATGCGATATATTGTAACGAGTTAATACCAAATTTAGTTGTGTGGGTAGATGATGCTAAGTGTATTTGATTTTGGGATCGTGTTTTGTGCTGGTGTATGTCTGAATTAAAGTCTGGTCTGATGTTAGTGTGTGCGGATCTATGTATGATTTGTAATATTGCACTAGTGATATTGTATTTAGGTAGAACCGTAAAAGGAAGTATGTTTGTCTTTGAATATATATGTTTGATATGTGTATCCCACGGTAGATGGTAGATATTCCTTATAGCTCGATTTTGAATCACCTGTATTTCTGATATTTGTTTTTTAGTAATAGTGCCCCAGATACTAACTAAATAACTCAGATGGGAGTGAATCATTGCATAGTAAGTGGCCCGTAGTAGAGATATGGAGAGAAGACCTTGGAGTCGGTACAGTACACCGGTAATTGGGGAAATTTTTGATTTCACATGCTCAACATGGGAATTCCACGTAAGTTTAGAGTCTATTAATAGCCCTAAATATTTCGTAACTTCCATATTTTGGAGTTTATCAGTTCCAAGTGAAATATTCATGGACCCATAATCCTTATTACCGAATGTTAGATAGTGCGTTTTTTTTATATTGAGGCTCAATTTATTAATACGGAGCCAATTAGCTAAAATTGAGACATCTACATTCATTAGAGACTCCAGGTCACTCAGGCTTTTACTGTGATAGTAGATTACAGTATCATCCGCATAAAGTTGGAGTTTTCCAGAGATACCACATTTAGTTATGTCATTGACATATAGCAAGAAAAGCAGAGGGCCAAGAATTGATCCCTGTGGCACTCCACATGTGATTCTACCTAAGCCACTCGAGACCCCTTTGACTTCGACAAGACAAAATCTACCATCTAAGTAGCTTCGTATGAGGTTTAGGGGCTTCCCAACAATACCCAAATGTTCCAATTTCTTTAAGAGTATTTCATGATTGACCGTATCAAAGGCTTTTTTGAGATCTATAAATATGGCTGCCACATATTCACCCTGGTCTATATACTGTTGAAGGGTAGAGATAAAATCAAAGGTGGCACATTGAGTACTAGAATTTTTCCGAAAGCCATATTGTTGTGGTGTAAGGATATTATTCGCAGATATGTATTTTAGGAGTCTATCTTTGATTATGGTCTCAAACACTTTTGAAAATACCGATAAAAGTGATATAGGACGGTAGTTAGAAATACATGTTTTACAGTCTCCTTTATGTATAGGTATTATTTTCGCAAGCTTTAATTCATTCGGAAACTTTCCCGAGGACAGTGACCAATTAAAAAGTTCTGCTAGGTGACCCGCTAGTTCTTCTTTACAAGCCTTAAGAACTGATGGTGTTACTCCATCGAGTCCCGGTGCTGCTTTCAGCTTTGTTTTAGAGATGATCCTCAATACCTCATCTTTGTTTGTTCTAGCCATGTATAAGGATTGGCAAGCCTTCGGTTCTACAAGGACGGTATTGCAGTCGTCCGGGAATGACGGAATGGTAGCTGCTAACTTTTCTCCTATCGAGAGGAAAAACTCATTAAATGCCGATGCTATTTGATCCGGATCCTTAATTTCGCAGTCATTTACGATGAGGGATTCTATTTCGTTGGTTGGTTTATGTGCTCGGTTTGACAGAATAGAGTTTATGATTTTCCAAGTTTTAGTAGGGTTATTTTGGTTTTGTTGAAAGCTGTTCGCATAATATTTGTGTTTTAGACTTCGCCTATAATTAGTAATGGTATTTCTCAATCTCTTTTTAAGTGTTACAAGAGTAATATTACCAGGGTCTTGTTTCCACTGTTTGTGAATCTGGTTTCGTTCTTTGATTAAGGAATTTAATTTGGAATCAAACCATGGAGTATTCAGTTGTTCCCGACTTCCTAATCTTGTTTTTGGTTTGGTTGTACCTGATTCTATTGCCTTTTTAATGTGATAATTGAAACTTTTAAAAGGGTCTTCTGAGTTGCTTAAGTCGATCGTGAAATTGTTATCAAGAAGATAGGATTTTACTGACATACTGTTGATGATAGGTCTCGTAATTCGGGATTTGGTTCTATTATTAAAACATTTTTTTAAGTTGTTCTTATAGTCAACAATAAGTATGTTATGGTCACTAAGTGGATCATCAATATTCGATATAGTAGTCTGAATGTTTTGCCTATTTGATATGAAGTGATCTATAATGGTGCTGCTTGTATCAGTAACTCTCGTGGGAAATGTTTTGTTGTGTATTGAGAAATTGTAAGATTCTAAGATGTTGCAAAAATTTAATGAAGAGTGTGTGGATATGGATACGTCAATGTTAAAGTCTCCGAATATTAATGTATCTTGTCTACTTTCGTTCAGTATGTTTTCTAGGTGTATTAAAAAATCCTGCATGTTTGTGTTAGGTTTTCGATAGATAGCATAAATGTTGACTGGTTTCCTATCACTGCTACAAAGACTTATACCTAAGAAGGAATTTTCATTTGAGAATTTTTCAATAATTGCACACTTCAAAGTATCAATCACATATATTGCTACGCCGCCTCCTCCTTCGTTGGGGCGAGAGGCAAAAACACTTTTGTAACCACTCAAGGAGTAAAAATTTTCCTCTCCAACATTAAGCCACGTTTCAGTGATGACGAGGACGTGCACAATATACAGCGAACTTCTAACTTTTTCTTCGATCTCATCAAACTTATTACGGATGCTTCTCGCGTTCAAGTACATTATTCGTAGACAGTTCATCACGGGATTATAATCCTCGATGGTGAGGCACTTATGCTCACGTATGTTACACTCCATAATCGATTGTAGCAAGATCCTTTTTCAGTGCAGCTTGGTAGGCCGGGCAGTTGTCCCTGTCTCCAGTGGAATGAGCAGCAGGCTTACCAAATCTGGTACATGTAGCGCAGACTGGATCGGAAGCGGCATTTGGGCAGGATTCGCGGGTGTGATTTTTTTGGCCACAGTGCCCACACCAAGTTTCATCTCGGCAGTATTTGAAGGAGTGTCCAATCACATGGCACTTAGTGCAGACGGTAAGCCCAAAAAAGTCTCGGACGCGACACACAGTCCAATCGACAAACACTTTCTCCTGTTCCACGAGTGTTTTGCGCACAGCAGCAGGCACCTCATATATTCGATGGCAGGTGTCTCCTGTACGAGCGCCAGCCAAGTGACTAAGCTTGCAGCTTGCCAGTGTTCCCTCTACGTCTTGAACATTGGGAATACCCGTTAGAGCGATCCTCAAAAATTCAGCATCAGTTAAAGCCCTCGGCACGTTAAAAAATATCAGTCTCGGGAGTCGTTTGGTGGGTAACCGGGCCTTAAGTATGCTCGAATTATTAAGACAAGTGGCATTTAATAATTTTTCCTGCTCACCTGCAGTTGCCGTGTTGAGCAGCACCCCCTTGTTCCTTATTTTGCGCATGCCCGTGATCCGAACGCCTATTTCGGACGGTCGAATGACATCTTGGACCATTTTTATTGTGGCATCGCTGTCCATGGTGGCTTCAGCGTTTACTGGAAAGACGCAGATAGCGGGCCTTGGTACTCCAACGCTTATTTCGTTTTTTGTTTCAACATTTTCTTGATTTTTCTTTTTTGGTTTTATGATTACAATCGGCTCATGTTTTTTTACCTTTTCCGCATAAGTTTCGGGTACTATTATTTTTCTTATATCTTTTTTAATTTCTTCATTTTTTGTGTTCATGTTATTGAAAAGCGATTTATTTTCCTGCATTATTTTTTTCATTTCATTAAAATTTTGGGTAACTATTTTTGTGAGCGGCCGGAGAATTTTTAATTCGCCCTTCATTTCATTATTTTCTGCTACTAAATGAGCTATAATGTTAAATAAATTATCCATTCCTTCATTAATTTTTTCTTTTTGGCCCATGGAAATTTTTCCTTTACTTTCTGAGAGGGTTGTCTTCATGGAATTAATTATGATTCTTGAGTTAGTAAGTGCGTTACTCACTTGATTTGTCTCTATCAATATAGACTTTTCTTTCTCATCATCTCTATTATTCTCCGAATCAGACGATAAATTATCTTCCTCTTGTTCTGTTGGGGATCTTGGGGTCATAAAAGATTTCGTAAATGGGTCTGAATTTTTTACTCTGGGTGTTTTATTTCCCTTTTCCATTTTTCAAATTCCAATAATTTTAATAAATAAATAATTATATATTTTATATACCTACTGCCATCTGTTAATATTATCGGTAAGTAGTATTTCTTTAAATTGGTATATTTACCGCCATCTATTATCAAGCCCGTTTGCCGTTTTATTTAATTTTTCTACTACTTTACTGCCATCTATTGACTGGTAGGGTATGGTTAAAATTATTTTTGGTTTAGTGTATCTACGCATTTACCGCCATCTATGAACAGGTAGTTTATAAATATAATATTAAAATAAAAAGATTTTGGTTTGTTCGAGGATCGAACCCTTCTCCGAAGATACGGGAGCCAAACACTCTGCTCCTACGCCAAATCACTGTTGGGTGTCAGCGAGATTAAAGTCAATATTAAACAACTGTCAACGAAATGTACTAGAGTGTATTTTAGTAGTTTTTAACACAAAACACTGTGATTATTGTTTAATTCACAATTCAAATTTGTTAAGCATTCACAAATTGCCAGATTTTTCGTTTTTCCGATGTTTATTGTTTTATTTAGTTCACTTATTAAAGTTTAGTTTTATATTATGGAAACCGCGATAAGTTAAATTAGACCTTTCCCTATTCGTTCCATCTTACGTTGCTTATCTTTCAGGTAAAACGAGTACTACATCGCAACATGGCTAGGTTATGATGGAAATTATGATACATTTGCACGTTAGAATAACGATTTTCTAAAATTACTCCCTTGGACACGCAAAAATGTATACACAAATAGCTGTTATTGTAGCTTTATGGACATAGGCACAGTGGTAGGTACGAAGTATATTAATGTTACATAATTGTATGATGCAAATTCAATGAAAGATAAATAAAGAAAAACAACAAGCAGTAAAAATGTTTGTTGTTGTAGAACAGTCTAATTTATTATCTTGATTGATTTTTGAGGGAATATGCCGTGGCCGCGAGAATCTTAAATTAAATCTAATATAAACCAATCTAATCTTACCTAGTCCGATAGTTGGAAGCAACTCTGAATATGCCTTACGAAATAATTTAATAATTAAAACCACTGAAAAAATTCAGCATTCGACAAAATTATGAAATTTGTACCAAACAAATTTCAAAATGAGGACCTCAGAACTAAGAACCCAATGAGGGATAAATTTTGGAGTTATTTTTATTTTAATGAAAACTGGGTAGTAGTAGATAATTTTAAAGAGGTTCTTGCTTTTGTAGTGGTGGTATGTATCGTAGGACTACTGCAGTAAGAGGCGACTGCGGGCGGGTGTTCAAAACTGTTTCTAAACAATTTTCATCATTACCTTTATGCACAAATATATTGAAACGTGCGCTCCTTAAAAATGATTTGCATATACTTTGCCCAAACCTAGTTGTAAATTTACATACAAAAAAGTAATAAAAAACGGTATCACCTTAACATACCTAATATCAACACGTTTCAGCAACAAATAATGTACTCTCAAAATATGAAAATATTAAAAGGGTTTATTCAGAAAGACGACAACTTAAAAACTACCCGGTTAACTCACTTGCCCAAAACCCATACTGTCGTAAAAGCTACATAATACATAGTTGTGCTGACCTTCCTTAAAAATAACAACAGATATGAATGGAAAAGGTTAAGCAGTTGCCTGGGCAGAAACCTTTGTAGATACCTACCTAAATTGAGTTTGACGTGGTGATAAAACAGTTTCATCAAACCATTAACTTTATCAGGAAAGGGCGTAAGCCAAGTGTAATAAATAATGTGGCGCCACTCTACGATCGATATATTGGATAATAAACTGAACGAATTTCAATTCGTTTTGCCACCGCTTAATTTCCTTGGCAAGTCCACGGACCGCAAAATTTGAAACAAAATAAGTAATTTCGGCAAAATGAAATGAGTTGGGTAATGTGCTTCTTTAATAGTAGAGTCTAAAGATGTTGTACATTTATAAAATAAAATAAAAGTACGTGTAGATTCAAAAACTTTGACATTTTTGTGTTATACAGGTCGTTAAACGTATGTGAATTACTTTAAAACCCGTCTGCTTGTTTAGGAATAAATACATCCCAAAACACGTAATCGCGTTCATAAGACCAAAAACGTCCCAGAGCGACCTTACATTTCGCTTTTTCGTATCTATCTTCCTCTCATGCAAACATATGTTTTTTTCCTTTAACCAGAAAGAGAACGAAATAATGCTTCTTATTGTTTTTGAAATATGAAAGCTATCTTGCATATTGTGATTCCTGACATTGTTTGGAGTAAAATTTGTGACGAATTTTTGATCTACGGTGACTTTTCTTTTTGCTAACCTTTTTTTTCAAAATCACACAAAAAAAATCTTCTGCATGTCGTCACTGGTCACTCAGCCGATTAACCGCTCAACCTCCATCTGTCCAACAACGTATTTTTGTAGAAAAAAAAATCTAAAATGTCACCGGAGACCAAAATTAAAACCACTCCAAATAATGTCAGGAATCTCTAGTTAAAGTAAGTCAAGTACGTCCCAACACCCTATATAATTAATCTGGAAATTAACCGAACCATTTAGTTGAATTTCTTTAAATATGTGGAAAATAAATTGAATATAATTTGTGACTTCTACAAATTTTATAATTAATAGGTTATTAAATAAATGAAATCATCTTCATTAATATTTAATTACATATTTATTTATTTTAAATAAAACCGCCAATGAAAAAAATGTATAAATAAAAAAAGATGCATACACTGAAAAAGCACGAGATCTACAGTTTCCAACACAAGATGTTGAAAAAGAAAAAATTTTAAGAAATTCTTCACCTGGCTAAAATTTATGAAAAAATACTCACGAAAAACTTCTGGCAAGCAAGAACCCTTCTCGATCAATAAAAATGAAAATTTTAGAGTCGATCGACAATCAAAAGAAAAAAAAACACTTGGCTCGCAGTTAGTTACCGTATTTCATTCTGAATTATTTTGCAAAAATTTGATAAATAGGTTGTGGCATTCTTATTAAGTCTTCTTTTTATAATCTGTTCTTGTCTTAGGACACTTCCCTGCTTTTGTTTTCTTCGTGTAGAATTCGTTTGGCAGAGGAATTCTCCCCTTCTCATCCCAGAAAGGTTCAGAACCCAACTTCTTCAGGTACTCTCCACGATTCTGCAGATTTTTCTCTGGCTTCATCCTGACGTTGGCCATGTAGAAATGATGATCCTTACACAGTGGTAGAATCATTGGACTGTGCTGGACAAATTTATATGATTTTACGTATTTTTCCCACTCGTTTTTCAATTTCTCGTTGTTTTCAAAGGATAATCTTGTCAATTCTCTTCTGGCCACGAAATCAATCATAAAAATTGGCAAAACGTCGAAGCATTCTTGCATTTTGAAAATCCCAATTATTTTAAGGACAACTTTGCTAGCGATTTACAATTAGTGTCATTCATAATAAAAAAAACCTGTATTATGTAATAATAAATAAAAAAAAACATGTATCTTCTTTCTTACGTCAAATGTCAAATGAATATTAATGTTTCTATTTTCAATTATTTTTATTGGTGTTTAATTTAAGTAAGCATTCGGTTAACTTTTTTATACACTTATTACTTAGGTACCTACACCCTACACATTAATAATTTTTTTTGTTAAATTATAATTTTTTTTCCGTAACCGCAAAAACCCACACAACAAAACTTCAACATTAATTAAAGATAAAGTCAAACCAGGCAGATGTCGTATCCAAGTCATCATGAAGCATTCAAAAGGAACGTAAGTGGTTCTTATATTATTGATGGATGACAATGATCATGCTACTATAATTGACGGGACCTATACAATAAAATATATTTATATTTATAATGTTGTTTCAATAAATAGAGACAACAACAAGTAGAGATAAATAATAATTTATGCTTAAGCAAACAAATCTCTTTTGGGGTTCCACAAGGTAGTGTACTTGGACCAATATTGTTTTTAATCTACATTAATGATTTATGTAATTTAGATATTCCAGGTCATATTGTCAGTTTCGCAGACGACACTGCTTTAATATTTGAGGGTAAAACCTGGAAAGATGCTTTTGAAAAATGTGATTCAGGATTAAGATTAGTAAAGAGTTGGCTAAATAATAACATCTTAACTTTGAATACATCAAAAACAAAATATATAACTTTTAGCATATCATCAAAAATTCAGCCATCCTACATTCATAATCTAACTATACACAATTGTCTGCAAAATTGTAATTGCCACCCTTTAGAAAGAGTAGACTGCATTAGGTACCTAGGTGTAATTATTGATAAATATTTGAGATGGAACGACCATATTGATATGTTAACAAAAAATATCAGGAGACTTACCTATATTTTTAAAGAACTTCGTCATATATTGGATAAAGAGAAATTAAAATCTGTCTATTATGCCTTAGTCCAATCTCGATTTTCTTACAATATAGTATGCTGGGGATCCTGTCTAAAGTCCAATGTAGAACCACTAAATATTGCTCACAAATTAATTCTTAAAGTCATGTACAAAAAAAAATTTCGTTATCCATCCAAACTACTTTACAAGGAATCTAATGTTATGTGTATAAAACAGCTGTACATCATTAAAATAATTTGTAGATTTTTTATCAATACTAAATCTGCAGAAAGAACCCAACAAACCAATACCACTAGAATTGGCTCAACAATGAACTTTGTGGCAATACATACCAAAACATCTTTTGGCCAAAGAAACTATTTATATCAGGCTCCACTTATGTTTAATATTCTGCCAGATTACATTAAGTCTTCCAATTCATTAACTAAATTTAAAAATAATGTTAAGAAATTTATGTTGACTGAGGATTGGCATACTATATTTTCATCCTTGTCCTTTTTTAAATAATAAGATTTTTTTTTAAATAATAAGTTTTTTTTTTTTAAATAATAAGATATTTGAGTTCCAGTTGCACAAATCGAAGTGTCACCCTAGTTCTTTTGAACTTACTTTGCTTTTGGCAGGTATAAAATATTGTTACAAATCATTCTCAAATTACCCATCTGGTCTTCATATTATTATATTATATTATCATATTACAGTAAGTCAATAAAACTATTTAAATGGTAATTATAGATGGGTAATTAGTATGTAATATTAGTGTTTTGAAAGTAGTGTATTTATATTGTGATTTGTATGTAAAATGCATCCTCAAATTATAATTATTAACCTCAAGACAGGCATTAGTCCTAGTGAGGTTAATTTATGTAAAAAAAAAAAAACAACAACAAAATGTATGGTGAGAATATAAATAAATAAATAAAAATAAATACCTAAATCGATGATGCAGATATATACTTAATACGTTATTTGTATGCATATATTGATAAATTTATGAAATCAAAATAAAAACACGAGTTTACAATTTACATATAACATTTTTAAAATTTAATTATTTCTAAGCACATAATATTTAGGTAGTTTTTCAGTCGAAAATTTATGCCTGAAGAAATAATTATGAATGAAAATAATTATAAACATTAAATTGTATGAATATTAAATTGTATAAATATTTGTATTGAATTAAAATTTAATCAATTTTAAAATAAAACTCTCTTTTTATAACTTTAAGGGTTTAATCAATGTAATATATCATCATGTCCCGGTAAGACAAGAGGTTTTAGGTTCGAGTCCCAGTTGCGACCATTATCTTTTTTCTGTTTTCTGTGTCTTGTTCCTTTTCATATTTTCGTTTAGATTATTATTGTTATCTTCTTCTTTAATGATAAAATTTTATCATTTGCATTTTGAAAAAAATGAACAAAAAATCGTTAAATAACATTTTCATAAAAAGAAAACAGGTGAAAGGTAAATAATGTATATTTTTAAAGTGTTCTAAATTCCGATAATCAAAATTGGATGGTCACCCTAATATTTCATTATGCAACATTTGAATTCGATATATTACAAATCTAATAATAAGTCACCGCAGACATGAAATTTTATATTTTATAACGATGATATCATTTTATTTTTACGGTAAAATTATCAAGTACAATATTATAAGTTAAATGTGTACCCCATCCTGTGCTAATTTTATTATCATGGTATGCGTGTAATGAAATAATGCATATATTTTATTTTTTTAATTTTTATAAATAAAAATACCACAGTGTACTACAATTCGAAAGATACATACATTAGCAAAATGTCTATAGGAATATAATTAAAATCCTTCGACGTACTAGTATCTTCTGTCTTTTTCGTTTTCATTCAAGACGTGTGAGAAGGAAAAATTTTATGAACGGATTTTAGGACGATCGTCGATGACGTGCCTACGATCTCTCTCTGTGGGTAGTATATTGAACAGTATAAACCGTAACTAACATTTGTGTAAAAAAAGTCTGAATTTTAGAATTTTGAATGAAATGAAAAGAAAAATATGTATTTTGTTTATATGCTATAATTCTTGATCTCAAAAACAGTAAAATTTCAGAAACGAAAATTTAAAAAGCTCTACTGCAAAACTACAAAATCGCAAAAAGGATATTGTTCTTCGGGACCGTCGAAATTAAAGTATTCCTCGTAAATAAAGCATTTGTTTTTCATTAAAATTTAAGTATGTACAGGAATGTGACGTAAACTGGTTTTTCAAAAACAGTAATATAAAAGAAAATATGACTACCTATTTTTAAATGTAACTATTCTGACATTATTACGTGGCCTAATAATACAGGACTAGCAAAACTTATATTTTCAAGGAATTTCTTCAGAGCGGAGCGTAGGCTATTCGTATGAAGGAATGTGTTATCACTGGACTGAAGTAATCGAAAATATGTGCGATCACGCAATGCTGTTACTGAAATAGACGCGAAATGAAAGATTTCTATCAATTCTACTAAACGACGCCATTCTACCACCACAGGGAGTTCGAAAATATTCACAGGTATATTTTATAAGACCAGTAAATAAATAACACATTTTTAGGGAATGTACATTAAAATAAAATAAATATATGGAAAAGTGAGACACAATTAAGTATCTATTTCAGATTTTAAGGTCTATAAAAGCAACATAAAAAAAGAAAAAACTCACCATAACTTTCACATCAAAAGTGAAAAATCGATTTTAATTTTAACGAAATAACTATCAAAATTTTACCTAAATAGTTTTTTCTCATTGTTATCTAATTGATACAAAGCATTTAAAAAAATAAATGTGCATTTAAACCGTGTTCCACCAACCGTGTTGTATATTTACCAAAATTTACGATAAAATTAAGATTTTAAGTAATTTAATGTTGAACTTCCGTTCACATCCTTCAAATCGTTTGATCAACAGAAAATATGGTTTTATGAAATCACCAAAAGAATGACGCCTCTCCCGCTATATCTCAGTAGGTACCGATACTTTTGGAACAGAATTTGCGAATTTTTGATTTTTTTTTACATTAAAAACGTTTTATTTTGGTGTTTCGAAGAAGGTTTTTTTTATTATTGATGTGCAAAATTTTTGCAATGAAGTAGCTTATCCATTTTCTTTACATTCTGTGCAGAATGACAAAATTTAAAGTCGTTGTTGATGAATGACAACGAATGTAAGGATTGACTAATGCTAGGATAACATTAACGTTATAGATGTATTTTAACGTCTTTGAGGACAGGGTTGTGTACTGAGTTTTGTAATCTATTTGTTTGCCCCAAGGATCTGAGGAAGTGAACATTGTCCGAAGGTTTAGGTACTCAAATGCTTCAAACTTGTCCACATTCACGAAATAAAGTCTATAAATCCCCGCGCATATGTGCGACATCTACATAAAGTGGCTGTGACTTTGCCAAATCATATTTAATGCTCTCAATACTTTCAGAGGAAGGAAAAAATCCAGGAAAAAGTTTGATATTGTCAAAAACGGGTGGATTACCAGAGACAATTAAGTGTACAAAAAAGCTTTGTTGTCTTGACAGACTTATTTGACTTATTGCCTCTAGAATGAGTGTGGTCTATTTCACAACATTTACCTAGTATGACGGACTTTATAATACCTCAACAGTGAAACACGATATAATATCGATTTGCTGAAATAGCGATAATATACACAACCACCCCTACAGCCTTAATCTGACACAATTACGAAAATGTGAAGATATTTTAGGCACTGACTATTTTTCATTAATTTGAAACCACGTATTAAAAAAGATTTATGAATAGCAAAATATTAACCGAAAAGACCACGGCAAGGGTTTTGTGGGTGATAAAAAAACCACCTTGCTAATATTTCACGTGCGTGTTACTAAATCGTTTCTGAGAGAAGCCAACAAACTCATCACGATTAAATAAAATTCTCTCCATAATTTTTATCAAAAATTCTCACTTTTCGATTTTTTATTAGGCATTTTACTTTTTTTAAATCTTCTCCACTGGGAAGGCTCCGATACAATATGAGTCGATACGATTGTGCCACCCCAGCCAGGAGCACTCCTGTCCCGGTGAGACTGGTACACTAAGGGACACTAATTTGTTAGCATTGGAATACGTTGGAGGAAGGAGGTTGGTTAATCGACCTGTATACACAGTAACTTAATAAGCTAATGTTAAAATTTTGGATGGTTATAAAAAAGGAATGGTTCTACTTGCTTCTTCTTGGATCTTCTCGCCTCTTTTCGACTCTTCTTCTCTCTTCAAGTCTCTTCTTGTCTCTTCTCGGATATTCTGATACTACTTATTACTATTCTTGCTACTATAGTCTCTTCTCGTCTCTTCTTATCTTTTCTTTGATATTATAGTCTCTTCTTAGCTTTTTTTTCTCTTTTTGTCTCTTCTTATCTCTGCTCGTCACTTCCTCGATCTTCCCGTCTCTTCTTAGCTCTTATTGCTTCTTCTTAGGTGTTCTCGTCTCTTCTTAGATCTTCTTGTCTGTAGTTGTCTCTTCTTGGCTCTTATTGTATCTTGCTGTCTCTTCTTGTCTCTTCTTCGTCGCAGGTTTTCTTGCTATTTCTTTGTCTTTTCTTGTCTCTTCTTGACTCTTATTGCCTATCTCTTCTGTCTCTTCTTGATGTTGTTTACAACTTCTTGCGGTGTTTAATGTATCGGTAACATAGCAACCTACTAAGCCAGTACTCAAATTTGGATGGGCAGGAATAAAGATTTTGATTCGGAGTTCTGTCATTTACTTGCCTCTTCTAATCTGATCTTTCCAACTCTTACTTCGTTTTGACTCTTCTTAACTCTGTTTAGACTATTTCAGTCTATCGTTGTACCTATCTCTTTTCACCTTCTTGCTTCTTCTAGTCTCTTTTTGGTTCTTCTGGCTTCAATTTATTTTTTATTGCTTCTTTTCGCTTCTTCTTGGCTTTTCTTGGCTTTTCTTGGCTCTTCTTGTCTTTGCTTGCACCTTATTGGTTCTCTTCATCTTGACTTGTTGGGTCATCCTGACTTTTCACACCTTGAGGTTGCATTTCTTGTCTCTTCCTGCGTTTTCCTGCTTCTTCTACCCTCTTCTAATTTTTCTTGGTTTTTTACACTCTTCCCCTTGCCTATTTTTGCTCCGTCTTGTCTCTTTTTGTTTCTCCTTGCATATACGGGCGCAAACAATTAATTCACCTTGATATTTTGAAGCATAACTTGCAAAAAGTGTTTGAACTCAAAATAAATCAATTGGCGCCATCTGTGAATGCGTAGGTTATAACGTTGGTTCAAACTTTACAAGAGAAGCCCTTAAAAAATTTGAAACACATAAGAGCCGTTAAAACCCGCCCACAAATGGTGTTCCACACCAGTACTCGTCCACAGAGGCCCTGAGAAAAAATATACACTAAGGGCGTATGTCATCTTCGGGAATGCTGGGGAGGTCTTTTTAGGGAAAGGAAGGAGAGGAAGTTCCGGGAAGGAAAAGTTTAGGAGGGGTGGGCAGGAATCTGGGGCCCAATGTGTTCTGGAGTGACGGCCTCCGTGATCGAGAGGTTAGGCTCTTGACTCGCAATCCGAAGGTCGCGGGATCGAATTCCGGCGTGCGACAACTATTAAAAAATGAAACGTTGCTTTAAATGGCTTAAGGCTTCGTTCCCGGCCCCAAAAAGAAGAAAACGGAGAGATATGAAATAACGAATGTTAGAAGAGCGCGCTAACATTTACAACGATAAAATCGATGCAAAAATCATGAAAATCTTTAATAAAACCCGACTCGTTTATATAATAGAGCCAAAATCTCGCGATAATTGTCTTAAACAGCATTTAAAAAAACGCTGTGAAGTTTTTCATCCATATAACTAGTAAAATAACTGAAACAAACGTGTTTATAATAATTTTTGGGGCATACATTGTGATTTTTTTCTATCGAGGGAATTTTATATAATTTGCGTTTGGGCGCCACTAACATCTAGATATTATCTTCAAGAATAACATATATTTTTTAAGAGCTTAAAAACTCAGGAGGTTTGCAAGAAATCGGTAGAAATTCGAATACCGGCCTCTTAAGTCGTGTTTGGTGCCAGGTACTTCCCTACCTTCATCTTTCCCAACTCCTTCCCCTCCCTTGTACCTTCAGCCTCACAACATACCCCAATTGGGGATGCCTTAGCCTCACCGAATTCAGATGAGAGCCTGCTAGGACTCTGGTGGGGTATTCACATTAAAAAAATTGCGAACATATAAATTCACCTCTTCCACTGCGGTGCAAGGCGATAGATTCGCAGACCTGAACAAATCTTACCCCCCAACCCGGGAACGCATGCTAAGTCACCAAACGCAGTGAATCATTTGGAATCACTTACGGCAGGGGTGATAGTTATCCAAAAAATGGTTTCTGGGTAACCGTACACGCTCCCAAATTAAGAACATTGAAATACTCTTGTTCACGTGGATCAATTATTTAATACTCGTAATATGGAAAAAAAAACAATTATGGCGACTTGCCTTAGGATATTTCAAAACTTTCTAAGTCTTGATGGCAACAGTTTGACAATCTGATAAAATTTCCGTTGACCTTCAAATTTCAGACAAAAAGCTATAAATTTAAAATAACACCAGAACACACTGTTAGAGAGTTTTAGTTGCTTGAGACATCCAGAATCTCTACTTTATTGTAGATACTTATCGTATTTGGAGAAACTTTGAAACAATCTTAACATTTTCAAGTGTACGTAACTGTAAAGTTACATTAAAAGTAATAAAATGTTTCTGTTTATTTGCAATTGTTTTATTTCTTATTGTTTAGTTTGTAACCAAGCATACCAACTCCATACACACGTATCTAAAAATATCAAATTTTATGGACACTTTTAATGTAGTTTTTATTGCGAAGGCCATATCAATCAACGTCAATGTAAAACCACTATATTAATTGTTCACCACACGACTAGTAGGTTCATCAGTGCGGCCTGTAGGTAGGTAAAAACGACCGAACAGCGAATCCCTAGAAGCATGATTTATGCTATGGGTATATACAAGAAAACTGTTGAAGCAATGAAATTGTTTATCTGCTCAAGAAAGTTTATCGAAACTTGAAAAATGTTGATCAATTTCATCAGAAGTAAGGGGAAAATGTAGGTTTTTTGGGCGCACGAATACGCTCCCAACACACTTCTGCCAGTTTCTTGGTAATGCACCTACCAAGTGGTTTTTTTAAATTTTATATTTTGGAAAGGTTGTGCCATTTTACGAGTTTGTGTTAAGCGAGGTGATAATTTTTTCTTCAAACATTCGCATGTTTGCTGACAACATTCTGATATCATCTGCACTTATTTTATTTATTGACATAGCTTTATTTAAACCCCTTATATCCAGAGTAGGTTCTTTACTAAATTTAGTCGTGTTTGACTAATATAAATACTTTTTAAACATGCCGTTAAATCCTTTTTTTACATTAACTCTACACAGGAGGCCCTGAGGAAAATAATTTCCCTCAGGGCCTATGTCATCTTTGAGGATGCTGTGTGGAGGGTCTTTTTGAAGAAAATAAGGAGTGAACATGGGTCTTGAAGAGACCCATGTTGTAGGAGGAAGGAAACACAGAGACCGGTAAGTCGTTCCACAGCCGAGCTGTTGAACTCAAGAACGAGTCGTAAAAACGACCCGTTTTCATGTGACTAATGTCAACCGTGTACAAATGTTGGGGGCGTGTTTGGCGTGTTTCCCGACTACGCACCGGTGCCGAGGAGATCAATGACACTAGTTCCTCGGAGCATCTTCCATTGTAATACCGGTAGAACAAGGACAGCATTCCCACCTGATGCCTGTGCTCTAAAGATTGCAATCCGTCTGTTAAGATGGGAGAATCTATCAAACGGACCGACCGTTTCTGCACAAAGTCGAGGGTTTTTTTAGATATTTTGGAGCTCCAGACCAGAGGTGGCTGCCTAATTCAACCGTGGGCGCACTTGCAATTTGTACAGGGTTAGAAGTTGTGTACTATTAAAGTATCTGCGGGCCCTGTACCGTACGCCCAGTTTCTGAGAGGCTAACTTAACTCCGGTTTCGATGGAGCCCCCATACCTGAGCTGGTCACTTAGAGTTACACCAAGCATATCAATGGAGGTCCTGTTCGGAAGAATGCTTCCGTTGAAGTAGACTAGATTATCATTTCGATCCCTTTTAGACGTTATCAAACATGATTGGGTCTTTGAAACATTAAATTTGACGAGGTTCCAAGAGAAAACACTCTCGAGGTAACCGTCCATTCTTTGCTTCAAAGCCCTCCGAGCTATTGGGGTTTGTGTGTTCTTTGGAGGCTTGTCAAACAAAATCCTTGGCACTCATTGCAAATGCGTCTAAGACTGGTTTTTAGTGATAAGTTTTCAGTCTTCAATGGAATTTTTTTTCACAGAAGGCTCTTACTATAAAATCCAGTGAAATTTAAAAAAATGTTTTAGTATAGATAGACGCGTGATCCCTTTTTAACTGAATAAGTAGCGTAAACAAGACAAAATGATATTTTTCAGTGACGTTTCACCAGGACATTAGTGTCAAAAGTGTAGGGTATACCTACACAAATATGCAAGATTCTAGGAAAGGCTTTAACGATCACAAGCATCACGTCCGAGTCCCACCAAGGCATCGTGAGTTCAATTCTTCGGCTGACCAAATCCTCTATAATGACACAAGGAACATGTTTCGCTTACCGTGGTGGTAGTTGAAGATTTTCAAACATTGTCAGGTTATTCGTCATTTTATTACGTAACTCGGGAATATATGTATTTCTTTAAAAAAGGGGCTTATTTGGAATCACAGCAGAAATCGAGTAGATTTTTTCAATATAGGTACCTACCTACCAGTGGCGGTCCGTGAGTTTTCAGAGAACTAGAGTGCTAAGATTGACAAATACGACGTTATTGATTACGTTAGCTCACTTAAAACTCACGGACCGCCACTGCTACCTACCAACAGTACTCAAAACATTGATATCACTGTCTATTTGCCCCAAGTTACCGAACGTATATTTCTTTCTTCGTTGTTTTTCTTTCATTCACATTCACAACATCAATATCGTTGTATTTTCCAATTCTAGCTCACTGAAAACTCACGGACCGCCACTGCTACCTACCAACAGCACTCAAAACATTGATATCTCTGTCGATTTGCCCCAGATTACCGAACGTATATTTCTTTCTTCGTTGTTCATTCACATTCACAACATCAATATCGTTGTATTTTCCATATCTAGCTCACTAAAAACTCACGGACCGCCACTGCTACCTACCAACAGCACTCAAAACATTGATATCTCTGTCTATTTGTCCCAGATTACCGAACGTATATTTCTTTCTCAGTGGTTTTATTTTCATTCAGGTTTGAATGGGTTAAATGTGAATAATATTTGCCCAAAATATTCCAACTGTTCCAACATAAAATTAAACCAAATAAGTATTTCTGTCATTATTTATCCTTACATAATTGACTTCTTTTGCATGCAATTTTCTTATGCCTGCTGCCATTACTAGATATTATATATATTATTATTATCTGAAAAAAATATCACTGTAATTCAATAGTATCACAGCATTGATTACAGAATTACGTTTCAATATCAATGGAATAATCAATCTAACCATCGCGATCGGTGAATAATTTATTATGTAAGCCATTTAAATTACAATATAGTATTGTGTTTCAATGCCACGGAAAATATAGATAGATTACATACCTACGTAAAACAATGAAGTCTAACTAGAGAAAAAGGTTTACACCATTTATAAGCAGCCATTTAATTGCTTAACTGTTCGCCGGCTCTTTTTACAAAGTGCTCGCATTCACATTTCGTTTTAAAACTCAATTAATACTTTTTCATGCATGGAATTTATGGATCGATCTACCATAAAAGCACCGCTAGCATAAAAATGATTAAGCCTCCACCCACTAAATCGCCAAAAGCATTATACTTAATACATGTCCGTAAAAGTTGACGCATATTAATAATTCGACATTTTCATAAGGTGCGTGTTACTGGACTGATGTTTTGTCATTGTGGGGGTTCGCCGTCTTGAAAAGGCAAGATGGTTACAATGTAGTTTCGTGTCACGAGCCATACCAACTCATACTACATCAATCACACGGGTACCATAAAGAATTGATAATATACGTAGAAATATATATTTATGTGCACTACGAGTAATAAAAAAAAACATTGATAACGTGTTTTTACTGCAACATTCAAATGCAAAACGTGTGATTTAATAAAACGCTTTCAGTGCAAATATTAAATTACGAATAGTTGCAGAAAACCATGTCAAAATATTTTTTGTAATTTTCATCAAAACAAAACTGTAATAATAATAATCCACAACCCTCAGAGAATTAAAATTACTTTTTGCAAAAAATCTCTAAGCTTGCAAATATTAGTGTTATTTCTCTAATTTTTACTAATGCAGTAGAACATAATAAGAGGGGGCCCCGCTGAAATTTAAAAAAACAAATACTCAAAAAGTGTCTACCCTAGCCTTGGTATAATCACATAGATAGGTACATATTATTTAATCGTTACATTCACCAGATGCACAAAGTCATCACACCATCGAAATATGTTCTCATTTTTGCAAATTGGGAGAATCATTTTTGCAAATTTTGTTGAATTTGGGAGGCGGGAATGGGTACCGCCGCCCCGGGAACATTTATTGGATAACCAACACCTCTGAAATAGGTCACCTCAAGTGGTTTGCTACGTTTGGTGATTTAGCAGGGGTGCCCGGGTTCATGGAGTGAGGTTTGTCTAGGTCTTGGAGTCGGATGACCAGGACACACTGAGCCCCAGATTCCTACCCACCCCTTAAACCCTTTTCCTTCCCCTCTTCTTCCTTTCCTTAAAAAACCCTCCTCACACCATCCCCAAAGATGACATAGGTCCTGAAGGAAATTATTTTCCTCAGATCCTCCTACGTGGAGCTCATGTAAAAAAAAAATGGCGTCGCTTCTTATGTCATCACGAATTTGACATTTGTGAAGTAAAAAGAAGTAGAATATACACATTAACAAATCATGGATCCTCAAGAACGCAGAATAATTGTGTTATAATAAATATTTTTTATTTAAAAACAACATTGCTGCCCTAGAAAAGTGAATGAAGACTTTTGCGCCAACTTTCATATAATCACTTATATATTTGCGCAACCTTATGTATTTCACCAACATAATATAAATATTTTTTTTTTTTTTATTTGACTGATATTTCAATGAGAATTAAATTTTGGTTTTCTTTAATTAATTTCAAATAATTTATTTAATTTAAGAATGAGATAAATTATGAATTCCCCTCTTCAATTCGTTTCGTTCCCCACTTCCTACAGCCTAGTGATATTCTTTAAATGGGGAGCATTAGTTTCACTAGCACCGGAAAAATAACATACAAGTCATTTAAAAAAAATCAACCCGTAAAAAAAAGTTCCTTTTTCATAATGCATCAATTTTTATTACATAGTGGAACAGTTTCAACTTTCCGCCACGATCCTACGCATTGTACGGCACAACATACACAGTAGCGCCATCATTTAATCCAATTTTAGAAAAAAGGGAGTCTATGAGAGTGTATATGAGTGTAAGTTGATAGAAAGCATTGTCATCGATAACGAGTCTATCTGCCGAGTTTCAGGTCAATTGATGTTGTGGGTTAGTTTCCACTTCCAAGATTTTCATTCATTTATTCTTTCATGAAAATGTTAGAGAAAAATAATGAGAAGTTCAAATAGATGGGGAAAAATATTCTGAATTATTATAAATCTCTCTGTTGTACCTACTGTGCTCGTTATTTTATCACCTCTCCAAATACACCTAAAGAATCCAAGGCCAAACGCTTTAATTTTAAAATTGACACTACTGTGTCAATAAGATATGAATATTTATAATCATAAGCAAGCAGGTTTTTATTGACGTTTTTTATTTACTCGATAGATTAAACGAATGTTTGAACACACTGTACTTCATACAATATTTACGCTCGGTTTACAGGGGTCGGGAAACGGCTGTAATGCTGAACTTAACACCGAACAGAAAACACAAAGTAGAAATGCCTTCCATGTAGATGTGAATGGAAACAATTTTTTTTTAAATATGTGCATATATATATATATATGTAGAACAATTTTCTCGGTTTACCCGCGTAACGTAGTCCTTAAAAGGACTTTTTAACTCCTGACGTTTCGGACAGATCACACTGTCCATCTTCAGAGGCCTTATGTCTTGAGTTTTTGTCTCAAACTGATAGCTTTCGCATATCTGTTCGGTCCAGAAGCTAAGACTTAAGTGAGTGCAAGTCACTTCTTATGTCTAGAACGAAGTACCCGGGTTGAAGGTGATTGATGGTGGAGGGGGTTGGGGGCGGGGGCGGCAGTAGATAAGCTGATTGGTTAAGCTAATTGGAGATACTACTGGTCAGGAGAAACGTCAGGAGTTAAAAAGTCCTTTTAAGGACTACGTTACGCGGGTAAACCGAGAAAATTGTTCTACATCTTACACCCGTGAAAACCTTAACCATAACATATATATATATATATATATATATATTTTTTTTTTTTTTTTTTTACCTGATTGAACGCCGAAACAGCTGTCTCAATGATAAAACTAAAATACTTGCTGAACTTAATAATGACATTATAAAATTTGGTATATGTACTTAATTTTGTTTTGAATACAGTAGTTCTGCCAAATAAACAAATATAACATCGAGGCCAGTTTACACCCGATAGAAGCGAAACTTTACCAAAATGATCACAACCAATACTTGAAAAGTGAGGTCATAATCATAGCGACCAATGAGCGCGGGCCTCGCGTAATTTCCGTTTCATATCTCAACTACTAGGCGCCTTTAAAAGTGACTTCATCATCAAAGCGGCCAATGAGCGCAGTTGATGCGTTGCAGGTGCAGTAATCGTCATTTCCGTTTCATCCGAAATCCAAATCACAGCGGTGCTACAGAAGTTTCACTTCAAAAAGGAAACCAATGTCGCCACTGACTTAGTAACTTTTGATTCTAGCCCATTTAGCAGAGGCTCTGTCTCTCTTATATGCCTGATGGTGATCAGACAACTCAGAATGAATTAACTCAACACATTTGAACAGTCATTTAAAGTGATGAAAAATATTTATAAAAAATGGGTTAAATAGGTTACGTTAGGTTTTTTATATGTGAATATCTCACAAGAGTCCCAACTACTCCCGTCTGGAGCCAGTGAGATATGGCATGCAATTAGGATATGTTGTGAGACTTAAGGTAGTGGGGAGGGAAAGGAGGATGGGAAGAGATGTAGGGATGTTCCTGGCTATTCTGATCTGGTCACCAATCTGACACACAATACAGTATTTGAAATGAATAGTCAGAATTTTTGATCGCGAAACACCCCCACATCACATTTCTTGTATTCTTCTTTACTATATAAACTCCAAAATCAAGCTTACTTATGCCAATGAAGCTTACCTAATTTATGTAATCTATAATAGTAAAAACAGGTCCTTTTTTGATTAGAGAGTAGTTACTATATTTTTTCGTCCAAGTTTTAGTAAAAATTATTACGAGTAATTTAGCGTATTTTGGTGTTAAATTTCATACAGGCAATTGCGTCTCTTTATGAGGGAAGCGTTTCATGTTTTAAGGTGAACGGTGGTTTTACGGGGTGGTTTGAAATCACAAAAGGTGTTAAGCAAGGCTGTGTAATGTCACCATGGTTATTCAATCCATCTATACATGGATAATTGTATGTAAGAATTGAAAGAGGTGGGATTGAGTAATCTGAAAGTATGTTGTCTGGTGTATGCTGATGATGCGGTGCTGATTTCTAACACTATGGAAGATCTACAGTCTCTCGTCTAGGATGAACGAAGTATGTATGAAGAATGAGTTAATGATGAATGTATATAAGTAATTCTAAAGTCATGGTGTTTGAAAGAGAGAGTACCTAAACAGTACCTATGCAATATAGTTGTGAATGTTGAATACTTGAATGGGAGGAGGTGATTGAGTTTGTTTATCTGGGTAGTATATTTACGAGAGATGGGAAGGCTGATAGGGATATTGAAAGAAGGGCTAGTGCCGGTAACTCCATTAATGGATGACTGAATGCTGTTGGCGCAAATAAAAAAATGTCAAAATAAGCGAAGCTAGCAGTCCACAATGGAGTCCTGGTACCTACCCTGATGTATAGCAGTGAGGCATGTAACTGGCATAGGAAGGATGAAAGTAAACTGAATAATTTTGAAATGAGATTCCTGAGGCGTATGTGTGTAAAACCAAGTATGATCGTTTGAGGAATGTGGATATCCCCGAATAATATAAGGCTGATGTAAGCATAATGAGTAAGATTAAGAAAGGGACCCTCAGGTGGTTTGGGCATGTAGAGCAAATGGACGAAGAAAGTAGTGTAAGAAGAATATATGACGCAAATGTGAATGATAAAAGAAGTCAGGGACGCCCGAGGAAGACATGGCACGAGCAAGTGAATCAGATACTTGAATCGGATCATGTTAAAAGTCAGAATAATGGAAGAGAATGTATGAGACGATGTATGAATGTGAGTGAGGCAAAGAGTATGTGCCAAGACCGAGTTGTTTGGCTGTCCGTCCTCTCTGCCTACCCCTGCTGGGAAACGGCGTGACGGTTGGTTAGTGTTAAATCCATATAATTAAGAAGCTCCTCTCGCGTGGTTCGCTAAATTTCCATTTAATCAAGATACTCGTACTAGGTGTATATTTTAACTGTTTGAAAGGTAATGTGAAAATAATGGAAACCATTTTAAAGACAATAAATTGATAAAACACCAAATGTGGATTCATTGAGTAGGAGTAGATACATAAATAAAAGAATAAACTAAGAACCTACTTTACCTATCTACTAAACATATAATATCTGTCTGTTCTAAACTCGTTGAAATTATGTTTTTATTAGAGGTAGCTGAATATCTTAGTAGCTAGTAATTACTCTTAATAATAATAATAATGTTTTATTCCAGGATGTGGGGATGTCATCAAAAAAATTAAGACAACTTAAAAAGAAGAATTTCTTTTATCGTAAATCTATGTGTTATTATAAATCGATCATCACTGATTATGACGTAATTATTTGGAAGACCACATAATACCACGAAAATGTTAGCATTGCGTATTTAAAAGATATAAATAGCATAAGAAGGATGGTTGCTGACCTCTGGAATAGACTTTATTCAGAATTTAGACGCGTGGACAAAAATAAACCTACTAGCGTTTATGCCGCCAGTGTGAAGAGTTGCCGGCGCCCAACGTTCTCTCCGATCCACTTTTCCGCTTTTCTTTCATTTCCCTACACACATTCTTCGGCTAAATTCGGCAAACTACGGCAGTCTTCGCCAGCGTCCGGCTTCCGCGTATTGTATACAAATATTATACATTCCCAATACCTTGGAATACGGCCAGCCTACCGGCCAAAGATCTTATCTTTTGCATCGCTGGTGCAGTCGCGTACTAAAATTACGTAATTCAGTTGAGTTATAGAATCAGTGGCTCTCAGCAACGTCAAAACAGGAGAAACGACAAATTATTGTTGATGTTTTGTGTTCGTAAAAGTATTACAAATCTCTACGTTCATTACAACATCAGATTTACAAGTATATTATCTTGAATCCGAGTTTAGCCAGTTGGTTTTGTCTCGTTCTCGCGTACGCTAAAGTTGTATAAGTTGTTTCTCTGGTTAACTGAGTGTGAAGCAAAGTGTAGTGTCTCAAGACTGGTGGTCAAATCAAGTTTTTTAAAGACATTATCACGTTTGTGTTAGGTTTATACAAAGGCGAGTGCTTTTGAATTTGAACTGTGGGAGTTTCGTGAATCTCGTTGCCTACATTTGTTTGGACTTCTCCTTGAACGTGGGTTAGCGAGAAGCTTGCCTTGAAATAATTGAACCGAGAAGTTGGTCGTGTTGCGGTTCAAACTAAATATTTCAGTTTATTTATTACTTGGCGTTTGATCGCGCTGATACAACTGGTGGATTGTTCATCGTGCCTTATAGTATTCTTATATTGATTTGCAGAATATAATCAAAGTTTAGATTCCCGTAAAGTTGTGTGCAAATTGAATATCATCGTTGGCTGATTCCGTTGAAGGTAAGTTGCTTTTGAGTTATTAAAACAAGTAGTTACATATTCCAGCCCCCTTCCCTCTATAGTTTTTATTTTGAAGAATATGTGTATAAAATGCGTTTTGAATGCAGCCTCAGAATAAAACAAGATTTTGTCAAACCTCTTCGACTGCCTTCTGTAAGAAATGCCGGTTTTGATATGCCTTCTGATTTCGTAATCAAAGTGTTTTGTAAATGTGTGTAAGACTGTTTTATGCTGTTAAATACTAGAACATTATCTTAATTACCTGCATCCAAGAAATAACTCTTACGCATTAGATTTTCAATTAAGTTTAGAAAGTATAATACCAAATTACTGCAATTCTCAGATTACAATCGTATGTAATTGCCCAAATAGTACATTAGCTGACAAGCACAGTATATTTTCTGGTATAAAATATTTTAGATTTCTGTAAGGTAAATTGAAATAACCAGTTAAAATAAACTTAGCAGTGTACATCTTAGCGCTTAGCCTTGAATTGAAAAAATGATTTATTCGTCGTTAGATACTTATTGTGCTATTGAAATTTTTTCTTTCCTGGTAATATTTAATGAGCGTGGGCGTCTGCGTGCTGGATATATGAATTAGTTATTTGAATTGTTTAAAGTTTCTTGGAACCTAATTAAGAGACTTATTAAGTCACTGGGTCAAGCAATCCCGGCCTTTAGGTCATAGCTTAATAGAGGAAAATAATTGTTGGTAGGTAAACGATTTACAGCTCACCAATCGGCTACAATTGTGTGCAGTTACTTAACGTGCAGGTCAACGGTTGACACATTATTGGCTATCGGTTTGTAGTGCATTGGTAACATTCACAAATATATTCAATTAAAAGTCCTGATGCCAAAATGGGTCTATATTTCGGGGGAAGGCCGTAACTTTTCGAACCAGTATAAAATGTATCATTGAAGAAGAAGAATAAAATGTAATAAACAATAAGTATGATATGGTTACATTAATATAATAATATGTTGTCCTATAATCACTCTAAAACGAAGATCGTCAATCGAATGAGTTGTTTATCTTACTTGTTTTTTTTTCTATTAACCTCTCTCCGTGAACTTTAACCGAAATTCTATGATTAAAAATGACTTCTCATTCGGTTAACATTATCATTCAATTATAAAATTGAAAGATTATCTTTATCTCACACAGAGATCCTTCATTGAATAATTAATCTGAGATCTTCGTTTACCGGTTCGTAGGTCACGAGCAAGTATTTACATTTGACAGGTCATCGACTGTATCATGAAAAGATGTCGATACGTGCAAGAATTTGTCCGCTCGCAAAACATGGGATGAAAGGTCGGTCGAAATCAATAAACGATGTTAAGAATACTATGCACATATTGACATAGTAATTATATGCAGAGAAAAAATATAAGATATCAATATTATTATAGACTACTTATTAGCTTGCAAATGAATCACGTTATTATCACTGTTGGCCAGAACACTGTTTCTCAAACTGTTTAGGCCAATCTTCCACTTTTATGTTTAATTTCGCTCACACAAACATAATAATAATAAAAAATCAGAGTGTGCAATCCGTACGCGGTCGAAGTGAAATCATTGGAAAATTACAAGTAAACAAGAGTGGGAAGGCTACGAAGCACCTCACAAAGAGGATAAAGATTTTACTATCGCATTCTCTCGCAGGCTAAATCCTATAGATGTACGTATTGTCTCTTTTTAGTTTCGCTATTTTTCGTATCATCGAGTTTCAATTACAACGGTGCTAAAAATGTTTAAAGACTGGACTGAATTCAGTGCGAAGCTTAAAACTCAACTTTTCATAAAATCATTTCGATAAATACTCTTAAATTACGAGTAATTTTTAGCTAAACTAGTCGGTACATACTCGCACATAGCACTTTTTGCGCTTGTCGTGGACTGTGCGCAAAGTAACAAGCCTGTTACTTTGCGCACAGTCAATTCTAGGAAATAATATTTGTATGGCGCCCTTGAGGTGATTTTTCACAAAAACGGCGTTATACAAATTATTATCAGATAATAATTATTGTTATTATTTTTAGGTACCCCAAATTGTTTTTACTCTAATCAACATTTTTTTAATACCATTCAGCTTTCATCAAGGCGGTGTAACATGTGGTTACTATTTTTTTTATAAAAATAGCATTTGAAATTGGGTCAAAGACTATCTGACTAGAAATCTCGGACATTTATGTAGTTAAAAGATTGAACAACGTATGGCTTCATTCCCTAACAAATGTGACAAATCCAAAAGGTACGATTGGGTCGTACTCCATGTTTTCTACCACTTTTGAACACCTGGTTTTTTTTCACCATTTCTTCATTTCTTTCCAACGCTTCTTGAGTATCCCAGAGCCACCAACGGGTTATCGTCCACTTGGGAATCACTGGTTTTGCAGATCACAGACTCAATAGGAAACATAAAATATATAACAAATTTCAAATCCTTTGGTCGAAGCAAATCTGGAAAAAAACATAATTTATAACTCTACGACAAAATACGAATGACTTTATTTCGAATACTGTCGGACAAATTATATCAACATTTATTTATTTTATATTGGAAAATCTGAAACTAAACACGAAGCGTAAACGAAAAAAACGTTAAAATATTCTACAAGACTTAAAACACCAATTGTCGATTGAATGCTAGGATTTGACGCAAAACAATTTCACACTAGCGGTGACTAGCGATCACTGGATGACAGTGGATTCGAGGAACAGTGTTTTGGAACCAGTTCCTATTGTAGCACGCCTGATTACGGAGGCAATTGAAATCTACAACAATTTTGAAGTATACTGTACTCGTTGTGGAGTGGAGCTGGCAACAGTGGCAACACGGCATCGGTTCCAAGTACATAAGCACACATTTCACCACTAACAATTACACATCTGCCAGATCGGTCCTGATGATGGACACTGCAACGCTGTCCGAAACGTTGGATAAAGAAGAAGGTTGCGCAACACGCCATAACATCCCGAAAACAAATAACGACAATTTGACATTGTTTAATTATCATTGGTCATTGGATCAAGTGATTTTTCAATGATTACGATGAAGTCATTAAACATTAGCAATCAACCATATACATAGCATTATAATGAGATTCAATTTATTTTAATACTACAGGAAATTTTGAAATTATTTATAACCACATCGGTAATTTCGTGAAGTCATTAAAATTATTTCTATATTTAATGACTTCATGAATTTACTTAATTATACTATTTCTGTAGATGATAACATTTTCACAGAAAGACTCGGAAAATGCCTTAAATACGTGTGTGACTAAACTTTGCAGTTCTAAAAACCATCGCTGTTTTGACCTTTCGAAGAAATTTCCAATGAAAGTTAAATGGGAAAGCGAGTGAGTGTTTGAATAGATGTTCCTGTACAATTACTCGATAAATTGTGGTGATAAAATTAATTGTAGAGTACATAAACTATAAATACTTTGACGCCTGTGCTGCTAGATCGATATTAACAGTAATAAAGTTGTCAGAATTTGATGGTTCGACTGAATTTAATTTCCCGTATCGATATAATTCCGTAGCAACAATTTAAGCGTGGCATGAGACCGAAGAATTAATTGCGAAATAATTTCTGATGGAATCAATATTATTCTGTGGTCAGATTTTGCATTAGTTTTAATGTGAGCATTTTTTATATAGGAAATTATTAGTTTCGACGAAGAAAAAAGTATTGGCCAGTGGCGTTAGATGCATCAAGAAATAATAAATTAAGGTAGATAAATACAAGGTTTTTACGATTACATTAAATTCAACAAAATTTTAAGCAACTTATCGCTTATTATACGAGTAAATATGGAAACATACCTAATACAATCAAACAATTATGATTTTACTGTTGTTTATAATATTAAACTATTATAAATATTAATTACCTGAAACATTTTAAGCCTTTAATTTAATTACTATTGACAAAGGGAGTATATTCATCAACAGTGCTTAATTGTCGTGTTTTGCATGATTTTCTACTCCTTTTTTAAAATTTTTTTTTTATAAAATGTATTTTTAGCATTTAAAAATTGGTTTGAGTAGTATCTCCATACCACATTTTCTTTTGTGTAGAAAGTCTTTCGTTCCATCAGACATCCTGGACATAATTTATGTTTTTTTGTACAATCTTTATCTTTACATGGCATAAAATGAAGTCGCTCCCGCTGTCTGTGCGCTTAGATCCTTTAAACTATACAACGGATTTTCATGCGATTTTCACCAATAGATTTTTAGGTATATAATTTGTCAAGGTTTTATGTAAATTGGTTGAAATATATAAACAAAGGAGCGGGCTGGCAAGCGGGCAGCGGGCAGCAAGCTGGCGAGCGGGCGGTGTAGATTTAATTTAACAGATGGCGTTGGTTATACATGTTGGGTAATGGCGTAGCGTTCTGTTTCGACAGTCACAACAACGTGTGGCCGGGTCTGCTAGTTTAATATAGAGAGCACCTCAAGATCTACACGAAGACGCACGAATAACCCTTTCTGTTGCGGAGTTATGACTGATTCTTTCGAGCTGTGTTCGAGGGTGAATTTCGAGCTTTTGTCTGACCCCACATTCCACCCGATGACGTAAGCTCACTAACAAGCAACGGAAAACGATCTCTTTTAGAATATAAACGCCACTTGGCGCCACAACCCTTGGGCCACGAAGATATATTTTCACCGCTTAATCTGGCGGGACATTAGTATGGGGGCATTTTTAAAA
The DNA here is from genome assembly GCA_917563855.2 of Limnephilus lunatus. NCBI lineage: Eukaryota > Metazoa > Arthropoda > Insecta > Trichoptera > Limnephilidae > Limnephilus > Limnephilus lunatus. The sequence continues at coordinate 97,943,710 of OU830593.1, read as the reverse complement.
ACGTTTTCACCAAAAACATGATAAATAAACATTTTATAGAAATAAATATTTTTCACCGAAGTTATTTGTCTTAGCCTAATTCCTCAGAGCTGCGTTGAAAATGACGCCACTCCTTATTCATGATTTTTTTTCCTCCAAATTTAGTGATAATATTTTTTTTCTATATTTGGAATCCTATTTCTAATGACCGAATATGTAAATGCAACTATCAAACCGCAAACGCATCACTTTACCTAGAACGTTGGAATTAATATGTAGCGCACCGTTCGGAATTTCAGACCCGCATTGCGTCGATTTACTTTGTAGTCACTTGAACGACGATAAAACGTATTATACAGCGAACAAACCAGTGTACATCAATGCACGGTCAAACCAAAAAGCGACACTAAAAAGAGACAAACACACACATCTACAGGGTTTAGCCTGCGAGATAAAAAGATAGAATAATCGGTCTCCTCTTTGTGCTGTATTTCGTAGCTTTTCCACTCTTGTCTACTTTAGTTTTCTGAAGGTTTCACTTCTACCGCGTGTTTTTGTAGTAAAACTTCTTTACGCACGCTGGACTTGGGGAGTAAGCTGGTGAATGCGTGTCGAGATCGTTACAAAAAATGTGATCGGGCGAGGCGAACGAAAGTTAAGAGGGAGATATAAGTTAGAGAAGATAGAAAGAGAGAGAGTTACGTTTCGTATATTGCTGTAGGGGCAAGAGAGAGATGTGCGAGCACAAGGAATCATTTACTGAATAACCATGCCATACGTCACCCCAATGTCATAGGTCACCCCAAGGTCATAGGTCGCTCCACAGTCGTAGGTTACCCCACAGTCATAGGTCACCCCAGGGTCATAGGTCACCCCATGGTCATATGTCACCCCAATGTCATATGTTTTGTTATAAGTTCGTGAAGTTTTATTTCAGTCAAGCACGCTCGTTTTTTTTTAGTCCCAGCTGCTCCCATCTGAAGTCAGTGAGACTATTGAATTTATATCCCTAATTCGGGTGTGTTGTGAGGCTGAAGGTAGTGGGGAAGGTAAGGAGATGGGTAAGAGGAAGGTAGGGAAGAACCTGGCTATTCGGATCCGGTCAGCAAAGACGGCTAAAGCCTTTTCAAGGAACGTTTCAACTCTGAATGGTGGTCTTACACCAGGGCGATAGTAAGAGTATCTTCCACTCTGGAACGTGCCGCAAACTGAACGTGCCGCGTGTGAACTGCATGATTATATGTATACATCTATAGGATTTAGTCTATGAGAGAATGAGATAAAATAATCGGTCTCCTTTTTGTGCGGTGCTTCATAGCCTCCCCACTCCTGTCTAATTTAGTTTTATGAAGATTTTATTTCTACCGCGTGTGAACTGCACACGTGTATTTTTTTTTTACTTTTTTCTATTTTTGTGATATATTTTATTTTATTGACCAACATTCATAAGCTTCATTCAGACTCCGAGAGGCATTGGCTAGAGAAGTGCAAACAAGTACCTACCTTTCAAGCAATAGTTGAACACTCTATTTAGCACTCTACGCCGCTGGCGCAAGTATAAATATCAATAAATAATAATCTCTTGTACGGCTTCCTTGCGGCTTTGCTACAATAATGTCTGTTCTGCTCCAATGCAAACTGCTTGGCTGGAACTCGGTATTTTTAGAATTCTTGTTTACACTTAAATATATTTATGTGAGTAAAATAACTTCCAGGAATTAAAAAGGAAGTGTGAATAACCCTTTCAATACCAGAGTTCTTCCTGAGAACGTGAAGAAAAGATAATATTTCAGAATTTTGTGAAACAAATAACCCCGTATTTTTCGTATCGCTTGTGAAGGATATTCCTCACGAGGTCTATTTTTGTTAGCATTAGCGTTTGAAAATCGATTAAACGGAAACGAGCGACACCAAAAAGAGACCAACCCATAGATTTAGCCTGCGAGAAAAAGAGATGGCAATAAAATATTCATTTTATTCAAGGGTACTTGGTTCCAATATAATACGATAAATCCATAGTCCCGCGCAAGCCTCCTCTAGTGACGTAGTATGAAGCGCCCGACGAACCTCAGCGGTTGGCCATTCAGTGGACCGGCGATCAAATCCTAAGAAATCCAATAAAATAAAAAAAATTGTAAATTCAATATCCAATCTTCAAACCACTCCAAAATAAACAGTAAAGAGAAAACACAAAAGAAAGCGACACCTAGCGACTTCGAAGAAAAAAACACAAATACTGCACAATGAACAGATAAATAAATTAAAAACTAATAAGATGACCAAATGTATTGGAAAAGTTGCACTGGAATTCGAAGATCATCCTTCATATTGATAAAAAAGTGCTTTGTAGTCTCCCCACTCTTATCTACATTAGTTTTCTGAAGGTTTCACTTCTAACACGTGTGAATTGCACACTCTGATTTCTTTGCTATGTTGCTATCTTTATTCCTGCGAAAAATACCGTAAATATAATGATAGATCGCATTTTGACTCTTTTGCTTGGACTGGGATCCATTATTATTTTTGTGTTATCCTTGATTTATGTATGTTGCATCGTAAATTAATATTTTAATTGAATTGTTTATGTTATAGTTTTACCAATAAAAAATACCTATGTGGCCTAAAAATTATAATTGAAAAAATATAAATTAATAAGCAAAAAAAAATTATACACCAAAATTTCTTTTAAATAATTATAAATCCAGTCTCTTTGCAGAAACTTTCCAGCTACAAAGGAGTTGTAATGAATTTTTTGTGGAAGTATTTTGGAATGATGCCTAAACTTTTAAAAAGCATGTAGTGGTTTGAGAAGAAAACATGATTCTGCTCTTTGTTAAAAAATGAAATAAACCGTCTTTTTTAACAAAACATTGAAATATTGTTTTTTTCCGTTGGATAATTTTGACAAACAAGCATTTCGTTGTCACCAAAAAACAATTGGAGGGCTTAGAAAAAAAACGCTTTTTTTTTTAAAAACATTTGTGCATTTTTCTATTTGATCCATAGAAAAGATTAGAAAAATGCACCCTCTAGTGTTTTGAAAAAAAGGCGTTTTTTTCTAAGCAATACAAATTTTTTTTTGATGACGACGAAATGCCTATTTGTTCAAAGTTATCCAACAGAGAAAAACAATTGCTCAATACTGAAACGTAGTTAATACCTACATCGTTCACATTTTGGAAATTTGAAATGCTGTAAGGGACAAAATATTATTGTTCAGGAAATCTAAAAGAAAGACTTTTCGTAGACGTAAGATTTTTCCTGTTTCTGTAGACGAAAGATAATGAAATTTTATTGTAAAATAACGTTGAGTAGATCTTTCAGAATTCTAAATTTTTTTTTAATTTCTTAAATAACGGCATTTAATTTATTTATAATTTTAATAAAATGCATGTCTTAAATGACGCACTTATTTTCCTGGAAATATTTCGAAGATGCAGATCGTAAGAAAAAAACGGAGAAAAATGACACATTTAATTCGGTGACCAGACAACTCAGAATGAAACCTACTCAGGAGCACCTCAAAAAGCTCATTAAGGGTGATGATTGAAAAATATGAAAAAAATGGTTAAATAGATTATGTTAGGTTAGGGTTACCGGCTATTTTAAAATTATGTTTTCTCAGCTTTTAATGACCTTTCTGAGGTGTTTCTGAGTTGGTTTCATTCGGAATTGTCATGGAACCATTTAATTCATTTTTGGATTTATTGTCCTTTGCAGCATTTCAACTTCGATATTTTAAATTTGTTGCACGTTATAGATTATTCGATTAGAGCTCTTTCAGGAAATTTGTGAAAGAAATTGATAAACATTCAAGGCCAATTCTTGTTTGCACTTTTTTCATTCTTATCAAATAAATTGATTAAACATCAGATTAAATGGATGACCCAGTAAATACTAAAAAATGCGGTATACCTCTGCAGTAATAAAATACACAATAATTAGTAACAAAATGAAGCACACCTATTTTCTGAGGTTAATGCAAATATTGTCAGGTGTGTCGTCTCCAATTTGAGATAACGATAAATTTCAATTTGAGAGACGGTATGGGAACCATTTGTTGGATAACCAAAACCCCTGATAAAGTCACTCAAAGGGGTTCACTATGTTTGATGCCCGGGTCTATGGAGTGAAGTTTGTCTAGGTTGTGGTGGCGGTCGCGTTTGCGCACCACCCGTGAAGGGCCGGATCGGGAGAGACTGGTTGAGTGAGAAATCTCCAGCCGGACTCTCTTGACCAATTGCCTTGTACCGCAGTGACAGGAATGGATTCGTACGTCCGTCACTCCTTGACACACCGACCACCAGATTCCTACACACCCCTAGTACCTTTTTTCCTTCCCAGAACTTACTCTCCTTCCTTTCTCCAAAAAGACCATCTGCACAGCATCCCCAAAGACAACACCGGACCAAGGATTTTTTCTTTCCTCAGAGCTTCTTGTGTGGAGCTAACGTAAAAATGAGCTTTAAAATATCCATTTACCGCCATTCCGAATTAGAACATTTTTTTAATTATAGAGCACAAGTTTTCACAACAGGTATTTAATCTCGGGCAAATACTTTGGTAATAAACACCTTCCATAACTTTATCAAATTGTTTACGGTATTGGTTTGTAGGTACTAGTACAATAAAACCCAAAGCGTATTCAGGTGCTCTATTTCAAATGACACACAACCGTGCTGAAATACACATACAGTTTTCAAAATTCTCAATAACTCACCTCACGGGGCTTTTGCTAGGAAAGCATTAGTGTCAACGGACTTGTATTGAACCGTGGTTTTACGAGTGGGAGTCAAGCATAATATCATTACATAGCAATGCTAAAACATACTAATAAAGACTCCCACAGTCCCAAATAGTCTGCAGATCTTCACCTTTACATAGGTACTTAGTACTTATATGATTATTTCCATCGATGTTTTCCCAGAATACGTCCAACAGCAGAGTTGTTGCCAAGCAGGTACCTACTTTTCTAGGTACCTACCAATGCACGTGAAAAACGATATTTTACTTGTGTGAAAATCACGTAAAAGCTTCAACTATTCGCCGTTAGATGCCAGTACATTCAAAGGTTTGGAATATTTATTTTAGCAAAACATCGACGAATTATGCGACCTCTATTGTTCTCTGGCTTGGCATATGTTTTCATAGATGTCGCTAGTGTCGCAATTGTTACAACAATATTCCGAACAATCATTCATAACTTCTATCACAGACGACTTTGTCAAAGTTATACAATATTTTTCTTACTTAGTTATCATTATGATTATCTATGTGTTGAAACGAAGTCGATTTGCTGCTTAATTAAAGGTAAATCAACTTCGTTAAAATTTAAAAAAAGGTAACTAAGTACACCTATCATACTAATTTTATAAACGCGAAAGTTTATAAGGATGTATGTGTGCTTGTTACTCTTTCACGGAAAAACTACTGAATGGACTTTAATGAAACTTTACAATAATGTACCTCATGCATCAGATTAATATATAGGCCTTAATTTATAAAGCTAGCTAGGAACGGGACGCAGGGGAACGAGGACGCACGGGAAAGGTTATATAGGGAGAAACAATGTATTTATTTGAATATGTCATCGCAACGCATGCCGGGAACCAGCTAGTCTACAATAAATCACAGTTTATTATTCTGATGTCATTTAAGTTTAAAAATATGTGTAAACGAAACTCTCTCCAGAGACAAAATTTTAACTCTAAAATAAATATATTTTTCATCACCGAAAAGAATATCATTAATATTTCATAATCCGTGAGAAATAGGCACTCGTAGTTATGATGCAAGTGAATTATTTAGTAATTTTATTGTCTTACTAGCTTTTGCCCCTGTCTTCGCTAGCATAGTATTAGGAGCGTCCCCACAGCGTTTTCTCCACCTTCCCTATTCCCACTCCACTCCCCCCCTACTCCCATCCCTGGCCCCCTCTCCCCCTCTCCATTCCCCAAATCCCCCCTCCCCCTATCCCCCCCCTCACCACCCCTCCATACCCGTAACATTCATTTTTCAAACAGCTCGCGTGCCACATATTGCTATTTTGTATACAAATTTATAATCATCCATACATCCATACGATATGTCGTAATCACACTTTTCTTACTGAATTAAAATTACTGGAATCCTTACACATCAATCTGTCTCTCGGAAGATCAAATCCTTGTACTACTGCACCGCCCACCATTAAATGTTGCTTTTACTTTCCAAAATACACTCATTAAAGAATATATTACATATTAATATTAAAATATTTTCAGGATTAAACAACATGTGTTCACAATTATGTCCTCTGCGCGCGAATTCTATCTAAATTTCTTTAAATAGACAATAAACAGTGTTAATTTCAAGCGACCTCCCAGGTAAGTATGGTCCTGTATTAATTCATTTTTAGGCAGCATCGCGTTCATTGGTCAAAATATTGTACATATATTTTCGTATCGGTGATCAATGAACCGGTGTATGCAATTTTTAGCCATAAGTTGTTTTTGATTGTTTGTCTAGCTTGTAGTCTTTCTAGATTTTAGGCATGTATGGTAAGTTTGTACAGCGCCCTTGAGGTGATTTTTCACAAAAACGGCGCTATAAAAATCGTCCAAATATTATTATCCATACATCCATACATCTAACCCATAGATTCTCAACCTTTTTTTGCCCACCGCCCACTTTGACAGTATATTTTTTTCTAGCGCCCCCCAACTGCTTTTACATACCATCTTGGGGGAGGGGGGGGGGGAGGGGCGATGGGTTTCCTGAAAGTCCGTTTTTATTTTTTACATACTAGGTACCTAGTATGTAAAAAATAGTCGCGAATCTGAAACAGCTATTGCCATGATTATATTTAAACGTGTAATTACACTGTAATATTACGTAATCGTAAGAAAGGCTATGACTCCTATCCTATTTCTGAGAAGATTGTTTTAATGAGAACAATTAAAACGCATACTTAATTATGTAGAGAAGTATTTTTATTAACATTGGAAAGATATTGAGTTTATAACTTATCTGGTCAGATGTTTGAATTTGATGCGTTTTAAGAAGTTTGTTTATATTAAGCTCGATTTTACTTTAAAAAAACGTAAGTCTCACGTATGACAATAACAATGCTTCATTGGTTGATAAAGTTGACTCATCCAGCTGAATTGAAAATTGACAAGACTCTGTGAAAGCTTTGATGTAAATCACTTTTGAGACAAACCTAATAAAAAAAAAAATAAAAAAAGACTGCAGATGATTGCACAATGATTCTTCAATATTTTCAGCCATTTCATCAATTCGTCTTTGCACAGAACTATTGCTCAAAGGAATTTTTATTTTATTTTTTATTTTTTTATTTTATTTTATTTTATTTTTTTTTTTTTATTAGCATATAAATTATAGTATACATTTAGATGATGTTATAATTAGCATACATGTTCATGTTCGAATGTTAATACCACTCTTCCATAGAAGCATTAGCTTGTGTCTGGAAGAGTAGTGTACATTTTTTAATGCTATATTATGTTATGAGTTCTTAAATTACTATGTGAATGTAAAAAACAATAAGTTGTAAGTTCGGTGATATGTAATTAAAAGTATTTTTCTACTAATAAACAATTTTACTATTAGAATAAAGTATCTTGATTTATTGTAATTAGTTGTTAAAAACAAAACAAAATTTACCTTATTTGAAAAACGATAATTTTTCGGATAATATCTGCAGCTGGTTTATGGAGCGCAGTGGTAATTACTTATTTTACTGCTGGTAAAATTAAATCTTCCCCAACAGTATAATAGTATGTGGTTTGCCTGTTTTAGCAATCAACAATGAGATATTGAACGAAGCTCGAAGTCCATCATCGTCATGCTTAGAAGCTGTTGAAAATTATTTTCATATAGTTGGCTGAATTTTGTACTTCTTTTTTATGTCTTGAAAATAGGTCACATCTTGGTCTTTCTTATCCGGGTGGATTTTATTAAAATGATCTTGAAACCTAGAAGGCTTCATCGCATGGATTTGTGGGATCTTCGTTAAATCCGTATTTAATATAATCCACACCATATTGCCGTATCTTCTTTTTAACTTCCGACATGGGTTTTTAATAACAAAAATTAACCAATATTAATGTTTACTTTGCTTTATTAGTATGTGATTAGAGTGTTTTGTTTGTCTTTTTTAGATCATATTTTTTTACTTGCCAACGCCCCCTTGTGCCGTCTCAACGCCCCCCAATTGTCTATGTATCTTCTACCGCCCCCCTGAAGGTCTCAAACGCCCCCAAGGGGGCGTTATCGCCCACGTTGAGAACCTATGATCTAACCTAACGTAACCTTATTAACCAATTTTTTATATACATTTTTCTCATCATTTTAAATGAATTTTCAAAGTTGTTGAGTTGATTCAATTCTGAGTTGTCCGGTCATCTCTGTAATTAGATTCTGAAGATTCTGTGTATTTTCCTAAATAAAATAAAAAAATGTATGTATGCACTTTTCGCCGACCATAATTTAAGACTAAGATCATAATTTATGCCAGCCACAACTATTGTGGGGTGGTGGATTTTTTAGAAACAACTGTACATTATCATTTTTCATATCTTTCAATTTTATGATAATAGGTACTACAAAATAAAGCTATGAGAAATGTAGTAAAGAAAAATAGATAATTGAAAAGCAAGGAAATTTTGGAGGAGATTATTGTCGGTTAAACAAAATATTTATTTCAATACTTTATTTTTAATATACAAAATAATTAATGACCATATATATCTATATCGATTGAATTTCTAAAAAAATTGAAAACCTATAACTTGAAGAGGAAAAGAAAGCTAATAAGACTCTGCATAAGGAAATAAAATCAATAAAAATCGTTGATGGACCGAGCAATTAAGATGTTTGGTGATTTACCAAAGTTAATAAAATTAGAAGAAAATGTAAACATATGTGATTTATTCATACTATTTTCTTATTCATGTGAATATGTATAAGGATTGTATTTGGACATAGGTAACAATGTATCTACTTAAAAAAATCAAATAAATGTTTAAATATATACATTTATTTGCTGTTTTATAAAATTGAAAGTGAATTAATCTATATCTATATAAAAGGTGAAACATGGGAACTAGTTAACAAAATGTATATGTAGATATTATTATCATCAAATCATGGTTTGATAATAACTTACTCGCACTTACCTTATGCAAAAAAAAACAACGTATTATGTCTTATTTTCCTTAGAGAAAATACCTGATCATAAAGTTAATGTTGTAATCCACGACGAAAAATGTGATCCTACTCTGTAAACAACATAATCCTATTTTTGTCGGAATTAACTCTTCTTCCGAAATTAAATATCTCGGTGTGATCATTGATGAAAACCTGAAGTGGAATAGTCACATTTCAGAGAAATGGTGAAGAGAATAAGGAAATGTATGTATAAATTTGTTAGGTTAAGAAATGTTTTAAATGTAAAAATAATGAAAAATGTGTAGGTACTATGCCCTTGTTCATTCTTTACTTATCTACGGAATTATAGGTTGGGGAGGCTCTTACAAAAACAATCTAAACTCAGTAAAAGTTTTGCAAAGAATCATCATTAAAGTTTTTTTTTTCCCATTGTATCTACATACATTCAAAAGTAATTTTGCATAATTTCTAAATACAGTAAGAGTAAATATAAGGTACAAGTAATGTAAAAGTTACCAATAAGTAAAATATATAATAGAAAAGAGTAGGCAATGGGAACCCACTAAAGCACCGCCTGTGTGTGGGTAATATAAACAAGATTGCTATATATACATCAATAAGTATATGTAAAAAATGTAAATTTTAAACTAAAGGTTTAGAAATATAGTAATCTGTGAAAACATTCTAGTAAAATAAAATAAAATAGTGAAATAAAATAGTGAAACATAAATTTTGTTGATTTTTTGTTATAGTAAAGAAAGTAAATAAAGTTAGAATTGTATTGAAAAGTGAAACATGAAAGTTTACAAATAATTTATAGAAAAAATGTTCCAATATCTGCATCATTCAACCATAATTTTAATTCTTTTACGTAAAGTGATATTTTATCTGCCATTTGAATGTGTTTTGGTAGAAGATTAATTGTACGAGGACCAATAAAGCTGCTATGTGTTTGCATTAATTTAGTATTTGTTTGTGGGGAGTAAAACATATTATTAGTTCTTTTGCTAATTCTATTTTCATTTTTTACGAAGCAATTTTTATTTTTAAATATATATTTCATAGTCTGCAATATAAATAATTTACGGATATTGAATATTTTTGTCTCTTTGAATAATAACTCACTAATCTACCTTCTCAAGAGAATCACTTTTTAAGTTGTTTCCAGTGCCAAATGTCGATGACATATTCAAGCAAGCTTCTATTATAAAAATGTGTAAAGAAAAAAATAACAAATATCAAGAATTATAATGGAAACCAATTTATCACACCTAATTTTAAAACCACTCAAATGCAAAATTATTATATTTTCCAAGCCATAAAAAACTATGATAACCTCCCTTTTGAATTACGCTGTGTCATCAACCAATCAGAACAAATAAATACAGCTAAACAATTAAAAAAAAAAAAAAAAAAAACTTACAGTAAAAAGTAAATATTTCATACAAAATATATTATAACTTACAACCTAAGTAAGAATCGTGGCTCCCTTATCAGGCACAAGAGCTCCTCTTTTCTGATTAGGTATACATGACAAAAAACGACCTTTAATATAATATTTTGTAAAATATATATGTATATATGTAACTAACACTTTTTATATTATCTACAATAAAAAAATTAAATAAAAAATTATAGATATAAAAAAAAGTTTTTGATTTTACATACTGATTTAATAACGCTTGTTTTCCTACAGTTCTCCTTCGTTGTATTATGTATGACGAATATAATTCTAATGGTTACTTGTATATAGATATTAATTGTGTAAGTAAACACTATTAAATCATAGCAAGGATTCACACAGGTACCACATTGATTGGGTGACTAATGCTTAACTATATGCATGTTCATAACTAAATTCAAAATCGCCGTATAATCATGACTTGCAAATCGGTAAGGTGTTGAAAAAGAAATAAAGATTTCGAATAGGAAACGTTAAGAAAATGATGAAATAAATAAGTTGCTGGCATCCGTGGTCGAGTGGTAAGGCTCTCGACTAGAAATCTGAGAGTCGCGGGTTCAACTCTAGGAGTGCTCTAGTAAATTTTATTTGATTGATTTGCGCTATTTCACAATTTAATCATTTTAAATACTACAAGGAATATTTGCGGCACGTTCAAAAGTGAAAGATCTGACAATCGGATAAGATCTAACGATCAGTATCGCCCTGGTGTAAGACCACCGTTCAGAATTGGAACGTTGCTTGAAATAATTTTAGCCGTATTTGGTGACCAGATCTGAATATCCAGGTATCCCCACCTTCCTCTTCCCCATCACCTTCACCTCTTCACTACCTTCAGCCTCACAATACACCCCAATTGGGGAGGAGAAGTTTAGGTTTTACCTACAGTAAATTTAAAATGAAAAAAGAAGCTTAAAACTGTTTATATCTTATGTGTGACCATAAAGATGGCAGAAATTATTTTTTTATGATAGATAGAATTTTATATGGACGTGTAATTTGATCACGCACAAAGCCTATTAAGCTTTCGTTCCGAATATGGCACAACCAGGGCGAACTATTTAACAGTATTGAAGAGGAAAAGCCGACATTAACATAAAATATGGACAATTCACTGGGAAACTCGAGTTATAGTTATAATATTACCTTTTAATTCTTCCTTTAAAAGCATATATCGTTTGCTTATTAAAATCACCTACATTTCTCCCCTAAGTACTCCGTATTTTTGCAGTTCTATATAAGTTCATAGACTTGAATGACTTCAATATTAGATTATTCTCAAAATTATAACTATCTTTCTTAACTTTATCGACACTCTTTTTAGGGTGAATTGCCTATTTAAAAAAAAAAAAAACTTTTTTTTACAATGAGCATACACACTACACACACACCTACGAACAAGTAGTACTGTAACATGCCCGTATACATAGTTTGGTGCTCGTAAGACTTATTTTCTAAATAATAGATAATAATTATTGGATAATGCGACGATGGGCGCTGTACAATTTATGATTATGATTTATTTCTATTTTATTGTTTACAAACAGATACAGAATTCATATAAACTAAAGAATGCATAAATAGAAAGAAGATAAACAAAATCAACTGTTCCATGCCAACTCAACAAAGTGGCATTTCAATTCCCCTTTGAAAAGTCATTAAAAGCTAAGTTTTTTTAAATAGCCGATAACCTAACCTAACGTAATCTATTTAACCATTTTTTCATCACTTTTAATGACATTTCAAAGGAGGTATTGAAGTTGTATAATTATCTGTTGTCCGGTCTCCAAAATCGACATAAACAATAAAATGTTATTTAATCATTGAATATGATATTAATGAAAATATGAAAGAAATACGGAAACAAAATAAAAATGCAAAGGTCGCAACCGGGAATGGGACTCAGATGCACGTTTCTTAACTTTTTAAATTTTTATTTATTCAGTTATTATATTTTACATTAGCACCACACGGGAGGCTATGAGACTAGCTTCTCTACAAATTGATCTATTGACATCTAATTATTTTCCATCATTTTTATCTACCAATTCAATTTTGAATTGTTAGCATTATTTTTTAATTATTTCGCATATTTTGGATGCCATTTTTTTTATGTGTTTGTAAATTTCTACTCGAATATTTTTGCAACAAAGTTGGTTTCTTGGATAAACCTATCCCAGCAAGACGATCTAGATCAGCGGTTGTCAAACAAATTTGTTGTACTCCGTACCCTCTATCTTTCTTGTGTACAAGTGTAAAGACGTGTTTCGTTTGTAATTTTTTAATATTCTCATTATTACATGAATTTAACAATCAAGTAAAGTAATATTGTGCCATCCAAAGAAAATTTGTCCATCATTTAAATTTCAAGTTTAATATTGGTTAGATATCATGACATAAACAGCTCAATGGACCTTTATGGACTCAAATCATTAAAAATTAGAAGAGACTCCGCAGATATATTCTTCATAAAATTATCAATGGTTTTATTGATTGTTCGCCCCTTTTGGCTGAGGGTCGCAGGCGTTAGAACCAGAGAAAAATCACTTTTTCATCTTCAAAAATGTTCTACTAATCTCAGACGAAATGCTTTGGTATTCAGAGCATGCAATGTATGTAATAAGAATTTTAATAATATAGACTTATTCTCATGTAATTTAAGTACCTTAATGTATGTCGTATCTAAAATTAAATAATTTTTTGAACGTTTTGCAAGTTATCAAATTATTGCTGTGGATTCTTTCCAGTTACATACTTGCCATTCGATTTATGATTGTGTTCACTCTGAGTTGTAGGTATGTACATATTATTATTGTTGTTTGTAGTGAGAATAAATTTTTGACTCTGACTACTTTATGTTTTGAAATTTATTAAGCAGATTATTAGTTTAGGTATATTATAGTTTATATTATGTTTTTACATCTTCTTTTTTACAATTTTCAAGGTTATATTTGTGTTAACTTCTTACGGGTATAGGACCCTTACTTTTTAATTACAATTTTAATTATGTGAAAATCTATTATTATAACTAACTAAAAAACTAACTAACCATCACGCCGTTTCCCCGCAGGGGTAGGCAGAGAGGACGGACCGCCACACAACTCGATCTTGGCACACACTCTTTGCCTCGTTCACATTCATACATCGTCTCATACATGCTCTTCTATTATTCCGACTCTTCACATGGCCCGACTCAAGTATCTGATTCACTTGGTCGTGCCATGTCTTCCTCGGGCGTCCCCGACTTCTTCTACCATTCACATTTGCATCATATATTCTCCTTACACTCCTTTCCTCGTTCATTCGCTCTACATGCCCAAACCATCGGAGAGTCCCTTTCTTAATCTTACACATCACGCTTACATCAGCCTTGCATTCTTTGCGGATATCCACGTTTCTCTAACGATCGTACATGGTTTACCACACATTCGCCTCAGGGATCTCATTTCTACAGCATTCAGTCTGCTTTCATCCTTCCTCTGCCAGTTCCATGTCTCACTGCAATACATCAGGGTAGGTACCAGCACTCCATTATGGACGGCTAGTTTCGCGTCTTTGGACAGTTTTTTATTACCGCCAACGGCATTCAGTCCTCCATTAATGGAGTTACCGGCATTCACCCTTCTTTCAATATCTCTATCAGCCTTCCCACCTTTCGTAAACATACTACCCAGATGCACAAACTTATCCACCTGCTCCAAGTATTCATCATTCACAACTATATTGCATACTGTTTTCGTACTCTCTCTTTCAAACACCATGACTTTAGACTTACTTACATTCATCATTAACTCATTCTTCATACATACTTCGTTCATCCTAGACACGAGAGACTGTAGATCTTCTATACTGTTAGAAATTAGCACCGCATCATCAGCATACAATAGGCAACATACTTCCAGATTACTCAATTTCGCGCCCAATCCCATATCTTTCAATTCTTGCATACAATTATCCATGTATAGATTGAATAACCACGGTGACATTACGCAGCCTTGTTTAACACCTTTTGTGATGTCAAACCACTCCTTAAAATCGCCGTTCACCTATTTTTTATATTATTATATATTATTTAAATTATTATTGTCTTTATTATAAATGTAAAACATCTGTTGATTTTCCCAATAAATAAAATGAAAATAAAATAAGTCACACAAATACCATTAATGCAATTTTATACAAAGTGTAACACCACTTCGGGCATTTTTAACCAGTGATTCTACATGCGAAATTGAAAAAAACATGTCATTGCGTACCCTCAATTGCTTCCCCCAGGGATATACGTACCACAGGTTGAAAACCGACGATCTAGGTTATTAATCAAGTAATTAAAAAATAAATAATTTTAATTAATTTGTTACAATGTTATTGTTGGGTAATAATATTTTATTCTTAAAAACAATATCTACACGTAGTAGGTGTAGTTTCGCTCTTAATAAAGTTTTACGTACAAAGCAACTTTAGTGTGTTAAACAAATACACAATAATTACAATGATATAACAATCGTACCACGGTTAACTTTACAAAACGTATTATCATCGTGACTGTCATTAATTACATCAAATTTATAGCACAACACAGTTCAATAACATGCATTTATTACTCTAAAAATAGCAACAACGATTCGGAACCGGATTATAAAACGTGTTTACATAACAAAAAGTGATTGACAAAAAATGGCTTGCGCACACTATGGGATTCCCAGACTATTTAAGCGATATTGCATGAATTAACTAGGCAAAAGAAAGGTGTTTTAGGCTTAATGGTGTGTTCTGTAAGAGTTGAAAATCCATAGACTTCCGGCGATATTGCATGCCTACTTTTTTTAATGTGACGTACGAAAATTTCAACTGCCCGGATCTGCAGCGGAGATCCGCTTGTTTCATAAATAATATTATTATATTAAATTCATATTTTTTTTGTGAAACTATCGATTTTAGTGAGGCTTTTAGGAT
This sequence comes from Limnephilus lunatus, assembly GCA_917563855.2. Lineage (NCBI taxonomy): Eukaryota > Metazoa > Arthropoda > Insecta > Trichoptera > Limnephilidae > Limnephilus > Limnephilus lunatus. The sequence goes on along the minus strand of OU830593.1, from coordinate 97,928,142 downwards.
TGAAGTGGTGAAGATGGCGAAGGGTGAGGAAGGGGAGAGGTAAGTTTTGAAGTGTCTGGCTGATCAGATCTAGTCACTAAACATGATAATTTGAAAATTGAGGTGGTGAAGGGGGAGAGAAAGGGGTATAGGGTGATATAGTTATTTAAAGATAAAAAGCGCAAAATCATATCGCAAAACATTCTTTGTAGGTACTTACGTAGGTATAATTTTTGTTAATTGCAGTTAAAGTAGATAGGTAGGTACTCAAACAATGTTACAAATATTTTTTAACTAAAAAATAATATTATATTTTATCATTAAACCGGTAGGCATCACCAATAATAAACACCAAACTAAGTATAGAATATGGAACTACTTTGTACTATAAATAATATGGTAATCACGCAAACATAATGTATTTTTGTAACAAAATACTACACTAAAAATAATAGTAAGCCAATGCATGATATTTTTATAACAAATTCCAAATAAAGCCACAAAAATAATTATTATTATGACATAAACAATAGTTAACACGGCAATGGTTACCTACGTACGATACGACCGTGACGTCACATAACAGTGATGTCGCAAAACGTATCGCGTATAAAACACAACGGCCTATCCCCGTTCGCGAGTTCCGAGTAAAGGTAACCGGACTTATGGAAGTAGAGGCAACCTTTGGAACCGTGACGCGATGGAAATTTTATGCGATGCTTCGCCGATTCGCCGCTAGATGACGATGGTAGACGGAAAATGGAAAAATTCCCGTTCTCTTACGTATGAAAAAATTCCGACCCGATTCTGAAAAATGTCACAGTACTGACAAAACACATTCTCAGATTTTTCTAAATATGCATTATTGTGTTTGGAAAAGATGTGATTTTTTTTTTAGTTATTTGGAATCGGTTTTGTTTTGACAATCTGTAAGCATAATGTTTGAATACGTTTGAATACATTTGAATACATTATAATATATTTCAATACATTTCACAGTATCAATACAATAATGTATGAACTTCTCGAATGTTAATAATTATTCTAACACGGTGTAACACTTCAATATTATGGGTTTGTGAATTTTTTTTATTCGTGTGTATCAATTAGAATAATATTGTGCACCTTATAAGCCTAAGATTTTTAATGACATTTTTTCGTTTTTAAATATATTTATTTAAATCTTAGCTTTTGAAATGGATATTCACATACAAGCTCTATAACTCATGATGGAAACGAAATTTTGAGCTTAAACTATATGCGTTAGGTTAGATATTCTACTCATAAACCTGGGCAAATTTTTTTTCCCCAAAGCTCACGGTCATAGAATTTTAGTTTTAGGCAATATTAAATACCTACATAGCACAAATTGGCGATCCATAGTGTACTTTTCTACCACAGACAATTATTCGTAGTTGGACTTTTTTATGAATACATATTGCAATTCTATTACTTCACCTCAGGTTAAAACTAAGTAAAAGTTATCAGCTATTTCATGGAAAAACTCTTATGGGTTCTTGGTTGGTTTTTTAAATGTGGTTGAAAATGTATAAAATGGTTTCTTCCTCTTCTGATACATAATATGGTCCCTGATCCCTTCGTCACCATAAGAAATAAATTGTGAACAAATAATAATTCTTACTTACACAACAGTACCTACTGCAGGTACTTACACAAAAAAACATGACTTAATTTATGCACATGTCATACATAATATGTATGACCCTAGCACAGGGAAAACCAGTAAAGATACATATTTCATCATTTATGTAATAAAATAATTATTTGACACATTTTTATTTGATTCACAAGTCACAATTCGTCTCACGGCGCACTATGGGATGGTTTGGAACAAGACCGTCTCATAAATCGAAAAACTGCACATTTTTCAGGTTTACCTATAGCAGCTTTAATAAGATAAATGATCGATAATTTTTAATCCGTTGAAAAAAATTATTTTTTGTTCTTTTGTATATTTAAAATAATGTCAAAGAACGGGTTCAGACTGAGATATTTGATTGAATCAAAATGTGGAAAATTTTGTGGTACAAATTTAAAGCATTTGAGCTAGTTTTATACACGAGAAGGTAACTGTTGGTAGATAGCATGCATCCTCATACCTTTTTCCAAAATTGTAATTCCTATCTACAATTTCTTATGTCCTGTATATCACCGCAAAGGTGGTTTTTAAGCTTTAAAAATATGTATTATGTATATTTTAGTTTTAAATAATAGTGTTTTATAAGCTTCATTTAAGCAAATGATACCTAATCCAGATTTTGACAAAGTTCAGATAAACTTTCAACTGGTCCCAGGGTTTGCCCCCGTGGATATTTAAATACCATTTTATAATAATTGTTTTTGAAATGACATGTTTAATATAAAAATAATAACAATTCACTAAATAAAAATTTGAAAAAAAAATCTAAATAAAGAATTATTTAGTGTTTAATCATCTCACCAAATTTTATTTTTAATCATTAGAAACTAAGAAGTTATAGATTAGAAGTTATGAGACGATAATGAGCATTTGCAATCACTGTGCGACGCTACATCTTAGGTTAGGATTTGGCCATCTTCACAAATGCTCTCCACCTGCTGCGTTCCCTTTCCAATGTCCCCCAGTCCTTTCCCAAAGTCTATAATAGTCCTGGTAGTCCCAGAGAAAGGTCATAAGTCACGTCGTCTTGTCTTTTTCAAGGTGGAAAAGAGGAAGGTGGGATGTACATGGCAATTCAGATCTGGTCACCAAACTCGGCTAAAGCCATTTTAAGCAACGTTTCAGTTATGAATGGTGGTTTTACACCAGAACGATACTAAGAGCATCTTCCAGTCTGGAAAGTGGCGCAAACATATTATATTATTTTTAATTGATAAATTGTGAAACAACACAAATTAATCTAATAAAATTTATTTGGGTACTTTGGGATTCGAACTCGCGACCACGGAGGAAGTCAAAACAACGGATTGTTAATCAGATGAATTAAAGCATTTGGGAGCTCCAGACCGGAGTTACACTCGAAAACCAAACTTGATCGTCCAAAGAAAAATCTTCTAAGACATTCAATTTTTTTTACATCCGCATTCCAAAAATGTGACAGTGGCGAATGGAAATGACAGGCGGGTAAAATAATTAGTCGCTCTGAATGTACTCACATCACTTCCATGCGGATGCGCCTAGCATTGTGTATCATTACAAAACTCAAAGCCTAACCGTAATTGCCATTTAATACGGTTACTGTTTACGTTACATAAATGGCAAACAACTGGGTACGAGGGTTTTCCCGAAATCCTGATCCATGGGAAATATAGGTGCATGGTATGGTATCCATCGACTATGAACTACTTGCCAATAAAATTGGTTCCAGTGGAAATTTTTAGACAAACGATAGAATTTTTCTTTCACGTGATTTACGTTATTCATGGTGTTTTCACAAAATGAGAATCCACAAATCTGCCATCAGAAGTCAACGACCCTCAACCCTGAACTTTGCAATGTCCTTTCAAAGAAATTTTTTCAATTAGTGTATATGTATGTAGGTTGACAATAAACTTAAGATAATTCGTATATATAGTAGTTCACAATTTGGGGGGCGGGAATGGGTACCACCGCCCCGGGAACCATTTATTGGATACTAACACATCTGCAATAGGTAGTGCGCTACGTTTGCGGACTTGGCGAGGGTGTCCGAATCCAAGGGGTCCATTGCCTAGCCGCGGATGGGTATGGTGAGACTGGCTGACTTCTGACCACTTCAGAAGAACTTTCTCGATCCATCGCCTTGCACCGTAGTAAGAGGAATGGAATCAACATCAGTCACTCCTTGATACACTAACCTCCAGATTTCTATCCACCCCTCATACCTATTTCCTTTCCAGAACTTCTTCTTCTTTCTTTCCTTAAAAAACATTCATCACAGCATTCCCTAAGATGACATAGGCTCTGAGGTAAATTATTTTCCTCAGGGTCTACCCACCCCTCATACCTTTTTCCTCTTCAGAACTTCCTCTCCTTTTTTCCTTAAAAATAATTCCACATGGCATCCACAAAGATGACATAGACTCTGAGGGAAATCATTGTGGAGCTAATGTAAAAAAATACAATTAGTCCGAAGATACGTCTCAATCTCAATGACATTTATTTTTTCAAACTTTCTTCAGCTAAATAAGATGGGTACCATAATATTGATTATTCCGATTTGACAGCTCGCTGTACGACCACGCTAATGCGAACTTTGACGGGTTTTATATATAGTATCTAACACGATCACTACCTTTAACCGGAAGCAGAACGTAAAAAACAAATTTACAGACATATTAATTGCCAAACGGTCTACTTATAAATAACAATCTCAGTCGATATGATTTAATTTCGAACTAAATACATAAGAATTTCGTTTTTTACTACCTAGGCAACAACTTGGAAGCAAATGACTTTTGAATATTTAGTTACCAGATATGAACAACTATGTACTTTTCTCTCCTCCATCTCCGTCTCTTTCACTCCCTTCATTATCACCACCCACCCCAAATGCAGACGCCATAGTTCCACTGGTTCCGGGCAGATTGGCCCCTTACGCGGGAGTCACTTAAAGAAAACATCTATTATGGATCTAGTTCAGCTATGATTGAGTCCCGAATTTGATATTTGGAACTGCAGCACGCTTACTAATCACGTACATAAGTTAAAAATTCAAAACGTGATGTTTCTTTCCCTATTACGATCTGGCATCATTATCCCCCTGGACAATCAATTGAATAGTCTCACTGTAGACCAGGATATTGGACATTTTTATTTTTATATCCAGTACAATCTACTATGACATAAGTCACCTTACTTTTCCAGGATTCAAAGATGCGCCCGTAATACTTGTATGAAAATTTCTAAAGCTCGCAGTTCTTGGTAGAGAACCTGTTATGTCAAGTCTTCTTACATACAGAATAAGAGAGAAGATATAACAAGTCATTCTGATTCATAAATTCAGCTTTAGGTCAAGGTTACATAAGAGTTTTCTTTTTATTAAATGCAATTCTGTTCATATCAATGCGAACGCCTACTTTTCCCATAATACGGCGTTAAACCACGATAAATACCATAAAACACGTTATATTGGTTCATTGAAAAATCCTATACCGATAACTAAGTCCATTCACAAAAACTATGTATTATTATCCTACGAAATAGAGATTTACTCACTTATCATTGTGCAAATGCGTTTAAACAGCTATGTAAGTCAGGTGATTCGCAACACGTCAGAGAAATCGACGGATCCGCATTTCACTGAGTTGCGTATTATTTGGACTATCTTCTAGCGGTTGTGTTGATGTATAATACTGGTATAATATGTAACAGTCCTGCTTTGGCTGAGAGCCGAGAATTCCTGGCCCACTTTCTTCGGAAACGAGTTAGGATTCTCGGAAAATGCTCCGATTCTTCGAATTCTGATGGACACCAAAAGTGAGGAGTTAGTCATATGACTTCGATTCCTTGCTTCTACACTTTCGACCTTTGAGTCAGAAGACTGGCATTTACCTGTCTAGCCTATGGCCTATAACTAGGTTATACACATATACCTATCTCATCTGACTATTATTATAATGATTTGCTGGATTGACCAATCGTCCAAGAATGTGTGTCTGCACCATTTTTGGCAATATTCTTCTAATATTAATTCCATGTTAGATCCTTGATGGTCTAACATTGTCAAGAATTTGAAGGATTCTCCGGTTCTCTGCATCACTGTTATGTTATGATGAAATTTTCCTTGAGAAATATATCGTATCGATCAAGAATGTCAAATATTTGACGGTGTTAGAGTGCATATTCATTCATGGACCAAATATGAGAATTCTATAAAAGTTTTGTTTTTGACAGTTCGACGAGATTTTCTATTTTATGCAATTATTATTATCCTATAAACAACAGAATCAATATTTGTATAACTTATTTTTAATGAACAATCCGAAGAACAGCTGCGCCATCATGAAGCTGATCCCTGATATTTCACACATGCAGGATGGGTTGTTTTAAAAAAATTTAACAATTAATCAAATATTTGAAGTTAATTTTAAAATTCTGTAAAAGTTTTATCTAAGTTCTATGATTATTTCAGTTGTATGAAACAACTAGCCTGTTCTGATATAAGAACAGAATGGTATAGAACTTACACAGAACGTAAAAATTAACTACAAATATTTGATGAATTGTTCAAATTTTTTGGAGCAACCAAGCATAATTTTGGATTTTTTTACAGTTTGTCGATTTTTTATGCTAGACGCCCAATACTGAAAGGAAAACAAGCATTTATCCGAGGCATTTAGCATATAAAGTCATCAGCTAACCTTGCTGGGACTAACTTAGCTAGAGCTATTATTTTTGTTAAATGAGTAAAAACAGAAATAGACAGTAGGTAAAAATCAAGATAATGAGAGGCATTAACTGGACAATTTACCTATATCTTAACTATTTCTCACAGATTCACGTAGCAGCCGATAGAAAAATAATAAAAATACTTTACAATAAAATTACATAAACAATTAAAAATTATAATATGAAAAAATTAAATAAAGTAAATTACTTTAAAAAAATTACTTAAGTTAAAAAAAATTATCTAATATAGTTCCGAGATATGTGAAGTAATCTGTTTTCAGGCAAAATTTGGTTTGTACATCTCTGCACAACATATTTGTCCCAGATTACCTCAGTGGATTATATATAAAGAGTTTTAAGAAAAACTCTAATGTGAGAAAAGCAATTAAATTCTATTGCATGGTACCAGACATGTACTTAAAACCAAGTGTATGACCGTTTAAGGATAACCACACGCTGATAATGCATAAATGCATTCAATTTGAATCCCAAATACCGACCATTCTCGTAAGTTAAAGAATTTCCTAAAATCACTAATAATCCCGCACCGGATTCGATAGTAGGCGCCGGCGCTTAATTCGATAAGGCGATTCCTGAAATTAATTAATAATATAGTGCGTGAAAAATACTCGTTCTCTAAGCGAAGTTTTCTGAGAAATTATTAAAAAAATGTTTGCCGGCACGCGCCATACCTATTAAGGATAAGTTAATGATGCAAATAATGCGTGAAACCAATAAATAATATGCTTTTTTATTTAATTAATTGCTATTAGGAGGAGATTCTTTTTTGTGTCAGTGGGTTTATATACTGGCGAATAACACTTAAATATAAGATTTTTTTAAATAATAAGGTAAGCCATCAAGGGCTAAACGATAGTTCTCAGTTTATCTGACATATTAATGTTTTTTTTATTGTAAAATGCGCCAACATTGTTGCTTTACCGCAAAACAGAAGGGTACAAGCCGCAAGATGCTGTCAAATTAGTGAACAGGATTTTTTTGACAGCTTTTAGATAAACAAATAAAATTTACACTACTTTCAAATTTACTTTAAAACACTTAAAGCTTGTACAATAACATGAAGGTTCACAAAACCGTAACTAAATTACGAATGTATTTCCAATCAATTATAATATGCAGATATATATTTTCTAAATATTATAATTGTTAGGGGTTAAAATATTTTCTGAAATTGAGTAGTTGATAAATATTTTTATTTTATTAGCTCATTTCCGTAAAAAATCACGGTATATTATAATTGTAGGGTGTGCGAAGATGAAAGAAAATTTTTATAAAAAATATATTTACCTGAGAATCATTGGTTTTCAAAAGAACAAATTTATGTAAAAATAAGAATTTACATCCGTCAAATATTTAATCAAATGAAATATACTTTTCAAATATAAAAATATAAATTAATAATATTATTAGGTAACTAATTTATTTCTTGTCTGATATTTATAGTTTATACTGAACAGTTCCAATTTTGAAAATGAAAAGTTCATTGAGTTCATTTTTCGCGTTACGCAGGAATATTTTTCATATTACGCGTGCACCGACAACCGAAAATAAAACGTTTATTTATAGTAATATGTATGGTTAGTAGCCGGGTGGTCTCAGCGTCGGGTTCTCACCGAGTAGTATATAATTGGTGAGGGGGTATGGGTAACAACACCTCTGCCTTAGGTCACCCCAAGTGGTTCTCCACGTTTGGTGATTTGGCAGGAGTGCTTGGGTTCATGGGGTTATGGGGTATGCATTTGCCCACCATCTGCGTGGTGGGCCGGATTGGGAGAGATTGGTTGAGGGAGACCTAACGTTAACCTCTCCAGCCGGTCTCTCTCGACCCGAGAGCCTTGCACCGAGGGATGGATTTATGCGTCCGTCTATCCCAAAACTTCCCCCCCTTTCCAAACAGACCCTCCACATAGCATCCTCAAGGACCAGACATAAATGTTAACGTCCTGTAACATGTAAACATTTGTGAAATAATTAAAAAATAAATAAAAAAGGATGAAATAGGTCCTGAGGAATTTTGTTTTTCCTATGTAGAGCCAATTTAAAAAAAATATGTAAGTAAGTATAATAATACAACATAAAAGAATATAGAGTAGGTACATACCTAAATAAAAAAAATTCTTACCCATTTGTCCAATGGTCGGAAAATATTCAATATTATTGTGCCTATATACCTAGATACCTACATACATAGGTAAACCAATCATCCAGGAAAAAATATCGATTTTCAACAATACCTTACGGTACTTCCCGTGAGTCAACTCATTCATGTTTTCTATCACGTCCTTTCTCCTGATTATAAAATAAATAATAAATAAAATAGTAATCATAACCGAGTAATCAATTGCAAATAAAGTGTTTATATCCTTCCACAAGTCATGATGCTGATAAATAAACCGCAACATAAGCATTCACATTAATTACCTATATAGGAATTAAAATAACGATGTTGTGCGGTTAGACCAATTTAATAAATTTTCCCTTTATTATACGATGCAAGTGATACTATCATTCACAAGACAATAAAATTTTCCTTTATCTATAATAATATGATTTTTCACGGAGGATAACAAATAGCACAACGGAAAGTTTATCATTCCTCCTTCAAAATGAATAATAATTAAATAATGGGTTATGTTTTTTCCATAATTTGTCGTGACATACTCTACCCTAAGGTGATTCATTTGTTTTAGATTACTCAAGCAATCATCACGCTCTGGCTAGCAGGAACTAAAAATTGTTTAAAAAATTACGTATATTGGCATTTTGTACTTTATTCTTTGATGGTGGTATGCTAAAACCACAAGAGACAAATCATTCAACATAATATAAATAAAACAATATCGATCCAACATTTTTGTGTTAGGGGAATCACTGTTTGTAATTTTTTTTGTGTCTGCGATCATTATTGATGTTTAAATATGGGAGAATATACAGGTAAACTCTATTAACACATAATCTGATCCCCCCCCCCCCCTAGCACGGTCGATCGATAAGGATTGATAGGATAACTTTCAGTAACTTCTCATTGTTCCAAAGATCACAAACGAATAAGTAACACTACACAATGACTAAATGTTCTTAATATATTCGAAATCAACTATTGTTTGTACGTTAGCGATCTGCATTTGTCCTAGGGAACGATTAGAAGTTACCGAAAGTTCGATCGACCGTGCTAGAGGGCCTATGATATGAATGCACAACGACCGTAATTTGGTATTGGTATTTCAAACCACATTTTTTGGAATGTTAATTTTCAGTGATTTTCAAATTACGATATGAACAAAAAAATGTTTATTGAGATACTTAAAAATTTTAAAAAAAAAGCGTAATTTTTTTTATTTTATTGGCAGAAAATCGTAGATAAAATAACGCAACTTAAAATTTCTCATTATTTTCAATATTTTACAACAATATTATTTAAAAAAAATAACTGCTATTAATTTCAAGATTTTGTAATTAGATACTTTTACGAATCCGTAAATATGCTATTTTTTATCATCTCGTGTAAAGTTTTCATTTTGTGGTTTAAAGGGCTTTACCTTTCTACATTCGATAAGTTAGGTATATGGTAAAAGTTATACGCTAGCAATCCACACTGGAATGCTGATACCAACCCTGGTGTATGGCCATGCGGCGTGGGACCGAAAGAAGAAGGACGAAGTTGACTGATTATTCTAATAATGAGACCCACGAGACATACCCATGTGCAGGGAAATATCACGTACGACCGTATTAGAAATATGGCGATCTGAAAAGAATTCAAACTGATGTAAAGCGGTAAAAACGAACCCTTTAATTTTAAAAGGGTAAATAAAACGACCTTAAACCTCAAGACTGTCTCAACTATACCAATGCTAAACCAGCGGGTAAGAATCTAATACCTATGTGTTATGCGTTGAGTTATAGTTACAACAAAATAGTTGTAAGTTGTAATATACGAGTGCATATGTCAACAATTTTTTTAGATGTATATTTTATGTATATTAATATCTATAGCGTGAATCGATAGTCCATAACATTTTTTTTTTAAATACCGGTAACCCGGGCGTTTAAGTTATTTACAAATCATGTGCGCTACTCGACTCACTAGACAATATCTGTTCTGAACCGGGTAGCAGTATCTATCATTACATAAATCAATAAAATTAAAAGTAACTAAAAATACAAAAGATAATAAATAAAAAATACACAATACAATAAAATAAAATAAAACTTAAGTAAAAATACAAAAGAATACCTACATGTGTTGTGTGAGGTAAGATTCATGTTTTTTAGCAAGAGTGGATTTAATTCAGACATACACCAGCACAAAACACGATCCCAAAATCAAATACACTTAGCATCATCTACCCACACAACTAAATTTGGTATTAACTCATTACAATATATCGCATATAGACAATACAATGCATTACCTAATGAAATAAAGCAATCGGTAGCTAACAAAAAAATATTAGTTAAAATGCTTAAAGAATATTTCCTGAAAATGTTTTTAAACCAGTGAATATTGGCTCGCCTTCATACGTTTGTTTTTTATGTTTTATGTGTATGGATGTCTCTCAGTATTTCTAAAATCTCTATTCTTGACAATGCATTTTTTATTTTTATTTTTATTTTATTTTTTCCTCTTCAATATATTGTATTTTTTAAACGTGTAATATCTGTGTAAAATATACTTATATCAATCTGTCCTTCCCGTAATGAGTTTTCTTCTCAACTCATTGGGAATAATGTGTTACTAACCATGTTTTTGTAATACATTATAATTAAATAAATTGTTGGCACTTGTAAATGATTGTTAGATTTAGCTCTAGTGTTCTGGGAGTGAGATATGTGTGAAGGTGACGATTTTATAAAATTTATATGGATAATTTTTTTTATGAATAGCTTCCTGATATCAAGTATTTTATTTTAAAAAATTCAGTGGTATGAAGCTATGGTTTTTTTTAACATAGTTCTAATAAGTGATTTATGAGCTGTATTAAGTAGCTTAATGTGTGTGTCTGCGGCTCCACCCCATGCCGATATACCGTAAATTAAAATGCTTTGACAAAGGGAAAAGTATACATCTTGTAGTAGTTTAAGTGACATAATGTTTCTAATCGTTTTAAAAATGTATATTTGTTTCCGGATTCTCATTACAAGTGAATGTATGTGAAGTTCCCATTTTAGTTTGCAATCCACTGTAAACCAAGATACTTAATATTATTCGAATGCTCATTTTTTTCGCAGTCGTATTTTGTGGTTTGTGATGTAGATTGTAGTACATAGATACAGATGTAAAAGCGGGACGGTTTTTGGTTGCCCAATATTAGTTAGTGCCATTTCAGCGTTGCTACGGGTATTAGACATCGTAAGCTTTGATTTCGTACTCGTAGTTGGCGTTGTATTTTATTTAAAATAAATAAGGTGAACAGATAATTGGTTTGACTGAGGATTGAGCTGAAAATAAAAATTGTTATTAAAATAATAATAATTATTAAAAAATTTTTTTTTCGCCGGAGCAAGGATTGAACTGGGAGCGATACTGGCTGGGGAAATCGGGCGGCAGTAACGCACTATTCCACTACGGCTTCTTTGTGTTGACCTGTGAACCTGTTGACTCTTATATATTGTATTCCAATGTTTATAATAATAAAAGGTCAGTTTGTCGGCGATAAACTGACACTTCACTGACTTGACTTAACCTCTCAAATTATCACAGTAGTACGGCGTGATTGAATAATTGTTTTTGTTTATTATTAATATATGGGGGCTTAGATTAGTTTAATTTACGTTTTATTGTTTTCATAACAGTTAACTTTCGTTTCCGTTAATGTTGTTGTTTCTAATAGTTTGATAACTTATCCTCGTAAAATATCACAGGGTCACAGCGATTTGCACAAAATTGTATTTATTTTAGTTTAATTACTTTTGGGCACTGACTTTAGACACTATTTACTGATATCTTAAGTCGGATTTCACACACTTTCGGCCTTACTAAAAAAAAAACCACGGCACGACCGACTACCTGTGTTTTTGTAGCATTATGGATACAACCATTTACACTAAAACACGAAATATTACTAAAAAAGAATTTCACTCTAAAACACGTTTTAAATTTGGCAACACTGCAATTTTTCAAATTTTCCATATAAAATTTTGTTTTCATTCATGCCGCTAGATGGTGATGACGTCGCGCCTGCACAACTTGCCCGCGCAAAAAACAGCAGTTGGTTTTCATGCATGACGGGAATATTTTAACTAAATGTTGAGATTTTACTGAATGATTTCTATTATAGTGACCAATTCACTCTTCTATTCATGTAATTAATACATTTGCCGTGTTATTTGTGTGGTATTACATCAGTTTCATCAAGTTATTGCACAATAAACAGTATTTAAAAGTTGAACTGTCAAAATATTGTTTTGTGTTACATAAAAGTTCAAATTTACGTTTTTAAAACTTTATTTTATGAGAATTTCTTAAAAGTGGTGTTTTTTTTTAAATTAATATCAAATTCACGTGTTGGTAAACTTATCAAAGAAATTAACATCTTTAGTGGTGCAAAAAATGTGTTGAAATGTCAGATATATTTTTAAGGTTATTTTTTTGGCATTAAAAAAACTTTGAAATTTTTTATAATTTTTTTATTGTATGCACGAGGAAAAAGTGAGGTGACAGTTTCATTTCAAATTCATTATATAAAAGGTCTGTATTTTTTAATTTTTAATTTTTTTAATATTTCTGTACACTTTCATCAAAAATGTTTTGGTAAGAAATTATTTTACCTTTTTTTCCGTGTTTAAATCTTAAAATATGGCAGTTTTTAAAAACTAAAGTGTATTTCAAATACACAAATCAAAACGGTAATTTTATCTAGTTTTTAAAAATTGTATTTGTTTGTACGGCACCTTCAAAAATAAGAAATATATAGAACATTACAAAATACTTAGGAAAATTCCAAATTTCGTTCAGACATCATCCCTAAAACAGAGATAAACTACCCCCCCAGGCTGTGTAAACGGCGTGTATTTTTTTCCAAAAACAATTTTTTAATTAGTAATGTTTTCATATCCGCGGCCGTTTGTCAATTGAATAAATTTTTCACAGGGTTTTTTAGTAAGGCCGTTTATGTTTAGCTAACTATATTTTTTTAGGAGTAAAAATTTGGCTTGTTCACTTTTTGACGTTTACTAAATTAATGACTGAATGCTGAATACATCAACGATTGATGACAAGGCTTAGCTACGAGTATCTCTGTAAACTTATGTTCCACTTCACATCAATTCAAAAATGTACATTTTATTATTTATTTATTTATTTATACTGGGTTTTACAGATGTTTACACTTACATGAGAACAATCCAGTTATAAAACTCAGTTATTACACAATTATAAAAATCTACAATTACATACAATTAAATACAAATAAATACAATTAGAAAAACAAAAACATCACAAATAAAAATACAGAATTATATACAAGGTCACTCAAGTAACACATTGCAATGAGTGGTAAAAGACATATGAAATACGCGAGCATGCATAAAAAGACAATTCACACAACATAATTAGTTAGTACTTTTTAACAGCGCTAGAACTTTTTTTTTTATCGTTATAATTTGCCGTTGATGTCGGCTTTTTCCATTTCTAGATAAAGAAAAGTGCATTTGGAGGGAATTAAATTGATTAAAAAAAATTTATTATTGAAAGAAGGGTGAATGCTGTTAACTCCAATAATGGAGGATTGAATGCCGTTGGCGCTAATAAAAAAACTGTCAAAAGAAGCGAAACTAGCAGTCCACAATGGAGTCCTGGTACCTACCCTAACCCTGTTGTATGGCAGTGAGGCATGGAGCTGGCAGAGCAAGGATGAAATTAAACTGAATGCTGTTGAAATGAGATCCCTGAGGAGTACGTGTGGTAAAACAATGTATGATCGTGTGAGAAATGTTGATATCCGCAAATAATTTTAGGCTGACGTAAGCATAATGAGTAAGATTAAGAAAGGGACCATCAGATGGTTTGGACATGTAGAGCGAATGAATGAAGAAGGTAGGTAGTGTAAGAAGAATATACGATGCAAATGTGAATGGTAGAAGAAGTCGGGGACGCCCGAGGAAGACATAGCACGATCAAGTGAATCAAATACTTGAGTCGGGCCACGTCAAAAGTCAGAATAATAGAAGAGAATGTATAAGACGATGTATGAATGTGAGTGAAGTAAAGAGTGTGTGCCAAGACCGAGTTGTTTGGCGGTCCGTCTTCTCTGCTTACCCCTGCGGGGAAACGGCGTAATGGTTAGTTAGTTAGTTAAGAAATATTATGTAGCAAAAAATCAGCAGAGTTTTTTTATATTTAGTTATTATGTTTAATTTTTTTAAAAAGAAAGACGAACATTCTTAGGTTACGAACAACCTGAAATTAATTGAAAATCTCATACACAGTAAGCCGAAAACGTTGCTTGTGCGATGCCAATTCAGATAGAAAATATTATGTGATATATGTTTATGCAAGGGTTTCCCTCAGGATATGGTTAGAAAAAGCCTTAAATAACGAAGCACCTACCAACGTAAATCACATTATTAGGTATAAAGAAGTATTCGAAAATGTAATCTGTAGGTAACACTTTAATGTAACATTCTACATTGAAGGTCTAATTACTTGTATTTAAGTACAACAAATGCATGTATGTACATAATTTTTTTCATTTTTTTTAATACCGGTGTTTATAGAAACATACTATCACACACAATGGAACAAATAGGTACATAATTTTTTTTTTGGGAAAACTCTTAATTTCTTTCAGAAGATTGTTATAATTATTTCTGCAATAAATTTTAGATAGGTTTTCACAAAAAACATAAAATTCCCACAATCTGCAATATACCGGAACAAATAAATAAAAAAATTGTGTTTTTTGCCATTTACCGGGAATCAAAACATATGATAGCCAATAAAAAATTCTCCAATTCCTAACAAACAGTGTTTAACTAAGTTGTTCACGTACGTGCACATGCTATTGTGCGTGCTGCAGACCGGTGGGTTTAGTATTACGTTTAGGCAGGTGGGTACTCGTACTTGACGTAGGCAGGTGATAACGTGTGACAAGCATGGCATGGCGCCAGCCTGAGATAATAATATTTCTTTTACGTGCTGAATATCCGATGCCGAAGAGATCCTATCGTTATCTGTCCTGACGCAATTTGAAGGAATGTTCCGTTACTTTGTCATAATTCATTGCTCTCGTTTGGTCATGCTTGCAAATGTAAAAAAATTACATTTTGCCAGGCCAATTCGAGATAGAAATACGGGCTCCTCGACACGCACGCAGAGACGTCTAGCCACGAAATATGTGACTAACTCATCATCATTCTGTTCCTCTGCGAGGGTAGGTACGGATTAATTATTGAGCGCCACACTTCTCTTTCCAGGAATACTTAATTTGCATCCATACATATTCGTCTATTATTCTTACTTTTGACACGTAAGTTACAATCCTGGCTCACTTTTTAATTAGCTTACTCGTTTATTAGTTGGGAAGGATAGCGATGCCAAGAGAAAACCGTCTCAAATAGAAGGAAAAACCTAAAAATTTTAGATAGCGAAAAATGCCTGGGACTTCATATCGATGTCCTTTAATCAGCATACACAAAAGCTGAAATAAAAAAAAATCCATTAAATATCGGAGTATTTGATAGAATTTCTTATCTTCCACCAGCACAAGTAAAGAAGAGATAATAATTTAAAATAAAACAAAACTTTGTAAACACCACTTCCTTTTTCGTTGTTAGTTTTTGGGGAGTTATGCCATGTTGCGATACCTCCTTCTATAGCCGACGTTTTGGACAGCGTTGCAGTGTCCATCATCAGGGCAGATGCGGTATATCCGACGATGTGTAATTGTTAGTGTAGAGTGTGTGATTATTTACTTGGAAGCGATACCGTGTCGCACTAACAATTACACATCGTCGGACCTACCGGATCTGCCCTGATGATGGGCACTGCAACGCTGTCCGAAACGTCGGCTATAGAAAGACGTAGCGCAACACGGCATAACACCCCAAAAACTAACAACGAAAATGCTTTTGGCCGTGAAAATCTAAAAACCTATACCACTTACTTTAGTTTAATCCAGTCCCATCCATTCCCTATATTACTATTTAATAGAAAAATGTAATGTAATGTCACATCAAGTATTTAAACAAGTTATATGTATATTTCTTTTAACTTAATAAATTTAAAAAAACTTATATAGCTAACTAATTTTTATCAGACCTTTCCTTAGCGGCAGTTCCCATAGAGTATAGAATAGAAATAGAGAATGCAATACTACCCAAAACAGTTTTGGCACACTCTTTATGCATTCATACATTATCTTTCTGTTTTGACAAAACCCCACTCATTTTGATTCCTTTGGTCATCTTTTGCCTCCTTAGGATATTCCCGACTTTCTTCGATAGAAGTGCTGCTGGTGGCATTGTAATACGCGAATGAATAAATACGCATTTAAATGCAGAAGTAACTAATAAGACATCGTTGAATTAAAATGAGGTTAGGTTAGGTAAGATAGGTTTATTAAGTCCACAACGGAGGTCGACAACAACCCTGATGTATGGCAGTGAGGTATTGCATTATTGGCAATGATGCAACTCTGAACGGAGTAGAAATGTAATCCCTGAGGCGTTTGTTTGGTAAAACCCCGTACAAAAAAATTACTTTAGATTGCAAGGCCTGTGGAGGTGCAATATATAATTTTAAAAAGGTTTACCTGGTTTAGTTGCGCAGATACAGCAAGCGAAAAATCATAAAAATAATGCCAAGTGAATATATGATGCGCAAATAGAAGACTGAAGTCACCGCTCTAAAGCTCTCTAAAATAATGAACCTTTTTTTTTCACAAGTAGAGAGCTGCCCTCTGATAACAGAAAGGGTGCTCTTTTAAACACTATTTGTAAGACTCAGAAGGTATTTTAATTTTAAGAGGTATTTTCTATTCCGAATACCTCAATATTTCCTTCACAACCGCCCCAATTCTTCTCCTCTCTCTAGTCTACAAGTTTCCCATTTTTAGATAATTTAAAATAATGTGTTTCTCTCTTCTTCGAAACCCCTTTTTATATGGATATCGCACAAGAGACCCAACTGCTCCCGTCTGGAGCCATTGAGACTGTGTCATTCACAACTGGAGAATGTTGTAAGGCTGAAGATAGTGGGATGGGAAGGAGATGAGGGAGAGAAAGGTAGAGAGGTACCTGATCTGACCAGCAAATACGGCTAAACCATTAAAAGCAACATTTCAATTCTGAATGGTGGTCTTACACCAGGGCGATATTGAGAGCATCTTTCACCCTGAAATATGTCACAAACATACTAGGTATTTATTATTTTATCAAAGAAAATGTATTTTCGTCCGCCGGGATTTGAGCCCGCAACCTTCGGATTGCTATTCTCTCGACTACACCTTATACAACACATACGTTCTTCTATACAACTATACATGCCTTTACAATCGCTGTAATTCCGGATTGTTCAACAGTCATCGTTCAATGTGCATACTGCTGTGTTGATTAATTAAAATAAGAACTTTGGTAATAAATGCTTTCAGAAACATCCTTAACACATCTCATTTAGGGAATTCATCTGTTGACTCTACCAATTTTCTCAACGTAATGCAATTTTGTCAAACATATTATTATTACGTTCACACTTACAAATAAATTAGAATGATTTGCGCTCAACCGTGCCTTCTGCCATTGCCTCCTGTTGACAAGCAAACAACGTACTTACAAATAGATGAATCATATTGTTCTTGTCCGCATATCCTACCATCATCTCCTAGCAAGCCTCCCAGTTACTATGCGGTGCAGAATCCGCGATCATTGATGACGCACGATGTAAACACTTGGTTCACCATGATGCAAGGCTGTAGAGAGCGGTCTGCAGAGAAAGTAGAACCCTCTCCACGGACCAACGTTGGTTCAACTGTCCAGTTAAAACAGCAAGTCATTCGCGATGACGTTGTTATGACCGATATTATGTGTTACGGTGACTTTGACGACTTGATAGATCAGTGGGCAAAGTCCAAAACGGGCGGTATTTCCAAGTTATGCGGTACTAACAGATTTCAATCTTTATAATTATACATACTAGTAATTATATCACTGATTGTTTGATTCTGACGGAACCTACGATAAAACACACAGCGAAAAATATGAAACATTCTTTAATTTAATGAAATATTTTCTTATTCGACGTTTGAGAGGTAAGAGAGATAATGAATGACGAATCCGGGCTAAATGTACTTACCTACTTACTACCTGTTGATATGGGTGATCGGACAACTCAGAATGAAGTCAAATCAGAACCTCCTTTAAAAAGCCATTAAAAGCGATGAAAAAATTGGTTAAATAGGTTACGCTAAGTAAGGGTTATGGGCTATTTAAAAATTATTTTTTTCGTAGCTTTTAATGACTTTTCAAAGAGGTGTTGAGTTGATTTGATTCTGAGTCGGCGTGAAACAGTTATGTTATTTTATTTTCAATGTAGATGTATTCAGACAAGACTCATGGTGGAATATTAAGCAATTGTATAATGAATTTAAGTCTCAAGGACATTATAAGTAGGTAGACCACATCAAACTTAATTAATTAAAGCAAAATTATACATTCAAATAAAATAAGAAAAATCATAATTTTATTTGTAAATATTCAATTTTTTACCTAGTTAGGCCTTCTATAGGGCCGACTAGTTGCCAATTTCAGAGAGTGCCACTTAAAGTTGAAAGAATGCATTGTCATCGACAGCGAGTGTATCTGCCGAGTTTCAGCTCGATCGGATGTCAGGAAGTGGGTTAATTTACACCAAGATTTGCATTCATTCATTCAAGAAAACATAGTCGAAATTAAAATAGATGTTTAAAAAATAAAATAAAAAAAAGTTTGAATTTCATTTTTTAAATCACGTTTGTACACGATTGATATTAGTCACATGAGAACGGGTCGTTTTTACGATTCATTCTTGAGTTCAACAGCTCGGCTGTGGAACGATTTACCGGCCTCTGTGTTTCCTCCCTCCTACAACATGAGTCTCTTCAAGACCCATGTTAACTCCTTCCTTTCCTTAAAAAGACCCTCCACACAGCATCCTCAAAGATGACATAGGCCCTGAGGGAAATTATTTTCCTCAGGGCCTCCTGTGTGGAGTTAATGTAAAAAAAAAAAAATTATAAGAAATCTGATTAGAAGAAATTGTAAAGCAAATAGAAAATTTAACTACAGATTCAACAATCTATAGTAGTTACTATGTAGTTATGTTAAGCGTCACTAAATTGATATTTCACACAGATTGTGCAATCAATATTAGCAAAAGATAATTGTTATTAAAACACGTAATATTTCATTATCCAATAACGGTTATCGTGACGTAGCTAGATTGGACTTTGGCTTGACCTGGTCAAATCCGTTTTTGTGAAAAAAATGTATACTTATATCCACCGTCACAAAACACGGCTCATTAGTGTGGATATTTTTCTGTACCTGCTTACGCAAACCAGACATCAGAATTGCAGGTTTACGGATTTTGTGGTTTAGTAAAAACTAGGTATAAAACTTACCTTTCCCTACCCACCTCGTTGTTCCTAGTAAATTAAGTATAATCCGAATTTTAAATATTATATTGTTATTACGCATTCCAAGCAAGGCCGGCAACTTAAAACCGGTTTGATAGAATAATCTAATATTGCATCAAGATTGATTTGTTTTTTTTCATCAATCAGTAAATGGGCGCGTGTCGGTAGTGACAAGCGTTTATAGATTTTATTAGTCCCTGTAAACATACCGCTATCTTGGTTAGGAATTTTAACGGATTAGCAAAAATAAAATATTTTACTAGCAGCTGTTGATACAGATATCCACGTTAGACGTCATATAGATGCATGAAATAGATAATACCCGGCTCCACCCGAGGTAAAAATTGGTAAAAATGTTTTCCGTTTCACGGATAATTAGAAATATTTCTTGTCAAAGTTCGATATACGGATAATACGGAATATTCCTTTTTTAATTAATAGATTATCATGTATGACATTTGTCGGAAGTAACAACTTTATAAAATAAATTCTCGTCAAAATAAAAACAATATTTTCTGATTATTATCGAATAATAATATTATCGAATTAATATAATTAATAACAATAACAATAATATTATCGAATTATTCTACTACAATTACCATTAGTACTACTGGGTTAAGGTTCAAGCTGCGTGTCATCCATCAATAAGATGTACATCCCAGGTTTTGAATGGTTTGTATGGCAAGCAGGGTTTGTCTAACGGGTATATGTAATTATTCTAAAAACTTTCTTTCCGTGTTCTTCTGTTATAAATACTAGTTTAAACTTGTCAATAATGCGTTCACTTCGTAACCTGAATAAATTATTGTTTTATATGGCAATAATATTTTTTCTGTTATTGGCAGCATTGATTGTCTATTAAATGTAATAAAAATATAAATGGCGTAGCGCAATTTTAACAAAATTAAAATGTAACAAGCCTAATTTTTTGCATATTTTTTCGTCTCCCTTGACGTAAATACTCACTTTTCGTGATAATAAATCTAAATCTAACTATTTGCATAAGCAGTATTCTGTATTAATCGAGAAGCGAAATAAGATATGAAAAATAGAAATATATTTTGTTCATATTGAACAATTGAAACATAAGGATTAATTTAAAGCTTCAAAGCTCATAATACATATTTAAAAAACGATGTCGAAGAAAAGATAGTTTTGCAATAATTGAATGCTTTCTTTAACATTGTTAAAAAACGATAAAGCTCTTATTTTATAGTTATTTAATAATCATTCAATTTTTTCACAACCATGAATAACATCATCGATGATTCAACAACCACTGTTTTCAAAGTCAAGGTCGCGCGTTCACATACAAAAACGTTCCCAATATTTGTCATAGGCCATCAATACTAACTGATTGCAAATGTCAATAATTCAAATGCCACTGTGTCAAGCGGTACAAAAACAAAAAACACATAACAAAATTGGCGTTTTCAATGATTGGATATTGTGAAGTGGTGGCCTTATTTTAGTGGACTGAAAACGATTTTTTACGTTTTTCCTCGAGCGTGAAATTAAGCATTGAAATGCGGAAATAGTAAATAGAGCACGGATGTTACTAGTGTCATTGATTTTAGTTCTGGATTGTTCCTGGTAATTTCATTTTTAAACTACTCAGTTAGTTATTGAACTTTTTTCGCTGGAATTTTTGAATCAATATTAACTCCGTAGCTTTCATTTTTCGGAATCAAACACCGGACCTTGGATTCCAAAGAATTGGCGAGTCACATTGAAGAATTTCAGTTTTTTGGCATTCTTATGCCGTCATCTTCTCGCCGAATTTCTTCCCAATAAAATCTTTCTCGTATTCCAAATGCATGAGTCTTCTGCAGTGCAGAACAACATAATAGTCCTTTAACATTTTCAAGATGTTTTAATCCTTAAAATTACTAATTGTTATTTTTTAAGACAGTGGTTTTTCCAAATATTGAAATAATTCGGCTTATCTAAGATGGCGCTTGGATACATCATTTCTTTCATGACTTAAGCATTAATTGATAAATTATAATCTAACGAATTCACTTCTACGTTATCAATAGAATGAAGAATGCTATTTTCAGAATCGATATGGTCAATGGACACTGTTATCAGAATGGCAAGTCGCCTTGCAAAGATTTGAACAATTTTGTCATGAATGTTTAATGTCGCCATCTGAATGGACAGCAGATTTAAATACAAAACCCAACACTTTTCCGAATAGTTTTGTACCATAGTAAAACCTTTAAATAAAGTACCTATATTTTATTTTACATTCTGAAAAATAATTCAGATCAATAAAACAATATAATTTTGTGAGATTCTCAGAAACAAATCTATTTTAAATGCCTAACTACTAATAATTACATTAAAAATGCTATTATATTACGATATTATTATGCTTCAGTGATAAATATAATTTAAGTTATAAAAATATTTAAACCATTTTAAAAGCTCTACCCTTTCTAATTAAACAAAATTTTAAAAGAATATCGTCCGGTGTTAAGTAAAATACACTTTTAAATATTACATTCTAAGTAATTTTTTAATATAAATTAATTCATTTTATTTTTTATTTAGTTACAATATTAAATTAATTATTTTTTAAATTATGAAATTAATTATTTTTTTTAATTTTAATAAGCACATAATTTAATTATGAATTAATTAAATAATAATATTATATTCAGAAAACTGTTTCTGAAAAAATAAGAAAATATACAGATTTAGGAAATGAAATTAAAAGAATTTGGCATTCTCAGATGAAAAAATAAGAAAATATACAGATTTAGGAAATGAAATTAAAAGAATTTGGCATTCTCAGACTATAAAAATATTACCATTTGTTATTTCGGCTACTGGCATTATACCTAGCTCTCTCATTCAAAATTTAGGCGTATTAGATTTGTCAAAAAATTTGTACATAAAAATGCAAAAGTCGGTCATTTTAAATACATGTAGGATTACGAAAGATTTTTAAATATTTATATTGAGGGATCAGTAGGATTTATCGGACCAGTTAGGATTTCATCAGAGCCGAACCCTCTGATATGAAAATATCTGGAGTCGGTGAAATATTTTCCCATTATGTTTCTGGTGGATTGACGTATTGTTCTTGTATTGTTTTATTCTTATATAGTGCACTTACATTGCGTTAATTTACTAGATATTCATTTGTGGAAAAGTGTGTGGAAGGGTTTAGTCTTTCATTTGGGAAAGATTCAACCCGGACATAAAATCTGGAGCACCGTAAATACATATAATATATTAAAACACATATTATAAAATTTTACCCTCGAATGGTAGGAAATACCTCATACTGAAAAAATAAAAAGAATTAGATTTACTGTATTTATTATAACTCTCCACTACTTCCATCAGTCTCACAAAATTATCCAAAACGTGAACGCCGTAGCTCCAAATCACCAATGGCTGTGGGCAGTTGAAACTCTGTGATATCACGAAAAAAATTAGTTCTTATTTAATGCTTTCTACTTTTCCAGAAGTTACTAAAGCGATCACATTAAAAATACCTACACCAGAAATGTACAATAATTATATAATATCACTTTTATATATAATCACAATTACCTGTTTACACGATGAACACAGTTCATTCACAAGTTTTTTTCGTCGATTGCATCCGATTTAACATCATCTAATCATCTAATGTCTGGTACTTGAAGTAGGGAATTCCAATGGCAATAATTATTATTATATTACGAATGGTCTATTCTAATAACAACAATGAATTACGAATTACAGATTGTAAATAGCACTTTTATAGTCATCTTAAAATAAATCATCACTCGGCAAACACCTCGATAGAGTATCTTTAGGATGTGGCTATAAAAAGATATTTACATAATACGTAATAAATACTGAATTTCTGATGAATCAGTTACAACATTGTTTATTTTAGCAGAATTTTTCCTATCCTCATCTCGTGGGAGGAGGTTAAGATCAATGAGTGGAATTACAGCACACAAATATATCGATGGATAGGATTGGAAGAACGTCGTGAACTTTGTTATACTTACTGTGGTACTTAAAAGAATTCGTAATCTGCTCTTTCACAGATGGAGCTAGTTTAATTATTTTACGAAAAAACACCTTTTTCAAGCTGTGCTTAAAAATATTAAGAAGAATTATTTGTTTGCGTCCGTACAAATGCAATATGAATATGAATAAATAGTTTTGTGCTTGTACAAACTCCATTATTTCGAGAAAAGCATACAAATACAATATTGGATTGAATCACTGATACAATATTGTATTTGAATGCCTTTCTTGAAAGAATTGAGTTTGTTTATGGTCCAAACTATTTATTCATATTCACAAGGTGTACATACGTACGAACATAAACCATTATTTCACGTTCATATTTTAAAGCATAACTTGCAAAAAGTGTCTTTTCTTAACTATTTAAACTAGCGCCATTTTACCTTATGCAAAGATAAAATAAATTTCATTAGATTGAAAAATAAATCGATTACAGATAGTGTGCACTAGTATAAAAAAAAGAACTGTATCTTAAAATTTCGTAAACTAACGCCCCATATCAACAATTGTGTGGTTTAGAATTATTTTATTTGTCAGATATCCAGTGAAAAAGTCATTTTTTAACATTTTTTGGCATATACGAGTATGTTGGGCGCGTTCTTGGCAAATTCCTAACTACGGTGCCGAAGGGATCAATGACGCTAGTTCCTCGGAGCATCTACCATTGTAATACCAGTAAAACAAGGCCAGCATACCCACCTGAACAGCCTGTGCTTTTGTGCTCTGAAGATTGCAATCGTATTTTGGAAAGAAAATCTATATTATTATTACGTGGATATGATCAATTTTTTTTTAAATTGTTGAATTGATCATTGATCTAATTTTGTCCTTCGGATTTTTTTTAAATAGGCAATTCTTTGTGCGGGAAAAATAATATCTACGGTCGAAGTAGTGGTCATAGTGGGGCCAAGTATGGTGAAATGTCGTGAATGTTTTCGTTCATTTTGATGAAATCATTGAACTTTTTTTTTCCACTTGGACAATTTTGAGACATTCAATTTGTTAATTTGAACATATATTTATTTCTCTCTAAAAGAGCTGGATATTCATTTTGTCAATTTGGACATATATTTTCTCTCTAAAAGTGCTGGATATTCATTTTGTCAATTTGGACATATATTTTTTTCTAAAAGTGCTGGACATTCATTTTGTCAATTTGGACATATATTTCTCTCTAAAAGTGCTGGATATTCATTTTGTCAATTTTGGACATATATTTTCTCTCTAAAAGTGCTGGACATTCATTTTGTCAATTTGGACACATATTTTCCCTCTAAAAGTGCTAAAATAAATTCTGACAGAAGAACTTAAGGACTTTCAGAACTTGGGGGGCGGTTTACCGCCGCCCCGGGAAACATTTATTGGACAACCAACACCTCTGCCATCGGTCACTTCAAGAGGTTCATATAATACGTTTGGTGATTTAACTGTCGTGCCCGGCTTCATGGGGTAAGGATTCTACGGGTATTGGTGACGATGGCAGGCCATTTAGGCAGACCGTTTACCTATCCAGCGGAACTTTTGGATGGATGAATATAGCCTTGCATGGAAGGGATGGATTCGTGCTTCCGTCACTCTGGTGTACTGACTCCCAGATTCCTACCCATCCCTCGTACCTTTTTCCTCCTCCTCCTTCCTTTCCTAAAAATACACCCTAAACAGCATCCCCAAAGATGGCATAGGCCCTGAGAGGAATTATTTTCTCAGGACCTCCTGTGTGGAGTCAATGTTAAAATAATTTTTAAAATGCCAGGGGAATTTATGTGATTGGTTTGGTTCTGGCCAGCAGAATCAAGATTCCTGGCGTCTCTCTCCACAGCATCCCCAAATATGACATAGGCCCTGAGAGGAATTATTTTCCCCAGGGCCTCCTGTGTGGAGTTAATGTAAAAATTATTAAAAAATGTCTAGGGAATTTATGAGATTGGTTTGGTTCTGGCCAGCAGAGTCAAGATTCCAGGCATCTCTCTACACAGCATCCCCAAAGATGACATAGGCCCTGGGAGGAATTATTTTCCCCACGGCCACCTGTGTGGAGCTAATGTAAAAATAATAAAAAAAGTGTCTAGGGAATTTATGAGATTGGTTTGGTTCTGGCCAGCAGAGTCGAGAGCTCTGGTGTCCATCGCCATGAGATGATGTCATCGTCTAAGATAAAATAAGAAGAATAATAAAGACGAATGTGATTAATAATATTCGTGACAATTCGAGAAACTTTTCACAGACGACAATAACTACTGTGGGCTTCACTTAATTTTGAGGAAAATTATCCGAAAATTCTATTACACCTTTTTAGGGTGTATGAGATAATTTGAATTGCTGACCGTGTTAAGTAAATATCCATGGTTATATAAGGTCATAAAATAGTATGAGAGGATTCTATTTTTAGTCAGGACAAATCCGGTCTCTTTTAAGCTGTCACGACAAGTTATCGAGGGCCATATTTACGAAACGACACTCGCCCAATAATTGGTGGATTTTTAGGTGAATTTGTGAGGGTGTTTTTCTTTAATGAGGCCTTAAGGGAAATAATTCCCCTCGTGGCCAATTACATCTTTGAGGATGCTCTGAGGGGGGTCTTTTTTAGGAAAGGAAGGAGAAAAAGTTCCGGGAAAGAAAAAGACATGAGGGTTGGTTATGAATCTGGGGAGTCAGTTTGTTCAGGAGTGACGTACGTATGAATTCATCCCTCCCACAGAGGTGCAAGGCGATGTTCCGAGAGTCCTGCTGGGAAGGTCAAAATGCCTCCATCAACCGGTGTCTCCCGATCCGGTCTACCATGCAGCAAATGGGCTGGTGCAACTGCCGCCAAGACCCGGCAAAACCTCACCTTATAAACTTGCTAAGTTACCAAACGTAGCGAACCACTAGGGGTGACCTATGGCAGAGGTGTTGGTTACCCAAAAAGGGTTCCCAGGGCACGCAGGCAGGATTCACGCGTAGGAAAAAACAGTAATTATAAAACGACAATTATCACCATAAAAATAGGGCTAGATTTAAAATCCTTTCAAAATCCAGTGATGTTTTTTATTTTTTTATTTAGGTGGTTTGTTGTGTCATTCGCGCTTAGGAAAAAACGGTTTTCAGATTTTCCAGGTAGGTAAGTAGGAACGATGATGAACCATTGTGACTCAACTAAATACCTGCGGTAATAAGATGAACTTTGACAAAATGAATACTTTTCATATCCTGCTTCGAAAATGGCGGCGTTCTTGTGTCAAATCTCTGTCCGGAATCTCCATTGTTTTAGGCGATTCATTCTCCAGAACGACCCATTAATGGATCATAAATGCTGGACGATATGTTACACTGCACACCATGAATTTTTAAAAATGTTTTTAAATTTTCAGGTGTCATTATTTTACAGATTTAATTTTTAATTTACAATTTTTATTACCTGTATTTAAAAAAAATATATTTACAAGATTTACTTTCTGAAGGGTTAAGTCAGCTTTGATTTTATTTGAAT
Source organism: Limnephilus lunatus (assembly GCA_917563855.2). Lineage (NCBI taxonomy): Eukaryota > Metazoa > Arthropoda > Insecta > Trichoptera > Limnephilidae > Limnephilus > Limnephilus lunatus. The sequence goes on along the minus strand of OU830593.1, from coordinate 97,900,649 downwards.
AACCAATAACTTGTAATATATGATAAAATATGTGTAAATTATTTATTTAACCAATTACAGGTTTTCTCTGACGCTTTATTATTATTTAATGAAATATAGAAAAAGAGTTACCTTAGCATAGCTAATAACTTTAACAGACAACTAAAATTAAAAGGCAAAATTCGTCCGATATCGGAAGTCGTCCATCGTGCGTTATCAGCTAAATTTCTGTAACTTTATATGGCTTTCAATGGCTTGTCTATACCTGTTGTATATATGTGAAATGGATTAGTTACCTACTGAAAACCACGAAACACTATTTGTTAGTTATTAAAACTACTTAAGATGAAGCCATACTAAATAATACAAAATCATACAAAATCATACGTTTTTGTTTTGAAAATTTGATTGCTTAGAAGTATTATAGATGCTTCAATTAAATACTGCTTATAGAACATATCTTGGCCCTTGAAAATATTGGTCATTTCACTAGTCTTTTAATAAGAGAAAAAAATATTAAAAGGTCTATATAAAATACTTTGAAGTCCAAACTCTCCTATTTATAAACCTCTTTTCGGATATGGTTTTATGGTTTAATGTGGCAAATTTAGTTTCTTTTATGATAATCGCAAAAACAAATTAAAATTTACGCCCGAACCTCACAAAATAAAATATAACATGCATTTTCGCGTTGTTATTTTTGACATCACGGCGACAATACGGCAGTCGACGAATTTGGAATATCAAAGTGAACCTTATACCGTCCACCGAAGAACGACTGGCAGCCACCCCTATTTTCTGTCACTACTCCTCCGGACGGAGCGCATAATAGACGTGTTAGGCTCCGCGTCGCTTGTTTTCGTGAAATCAATTTTAAAATTCCCTTTTATTACAATAAACAATGCGTAAAAAGGAATTAATGTTTTTTTACAGGCCTTTTCAAAATCAACATGTAAAAAAAAATCTCAAATATCTTTTCCAACCTTTCCAAAAGCTTTTTCTCAAGTATTTTTAAACTCCTCCCATAAAGGGGCATAAATTTCGATTTCGATTTTTTCCTGTTCTATAGGACAGGACAGTTATATATTTTGGACAGACTAATGGGATAATACAACAATTCGACCATAGTTCGAACGCGAAACGCTGCGAAAATGGATACACTATGACGCGCGTTACGAGCGAGTTCGAGAAAAATATTAGATTTTTTACACCAAGATGTATTGGAACTTGGAACTGTTGGAGGATAAACAAAATAAAAAATAAAAAAATTAAACTGTTGATTAGGAATTGGATGAGGCGCAGATCTTTACTGGGATTGTCTGCAATGATCCAGATTTGGACGAGGATGATCCTCAGGAGTATAAAACGTTTAAGAGAATGTCACTAAAGCCTTTTGAATTGCTCCTAAGCCTTGTTTGACCAAAAATAGGAAGCTATAGACTATTGTCCTTCTGTAGTCTACACGCGGACAATACGGCCTAGCGCGGTGCTGGGAGTAATACATCGTCCTGCGGAGAAAGCCTGTTTATCTAACTCTTGAACGATGTCTTGGTTCATTGTCCTGTCTTCTCCTTCTTCTTGTTCTATCCTCCGAACTTCTTTTCACATTAGGATAATAGGTTCGGAGCTGGGCCAATTCAACATTATCAATGTCATTTCACGTAATTCATATTTCAAGTGCAAGACACGACTTAATGGAATTTGTAGATAACAAACCTATTCAATAACAAACCATTTCAAAGTACCAATAATAAAATTTCATAAGATAAAAACATTTTGAGTACAAGACGTGAAGCGCAGCAAATTGGGTTTAAATAATGAAAATATAAATAAAATATTTCAAATACATAAAATAATCGTAAATTAGGTAAAATCATGTCCAATAAAACAATTATTTTTTCAACGTTTCGCTGTTTCTTCTTCATTTTAAGGTCCACCATGGCGTCAGTGGAGCCTCAGTATGTAAAAAGTGTGTAATCCCATAACTGACATAATGTAACGTACATTAGTACAAAGTATAAAGGAAGCACACCGTAGCGGAAATTACCTACATATTTGACTTCAAGGGGTTTAATGGATACAATGTATTCAGAGTGCGCTATGAATCAGGGGAAAGAGTTAGGTCATAACATAATAACATGTATTATGAAGTTCCTCTTGTGTTCTTATTAATTGATTTCTTTGCCGAATTCGTTAGAAAGGATTTAACTATTTAACTGTTCAATGAAACTGTCATCTCTTGCAGTATCTAATGATGATGCAAGATATGTGTCACGGTGTTCTGATTTTGATGACATTTTTTTAACCTTTTATACACTTTTTTTTTATACAATTTTTTTTTACATTAGTTCCAAACGGGAGAAATATCCCATATGCCCCAGGATGCCATAGTCTCACTGACTCTAGGCAGTTGGGAGCAGTCGAACTCTTGGGCGGTACTCACATAAAAAATAAGCCTTATAATATACTGCGTAAACGACTCTAGATTTTCATTGTTACTTTTTGGGATGTTATGCCGTGTTGCGCTATCTCCTTCTTTAGCCGACGTTTCGGACAGCGTTGCAGTGTCCATCATCAGGGCAGATCCGGTAGATCCGACGGTGGATCTGCCCTGATGATGGACACTGCAACGCTGTCCGAAACGTCGGCTAAAGAAGGAGATAGCGCAACACGGCATAACATCCCAAAAACTAACAATGAAAATGCTTTTGGCCGTGAAAATCTAAAAACGTATCCGACTCTAGATTTATTTGGTAATTTGTCTGATTGGACAGGAGGTCCGAATCTGTCTCTATCATCAATCCTTTCTGTCTCCCTTTTCCCAGTGTTGCGGATGCCATAGTCCAACAACTGGCTCAGAGTTTTTGGCATTCAAGAAAAAAAATCTTCAAAAAAGAATATTTCATTGAATCTCCACTTGTTTAACACCGAAGGTCATATATTAAAATAAAAGAAATAAAATTTTTATAAATAAAATAAAATAAATATTGTAGATCAAAATATTACTATATCAGTACGAGTATCTACCACAATAAAAACATCGATAAACTTTATCCTTGTTCAACATAATTTATTCAGATGTGATTTTTCGATTCATTCAATTCACTCGATTCCTAAAATTGAGATGACAAAGCTCATTTACATAAGTGCTTCCCTATGAGTAAATGAAATCCCTCTGCTCTATTGTGCTTTCGGGTTACAACAGACTACACTGAATGTGCACAGTAACAAGCAACAAAAACATGATATACAATCAACACCTGATATTTTGTTTTGCATTATGACACACTATGGAATTTTTTTCTAATGCTACACAATGTACTTACAAATTTTTTTTTTTTTTTTTTTAGATTCTTGTTGCTGAGATTTTTTGCTGTTACTTCAATAAGGTAAGAGTTCACTAATTAATTATTTTTATTTTTTGCGCTTTTTATTCAGGGAATGTGATAATTTTATAGTTTTTCTGATTAAATGATATTGTCTGATTATTTTTATTTTCATGGGTAATATCACAATTTATAGCAAATTTGCCAAATAGAATGCCTACAATATTTTTTTCCTTCTTAAGCCTCAGTTAAGTGGTGATCTATGGTGGACGTATTTTAACCCAAAATACTCGATTTTAGACTCGTGCCTGTGTCAGATCGATGGCTCGGCCTGTTTCAACTTTTTTTTTTTTAAAGAAAGCCAAAAATTCCCGCGGTATAAATAACCCAATAGTGTTTGAAAATCTCCTATTACCACCACAGAAAGCCGAAAATGTTGCTTGTGTTGTGATGGAGGACTTAGCGACCAGAGGAATAGAACATGCGAAACCCGGGTGGGACCCAAGCGCTATGCCCACTCAACCACTGACCGGTCACGCCATATTGTTCGCCATACATTTCATATGGGAAATAAAATGCTGTAAGAGGCAAGGCTAAAACCGATTGCCACTTTATGGCGTAAACTGGAGGTCTACGATCGATAAAACCCTATATAAACTAACCAAATCCGTCATCAGTATCAATATTTGCGAGCACGGTCAACAATGTTAACAGATATTCCGATCAACGATTGATAAATTTTGGAGCGGCCTCCATAGTATCAAATAAGTTTCGGTTAACCGTCAAAATACACAATTTGTGAGGCGGAAATTGGTACCGCCGCCCCGGGAACCTTTATTGGATAACCAACACCTCTGACATAGGTCGCCCCAAGTGGTTCGCTACGTTTGGTGATTTAGCAGGGGTGCTCGGGTTCATGGGTAAGGTTTTTCTAGGTCTTGGAGGCGGATGACCAGGACACACTGAACCCTAGATTCCTACCCATCCTTTAAATCCTTTTCCTTCCCAGAACTCTCCTCTCCTTCCTTTCCTTAAAAAAAACCCTCCACACAGCATCCTTAAAGATGACATTATTACATCCTTAAAGATGATGATTAAATTATTTTCCTCACGGCCTCCTGTGTGGAGCTCATGTAAAAAAAATACACATATTTTTTAAAATGTCATTCGTTATGCAAAGTTACTGGCTTGTAATGAACGCACTGAACTAACGAATCCCTTAGAATTGGAAGAAGTTGTATACGCGATCTATAGACTTAAATAATGGATATAAAACGCTATCAATTTATTCCGTTCGAACTTTGAGAAACGAAAACAATATGACTAAAGATCCTATTAACTAATTTTTTTTTTTTTTTTTATGTTCTTTATTCAGTAAAGTTTATATATTACAGAAAATGGGTAATTTTTTGGCCATCACACTAGGCACATGCCCGTGTTGTAGTGGCCAAATATACAATTAACTCCCATTTACTGTCAAAAAGTAAATGCGAACTGCCAATGCATATTTAGGTTTGACGGCCGGCTTAGTCCAGCTGTAAGGCTCTTGACTCGCACAGCAAAGGTCGCGGGATCGAATACCGGCGTGGCAAATAAATTTATTTTGATTAATTTGTGTAATTTAACAATTTATTCATTTAAAATAATATATTGTATATTTGCGGCACGTTCCAGAGTGGAAGATACTCTCAATATCGCCCTGGTGTAAGACCACCATTCAGAATTGAAACGTTGCTTGAAATGGCATTAGCCGTGTTTGGTGACCAGATCTGAGTAGCCAGTAAGCCAGGTACTTCCTTACCTTCCTCTTCCCTATCTCCTTCTCCTCCATTACCTTCAGCCTCACAACATACCCCAATTGGGGTTGCCATAGTCTCACTGGCTTTAGACGGGAGCAGTTAGGACTTTCATATAAAACAGGTTAATATTTCGATTCAACCTTGTCGATTTAATATTATTTTTATGTTATTGATTGGCGTTTAATGTTTCGGAATTACATATAGAATTCACATATAGATCCGCCAGTTCTGCCAGCATAGATCGATTTCTTATTTATTCCCTGTCAATATGGGTTCGGCTATCAACAGTGAAACGGTGTTCGGTACATCGATATAAAATCCTCGGAAGTTACGCCTATCGATCCGATATTGTAAAGTTATCGATTTATTTGTTATTGGCCCCCTGACAGTACCGTCATGTCGATCTAGTTGTGGTAGCATGAAAAGTCACACCGAGAATAACACAAAAAATAAAATAGAACACGAAAAGGTCTTAATGTTTTTTCGTGTTCCAAATAATAATAAATTTATTAATAACCATGAATGAAACTATAGGATTCCTCGTTAACCTTTATGAATGGCATAAAGAATCGATGTATTTTAAAATTGGTCTACCTCCGATGTCCTTAATGATCTGATAAAGCATCCCAACATTCCTGTGAGAGGTAGCGAAACGTCTTGCCGCATACCTGTCTTCGCTAGGAAACATTTTCACGGTGACAACTTCATACAAACAACAGCGGCGGTCGACATTTTTGGGACCCAAATGCTGCGACCTTTTTGGAAACCGCTTTTGTTTATTTAAAATTTAGATCATTGGTCTGGCTATGCTTTGTGGTCATGGGCGGTCGGATACATTCTAATGATTGGGTTCAATTCATTTCCCGATTAATTGAAAGTGTAATAGGACAATTAACTGTATTAAAAAACAATCGAATGATGGGTACAGCGCTGTTTTCGTGAAAAATCACCACAAGGGTGATGTACAAATAATGTATATATATATTTTTTTACTTAATGATTAAAATCTCAAATTGTAGATTTTAAATAATAAAGACAATTTAAGCGACTCTCAATCGAAAACAGAAAAATCAGAAAATGATTCGGTCACATGTAGGAATCGATCCCCGGACCTTAGCACTACATAGGTAGCATGATATGAATCTTGCAATTTTGCATAAAGACGGCAGCTAATAACCCGAATTTCTACCGATTTCTTACATATCTCCCTTAAACACTTTAAGTTTTATGGCTCTTAAAAAATATATTTTATTCTTGAAGATAATATCTAAACATTCCCCGCGCCGAAACGTAAATTATATAAAATTCCCTTGATAGAAAAATATCGGAAAGTATGCTCAAAAAATTATTATAAACACGTTTGTTTCAGTTATTTTACCAGTCTTATGTATAAAAAAATTCAGTGTTTCTTTAAATGCTGTTTAAGACAATTCCCGTGAGATTTTTGCTCTATTTCAAACGAGTCGTGTTTTATTAAACATTTTCATAATTTTCGCGTTGATTTAATCGCTTTAAATATTAGCGCGCTCCTTTAACATTCGTAATTACATAATATGGAGATATATAATATCTCCATTCTTTTTTCAGTGCGCGGTTCCGGTGCCTTAATATAATGAAGATAATGTTGGTAGATTTTAGTCGAAGATTGATACAGTTAAAATATGACCGAAGGAGATAGGTTCTCGTTAGCTCAGTGGTAGAGCACCGCCCCGGCTAGGCTAAGGTCCTGGGTTCGATTCCTAGATTTGATCGCATCTTTTTGTGATTTTTCTTTTTCAAAATTCTCGATTAGGAGTCGCTTATATTGGCTTCATTAATTGTGTATAATATTTTTTTACAAAGCTCTATCTTACTACTAACTATAGACTAGAAAAACTATTAAATCAACCTACGGCTAACAGATTACATTCACCGGTTAGTCGATCACTAAAATAAAACTACACGTAAAATGCATTTGACCAACGAATTTAATGCTGTGTTAAAATGTGCGTATAGTATTATTAATTTATATTATTTACTGGTAGATACCTATATTATCATCACCAGTAAATACCCCGCTCCCCCCGCTGCCGCCTTCCTACGCGACGGAGCTCAGTTCATCATTTACTACATTTACATTTACGCTAGCAGATTCAAAGTTCAAATTCACATTCAGAAGTGTGATATCCGGCAGGTCACTCGAGATTAACACTGTTTATGCTTTGGTTGAGAAAATTTCGATACAGTTCGCACATAAACATAACAGATCGAATTACATATTATTGGAAATACTATTGTTTCATCCTAGTGCCAGCTACGGTTCCAATTGGCATCACATCTCCCATTGTAGATTCAAGAAAAAAAAATTCAAGAAAAAAAATATTTAGAAGATTTTTCTATAATAGATACTAATCAATGCGGTTTCAAAAAAAAAATAATACAGAATTGCTGCTTCAAAAATTTGCCAACATGATAAATAGTGAATTAAACTGTAAAAAACATACATTAGTCTTATTAATAGATTATTCGAAAGCTTTTGATACTATTGATCATGGTAAATTACTTAAAATACTAGAAATTATAGGAATACGAGGAAAACTACTAAAACTTTTTGAAAATTACTTAAACAACCGATGCATGAAATTAAAACTCTTAAACTATTTAAGTAAAAAAAAGAAGTTTTTTGCCGGCGTTCCTCAAGGGTCCATATTAGGTCCAATTCTGTATATTATATATGTATCTTTTATTAACCCTTCTAATCACAGGAGACCCAAGTTGTCCCAAAACATCATATGCCGTTATAATAACAAGAGACCCAGATTGTCCCAGAGCGACCGTGCATTATTAAAAGTTATATATCTCTCTTCCTGTCATGCGAATATTTGTGATTTCTTTTATGTTAGAGAGCCAAAAAAATAATGCTTCTCATTGTATTAGGATTATATGAGCTATGTTGTTGAGATATTTTACAAACCCGATCATAAGTGACGGTTTTATTTCGAGCCAATTTTTGACGTAACAAACATTTAATTTTAAAATAAAATTGTATTTAAAATTTTAAGTTTATTCTATTTTAAGTACTTTAATTCCAATATTCGCAGGTATGCATTTTTTAGCTAATTTACATTTCCAATATCAAAATTTTAATATTTAGAAAAAAAAGTTGATTTCTAATGAACACATCGGAAAGATTATTTTATCTTGATTTTAGAACAATTTTTGTTTTTGCAAAAGGGTTAAAAAATAACCCATAAATAGGAAAATTTATGATGCATGGCAAGAACCAGGAATTTTGCGCGCGAACCTTGACAGGCAAAAGGTTACAGATATTATTTTCTTATTATTCGAAGGGTTAAATTAATTTTTAGACATGTAAAGTACTTTGTATACGCGGATGATACTGCTTTAGTGATTTCTAGCAGTGATTTGCAAACTTGTATAAATCTTTTACAAAAAGAATACATTGAACTCTTAAAGTGGTCTCGTGACTCTGGCTTAGTCATAAATGCCAAAAAAACTCAATTGTTACATATACGATCCCCTAATGTTAAGGTATATATTACACCTGAAATAAAGACACATACATCAGATTGCTTACACAATGGTATTCCTGCAACGTGTACATGTGAAAATATGGAACTAGTTAAAGAATATGTTTATTTAGGTGTTATTATTGATTGCTTTTTCAAGTGAGATATACAAATAAAAAAAGTTTGTGCACGACTAAGATCAATTGTAAGCAGATTGTATAAACTAAAATTTTTGTTCCTATCTGCACACTTCGAATAATTTATTTATCTCTAGCTGAATCTGTTATAAGGTATGGAATAACAGCTTGGGGATTTTCCTGTAAAACAAATATAGACCATGTTCAATCAGTGCAAAATTCTTTGGTTAAATTATTAGCTGAAAAAAATTTATACAAAGAAAGGCATAATATTCCATACTTTTATCAGAGTCTCAAAGTTCTTTCAGTGAGAGCAATTCTGTGGTACAAAATTATATTTCAGCAGATAAATAATCCTTTATATATTAACAGGCTGGAATACAATCATAATACTCGTTTTAACTTTAATGAAGGGCTAATTGTACCTAAGCATACAAATAAATATGGACAAAGAACGTTAAATTACATGATTCCCAGTTGTTTAAATATGTTACCTGCTGAAATTAAAAACTGTGCCCAAAACAAACAATTTATGAATTTACTGAAGACTTGGCTTACGGAAAGAATTAACTTGTATTAGCTTACAATGACATATTATTCTAAAGACTTTAAAAATGTTATTTATGTTTTCAAAAATTTATTTTTATCTATATTTCGGTAAAAAATTTAATTTAATTTTATATAATTGTAAAAATGTAACTATTAAATCACTATAATAAGATCTTTACCGTAAAAAACCCATTAGACAAACTGCTAAAAAGTAGTTTATTGGGACTTTTTGTCTTGTATTTGTAAAGTGTATAAAATAAATAAAAATAAAAAAATTAAAAAAAGAATGGTGAAAATGACGTACATAATTACCCTTTTTTTGCTGAATAGTACTTAGTTGTCATGAATGACCGCGAAAAATAAAGGTATATGTTACTAAGAGGACTAAGACTAAGAAATATCATTACTGTACTTAAATTCACCCTTAAATTACTGTACTTAAGTTCACAACATTTTGTGTCGCTAAAATAAAATAAAAATATTTGTCCTTTACGAGTGCCGCTAAGCTAATGATGATATTCATTGTTTTATAAGACGTTGTCCCGGTTGTGCGTAAAGGTATTTCACAATATACTTCAATTCCTCAATTTTTTTATGCTTGAATTTTTAGATAACGTTGTAGAGAATTTTTTGTTTGTTATATCAAATTGAATTACATGTATACTGAATTTTTTAAATTTATTTTATACTAACAGACCCGGCCACACGTTGCTGTGGCTAACGAAACACAACGCCATTACCCAACTTTCATAAAATCCTCACCACCCGCTTGCCAGCTGCCCGCTTCCTGAATTGAATATTTTAATTTCTCGGCTTTTCTCTACTACAAGAAGCATGTATTATACTTATACCTTCCTCTTGAATCACTCTATCTATTGGTGAAAACCGCATGAAAATCCGTTGCGTAGTTTAAAAGATCTAAGCGCACAAACATTTTGAGCGACTTCATTTTATACTATGTAATGATTAGCTCCATACGGTAGCCCCCGAGGAAAAAAATCCCTCAGGGCCTGTGTCATTTTTGGATATGCTGTGTGGAGGGCCTTTTTAGGGAAAGGAAGGAGAGGAAGTTCTGGGAAGGAAAAATGTATTATGGTTGGGTAGGAATCCGGGGGTCAATGTGTCCAGGAATGTGACGGACGAATGAATCTATCCTTTCCACTGCGGCGCAATGCGATGTTCCAAGAGTCCTGCTGGAAAGGTCAAAGGGACTCCCTCAACCTGTTTGTCCCGATCCATCCTGCCACGCAGTAAGTGAGCAGACGCATCCGCAAAACCTAGACAAACCTCACCCCGTAAACCCGGGCACCCTCCATAGTCACCAAACGTAGCGAACCACCTGGGGTGACCTATGGCAGGATCATTCCTGTCTTCCAAATTACACGGTATTGGATAGGCACTGCTCGCTTCAGTCCTGTATATCCTTAGACGATGCCGTTACGATGCTGATTAGTGAGCATTGTATGGAGTTTCATACAAATCATTCTGAACTACTCGAACTAAGGCGATGCTGATCTGGGATAAGTGTGTGATAACTTCATTCTTCAGCTACGAGTGAGGAAATGGAAATTCATTTATACCAGCCCAGTTCCTTAGCCAAGAAAATTGCAGCAATTTTGTTGAAAATGTGCCGGGTAAAAGACGAAACTAATACGTATATTTTCATATCATTCGAGTATCTGCTCCAGCCGTTAACAGACTTGTTAACCCTTTCTCATCCAAATTAATTCCTACAGAAATAAAAAATAAATAACATATGATTATGTGTACTTGAAATGTTAGATTTGTTTTTTTTTTAACTGATAGTTCAGGAAATATTCAACGTCATTTTAAAACGACAGTGGTTCCGAGAGGTAAATGATGTGTTAGTATAAAAATGGACCATGTTCTGCAAAGAATATTCACAAAAAATACATCAATTAAAGACAATATCATGTCTATTTATCACTTAAAAGTATTATTGATATATTCTTCTCATTAAAATACTTGTAACACAATATCAATATATATGTTATCAGATATAACCTCAAACGACCAGTGTCCTTTTGAAATGACACGATACTTTAGGATGCTAAAAACAAATATTATATCAATGTTTTTGTTGTATTTTCATTATAATATGAAAGAATGTACGTTTTACTGAAAATAAAAATGTAAATATATATTTAAAAAACATAAATACCTTGTCCGTTTTAATACTGCAATTCCCACGGATTATAGCTTTTCAAAAGGTGTGATCAACGATTCTTGTTTACGATATGAAGTGTGTACGCAATGCAGCTAACGCAACGAAAAATCAGTATTGCTAGGAAGGATTCACTTAATTTTGTGTAAAAACTGCAAATATATTGGTTCAGTAGTTACTTAGTAAAAAAAAATCAAATTTCACGTCATTTTAAAATGTCTCTGGTTGAGAAAGGGTTAATTTTAATTACAATTGTATTAAGATAATTTTGTTTCTATAAACAATATACCAAGAGCAGATAAATATTTAATTATTATACAGAAACATGGAAACCAAAACAAAAACAAATATAATATTGTAAAGCCAAAAACATTTTGTATGAATGAATGACGTTTTCCCCTACTACAAAACGGTCTCGGAGACATAAAAAAACAATAGGAATTCAATACCTGGCAACCTATAAAATCCTTTCTGAACAAATAAAAAATATCCTATCCATAATTTTAATAATCGCCGCTGTGGGTCAATTATTTAGACGCGGCCGTCTAGAGACGTTTTTTTAAGGCTGTCCTAATTTTAACGGGCAGATTTTACACCAATCTGACCTTTCTGGCGGCGTGCGGTCCGAGCGCAAAAGGCAACACTTTTTATTATTTTTTGAAGATTCTCAAACTGGTCTAATTTATTTCAATTATAGGGAACATATTAATTTTGCGAAAATACTTTTTTTAGAAAATACTTTTTTGAGAAAATACTCTTTTGAGAAAATACTTTGTTGAGGAAAAAAGTAGTTTAGGGAAAATATTATTTTTGACAATGTATAGGTTTCTACCTATTTTTTCTTGAGAAAATGCGATAATACATTAATAATAATATTAGAATACTGCTGCATGAAAAAAAATAGCTAAAATTAAACTAAAAATTTACAATTAAGGTAAAATTATAGACGAATTTCATTACTCCAATATTTTAAGTTATAAAAAGAAAAGTTGCCGACTTAATGAGTCTATACAAAATAATTCATGATAAGCTTGAAACAACTCATTGTCTGAGTAATATTCTTATTAAGGTCCCCAATAGACGTAATTTAAGGAGTCAGAATATATTTCATCTTGAATTATATAAAAATAATATTACATACTTCAATCCACTGTCTCGAATGTGTCGTCTGTATAATTCCATTGAATGTAACCATATAGACATCTATCCAAATAGTCTCGCTTACTTTAAAAACAAATTAACAATAGACTAACCTACCAAGTAATTGGGAATTGAAAATAATTATATTTGATCTTAAACTTGAATGTGAATGGCTGTTTCTTTCACTCTATTTGTACCTAACTTTTTTTTGTTTTTCTGTTTTTCACATCGCATATCGATCTTTTTTATCTTTGTCATCTCTATATTTTATAATCACTATTTTTGTTACCTTTCTTTATACCTACCTCTGTTTATATTTTGCTATTTCTATTTTCTGTTAACTTCTATGTATACATAGCGAAAAACAACTATTAATCTGTGCATTCTGTGAACATTTTTAAGTGGACTATTAACATCTACACTTTTTACAATGCTAATCTAATGACTTTTTTTATGTTAATACTCTGTAAATGTTCCAAAACAATAAATACATAAATTACCTAAATCAAATTAAAATCGGTATATATTATGTCTTGGGTGTTTTATATTGGTTTCGTGTGTTACGTGTTTGTGTTTTATTCTGATTTTCTTATTAAATTTTGGTAATATTGTTTTTTGTTTGTTATTTAACCCATTTTTTAATTTTGAGAAATTAGATTAAAGAACATTTAATAAAATAATGTAAATAATAATTTTTGTTAGAAAAAACGTAAGGTGAGCCACGTCTAAAAACAAAATTTGAACAACTTAATTTATAAAACAACAAATGCAACAATACAAAAAACATTTATACGGCAAAAATATACACACAAAAAATTTATACAACGGATATATAGACAAAAAATATATTTTATGTATGCACTTAAAAATTTTATATTTCAAAATGAATATGTTTATTTCGTATTATAAAATTTGAAAGCGTGTTTTTTCACCTTCTAAAAACAGATTTTAGTTTTCAAATACGTTTAGAAATATTCTATTTATTTGTATTTTATTTCAAAGAGGAAATATTTTGACCTTCCGAAAAAATAGGCCCGAAGCTTGAGGGCTTAAATATTGCAATTTGAGAATTAATCATTATTTTTCGATGCTCTAGAGTAGTCGTTTTCCGAGGTAATGCATTGAAATTAGAAATAATCACAATGCCAACTATTATTAACTTTTATCGCCCAATTATTATTAACTTTTTTTCAGAAAACTCACATGTGTCTTAAATTATCATTTATTTATATAGATGAAAACTATTAAGGCACAAAAATATTAACCGCCACACACTTTGAGAGCCTTCATAAAAGCTCCTTGCCTCCGATCCTAACAGTTTCCGATCTCTGAGCTAACAAGTATGATTGAGAATGGGTTGAGCCGGCTATGATGATATTCGGGATGAGGGAGAAGAATGGACCAACTGGATAAACGGTTCCCCCCTCCCCTGTTCTCAAGACGGACCGGCCCGACTGTTGTTTGCGGTTTAGACTGTTTGTTTTATTACCCGGCTAAATTAATACAAGTTGTGTCGGGTTTATTCGTCCCTACTTTTAATTCATCCATTGATTTTTTTTTCACAGTTTGATAATGCCCTCAGAAGGCGAAACAGCTGTCAGGCGTAATAATAATTACCAGCAGAACTTGTTTATAAATAAACTGTTTTTATTGATTTAATAATAAAATTAGAAATTATATAAAAAAAATAAAAATTAAAATGGAGTTATACAAATTAAACTTGATAACAATAAATACATTGAATTTTTATTTTTTAGTATTTTCTTGTTATTAAACTCCTTCCCATTATGCTTGTCATTTTGGTTTTCTGTGATTCACGTTCATTGTTTTATCCTTTCAAGTTCTTAAAGAAGAAAAAAATCTTTATCATGTACGTTTTACTTCGTATTGATATTCTTTTCCAAAACTTTGAAAGCCATATTATTTTTGTAGGCTACAGCAACCGTAAGAATCAAAAGAACAAAACATGTCAACAGGCTATCAGCATCAATATATTTCCAACGGTTATCAATATATTTATCAAAGATTGTACGTCACCCCTGTATATTACCTTTTTTGACAAATATAGGTACCTGTGTAATATTTTTTTCTTTCCTGAAAGTATAAACATTTTTTTTTCAGTGTTTGACATTATTTGTTTAATTTGATCGTCGTAGTGCCAAAGTGTGTGACAGTCAATAATTTTGGGTAAAAAGTGTTTCAGGACAAAAAACAAAAATTCTATGTAGAATACACAATACTATTTAATTGAAAATTAATAAGTTGACTTATATTTTTTTAAGTAAAGAAGTATTTTCAACTGGCTGGCTAAGCTGAAAATTCCAAATAAATATGGGCAACGGACATTCACTTTTCTTATGCCTACTATATTTAATAAGATGCCAATGTGAATAAAAAGCCAATCAAATTGCACCACCGATCTAAAAAGATGGTTAACAGATGAAGATTTTCAATATCGATATTGTTTGTAATCTCATGTATAAATATGACTGAGTATATTGCCTGTGTTAGATAAATATACATATATATGCATTTTATGCCTTTACTTGTAATGTTATTCCTCTGTATCCATTTTCTATGTTATGGATTCTTGTTACATATGTGTATTAGTGTTATATTAATGTTGTTAAATTGACCTGCTGACAATCAGCTTTGGCAGTTAGCGGGTGTTTAAAATTAAGTATAAATAAATAAAAATAAAAAACATAGATTATACAAAAATTGTTTCAAATGATTTTTCATTAAGGAAAAAATAAAATGACTCA
This sequence comes from Limnephilus lunatus, assembly GCA_917563855.2. Lineage (NCBI taxonomy): Eukaryota > Metazoa > Arthropoda > Insecta > Trichoptera > Limnephilidae > Limnephilus > Limnephilus lunatus. The sequence continues at coordinate 97,885,260 of OU830593.1, read as the reverse complement.
GGCGACTAACTCGTAAAATGCATTTTTTTATCAAATTCTTGTCAGAAGCATTTTTTTTTTAAATTTTGACCCAGCCTTTTGGTTGCAAACTATCCAAATAAGAAAAAGGGATGAACGGTGATAAATTAATAAAAAAGATACCTACATGGATTTTACAAGAAAACATTCTTCGGTCTCAGTAATAACAATTGGTATTAGAACACTTATAATGCGTTTGGAAGCAATCATGTGTCCTTGGAGTGATTTTTCACGAAAACGGCGCTATACAAATTATCCAATTATTAATAGTAGTATGTCGGTGACAAAGCACCCTTTTACAAGGAATGTATTAATGAAGGGCCACTTAAAAAATTCCTTAGGATAAATGAAGAGATTACTCTCATTTACATGCGAGAAAAAAAACTAACCGCTAAATCGCCATCTGCATAAGAAATGCGTGATTTATTAGCTGTATTCGATTAACTGCTGGACAAAAGTTTTCAAAATAATCTTATATGTAGGGTTTGCTTTCAACAATCGCAATCATGGCCTCCGTGGTCGAGGTAAGGCTCTCGACTAGCAATTCGGAGATCGCGGTTGAAATCCCGACGTGAGCAAATTAATTGTATTTGTGTTATTTCACAATTCATCATTTAAAATAAAGTAAGGTATATTTGCGGCACGTTCCTGAATGGAAAATACTCTCAGATCTTAATATCCAGGTACTTCCCCACCTTCCTATTCCCCATCTCTTTCCCCTTCCCACTACCATCAGTCTCACAACATACCCTATTGGGGATGCCATAAGCTCCGGTTCCGAGCGGTTGGGAGCAGTGGGACTCTTATGTGGAATTCACATAAAAAATTTACCATTGACAAGTTTTTATTGGTTTTTTCATCATCGAGAGTCAAAGCGGTGTCCATCGACCCAAAGTTAAAGCTCTTGCTAAATTTGACGAGTTAACAACAATTAGATTGAACAATAATTAGGCACACATCTACACAATTTCCAGAAAATGCATTTCTTTCCGATTACCAATGACGGATTTGCTACATGCACAATAATGACATTGCAATATAATTTCTACGTAGACACGGCATAAAATGAACGCAATACTAAAACGGTCGAAGAATT